>OW388299.1:18191382-19391382 GCA_936450465.1 Gibbula magus | reverse complement strand
CATTGGCTAAAGAGTTTTGCATACAATATTACAGCCTTCTAGGTCTTTTTGTTCCGGAGAAAACGATGAAAACAGGATTTTAGGTAATGGCCTGTGAGGTCCTTATTTGGGGTCACAGGGTCACCTAATCTACAATTTAGAATCTCCATTGGCTAAAGAGTCTGTACACAACATTTCACTCTTCTAGGTCTTTTCATTCTGGAGAAGAAGATGAAAATAGGATTTTAGGTAATGGCCTGTGAGGTCCTTATTTGGGGTCACAGGGTCACCTAATCTACAATTTAGAATCTCCATTGGCTAAAGAGTCTGTACACAACATTTCACTCTTCTAGGTCTTTTCATTCTGGAGAAGAAGATGAAAATAGGATTTTAGGTAATGGCCTGTGAGGCCCTTATTTGGGGTCACTTTATAATCAAATCTACAATTTAGAATCCCCATTGACCAAGGAGTCTGTACATAAAATTTCAGATCTCTAGATTCATTGGTTCTGGAGAAGAAGTAAAAAAAGTGAAAAGTTTACGGACGGACGCCATCCCATGCCATAAGCCCATCGGGCCTTTCAGGCCTGATGAGCTAAAAAGTGTAAACCAGTAACAATGATGACAATTATATGATTTTCTTAGTTATAATGTTATAACTATTCTATTAACAATATAAAGTCACCATGAGAAATAATGATGCAGCAGATTTGAAACGATACGCCTCTTCAAAAACAAAATCAAACACACAAAAAATAAAACTAATAATGACGTTTATAATTAAACAAATTGTATGGTCTTGTTTTTATTTTTGAATTGTCAGTTATTAATTTCAAAACATATTGTAGCCTATAAGATAACCTAACACTCCACCGGATTGGGAAAATAACAAATCTAAAATCAGCGATTGAATATCGAAAAATGCTCCAAAAACTCCGAAATTACTCCCTACGGACGCACATATATCCATTCTATCGGTAACTTGTAATGACTGTCGAAACGTTCTTATTATGTTTTAAACGAATTATCGACGAAAATCGACAAATCTCCTAAGTATTTCATTAAGCAACTCCTGTGTATGACGTCACATTGCTAACGAAAGCTAACGGCGGCCCTGCAGACTGTTTGAGGATTGGGATAATTAGCATGCCAATTTTACTCACTTTGAATGGCCATATCTTGGTAAGTAGTTGACGCTTCGAAATAATCTTTTGTGTTTTGTTTACTTGAAAGTATTATCTATATGAATAAACGAATTAACATCGAACAAAACAGAGAGATTCTATTATCTTTAACAACATGTCATTGTTTTGTTATGAATTCCTGATTTAGACAAGTTCATTTTGTGAATGAAAAAAATTTAAAGTCTGGAGAGGATCTGTTTTGTTTCACTTAGTATTTTATACATATATATCCCATTTTTGTGTAACTGGAATGTATAAAAAGAACATTTATAAATATTGTCACATAATTTTGTTATCCCGATACACATCCTGGGAAACAAACGATATGATACGGGCTTTGTATCGTGATACGATACTGTATTGCCGTAATCACACCCCTAATGCAAATGGAATGAAATTCTGACAACTTGACTTCTATTTTTGGCTGAAGATCACCACCAATTTTACAACAAGTGTAGAAGCGAGCACAGCTCACACACGCCCGCTATCAAATATAGTTTGACACAACTGAAAATAGGAAAGGCACAACTATGGGAATGACTTACCTGTGTGAAAAGTTTAATGAATAGCGAATGTACAATTCCAGAGATAACTGTTAAACCATGTTTCCATGGAAACTGCCAAAAATAAAATTGAGAAATAGGTCTAACCCTCAAAAGGCACATCTAGGCATCATGGTTGACATGTGTATGAAGTTTGGTGTAGCGAGAATGTATAGTTTAGGAAATCAGTTCCACACAAAATGACTTCCTTATTGAGTCACGGTTTGGTCATGTTTCCATGGAAACCGCAAAAAAATAACATTCAAAACTCAATCTAACCCTCAAAAGGCACAACTAGAGATCATGGCTAATATGTGTAGCAAGTTTGGTGAAGCTAGCATGTATATTGTGAGAAATATGCTCCCACAAAATAGTGTGAGAAATATGCTCCGCACAAAATGACTTCCTTACAGAGTCACTGTTTGGTCGTGTTTCCATGGAAACCGCAAAAAAAATAACATTCAAAACTTGAACTAACCCTCAAAAGGCACAACTAGAGATCATGGCTAACATGTGTAGCAAGTTTGGTGAAGCTAGCATGTATAGTTTGAGAAATATGCTCCCACAAAATGACTTCCTTACAGAGTCACTGTTTGGGTTTGGTCACGTTTCCATAGAAACCGCAACATATAAAATTCAGAAGTTGGTCTAACCCTCAAAAGGCACAACTAGAGATCATGGCTATCATGTGTAGCAAGTTTGATGAAGCTAGCATGTATATTGTGAAAAATAGGCTCCGCACAAAATGACTTCCTTACAGAGTCGCTGTTTGGTCATGTTTCCATGGAAACCGCAAAAAAATAACATTCAAAACTTGAACTAACCCTCAAAAGGCACAACTAGAGATCATGGCTTACATGTGTAGCATGTTTGGTGAAGCTAGCATGTATAGTTTGAGAAATACGCTCTGGACAAAGTTTTGTGACGGACAGACAGGCGGACAGAATGAACGCTATATACCCCCGCTTAAGCGTCGGTCACAACCCGCCGTACTTGCAAGTGCATGCTGTCTACGTGCAAAAACGTGGGTAAAATAGTGGTAGCCATACGTTATAAGTACCGACGGACACTGTGCGCACAACGCACGGACTCTGTGAGTGTTTCAAGTTTTTCACATGGACATATATACTCCACGGATGACGCACTTAGCACGTGCGTGTTCTGCACGTTACAACTGCGTTGCCAGTGCGTCGTCCGTGCTTACTCGGCACTTCCCCAGTTCAACTGACAAATGAGCATGCAACACTCACGTTGCCAGTGCCGAGAAAGTACGTGCTCCGCAATTACAACGTACTGATTTCTGCAGCTATTGTGGGCTGTCATTTGAAGCTGCTCTTACAGAAGCGGGAGTCTCTGAGTTTAACGGGCGGCATTTTGAGGCATCAGCACTGAGAGAGAACCCCTGAAGGTAGCCCTATACCCCTACCACCTGGGGGCCTGAAATCGGCCTGAAAAACTTAAGTTCATGGCACTTGTACGCACTTACACTGTGCGTGTAAGTAAGGACATTGTGCATGTGCAGCATATGTAAGTACGTTATCCATACGTTAACGTGGCAATCGTACGTCACACTCAAGGTGTAAGTTCATTGTAAGCACTTACAACGCACTTACCACGTGCGCAGCGTATGATGCATGTAGCAGATCACGGCCAGGCATTTCGTGCTGGCAACGTACTTACACCTTGCGTGTGAGGTGCGTTGATTTTGCTCCTTCCCTGCGTTTCCCACTTCCTCCCCACGGTTTTCAGAAACTAGGCCTCCCCAAAAAACGTACGGACATAAACATGCACGGTCGGTTGGGACCGAGGCTTTACGCTGTACTGATATTTTATTTTTAGTACTGGGGAAAAGATGAAAACAGGTTTTTAGGTCATGACCCCTGTGACCCATATTTGGGGTCATAGCCCATAGGGTCACCAAATCTACAATTAAGAATCCCCTTTAGCCATGGAGTGACTGAGTACGTAAATTGGTTCTGGAGAAGAAGTAGACGGCCTGATTAGCTAAAAATTGAAACAGAAAATTCATTGCCGTTTGTTTTACAAATAATGTAAACGAAGTTTTTGCTATGAGGTTAATGTCGCATGATACACAGGGATAAACCTAGGATGCGTTTCTGCGGCATTTCCGCATCAAAACACAAATTCCCGCAGACAGAAGAGTTGGATGCGGCCTTTTAACGCATACTATTTGAAACTACCGCATTCAAAAAATACTATTGCGGCCTATGGATTAAAATTAAAGTAAAATACATCAACCGGCAAACCATAATTATTGTCATTGTTTACTTCAAACTCACAAAGACGATAAACTGAACCAGTTTGATACACATGCATGAACATCCCTGATTGGTTGTTGTAATAAATTCAGCCAATGAAAACAAGTGTTTCTAAAAATATGTACGACATTTTGACTTTCGGGAATTACCAGTCTATTTTTAGTTTGGTCATACGACCAGAATAAAGTTTTCCAACAAATTTCAGAGGCATCGTAACTGTTATATATGTTAAAAATCTATGCATAGAATTTTAATAGTCCTTAAATAATATTCAGATTGATACTTTTTATTTGTAAGAATGACCGTAACGTACTTCTGTTTATATTACTGCAATGTAATTGTCATTGCCGACATTGGTTTATACAATGAAAATATTGTGCCATGTGCTGTCTCAATCATCTGTTAATTACTAGTATCCCTTTACCCATTCTGTCAACATGTCTGATTTTCAAGGATGACAGCTTATCATCGCAAATTTTAGCATTTGCTGTTCCATTTTTGACATTGTGTCACGCAAAGACACAGCAATATAAACATTACTTCACCCTGTATTGGAATCAAAATATGACAACCAATCAAATGTATCTAAATCCATTCACAGTGACAGGTCAAAGGTGAAAAACCCCGCAAAATTCTTGGAAAAGTAACTGGGTCAGCCAATGAGCTGTCTCTATTCTGTAACCAGTTACGGTTCAGGGTCATGGATAAAATCTGGCATCGTATATTGCGATGTGATTTTCATCGAGATAATGAGGTATAGCATATTTATATTGTGTAGTTTGGATGTCAAATTAATTATTTTTGAAAACTCATATTCGTTTTGATTTCATGAAAGTGAAAATAGGAAGTAGTGACTGGTGATACAAGACACCTGACAGATTGTAGTGTTTGCCGACAATGTTTTCGAAATGGCTTCACAAACCATTTTATTAAATGTAAAGTTATATCATTTGTTAGTTTGTCCTCATTGGTTATATATAGTTTAATCAAAATTTTTCTCAATTACATAATTTAAAAACCGAACTTGAAACTGTCAAAGTAACTTGTTGTATCATATGTGTTTCAAAGTCTGATATCATGCAATGCTAACATGTACCAGTGTGCATTGGGCATCTCCTACGATATTGTTTTGAGAACATAAATATATTCCATTTATCATTTTTATTTTTCATCTAAATCACGATGAAAAGGATTATCTAAAGTTTGGGAATATCAGCATATTATTTATATTGGATATATTATTATGTTAATATATATCAGCTCAGTAATCATCTGCATGTATGATCATGATGACAGATTAGAAAATTGAACCGGCCAAGTGCTAGTATAAAATTAAAACTACTGGTCAAATAACATCAGAATTTCACTGCTATTTGGCCAACTGACTTACGTACAATAATTGTTCAATCTGGCTGAAAATTAAAACAATACAGCATGAAAACAACTCAATTCATTTTTAATTCACATAAATATTTTTAAATACATTAATCTTTAAATTTCAAACACAGGAAAAAATGGCCCACCTAAATTAAATCTTGTGGGGCCCCCTGGACCCCCAACCAAATATATGGGCCCACCTAAATTTACCCTGGTGGGGCATTGGCCCACCCAAAAACATTCCTAGGTTTATCCCTGGATACATATGCATAAAAGTCGGGACTATTTTGAAAAGGAGATACCCACTGGTTCGTTTACATTTGCTTAATTTAACCCGGCGATTATTCAAGGCAGACAATTATTTATTTCAAAGATTAAGGGCACAGCCTGGCTATTAAACAAGGCAGGTCACAATTCAAGGATTTACAGTATGTTTACATAAAGAATAATTATCGTATCTAGTAGTCTCATTCAGAACTGAATGCAATTACTTTGTCTTAACAGAGAATAAGGCGTCTGTTGTCAGCATGAGATGGCTAGGGGTGAAATACTACAATTGAGATTCAGTTTGGTACGCATTGCGATACAGGACTCTCAGTTCGTTACATTTCGGTTCAGTACAAAACCAAGAATGTCTTTCAATATGTACAGTGTTCCCGCTGGCTTTTTAAACAGCCAGTCCGCGGGACCGGTGTCATTAAAAATACCAGTCCCCAACAATATTAACCAGTACTAAAATGATCATGTTTGGAAAAGACTAGGTATATTTGTTTTTTATAAAAACAATAATAAATGTGTGCACTTGTGAACGAACTTCATATTGTTTATATAAATATCCGTGAAATGCTGGTCACATGACACTAACAGCGAGTGACGTAAGCAGGTACTAAAAGTTTTCCGACAGTCAAAAGTAAAATCATGCATATCAATACAAATACTACAAATCAAATTGTTAGATTGTCAAAGTTCTTGATAAAAAGTAATGTAATATTTAAAGGATGGATGAAGTGACATATGGTCCAAATCGGATTCATTAAAATGGGATGTCAATTTGACAATTGCTCGATTTTAAATTTCTGAAATCGGTCCATAAATTACTTGTATACGGCTTTTTAAAAAAACGCCTGGTTTAGCCCCGGCGACCAGAATGAAAGACTGCGGGGGTGTGACCCGTGAAGGGATGACTTCTGTGACGTATGTGGAGGAATTTGATTTTCAGCGATAGTCACAATTCAACGTAATTTCGCAACATTTTGATTGTTAATTTCACAAAGATATCTTCAATAAACCAACTTAAATTTCCCATATATCGAATGTTTAGATATCCAACTAGGTAATTCCGCAGATGACAATTACACAATTATTACATAAACATGTCTTTTTGGCGATGTAATACACCTCATAAATTCATTTAGCGGCAGTGATAATTATCATTAATTAATTAACGAGACATCGGCGGAGAAGCTATCTAGCCGCCCCGTCTATCGCTTATCACAGTCACGCCTCAGTGAGCATTTTCAAAAGGTTTCGCCGAACAAATTGCGATAGTGTTAAAATGGGTGAAATAAAATCGTCTTAATTATCAATTGCAAGTGTATATTGTCTCGATTTTATGCTCAATTGATTCCGATATACAATATACGTAGAGCTAATCATCTGTCATTCTTGAGAAAAATGCATTTTATCTATCCTTTAATGTAATTTGATTTTAACCCTTAACATGCGGGTCCCGGAATTATCCGGGCGGGCTATAAGCGATTCGTAGGTACCTCAATACGGGTCCCGGATCGCTTACTTAGAAGAATTCACGGCTGTCTAAGTACTTCTCTATGCCCCATACCGGGTCCCGAGTCGATTGTTTCCGCGACTCGCTGCATGAGAATGGCTGTATTTATGCCTCGCAGCTCGCAATGAGAATAAAACTTTCTTCAGTGTCTTGTCAGAACGTCCAGCAAAATTCACACCAATTTGCATGTGCATTGTTGACCCGTAACGCATCGATAATTAGCTTTACAAAAGGCCAATTTTGTCCTGCTTCGCTCCGATGGCTACACTGCCCGGCGGCTAATTATCACCTAAGTGTCTGCACTGCCCCGGGGTGAGATAGGCCCGTACAGGCTTATCTGTCTCGCATCCCGCCACATGGGCAGATAGCCTATGCTTATCTGTCTCGCATCTCGCCACATGGGCAGATAGCCTCTAATTACGGGAAGATATTGCGATAAGCTACCTTTCTCTCGCACTTCGTATCATATGAACCAATTGGTTGTTTTCATTTTTTTTATACCAAAATAAAGAGGAAAGAATGGCCTTTATTCCCATATAAAAATCGCAATTGCGCTAACATAACTGAAAATACAGCAATCGCACAGAGATAGGCGACTTTCGCACTTTTGAATTTTGATACATGTGGCGCATTTACCCCAACATGCCTCGGCGCTCTATTTCTAAGAAACTACTTGGGATATTTTCATAATTTTTTTATCAGTATATAGATAAAAGAATTGTCTTCAATTCCATATAAAATACGTGTATTTTCGGCAATAACTTTTGATGCGCCAGGTGTCGCGCAGAAGGTGATATTCGGCTTTGAATAAGTGGCGCTCTTAGCATATACCATCATTACGGGCTTTATAACTTGTGAACCGCAAGTCCGATTTTTATAATTTTTACATCATTGTAAAGAGAAAAACATTGTCTTCAATTCCATGTATAATGCGCATGTTTTCGGGAAGAACTCTGCATGCGCAAAGCGCCGCGCCAAAAGGTATAATTTTCGCACTTCATAACTTTTGAACCGCAAGTCCGATTTTTATAATTTTTACATCATTGTAAAGAGAAAAACATTGTCTTTAATTCCAGATATAATGCGCATGTTTTTGGGAAGAACTATGCATGCGCGAAGAGCCGCAATATTGATGTACGCATAAGTGAAGAAGTATGATAATATATAACTAAAATACTGTTCTTTTGATACGCAAATATAGAGCTTTATAAACGATGAACAACTGTCATGACAGAATTTTGTTTCCAGTTTTGGAAAAAAAAATATAACATAAAAGCGAAAATATTTGAGTACGGGACCCGCCGCTCGGGGAAAAGCCTTTTAGTGGGAATATTTTCTCAGGAAAATATTTCACTTTTCGGAGTTTCTAAAAATGCGTGAACATTTTTGTTACTGATGCCATTTGCGAAAGGTTTTTATTTCTAAAATTCAAATGCGAGGGCGCACCTTTCCAAACCATTTGAATTGAATTTATTATTTTATCTTTTACATTATTGAATAAAAGACGTTTCATTCAATAAGATTTGAAGAATTATTTATATGTGTAGCGGACTGAACTGAGCAGATGGAGAATTTGATTCCTCACCACTTTTATTACCAAAGTTCTTTTGTATCACAATTACTTTTTTAGGTATTAGTTTTTTCGTGAGCAGGGGAATTTCCGACGGGATTCGCCATGACATAATGAGAAAAAATTCCCATGAACATGGGCGTGGTCCGTCATCTTCGGGACCGACCCACAAGTATAAATATCTACCGGGGGGTGCGCGGACCCCCCCGCTTTTAGTCGCTACCCCCCAAACTTTTTGTGCAAATTATTTATTTTTTTCTACTTTGAAATAAAGGTTCGTGTCATTCCGAGGTATGAAGGTTTCTGCTATATATGTCGAGAGGGCATGGGAACCCATTCCCAATAGAATCCGGGGTTCGTCCCATAGGATTGTTCCTCGGAGTCTCTCGTTCTCAAAAGAGAACATGGGAAACCTGTCCCGCGATTGAATCCGGGGTCCGCCGCGGAAGACGGGGACGGGAATTCCCGGAGAGCATGGGAGTATGCTCCCATGGGTCCGGGCTCCGCCTCGAGAGACCGCTCCTTGGATGCTCTGCTTCTCGAAAAGAGAAGTCATTCGGCAACTGACAACCCGAGCTTCCCTGACATAGAAGTTTATTTTCCGGGCCTCGCGCCCGGTGCCACACGTCGCCGAGGAAATCAGAAAATGGTCCGTTTGACATATGCGTCGGAAAAATCGGCGCGATGTCAGAAGCCGTCGGCGCTTGCGGCGCAGTCGTCCTAGATGCGCCGGGAGGTTCTGAAACTGGCAAATGAACGTCCATGAAGCTCACATTCATTATCTCTGTATGTTTATTGTCTCTAATCACATGTTATATGTTGCATACATCTAACGCATTTTCAATCATTTACAGGTTGAAGCAGAATGCTGCGCGGACGTGGACGCAAGGCCCTGCGACGGCCTAGGGCGTTGCATACTATGACACGCAGCTTTGAAGCCGTTTCAAGCGACGACGACTTCATCAACGAGATCCATGCTGATGAAGCCTCTGATATGGAGTCAACTGACAGTGATGGTAGCAGTGGTTTAGACAGTGATGATGCATATGATCGGGACACTGTAATAGATAGTGAACATGGTGACACAGATGCTCTGAGTGATGTAGAGACAGAGATTGCCAGAAAGATTCTAGCCGCCGTAAATTCCACCGAAGAAGACTTTAGTGGTTTTGAGGAGGAGTTTGCCGAAATACCACAATATAATCAAGATAATTCACAGACGTTTGATGAGTGGGTGGATGGTTCGCGGCCACGTGTAAACATGCCTTTCACTGGTCAAACTGGGTTGCGCCAGTTCATAGAACTTCCTGAGAACCCTGAACCTATTGACTTTTTCAATTTGTTTATACATAATGATGACTATGAGGATATGGCAACGGAAACCAATAGATATTTCAAACAAGCAATGGAGGACAAAATTCTAAGACCCCGTTCAAGAATGCAACAGTGGCAAGACACTAATGCAGAAGAGATGAAGGTATTTGTAGCCATGACAATTGCCATGTCATTGGTTGTGCAGAGAAACTTTGCTGATTACTGGTCAACAAGTGATGTTACCTCAACGCCTTTCTTCGCCAAGTGCATGCCCCAAGACAGGTTTTGGCTTCTTATAACCTACCTACACTTGGCTGACAACAGGAGGATGCCGGGCCGTAACACCCCGTGCTTTTCACCAATAAATAAACTGGGACACTTGTATAACCGGATAGTTCACCGTTTTTCAAGAGTGTATAAACCGCATCAAAACATTTCAGTCGACGAGGGCATGGTGCCCTGGAAAGGTAACTTATCTTTCAAAGTTTATCTTCCCGACAAGCCTAAGAAGTATGGGATAAAGGCTTTCATGTTGTGTGACTCGCACAACGGATACGTTTGCAAGTTCAAACTCTACACTGGAAAAACGAATGAACCGGTTTCTGAAGGTGGCAAAACTTATGATGTAGTCATGGACTTGGTGAACGACTACGTTGGACAGGGGCATCATATCTTTATGGACAACTACTATTCGTCCACAAATCTGTACATAAATTTGTGGGAGCGGGGAATAGGTGCCACGGGGACGTTGAGAGCCAATCGAAAGAGACTTCCTGATTCAGTCAAGAAACCTAAAAAGAAAGCCAAGCAAGGGGACATGACAGTTTCTCACAACCATGGCCTACTCGTTCTTCGCTACGAAGATAGAAAATCAGTGCTTCTCATGTCTACTGTTGAAGATACACAACTTGAACAAACAGGGAAGAAGAACCGGGCAACAGGGGAACCAGTTCTCAAGCCGCGCATTGTAACAGCGTACAACAAGTACATGGGAGGTGTTGATCGGGCCGACCAGATGTTGTCGTACACGCCGTTCCGAGTGAAGACCCTGAAGTGGTGGAAACGGGTTTGGTTTCACGTTCTCAACGTTGCGTTGTTGAACTCTTACATCGTTTATAAAGAATACAGCAAAGATAAACCTCTAAAAACAAGTCGGGAATACAGGAAGGCTTTGGCGCAACATATAGTAACATTTGCGGACAAGGAACAAGTTCCATCACTTTGCAGACGTCCCCGTGGTCGGCCGAGCACGAGCGACGAGAGTGTCACTCGTCTTCATGGACGTCACTTTCCGACGAAGATTGAATGAATGTACAGATTGTAATGTTTCTCTGTGCGCCGCACCATGCTTCAAACTGTACCACACCGCCACTGACTATTCCAGGGCTTACATCACTGCCACGGAAAAAGAAAGAAATGAAGAAGGGAATGAAGAAGAAGAAAATTGAAAGTAAAGAGAGCCGAAGTGTGGACAACCAGTATATACACATTATATACATACCTTGTTAGGTCCCTAAAGCTGTTCTGCGCACAACCGCAGGTAAATATTGTGTATATTTGTACATAAATGCATTGTAATTTCATTGTAATACATGTCATTGCAAATAAAATATTTTTTATTTTATCAAAGAGACAGAGAAAGTGAATGCGAGCTTTCATTGGAAGTTCAACCAGAACCGCATCATAAAAAACACCCATAAATGCTGAACCGGGTGGCCGATTTTCATAAAACTTACATGGGGTAAAGAGGAAAGATTCGGCTTTGATTCAATATAAAATTTATACATGCGCAACTAAAGTTGCGGCACGTGCCCCGATATGCGCGATAGTCAAAAAGTTGCCTCAAAGTACCGAGGGTACCTTCATTTGGCACGCTATAGCTTCCGAACGAAGTTGCGCATTTTTTTTCTTTTTGCATCATCGTAAAGAGCAATAAATTGTCTTCAATTCCATGTATCATATGTATATGCGCAGCGAAAAATAAACATGCGGCAAGTGATGCGCCAGATGTCGCAAAAAGTTAGTTTTTCAAAAATGAATTTTCTAAGTACTGGGGGTGCCTTCCTTACGCTCTTCATATATTGCGAACCATTTGACGTATTCCAATAATTTTTATATCATTGTAAAGAGGAATAAATTGTCTTCAAGTACATACGTGTTTCGCATGCGCGCGAAAAAATTTACGATTTTATAAAGCTGGAAATAAAGACAAACTTTACACAGCGCAACATGTATTGCGTTCGCCGCGGTGATAAGTGTATGCTGTGCTCATTAGTACCCATTAGTTCCACGCGCGCTCGGCTCTGGCACCCTCGAGGAGGTCTCGAGGAGGTAACGGTACTGTAATTAGCACAGTCCCGGGGGGACCAAGCAGTGCCAGTAACTTGGTGCGCGTCGGGACCATTCACGTGGTACTGTCGGCGTAGCGTCACTCTCCTTTGGTTGGTTATATTTTCTGAACCATATGTCGTATTCTAATAATTTTTATGTCATTGTAAAGAGGAATAAACTATCTACAAGCACATACAAATTTCGCAATATGCGCACTCAGGAGTTTTGATTTCATAAAGCTGGAAATAAAGACAAACTTTAGATGACAATAGAATTATAACCATAGGTCGCATTCTAATATTTTTTATATCATTGTAAAGACAAACATCTGGTCTTCAAGTCCATATAAAAATTTCAGTAGCGCGCTCCAAATTCATGATGTTATAAGGCCCGAATTAAAGACAATCTTTACAAAGTAATAGAAAAGTAAAGAAAAATCGTAAAAAAAATAATTCAAAGATGCGGGTATAAAGCAACCATTTGTGTACGGCTGCCGCGACTTGAATTTGTATTCAACGCCCGTATATAGCCCGTATTCGCCATGTAGATGCGGTATATTTCGTAAAAACGGTACCGGAATCGCCGCCTGGAAATTCCGCCAGCAGAGCTCTTAAGTGCCTAAGCTCAAACTACTGCTGCGAGCTGCGAGCCTGTAAATTCCGCCACAGGGGCTAAAAAGGGTAAAATATATATACGCAACGTAAGGGTTAATTTTATGCTGATAATTTCTCAATTGCAATCGTAACTCAGCTACCAGTCCAGAAGACTGGCAAATTAAAATTCTAGTGGGAACACTGGTAGTATCCAGGTATCAACACAGTGCTATTTTAGCCGTCACTCGTTTACAGGATTTGTACATGATATACAATAACTACTAAACCAAAAACTTGTAAGGCTTTTCAAATGTTTTACACCTGCAAACATTTCATCAGGGATATTTTTAAACATACTCCAAGATAGAATTTTGGTAACATTGAGCTGCATGGCTGTCTAAAACTACAATGAAAACAGAATATCTGCATGTTGATTACAGTGCAGACCTTCCGGATAATCCATTTTCAACACAGGGGTGGCAATTGACAAAACTTCAAACAAATTTGATTACTGTTTCTTGGTTTGACAAATCTATTATCTAATTATGTTATTTAAGTTTAGACTAAAATCAATCTTTATTTTCTATCAGTAATAATCGTTTAATAAGTTATTGTGCTCTATCCTATTTGAACTATGTCACCCCTATATATGTTTTATTTATCCTCCAAGTTGGGAGAGTACAAAGCACAAATTGAAAGAGTAAAATTTACATATTTGTTACATTATGTTACACAATGTCTTTCAGAGGTCTGGATTCACTGGTCAGTGTTGTGTGACTTCTCTGCACATCAGGTGGATGTACTGTACAGCTACCCTTGTAAATGTTCTCTGTTCTACCGCATTCAGTGTGTAATGAGGTCTGCATGACAGGAGACGCAACACCATCTCAATGTCTGACAAGTTATGGAACCATACACTGAAGTCCACAGGTCCAATACTGATCAGTTCACACCAAAGTTGATCTCTCAGGGGTGACAAGTTATCACACTGTACGACAGCATGAACACAGGGATCACTATAATATAAGTCTGTCCACACTTCTCACACAGGTACACAGCATCTTTAATGTCTCTTATTCTGGAACATATCTGAACCATAAACTTAGACGAGGTTCGGTAAAAGTGGTCTTCCTGAGACAGAGTCCATGCTGGATGAACACACAGGGTACTGTGTATATGTGAGAACCACTGGAGATCTGGATCAACTGCCACCCTATCAGCCCAACTTGAGGAATGGAATTTCAAAACCACGATCTTTACTATTCGCTTCCACAAAGTCTTCTGTGGAAATACTCCAGTTGACAAGAAGTTGTCCATCACATGTTTGATCTGATACTTTTGAAGGAGCCTCGTCAGATCAGGAATGAAACCTCTGGGTTGAGCACTCATATCATGAACAGCACAATTTAGCCTTGTCAAAAACACCTGGTGTGGGAGGTAGGATGAGTTCATGTTTATCAGGTTTCCAGCAAACAACAACTTCTTTTTATCTATTTCTGCTTCCACAGGCAGTACACCCAGAAGGCCTAAACACACGTCAGTTCTAGTTCTCTTTGGGAGGCCTTGGATTGTCTTTATTACGTGTCTGTAAGCACGTTCTAGCATGAGGACCTCAGTCTGGTTAAGTGAGTTCCACAACTCGCATCCGAAAAGACACCTTGGTAGAGCTACTTTCTGGACTAGTTTCAGACAAACCATAGGGGACACAAGAGATGGATTCAGTCCTTTACGGGACATTGAGTAAGCATACGATCTCAGCTTAGCAGATGCGTCAAGTGTTCTTTCTATTGAATGAAATCCATCAGAGAGAAATTACAAAATTAAGGACTTATTATTTATATATGCTTATTTAGGATGATTTCTGCACAAATACACAATTTTGAAATTGCCGGTCCTTGGGACCGACAGAAATGAGAAATACCGGTCCAGCTTCGAAAATTCCGGTAAAATACCAGTATTTACCGGTAAACGGGAACACTGATGTAAACTAAAAACCACAACAAATGACATGTTTTTCTTGAAAATCAACTTGTAGGGTTTGACAATCTTTTGGTTGTAAAATTTTACTATTATTGAAAACATAAATAAGATTTTTCAAATAAATTGTGGAAGTATAGCAATAATCTTAAAACAAAGCCAAAAATAGAGCCATTGGCTCTGAAGCTCATCAGGAATTATGTTAATCATTATCTCTTATGAAAAGATTAAGATATCACATATATAAATAAGGTATTGCCCAGTCATCAAATTTAAAATTTATTATCAAAATTGGTTACAGATTAATCAACATTCACTATAAATATTGTCAAGACATGACATCTATGTTTTATTCAGCTTTTCAATCACTTAAAAAACAAAACAGAAAATGGTTTTAGTATTTTAGTCAGTATGTACAAATGAGTCTCATAACTGAGTGAAACTAATGTGATAATTCAAGTGCAGCCAGTTTCACCCAGGTGCAGTCTGGTATAAATAGTCAACTGCACTTGGTGCAGCTGCTGAAAAAAAATGAATTCATACACTGGCTGTCTACAATTTAGAATCCTCTTCAGCAAGGCGTCTTTACATAAAATTTCAGCTCTCAGTCATTGGTTCTGGAGAATAAGTCGAAAAAGCGAGAAGTTTACGGACGGACGGACGGACGGACGGACGGACGGGCGCCATGTCATGCCATAAGCCCATCGGGCCTTTCAGGCCTGAATAATGAGCTAATAAAATTGAAAGATAATTGTGAAATAATCACAAGATTTAACAGTTACTGACTCTACTATCAGTTTGTCCCTGAACCAGTTCAAGTAAATAAGCACACAGCAGTCTGTAGTAGTATTTGCTTACTTGGCGTTACAACTTTTTACCAACAAAATCAGCAAGTTTTGCTTTTGCACCAGCCATGGATGAACTGTCAGTTATATCTGTGTAATTAGTGTTAGCGTCTGTATTCCAAACCAATGTTTTCATTTGAGATGTGAACTGATATTACATGTGTTGCCGTTTTTGTAAGGAACATTTTAAGGACACAACTTACAAATCACCTTATTAATTGTTTCCTGACTTTCTCTCAAACCAAAAGATTTCCACATTCAATACAATCTTAGTGTAACTTTTATTTTGATATCAAACTGACCAATTACAGTTCTTGTTAGTCGCCAGCATAAGGCAAAATACGGCTGTTCAACTGTTTGATTGATTGATAGTGATTGAACCATTTCACATCTGGGACTGCTTGTCGAGGCGGTTACACCAGATACTGAGTTAGCTGGTCATTGTGGACATTACAAGAGTGTTATTAATATTTTTATACTGTCAACTGTTTTGTGTGTTTTGCAACAACCCTGGAAACTTTGCCCTGCTGGGGGCCCTGCATGTCTCCATCACTGGTTTATTTAAGCCTTGCTGTATATCCTTACATTTCTGTGCTAGCCCACTGATGTTCAAGTGCTTAGTTTATACTTAGTTAATTACTTCGTGATGAACAGCTGGATGGTGCCGTATTTATTACTTGGTAATTTTACAAGATATTGTATAAAACAGACAATTCACCAGGAATTCATCTCTGCTGTGAAAATCACGTCTCTTTTCTAATTTCAAATCTAGATTAGAAGTCACATATTACTTTCGAACCCTTTTGAAGTGCTGATCATTCTGCCTCGAGCTCACAACTACGTCGTTATAAGCCTAAATCAATATTCACTCCAACAGTCGGCAGCTAGAGGAGTGTCTGTCTGTCGCTTCACCAGCGAACATGGGAAGTTACGAAATGTAAACATTACAACCCCTTTCAGATAGGCTATCTGACAGAATATGAAACAGATACATTTCAACTTGAAATTATCGAGTGACAACTTGTCAAAACGTCAGTCCGAAGTGAAAGATACTTACCATTAACAATCTATCTTCAGTTTGACCTTAAAAATTGCACAAACTTCTGTCCATTCCATCCATTTCACACGTTCTATTTTCGATTCGCATTCCCGCGATATCTCTACTTCCGTTGACTCTACGCATGCGCTCTAAGATGCTGATTCAGATTTAGTCAGAAATCATTGAAGGCTTTTTTAAATTTCTTGGAATCGCGAATTCGAAAAATTATTTACCTAAGAATATAGCTTGGAGTGAGACGACATTTTTGTTTCATTCCCTATTTAGGAAAAACTTACATTGTAACCTGAAATATATAGGCTATTTGTTATATTGTCAGAATGGGTTGATTGGTTTAAAATATTTTCTAGAGTGGCCTGCACTGAAACTTGATCGTATCCTCAAAAGCAAGTCTAGATTTTAGTCGACACAAACCCTTTTGTCGGATGCTCCTTTTCATTATTTAATGAATTAGTATTTTTACTAAATTTTACTATTCCGGCCCCACCCCTCCACACACAAGGTGACTCACTTCATCCATCAGTATTCAAGAAAGCTGATACAATACATATCAAGTAGGCTGTTATAGAAGTATCGAAGTTGAACCATAGCAACAATGCAGTATAATGTTCAACCTGAATACTGGTCTGATTTTGATCCAATGACAGACAACTGAGATCTAGCGGAGTGTGTAGCAGTAGGCCTTTTGAATTTCTGTGTGCTTTTTTTCTGTCGACGTGCGTTTAGCCAGGGACCTTATGTGTATAAGGTCCCTGGTTTAGCATGGTTCTTTTCGAGCATTATGTATTATAACGGCTGGGAATACCTGTTTTACTTACCTTTAAGTACACGAGGGGATATCTGAAGAGGCACGTCCTGCTTCTCTGGGAGATCCATTACCTTCTACGGTATGTGAAAACTAGGTCCACGATGTGACAGTGTTGGCCTAATTCAGTGTGTTTTCTAGTTTCGATTTGGCAATAGGAAGAACAGAAACTTGGTTTTGAACAAAAAGCATAGGCCCATCTCACTGAACGATTTTCAAAATCTGACCAATCGTTACGTACCATGTATTTTGAGATGCGTTATCTAATCCCCATACAAGCATGTCGAATTTGAAACTGTTCCACATTACTCAGCAAGTATTCCACAAAAAGTATTGTCATTGTCATTTTGTTTCACTTAGTTAAATGTCCATAACATAACAAAGATGAAATTGCTTATATACATACACGTCGCTGCATGCATGTGTTGCCAACCCATGGACGTATGTAAGGTGAGGTTTTATGATGAACCTCCTTTCATGACATTTCACAATAAAGGAAAAAGAAAGGCCTTCACTTAGTAAATTTGGATAGCATTATAATTTGGTAGCTGACTATCGTTTTTTCTATTTATCAAACAAATGTTTTAAAGTTTTGTTTGCTGAAGATGATTTCGTGTCACTTTACGCCTTGAAATATCAAAAGGCCATTATTAAAAAGCAAATAAACTAAGCCTTTACTCCCAAAACGGACGGCCAATATCATCACTATGAGTGAAAGTCATATTTTTATTTTATTTTAAGTCTTATAGTTTGTTTATATATCTTATGTCTTCTTAAACTTACATGCAAGTATATGGAAAATATACATGGATTTGCGAATTGCTTCGTTTCGTATTGTAGGCCTTAGATGGTGTTGAAAAATACAAAGAGGATATTAAATGGCTTAAAATGGCTTTAGGGGATGATAAATATGTTAAACATATGTGTACTGTATATCATATGGCACACATTTTCCTTAGTTTGTCAACGAGGAGATACCAGAAGGTAAATACTGTTTTAAAAAAAAGAAACACCGAATGGTATAATGTTAAAGAAGAAATCACAACATGGTATACTGTTATATACCCCTGCTCAAAAGAAAGTATACCAAGAAAAAATTTGAATATTTTTTTTAATATCTACATTTTATATATGAAATGATTCTGAAACACGTCGCAGGAACACAACACACTGTTTTCATTGACAATAAGCGGAGAATGGCGAGAACTTTCATGCAACACGGGATTTTACCAATGATGACGTTGAGTCGGATCCCATGTAATGCACGTGCAAAATCACTGTATAAAACACATGATACTGTACATCAAGACAGTAGCAACAAAAAACACATGAAAGAAATGCCGAGGTTAACGGCAATACAGAGAGAGAGAGCCATTGAATGGCAGCGACTGACACCCAACGTCATCCGGCGTTTGACGTCATCGATGCGGCGGCGAGCTCAGGCATGCATTGATGCCCATGGTGGACATACTCGGTATTGAAGACGTGTTGAAGGACTATTCCTTTACTTATGAACTCATTTTCAGCATATACAGCTTGACAGTCATATTGAGAATTGTGAATTTTTGACCCCATGTGTCTTTGTACCTCTGTTGGGCATTCAGTTTTTGTTTTATTGACATGAACGTTTCCATCAGTTATGTTAAAATACCACTCTACTGATATATAAAAAAGTTTATTCTATATCTTCATCTGTTTTTCTTCCATGCTTCTTCAAATCCTTGGTATACTTTCTTTTGAGCAGGGGTTTAGAAGGTGATACCAGATGGTAAACTGTTATAGAAGAATGCACCACATGACATACTGTTATAGAAGACACACAGTGGTATATTGTTTTAGAAGAAAACACAAAATGGTATAATGTTATAGAAGGAGATACCAGATGGTAAACTGTTATAGAAGAATGCACCACATGACATACTGTTATAGAAGACACACAGTGGTATATTGTTTTAGAAGAAAACACAAAATGGTATAATGTTATAGAAGGAGATACCAGATGGTAAACTGTTATAGAAGAATGCACCACATGACATACTGTTATAGAAGACACACAGTGGTACATGTATATTGTTTTAGAAGAAAACACAAAATGGTATAATGTTATAGAAGACACCATATGGTATACTGTTATTTAAAAAGACACCATATGGTAAACTGTTATAGAAGAAGACACCAGAATGTATAATGTTATAGAAGAAGACACCAGAATGTATAATGTTATAGAAGAAGACACCAAATGGTGTAGTGTTATAGAAGAAGACACCATATGGTATACTGTTATAGAAGAAGACACCATATGGTATACTGTTATAGAAGAAGACACCATATGGTATACTGTTATAGAAGAAGACACCATATGGTATACTGTTATAGAAGAAGACACCATATGGTATACTGTTATAGAAGAAGACACCATATGGTATACTGTTATAGAAGAAGACACCATATGGTATAATGTTAAAGAAGAAGACACCAGAATGTATAATGTTATAGAGAGAGTTTATTGCAGTAAAGGGGCCACCGACCCATTAGACGTGTACATGGGTTACAGAATAAATTGGCTGAAGCGCCATAAAATATACAGATAGTCTACGATGCAATTATATTATGTACATGAGGCACTTATGTACAAAGTAAGCACGTTTCTTTTGTGCTTTGAAAATATATTTAGCCAGATTATTGAGTACAATGATATCTTGGGACGTGAATAATAAGTTAACTAAGTTTAGTATCAGATTGGGAAAACATAATTTAGTACTCTTGCAAGAGACATGTTCGGAGCTTATGATAGAAAGGGCATTCGAGACAAAAATGTAATTTTGATTCAACATATATAGAAGAAGACACCAAATGGTATACTGTTATAGAAGAAGACAACAGATGGTATACTTTTATAGAAGAAGACAACAGATGGTATACTGTTATAGAAGAAGACAACATATGGTAAACTGTTATAGAAGAAGACACCAGAATGTATAATGTTATAGAAGAAGACGCCATATGGTATACTGTTATAGAAGAAGACACCAAATAGTATACTGTTATAGAATAAGACATCAAATAGTATACTGTTATAGAAGAAGACACCATAATGTATAATGTTATAGAAGAAGGCGGCAGATGGTATAATGTTATAGAAGAAGACACCATATGGTATACTGTTATAGAAGAAGACAACATATGGTATAATGTTATAGAAGAATACACCATATGGTATAATGTTAAAGAAGAAGACACCATATGGTATACTGTTATAGAAGAGGACAACAGATGGTAAACTGTTATAGAAGAAGACAACATATGGTATACTGTTACAGAAGAAGACACCAGAAAGTATAATGTTATAGAAGAAGACACCAGATGGTATACTGTAATAGAAGAAGACACCAGATGGTATACTGTTATAGAAGAAGACAACATAGTAGTATAATGTTATAGAAGAAGGCGGCAGATGGTATACTGTTATAGAAGAAGACAACATAATGGTATACTGTTATAGAAGAAGGCGGCAGATGGTATACTGTTATAGAAGAAGAGACCATATGGTATACTATTATAGTAGCATATATCAGATGATATACTGTTATAGAAGAAGACAACAGAAGGTATACTGTCATAGAAGAAGATACCAAATGGTATATAGAAGAAGACAACAGAAGGTATACTGTCATAGAAGAAGACACCAAATGGTATACTGTTATAGAAGAAGACACCAGAAGGTATACTGTTACAAAAGAAGAGACAAGATAATAGTGTTATAGAAGAAGAGACAAGATGGTATACTGTTATAGAAGAAGAGACAAGATGGTATACTGTTATAGAAGAAGAGTCAAGATAGTATGCTGTTATAGAAGAAGAGACCATATGGTATACTATTATAGTAGCATATATCAGATGATATACTGTTATAGAAGAAGACAACAGAAGGTATACTGTCATAGAAGAAGACACCAAATGGTATACTGTTATAGAAGAAGACAACAGAAGGTATACTGTCATAGAAGAAGACACCAAATGGTATACTGTTATAGAATAAGGCACCAGATGGTATACTGTTATAGAAGAAGAGACAAGATGGTATACTTTTATAGAAGAAGATACTTGTTTGTATACTGTTATAGAAGACACCAAATGTTAAACTGTTATAGAAGAAGACACCTTATAGTATATTTTATGTTGTTGTAGAAGAAGACAACAAATGATACACTGTAGTAGAATGAAAGACAAGATGATAAACTGTTATAGAAGAAAACGCCCGATGCATACTGTTATAGAAGAATAAGCCATATGGTATACTGTTATAGAATAAGCCATATGGTATAGTGATATGGAAGAAGAGACAAGATGGTATACTGTTATAGAAGAAGAAGCCATATGGTATACTGTTATAGAAGAAGCCATATGGTATACTGTTATAGAAGAAGAAGCCATATGGTATACTGTTATAGAATAAGCCATATGGTATAGTGATATGGAAGAAGAGACAAGATGGTATACTGTTGTAGAAGAAAACACCAGAAGGTATACTGTTATAGAAGATGATCAACCCCTTTAGTTGCTCAATAGCGACTTTTATGTATAGACTTTAAACAATAACGGTTATACTCGGATGTTCACTTTACGTGTCATTTTCCTCCATCACTACATGTCTCATTCAACCATACATTAAAAATTATTCACAAAATCCTGACCAAAACCCAATGAAATATTATCATAGCCCCCTAACCTCCTATGTCAGCATCGAACAAAAAAAAGAACTTGCACGACCTGATCACATGCAGGGTATAAGTTGGAAAAAGACTTTTTCTGCACATGGACAAATGATTTTTTGTCAGTGCCGTTTAAGTAATGCAATTGACGTCCAAACAAATTCCAAGTTACATGATAACTGCACTGAGATACAAAAGTAGGTGAACAAACTTTCGGATTGCAATTGTAGATTATTTGACTTTTCATGTTTCTCTTTGGTAATGACTGTGGTTAAAAAATTTAGCCACAATGGTAGCAGATCTACAATCTCTTGCTTTGGTCTGGGTAGTGTTTTCCAAGGAGGTGGCGGTGTTCATCGCATGTGCAGTTTCCAGATCCTAAAACAAAGAGGATGGTAGGCTAATGTGAAATATTAGTTAAGTAAAGTAGAAAAATAGAGCCATGGCCTCTGTAGCTCATCAGAAATTGCATGATTTAATATCTCATGTCGATGACTTAGTGAGTGAATTGCAACAAGTGAACAACTGCTTAAATCAGAATAAGAGATTAATATTATGTAATTATAACTGCTTAAAATGATACGTCTACACAAGATTTCAGCATTCTAGTGCTTTTTGTTTATTTAAAGTAATAAATATAATGCACAACTCTTAGCCCTGAAAAATTGCAGTCTTGAAATTGTAAGTGCATAACGAAATCATGACTCAACATTAAATTTTGATAAAAGGGTTGTCCAGGTATCCCAATTCCTGAAAAGATATTGAAGAAAAGGTGATCCTCAAAATTAAAATAGAATAAACATATTCCCCAAATCATCAAACAAAATGGTATACAATTTGGAGAGAAACAATACAAATCCCATCTCAAGACTGAAGTGAGTATAGCTTATTAATGAATCCTACAGAGTTATGCAACAAGTATTCGGACGCTGACATTATTTCCACAGACTTGAATGTTAATGTAAATGATAAATAAATCATTTTCATAAAATAAATTCTGGTTGGATCACTGTCAAGATTCTCATTGACAATTCTCAGACGACAATTCAAAAAGTGTTATCCAAATTACCTATATATGTACATTAAATAAAAACAGTTCTCATAGAATGCCATGTTAAATGTTTTTACAACTATGTATATATTTTGATCAAATTTGTGTCATTCCCAATATAGAAAACCAAAAATTAAACATAACTTATGAGGTTGTAGCCAAGATGATTCCTCACAAACTTGATAAATGTGAATAGGATTGGACAATATTCCTATCTATGAAAATGAGGTGAGGTGAGGTGAGTTGAGGTTTAACGCCGCCCTCAAGAGTATTTCACTTTTATCTCGGCTGCTAGTATTATGGCAGGGAGAAAGCCCACAAAGACATGTGGCTATGCATTGCGGTGAAACCTGCGAGCAGCGACTGGAACTAGCTAATCATGGGTGGTACTGCACTGAAATTCAGTGTAGCATTGCACCCAAACCTTACTGTGTGAAGAACAATTCTCTACTGCAGACAAAGTCGCTGTGCCCCTGGCGGGATTCGAACCCCGGATCTCTTTATTCCGAAGCCGAACACGCTAACCACTGCGCTATCCCATCCCCTATGAAAATGATGTATCCTAGACTTATCTAGACCTACCTAGACTATCCTTACTCAATTAACATTTAAGTCAAGTCTATGGAAATAACGTCACCGTCTGATTCACACTGTACAAAATACTCAGACTCAACTGTAAATACTGTACCAAGTCTAAATACAGTACAATTTTCTCTTCATTAACAAGAGAGAGAGCCACACACAGCCTGATATTCTACAAGTTAAATATTTTTCCCTGTATCCACTGTACAGGCTAGCATTTATGTAACCACAAGGAAAGAGAGAGAGAGACAGAGAGGGGGAGGGAGAGAGAGGGGGAGAGGGGGAGAGGGATAGACCACCAAAGCCAGAGGCAGACTAACAAGGTACTAGATCCACCCTGTCCATGCTATAAAATAAGTTCTATCTTGCTTAATTTCTATGATACAAACATAATGAAAACACCTTTCATTCAAATACAAACATGGCTAAAATGATATGGTTGCATTAATTTTAGCTAAATGGTAAATCACTAAAATGTTTTCACTTATAACTTTCTTACTTTTCATCCCAAACACCTGAAATTTGGAATTAATGATATTCACCGAACATAGATGATATCCTAAAAATTTGAGTGTTCTAGGGTCATTGGTTTCAGAGATGAAAAATATACCGTTATATGAACCCCTGTCAAAATCAAAGTATCAAAGTGTCAGTATTAAAATTTACAAATCATAATTTCCATCTTTTAAAGAAAACACTGCCCAGGTTTCTGGATATCTTCTGTTGCCGGCTCATAAGAAGAAGTCGTTTGAAGCTTTTAGGGTGAACCTCCTGCAAAGTTCTTATTTCATAATTTATCTCAACCAAATTTACAAACTTGCATCTCTATCCAAAAAGATGTTAATGACAAAATTCCATTCCTATATCAACCGCTTTCGGAGAAGAAGTCATTTAAAGGTTTCACTTTAATCGTCTCTAGCGGCCATATTTGTGGGCGCTGGAATTCGTGATGAACAAACTTTGACCCCCTAGGTACCAGGTACACACCCACCAAATTACAGCTTTGGGGGTGTAGCGGTTCTGGAGGAGAAGTCGGACGCCGGACGACGGACCATGCCATAAGCCCATCTGGCCTTTCAGGCCTGATGAGCTAAAAGGGGGTATACCATCTAACAGAAGAGGCGAACTGTAGCTTTCTGTTGAACCTTTGTGTTCAGGAGGATCCAAACATTGATTTGTAGGGCATGGCCCATATGGCACCAAATCTACAATTTATACTAGCCATTGGTCTAGGTGCCTCGGGGATGGACACTATGTCCTGCCAAGTCTGATGAGCTTAGCATTAAACAAGTCAACCACACATTATGAAATAATATTTAATTAATAAATGATGACAACATTATAGAACAAATAAGAAAATAATGTCAACATAAATTGCACAAAATGGTTGAACATATACAATTTCTGATAAAATTCATAATTGTTTCTTTGAAGCAAATGCTCAAAATTAAAGCTTGATATCTTGATTGATAACAAAGAAATTGAAAGTTTAAAATCTATTAAAATACAACCATTCCAAATGTTAATAAATAAAGAATTATTGATAAGTTTACAATGGGAATCACAGTGGTTTGTACTGTCTCACAGTAAGAAATCTAGACATGTTATTTAACAAAAACAACATTATTTTCATCACTGACTAGAAATCTACCGATAGCAACATATAAATATGAACAAACACTTGTTACTAGCACTTTGTATGCATCTTCTAACAGCTAATACAATTCTTCAATATTTGAAAGACACTGGGTATTTTCACATTTTCACAAGTCAATAAACATGTGTCCTTGGATTATTGACAATGATGAGTGTAGTTCAAAATGCGATGTCAAATACTAACTCGTCATTATATTCTCAAAGAGTTTTTAGAGTTCAAAGTTTTAACTTCAAACCCTCTGAGCTCCCCTCTGGATCTGCAGCAGGTTTTGATCATTGATAACTGAACACTTGTTTCACTGGGGAGTATACAAGAACAGGTGAATCTCTAGCACCATTAATATGATACATTGGCACCCTCGTCCCTTGTACATCGCTTATCAATACCAGTGAACATATTTCCCATCAACTTGCATTGTAAATATGAATAATTTTGGGTAAGGGGGGCGGTGGTTGAGGGGGTGAGGGGGTGAGGGGTTGATGAGGATTGGATATGATAGTTATGATACAAAGTTTGACTTTTTTGAAAATAAATTTGGAATTCATAAATCTGATGGAATGCAATAAATTTATGTATGAGAAATGACGGAATGATGAACACACATTCTCTTACATACTATAAAGGGATTCTAAACAATAAAGTCGTGAACAGATAACAACAGTTCTTATACATATCTATGTGTATAACATCTCATAAATATCATGCATTTCATATATAGTGCATAACTACTGCAATCAGTGTCTGAAATAAGACTCGTCAGACAGCCGGGAACAGGATAACTTTTGAACTGTTAAACTTTGAAGGTTTTCTTTGATTTTGACATTTTGAATTGACAAAATGATACATTTACGGTGGATTCTCTTCAAACTTATTTCAAACACTGTTACAATTATTGCACATTGCCGTAACGTCAGTGACTGAATAAATCATGCTTTGTAAAGCAACTAAGAAATAAGGTTACATATCAACTGTGTAGACCATTACTTATTCCTTGTCCATCGTGTAACGCCACCCCGTCCACATCATCCACAGCGCCACTGTCCCATGTTAATCCATTGCTATGTAATGCTGCTCCTGATTCTGACACAACAGATTTCACTTCCCCCTTGTACTTTTCATGTGAAAACTTTGCAGTCACATGTCCTTCATTGTACATATGGAAAGAAATATCTTTTTGATAAATATTTCTATGAGCACTTTTGGAAGTTTTGAAATCATTTTCCATGGAGTCTACGTTGTCAGTTCCCTCTGATAGTGAGTGTGGAGAAGCTGGATAGTCAAACACTCTCCCACGGTCACCTGCCTCCTCTCGTAGTTCAGACTGTCCTGATGTTTCTCCAGCTCCCTCTCTCTGTTCCGCAGATACTGATGTATTCAGTAATGTCTGCTCCAAAGATACCTCTTCTGACAACACATTTTCTTCCAATGAGTGTTTTTGTCCTACAGACGATTGTTCTTTTGTTGTTGAACAGTTTGTACGAGTTGTCTCTTCACTTGGTGATATCTCTTGTATTGAATCTTTCTGCTCCAATGACAAATGTTCTGTTGTTGACGGATATGTTTTAGATGTCTCATCCACAGATTCTGTTTGTTCTGAGGATGTGTCATGACCTCTAGATGTGTCATGACCTCTTGATGTGTTATGTTCTCTAGATGTGTCATGTTCTCTTGATGTGCCATGCTGTGATGAAGTTTCTCCTATTATGAGTTCCTCATTTCCCACTGTTGACAAATCCATTGATGTCTCCCCTGTTGAATGTTCAGATGACGATGTCTCATTTAACAAAGTTGTTGGGTCCACAACATCGTCTGTCTTTTGTGATGCGTTTTGTTCTCCAGATAACAGTTTCAGCCCAGTCGACATGACAGGATCAAAGAAGTCCCCTGGCAGCCATATATGTTTGGACCCAGTGATGTAGTGACGGAAGTGACGTAGGACTCGGCTCCCTAGGGAGTTGTAGGATTCTCCCATCACCTGGAAATAAAAAGCAAATTCTATAAAAGATTTTGGACATATTTGTTCTAAGATTTCTAGTTTTGAATGCGAATCTTTTGAAAAAGACACAACACCTGAATTGATTAATTTTAAACAATTCTCATTGGCCAATTTACAAGATATAATAAATTGTCAACATAGGAAATAGTCAAGTATTGGCTAATGGTACCAGTAATTAATAATGACATTTTTCACAATTCTTTTCTTACACTGTAAAAGTGATGCTCAGAGTATCAACACAGTCCTAAACAGGTTTTGTGTCCCATAATTTTAACACTTTTAATTTAATGTGTTTAGGATTGTATTTAGAATCTAAACATGTAGGCAAAATGACGCGTTTACGATATAAACTCGTTTTCTGTGTGATGTGTGATGTGTGATGTTCTGTGTTTAGATCACTTGGTGCTTAGAATTGAGATACAATCCTAAACGTGTTTAGGCCGTGTTTACATTCTAAGCATCACTTTCACAGTGTAGTTGAACTTGTTCTTACAATTAATTGAATTATTTCATATAGACTTCTATTTGCAATCTTCATCAAACAATATGTTCAACCTCCTACACACACCTCTATCTCCAAGTCCTGGGTCCCGACCGTCAGTTTGGCGCGGTAAAGATTCTTGCGACAGGATGAGTGAACTCCCTTGCTGTTGATTGGACCAATCAGCTCCGGGTTCAGTGTGTACAAAAGTTCTTCCTGAAGCGTAGTCACATCACTCCCCGAGTCTACCATGAAGTCTGGAAACAGGGATAATATCGCAAAATGAATTTCCGTCCTTCATTTTCAAAACATTTGTGATCATTAGTGTACATTTCCTGTTGTGAATTATACATTATCTCATTTTATATTTGTGCAAGTTGTGGGATATAAGAAATAATTGAAAAGCATATCCCTTTTCAAATCTGTGAGTATAAAACTACTAACCTATAGTGTGGAATCGAGACACGTCTCTTGTAGATGATATCGTGGCTTCCACACAGAGGAAGTCATATTTAGCGTCCTCAAGATTTGTAGGTTTTCCCCAAAACCCTTCTGTGACAGGCTGTTCAGCACTTTCCTCATGTTTCCTTCGTTTGTTCAATTGTCGGACTAAAATAAAGTAAATCAGATTAGAAATCTGTCATATTTTATTTACAAAATATACGATTATACACCTTTTTAGCCATCTTCCCATGGCAAGGTGAAAATGTATCGAGATCTCTCCATTTTTTACCTTGCCTTCAACCGAGCCAGAAGTGGTGAAACGAATCAGCGACACCTATTGTGATGATGAGTTACGTCCCTCACCATCTGCTAACATATACAGCCAATGAAATTGCTGTTTACATTCGGAACCAATTCAAAATAAGCGCCGATGGACGCAGTCACAGAGGCAATACAACTGTCTTCTTATTGGCTTATCTGATTAGCCTGCAGTACGTTAAAATCTTAGCACTGAAAATCGAGGGTTGAGGTCAAGGGCGGAAGGAGAAGATATGGAAATCTTTTCGTTACGCCTGTGACGATGTGAAGATGCCTTTTAGCAGAAAAAAAGATTTTGAAAATGATATTATTTGCTCTGTTACATTTCTTTTGTATGTGAGTCTATATTCAACATTTTGATATTTTTCTAAATTTACAATATATATAAAATATCAACAGTTTTAGGAAATATGTCATTGCATAGACTAATGTAACAGTGTATTATATATCATAGAGAAGCTGAATCTAAATTATATGCATTGTAAGGTTTCTGGGATAGCTACAGTTCATGTACCGGTATATTGATTGTTTACAGCAAATATATTAGGGTCAGAATCGATTTGTTAATTCAAGTAGGCATAAATTACAGGATGTCCCTAGATAATAAAGATCTGAGTAATTCAAGGACACTTCATGTAACTTTAAAAAAAAAGAAAGAATAAATTCCTGAAATCTTCTCAAGTTAGACTGAGCAGACAGGGAAATGTTTGTATAGGAAGATTTGAAATACAGGAAACAGTTCTACATCTGCTCTACAAGACAAACCAATCAAACTGCATGATTAATTAATTGATTGTTAATTGATTATCAAGCAACCTAGGACCAAACTAGTCAACCATCTTTGAAAAAATTCCTTGATACATAAACTTTTTAGCACACAATTCAGCATTACAGCTTTTTTTAAAGAGGATATATATTTTCAATGACATAGATATTTCAAAATTGTATTTTATTTAATTTTTTTAACAAAATTATATCAGTAGTATAGTATAATATATAGTATAGTATAATCAATCACACACAAACCTGCTCTCTCAAGCCTTCGTTGATGTCCTGGCATGGAGATCTCCAGTTCGTCGTAGATGTTGCTATCAGGCAGGTTGAGGCGAGCTATCTCCTCCATTTCTACCAGTTCACTGCGTACAAAGCCTATAAAGTAGTGTTCAAGCTCGTACTCCCTTAGCCATTGTAACAATGTACTGTCATCACTTGCTTTGTGCTTCCGTGCTGAAAAAGTATTTGAAAAAGTAAGTTAGAAATTGTAATTTCTGTTTGAGATTTTTGCACGTTTTTCTCAGCAATGATTGTCTTCACTTTTGTTGTTTTTATGAAATTATAAATTTAATAAATTTAAAATAAAATAAAATTTTAATTTTCTCCTTTATCTTCCACTATTAATGATATAAGTCAACATCTGTCATGACCTGTACAGGGGTTAATAGCAATGGAAAGATATGACAATTATATCCTATCAAACTATACAACTACAACATAGAAATACAAATGAACACAAATTGAATTTTCACTTTATTTGGGATGGGGGGTCACTACAAAGTTTGCAAAATTGCAACAAAAGATCTGTGATTAACTGATTATAACTAGATTGATCTAGCGCTGATATTGAGAGACATGTGCTGTCAATATCTATCAATCTTACTATCTTAGGCAGGACATAACATTCATATCATCATACTCCCAATGTGACACCATGTTGCATTAACAAATCACAGTTACCACACGTGAATATATCACATATTCAATTACCACCTTGTTACAATCTGTGGTAGGTTGAGTAAATTTATCACCTGCAAGTCAATTACTTTGTATTACATAATCAATAACAATGTCTGTTTAGCAGTAAGGCTGTTACCGTCAAGCCACCCACTGTTTGCACACCCGGTTATTGTAATCAATGCTTGTGACTCTTCACCCGTGAACGCCTTCTTCAGGTATGCAAAACGAGTAGGCCTAATCGTAACATGAGCACTCATGCGTAACATTTCAGGTAACACAAGAGCCTCAGCTAGGTAGTAAACTTTTTATCAGAGACTGTTTCATAAAGGTTGCTTATATATCAAACTCTTGGTGAATCACAAACTCCTTATATTCATAGACACAAGGAAATGATAAATTCTAGAAATATGAATGTCTGTATGATTCATGAAGATAATATCCCCTCCCAAGTGTGTCAAACCATATGTTGCCAGTCGAAGGTCAACCTAATCGAATATAACGTCGCATACGACGTAAGTTACGCACTAAGTAGGCTTACGTACCTGCCGATATAAGCGACCGTCTGTGACCTGGATCTGATATCAACATGGTGTCCAAGTCCCCATCCCCAAGGTGTTGTAAGTCGCTCTCCCTGTCGTAACCCTTGGCCAGGAAAGTGGACGCGTAGCTGTGTAATCCGATGGATTCCAGAAACGTTTCAACGCCGCACGCCATCGCCATTTCATTTTCGTTCATCCTGGTTGTCGCTGGTCCAAGCTGTTGCCCGAATTATGTTCATCTAATCGCAGACGAGGGGACATACAGTTACAGATTACGGTTAGATCTATTTACAACCTGTCCCGTGCAGTATCTAGGTCGTCAAGATTGGCGAACAAAGCCGACTTGAATGGATCGACACTCCATTGGTCAATATCCCCAAGACGCGTCTTTCGTTGCTAGGAAATGGCCAACCGATATCCAGCATTTTCATTGTCGGCTGGTGGTATCCCATTGTGGAAAGCCCTATCTATTATTAGATTTAATCGCCGATCTTGAACGAAGGGTGAGTCACGTGATCAATCCACTGTATTTAGAACACCACGTGACTTTTCTGGGATTCCACGACAGCAAGATGGCGACCCAGTCAAGTGAACGAAAAGTTGCTCTCATAACCGGCATCACTGGCCAGGTAAAACATAGATAGAATTACTTTAAGGGACTGACAATTATTGTCTTAACTAATTGAATTATATTCTTAAGTTAAATTTGTGAGGAATTGTCAGAGAACATTTGTTAAATTACTGGGTGTGACAACCAGTCTTAGCAAGTGCGTGTACAGTAGTCTGTTTTCTGAAGGGTCCGGCTAAAACGTGTCATGATTTGCTTTAAAGAATAATAGCCGAGAGGTCGGCTTTATAAGGGCATATATTTCTAAAACGTTCCAACTTTCTAGTTTTGAGGAAATGGTGAGATGTCACGTGCTAAGTCTACGAAGTCAAGTGGACATGAACACTGTCTGAAAAAAATCTAAAACGGTCTGAATGGTCTAATAACAAGAATCATGCTTTTATTTCTTTGAAATCGTGATTAGGCCTACTGTTTAAATCTTAATTTAGTGATAGGTTTTATCTGTTTTTATCAAGTAAATTAATTCTAAACATTTTATATATGAGAGGAAAAAAAGAGATGGAGACGGAGCTAACCTCCAACAGATCTAAGGGGATTAAAGATGTATGTACAGAGTCATGCAAAACGTATTCTGACGGTGACTTTATTTCAATAGACTTGGATGTAATGTGGTCTAGGATAAATAATTTTCATAGATATAATTTTTGTCCGATCCTTTTCACATTTATATATCACGTTTGTAAGGAATCATCTTGGCTACAACCTCATAATTTATGTTTAATTTTATGTTTTCTATATATAGGGAATGACAGTAATTTGATCAACATATATACATAGTTGTGAACACGTTTAACATGGCAATGTATGGGAGCCGTTTTTATTTAATGTACACATGTAGGTAAATCGGATGACATTTGTATATAAATTATGTACTTCAAGCTGAATTATTTCAATAAACCTCAGAAATTTGACATTGATACAACGAGAACATCTTTTAATTTTATGAAAATTTATACTATCATTAATTATCATGTAAGTCTATGGAAATAATGTCTCCGTCCGAATACTTTTTGCATCACTCTGTAACTTTGCAACAATCAGGAACAAAGTACAAACCCTGTTAATCTTCAGTCAGATACTAAACTATAAAAGGATTAAAGATGCTAAGTTTAAATTGGTCCTCTTATCTGATTATGTTAAACTTGTTAAAATGAATTATGTTGATTAAGATAACAATACAGTAATTAGAATGAGTGTATGGGTGCGAGACGAGATAACGATGTGTTCAAAGATTTGTGTAGCTCTAATTAACCTTGGACTGATCAGACAGTTAATTACAGACAGATTTAAATCCTCTGTTACTTATTGGTTTTAACTTTTTAATTACAAAGCTGCTTTAATTAGGAGTAATTTTTACCTTGTTTGCTTTTTCTTGAGTTTTATCATTGTTTGGAGCTAATGGCTGCTGTATTGCTCAAGCTCACTACCTCACTCTTATAGTTAGTTATTGCAAATATTATACTTTTTAAATGGTTATTGATATTTAATTTATCTTCCATAAATTTGCTGTACCATTGGATCTGTATTTGTGTAGAACAATGCATAAATTCATATGTTCACATTAACGCAATTGAGTCATTAATAACAAATTGATTGATTGTCTTTATTCAATCTAGGCAAGCCATTTCTCTTTGTGGACAATATTTGTTGTACAGTTTTGTGGGATTTGTGTTTTGAATATAATTTTTATGAAATGTTTGTTATATTTCAGTTTTGTTGTCTACTAAAATAAATTTTGTGTAATCTTTCTGTGTCAGGCAGGTAGACTAGTCTACCCTAGTTGATTTACCCATTCATAAATCGGTGAACATATCTTTTGGTTCTTCATGGGCAAGTGAACCAAAAATGTGGGCAGGTGAAAACAATTTCTTGAATCTAGTCATTACTAAAGATATGGTCTTAGGAAAAAAAAAGAAGCCTTTGAAAAATTATGAGGTACAATAAAGTAAAATGATACTAAATTGTAACATGATTTCGTTGTATCCTTGATTCTGATTGGTTGATTTGCCTATGTTGAATGACAATGAATACCCGCAAATTAGTTGAGGCGAATCACCGCGAACATATACATCATGTTCACAAGATCCGGCCCGACTCAAAATTTTATTTTTCTATTTCTCTTAATATGTGTCCCTTACTCAAATTTGACAAGTGGCATTGTCATTTTCTAACCTGTGTATAGCAGTATAGGTAACAAATAACTCTCAAAATTAATTAATTTCAAGTAACTCAAATGTTTTCAACTAGTAAGATTTGTCCAAGTTTTACGCCTTCTTCCATGTGGTTGTGTTTACCGAATGCCGTTGCCATGGCATGACGTCATAGTGATCAACCGTTTTGACGTCACAATGCTAGCGTCTTTGTCACAATGGGTTAGGGCAAGTTTAAGATTTTTGTTTCTAGGTATTTTACTGTGTCGATGTCGTAGATAAATGTATATCTAAAATGTCGCCATCTAAAAGCATACGTGAATATTGTGAAGTGAACAAACTTGAGTGACACTGTTTGAGCTTATGTGTAAATTGTTGCTTATGTAAATATTACGCCGAGCATTTACATTTGTTTTGATCTGACCACACCTCTTACAAAAATGGAACAGTCGCAAAGTCCTTTCCACTCATAGATAGGTACGCAAAAAGAGAGTTCGTTTCAAAACGCCTAATAACTAACGGTCATGTTACAATATCGATAAATAGTTGCGTTTGTAAAATTTCCGGGATTCATTGCTATTCAACACCCGCAAATTTCAGCGTTTAAAACCTCCGGCTAACGCCGTCGGTTTTAAACTAAATTTGCGGGTGTTGAATAGCAATGAATCCCGGAAATTTTACAAACGCAACTATTTATCTTATAAGTGATACTTGATCAAGAGAACTGTTCCTCTGAACCAAGAGGCTGGAGATGATCAATAACTCTACATATTCAAGAATGGTTTTGCTAGTTCCAGCCGATGCTCTCAGGTTTCACTGAATCCATAGCCACATGGCGTTGCGGGCTTTCTCCCTGCCATAATACTAGCATCCACGATATAAGTGAAATACTCTTGAAAGCGATGTTAAACCTCAAATCACCTCATATCACATAATGAAGACAGACACTTTAAATCAGGTCTTTGAAGGGCATTTAGAAGTGATATACATAAGAACAAGAATATTTTCAGAGTATATGCTCACTCCTTCCTCAGGTATGAAGTCACCTGATGAAGGGGTGAGCATATACTCCGAAACGTCATGTATTTTCACATTAAAGAAGTTGTTATCCAGAAACTCTTCTTCTGTCTTTAAAGTGTTTAGACACTGTTCAATTTTATAAAGTTTAAAAATATATTTTGTCTGAGTTAGCCTTTTGATCTTATCCTATGCTGCACAAGGGATAATATGAATATATATATTATTGTACCTATGGTAAAATTGGGAGATAACTTTCATTTCTTAGAAAATTTCAGGTTTTTTTTAGTGTTTTAATGCTAGTAATTTCATATAAACCAAACCGTCACGGTCAAGACTGCTTTCGGCTTACTGGTAGTACTAAAAAAGGTCTGATATGTTTTCATGACCTCCTCCCCTCCCCTTTAAAATATTTTTCCATTGGTGGATCCCCCCTTTCACAATTCCTGGATCCGCCATTGTCATTATTTACCGTACAGTTACCTGCTAATTTTTTCTTTTCTAAAGGAAAAGTATTTCTGATATCCATATAAACATGTTAGTTGAATTTTGAATTAGTGTACATGATTAGTGTTCACAAACTTTAACTGTATACAACAATGGTTTCTTGGTTCATTTGTTCAATAGATTTAGGAAAAAACATTGAGTCTTTATGTCCCTAAATTAACTTGACCTTGACCAAGCAAACTAATAAAGCCACGTCAATCATGGCAGCGCTAAGTATTGTCAATAATTAAACTCTTCATTTCCTCTGGCGTGTTTAACTGTTGTCTGTATTGTGTATGCACTATGTTACTGCTTCACAAAACATCTGTTGTCAAATCATCCTATTGATTTCCTTTCAATATCATTGCTGTATACAAGCAATACTTTTTTGATAGCATGAACATTAATATACAAAGTTTAAATCAACTGGCTTATCGACAATGTTGATCTGGGATTTATTGGTGTATTGAGCAGTGCACACGTGGAGTATATAGGATAATACGTCATGTGTTATTGATCATTAGGTTTAGTTTACTTTGTTGTACTGTATTAGACTATATCATGCGATAAAATCAATAATGCACATATGGTTTATATTAGCCGTCCCGCCACTGAATAGTCTTCAAACCTATGAATGGACTAGAAGTTACAGAGCCAGCAGGTTAGCCAATCCATTTCAAATGGAATATGTTCAAAGAATGTTGAGGTCAGATATGCTGCTATATATACTATATAACTACTGTATTTTACCAGTGAAAGGGTTGACGACAGTTGATGCTGTTAGAAACCAGAATATGTTTTCTGTAAAGTTAATAAGTAATCAATGAAAGAGGCGGCACACAGACCATATTAATATGATATTATAATTTAAATTATCAAAGTCAATTTTATTCAGCTTTAATGATTGAACAGTACATAACGTACAACAACTTAGCCATTAAATGATAAACATAAAATCTTGCACTTCAAGTTTAGAATGCTATATTGTTCAGTTTTAACTTTTATAGCTCCTGTTATTTTGAATTTCAAAGGCACATCTGAAGTTTAAATGGCACACTTAAAATATTATGACAGTGGGGCACACTCTGAAAAATATTAATTTCGATCCCTGCCGAGTGTGATTACCATTTTTTGTTAAAGGGCATGATATTGACGATGAAAAAAAAATCATCCATTCATTCATTTGAGAAAGGGTTATTTCAAATATTGAATACAATTTTCATGGCAATTAACTGAATTGACTTAATACTTCTCTACTCTACTTCAAAATTTAATTTCTGTGTTGAGATGAAATTCATTCATTTACTGAATTTCATGCATTCAACCGAGCCATGTTTAAATATCAAGAGTACGTACTGGTTGTGACAGAAAGCTTCAATGTAGGAACATATTTGGTTACATTAGCTCCCGTTTATTAGCCTGATATCTTTATATACAGGTGTAAGGTCCCAGATTGTACCTCGCTTCAAAGTATACCGGGGTAGATTTTGGGAGCTCCCAGAATCTACCCCCTACCCCCCTTTTCAGCATGTAAATTACATTATCTCTCATTAATCTTACTGCACTATGTGTTAATATTTTGGTATTTGTGAAGCTGAAGCACTGTGTGTAGTTTTAATTTCACAATTGTAACGTTTTAATTGAGAATTGGGATAGAATGATGCTAAATATACATGATAACTACAAGTATGTATGGACTTATTTTGGTGCAATAGTAAGCACAATGTTTCTTGTTTTGCTTATAATAATTAGAATTTAGTAAAAACTGTCACCTATTTCCCTATTCAACATTAAAACTTGTACTTGACAACGAGTGGCCACCATGTTTTTCCCACAAGTTATCCCCGACTGCCCTTAGTTACGGTTTTGACCAAAACAAAAATGGTATTACGATGCGCTTGGGGAACATGTAATGGTGACCAGTGTTATCCTGAAAGACTGGAAGGAGCATTCCTTGTAAATTTTCCAACTGTATTACAAAGAACAATGTAGAAAAATGCAAGCACTGGATAAAAGCAAGTGGCTGTCCTCATAAACAACACAATCTATCCAGATAAACACTGAAAACACATTAAATCTATACAGAAAATTGATGGGTGATCCTTGGTGCTCCCAGATTATACCCCGGGGGAGGATTCTTGGAAGAGGGGGAAGACTACCCGGGTATACTTTGAAGGGGGGGTTTATTTTCAGACTTTACCATTTCTCATTGTAGCAGTTTTATTGATATATAGTGTATCATAAAATGCTAGTAAGTCTAGTAGTGGTGTAAGGGCCCTGGGTGTTGAACCAACTAAGAATAAACTCAGATATAGAGACATGAGGTATTTTAATTATAGAATTCTTCAACATTAGTACAAAAATGTGATTGATGTTCACTTAGAAAAACTGAAAATTATGAGTTGAATTTGAAAGGTTCTCATTGTAGCTGCCTCTTCATGGTACCAGAGTTTGCTTCCCATTGATTGGTTCACTGTCATCTCTCTAATGACTAATCAATACTGGATAGCTCCGTATCGTCTACTCTTGTTGCGCGATATGGGTGGCTTATCACATCATCAACTCGTATCCTAGATTGGATGTGGTCAGTAACCTCACTTATCCTTACTTCAGCTACACCGACCACTAAGGCTGAGCAATATTATCGCAATACCAATATATTGCAATACAGATTGTGCAATACAATTATTGCAATACGATTTTTAATATCGCAATATATCGCACCAACATTTTTTAGTGAAATGTTTTCATATATCTTGTTTTTAGGCATAGTAACTAGCTTAACTTGTTACAAAATTCTTTTGGGGTGCAAGAATATGTGTTGAATTGTATTACAAATGTTTTCTAAATATATGCCATCAAAATTAAATTTTCATTTCGACTAAAGCTGGAATTCCATGTGTTTGTATTCCTGTGTTATGCGTGTCACGTGATGCGTGTTGCGTAAGTCGTGATGCGTATTGGCAGTTTCCATATGTGCGTGACTAACGTATACACATTGCAGCGTGATTATCCAATTTGACCTTTTTGTATATGGACACAAGATGGCTTTGTCGAATAACAAGGGTCCTCAGAGAGAACTTGAGATTGAAGAAGATATTTTGCTAATTGTTTGATTTTTAGTTCATCAGGCCTGAAAGGCCGATGGGCTTATGTCATGGCATGGTGTCCGGCGTCCGGCGTCCGTCCATCTGTCCATCTGTCCTTCCGTCCTTCCGTCCATCCGTCCGTCCGTAAACTTTTCACTTTTTCGACTTCTTCTCCAGAACCAATGACTTTTATGTGCAGACACCTTGGCCAATGGGGATTCTAAATTGTAGATTTCATGACCCCATGACCCCAAATGGGGTCACAGGGGTCACATCATTAAAACCTAATTTCATCTTCTTCTCCAGTTCCAAAAGGTCTAGAGAGCTGAAAAGGTGTGTGCAGACTCCTTGGCCAATGGGGATTCTAAATTGTAGATTTCGTGACACTGTGACCCCAAATGAGGTCACCGGGGTCACATCCTTAAAAACCTATTTTCATCTTCTTCTCAAGTTCCAAAAGGTATAGAGAGTTGAAAAGTTGTGTGCAGACTCCTTGGCCAATGGGGATTCTAAATTGTAGATTTTGTGACCCCGTGACCTCAAATGGGGTCACAGGGGTCACATCGTTAAAAACCTATTTTCATCTTCTCCAGTTCCAAAAGGTCTAGTGAGCTGAAAAATTGTGTGCAGACTCCTAAGCCAATGGGGATTCTAAATTGTAGATTTTGTGACCCCATGACCCCAAATGGGGTCACAGGGGTCATATCCTTATAAACCTATTTTCATCTTCTTCTCCAGCTCAAAAAGGTCTAGAGAGCTGAAAAGTTATGTACAGACTCCTTGGCCAATGGGGATTCAAAATTGTAGATTTTGTGACCCTGTGACCCCAATCTAGGTCACGGGTCATGACCCAAAAAGCTATTTTCATCTTTATCTCAAGTATGTAAAGCTCTAGAAAGGTGAAATGTTGTGTAGAGACTCTTTGGTCAAAGGTGATTCTTAATTATAAGATTGGTGACCCTGTGATTTCTAGGGGATTTTATCTCTGGCCTCAAAGATAGATCAGAGGGGTAAGAACCTTAAGACCTATTTCATCTTCTCCATTTGAAGTGCTTCCTATGTGTTATACCTCTCACCTAGAAGTTGACATTTTGAATTAGTTAATGTATACAAAATCCTGATGAGCTACAGAGCCCATGCCTCTATTTTTATATTGTTATTTTAAGAGAAAAAAAAAGTAGATGTTGCTGGTTTTAAGGGCATCTTTAAAATCCTTCCTTGAGGCATCATAAAGAGATGGATTTTTAAGTTCTCAAGAATTGAGTCAGGTATAAAGTTGCGAGACATGTCGACACGTGCAGTTTGTTTGGAAAACCACATGGTCTGTGATAGGAAAACTCCAGGGGAATCCCCACTTTTGGTATCCGTATAGATGCGTATTGCGTATTCGGACACTCTCGTGAGTATCCCGGGGAACACGTACTACGCTATGCCCACCACGCTTTACGTGTTCATGGAATTAACTACTACTATTTTAGTGCAAACTGTTAAATACGCATTACGTGCGACACATTTATATGCATTACGCACTCCGTACACATGGAATCCCGGCCTAATGGTCTATTTTTCGAAAGATTTTTACTATATGTGTAATGTTTAAACTGCAAACAGAAGTATAAAAGTTGAATGTAGAGTTAACCCAATATATTGCAATACGTATTGCAATACAGGTTGTATGTATTGCAATATATCGCAATACGAAATTTGGTGAATTACTCGGCCCTACCAACCACCGCCTAAAGAGTGCTAAGATCTGATTGTTAGGATATCCCATGAAAGAAAATAGACTTTCCCACGAAACATTGACCACACCTTCCTTTGAGAGACACTGACCCAAAATGTCTGAGTACATGCCATGCTTCAGCGCACATGCTCTTGATGTGTTTACAGTTAGTTGAGTAGTGAATACACATGAACATTGTGTTCTGACACTTTGGATTTATGCAAACAAAATGTTTAATAATATTAATAATGCTAATATATCAATAAGGCTATTCATAAAGGCGCTGGATACCACGTCAACAGGAGGACATGCTTTAAATGCTGAAAAATGTGATAGTGTGAAAGTGATATTAAAGCAAATGTCACAGACACCCCCCCCACTCCGACTCCGAGCTGCTATCAGTTTTTGCGCAGTTTCCGTCGCCCCGTTTTGTATTGGCTATAACTTTTTTCCTAGAAGGTTTTGAGAACTCATACATAACTTCTTACTTATACCCCTGGGGAATTTCTGACATGATCACATTCAAGGTCAAAGGTCAAGGTCACAAGTTCTGAAATTCCTAAAATAATCCTTGTAAACATAACTTGAAAAATATTTGTGCTATCAAGCTCTTCTTTGGTGTATATCAACTATGGAGAAAGGCAAAGATTTTAAAAGGTTTTCACTAACGTCCGTCAAAGGTCAGGGTCACGGTGAGATAACAACTTAAGCATGCATTTGCGAACATGCCTTATTTCAACTATTAACACTTTGAATCATTACATGATTGTTACAGACAATGAAAAGTTGTCATTGACTGTGTGACCTTGAAGATCAAAGGTCCAGGTCACAAGATATGGTCATGCTAACCAGTTCTGAAATCACTAAGTAATTTGTTTCCATGAAGATAATAACACCTCATATAGATAGCTACTTCCTTATAAACCTGGTGAATGATTTTGACATGTTCACAGTCAAGGTCAAAGGTCAAGGTCATGAGTTCTGAAATCACTACAACAATCCTTGTAAACATGATAACTTCAAACTTTTTAGCTCATCTGGCCTGAAAGGCCCGATGGGCTTATGGCATAGCATGGTGTCCGTCTGTAAACTTTTTGCATGTTCATCTTCTTCTCCAGAACCACTTGATCTAGGGAGCTGAGATTTTGTGTGCAGACTCCTTGGCTAATGGGGATTCTAAATTGTAGATTTCATGATCCCCCCCCGACCCCAAATGGGGTCACTTGGGTCACTACCCCAAAAACCTATTTTCATCTTCTTCTCCAGTTCAAAAGGTATAGAGAGCTGAAAAGTTGTGTGCAGACTCCTTGGGTAATGGGGATTCTAAATTGTAGATTTCGTGACCCCTTGACCCCAAATGGGGTCACAGGGGTCACAACCTTAAAAACCTATTTTCATCTTCTCCTCCAGTTCCAAAAGGTCTAGAGAGCTGTAAAGTTGTGTTCAGACTCCTTGGGTAATGGGGATTCTAAATTGTAGAATTCGTGACCCCTTGACCTCAAATGGGGTCAGAGGGGTCACTACCCCAAAAACCTATTTTCATCTTCTCCTCCAGTTCCAAAAGGTCTAGAGAGCTGTAAAGTTGTGTGCAGACTCCATGGCTAATGGGGATTCTAAATTGTAGATTTCGTGACCCCTCGACCTTAAATGGGGTCACAGGGGTCACTACCCCAAAAACCTATTTTAATCTTCTCCTCCAGTGTGCAAACTCCTTGGCCAATGAGGATTCTAAATTGTAGATTTCGTGATCCTGCGACCCCAAATATAGGTCACAGACCTCATGACCTGAAAAGCTATTTCATCTAAGAGATTTTATGTGCTCTTTAAAGGGAGGTAATTTAAAGGAAACAACAGTAATGAATTAAATCTTCAAGTGTGACTTTATTTCTAGGGGATTTTATCTCTGGCCTCAAAGATAGATCAGAGGGGTAAGAACCTTAAGACCTATTTCATCTTCTCCATTTGAAGTGCTTCCTATGTGTTATACCTCTCACCTAGAAGTTGACATTTTGAATTAGTTAATGTATACAAAAGCCTGATGAGCTACAGATCCCATGGCTCTATTTTTTTACATTACGTGGAATGAAAACACGCTATATTGTACCTAATTTTACAACTCTTTAATAACTTAAGACATACACTGATAGAGCATTCACATAGTAAAACATAACACGTCATAAAATTAACTAGGATTGACGCGTCAATACTTAGGTCTTCAAGACTTCTGCTTGACCTTGAACTCCATCTTTGACTCTCGGTTAGTTCATCAGTTTCTCTGCTTTAAAACGAGCTATCAAACATGTCTCTATCTTCAGTAGTTATTTTACAAAAAATCTCCAAAGACAATGAACCTCTGAAAATGGAAAAATCGCTTATTAATGGACCCCTACATGATCTTTCTCACGATTAAGACAAAATGGCTAATATTTTCATACTAAGGTGTAACATAGAAAATGTTGTGCTTTAATTTCCACTTCAGGAGATGTTATCAACATTAAGATTGCACACATAAGTAATGTGTTATATTATTCTGAATGTTAAAGAAAATACTCAAAAATGCTGAAATTTTAACCCCTAGACAACATTTGCGATGTTCGGAGCTTTACTATCAACTTTTTGATGAAAGGGTTCAACAGAAATGTTGTTCTTGAAATTGTGCATCCGACGGTGTAAATTTAATTTAATTATCTTAATTAGTAAGGCAGTTATGATCCTTTAAACTTGGCTGAAAATGACGATTTCTGAAAAATGGCAATCTTCTATGACTTGTCACACATAAACTATGCCAGAAAAATGTTTGAAATTTATTCCCCTTAATAAAGGACATCTCTACTTCACAATGATATGTTAAACATAATTGTATCTTCAGTGGTTTACAATGGAAAATTCTACAAAGAAAGTACCCCTCGAAAAGTCTCAAAATCACAAAATTTTACTTTTTTGTGAATATGTCCAAATTGTGCCAAAACTATCAATTTTTACATGATAATGATATGTTATGGAAGTGTAGAGCTGGTAATTATAAAGAGATTGCATAACTAAGATTATATAACTTTGACATAAGTTAATTTCTAACAGAGTTATGCCCCTTTGAACATGCAGTCGAAAAAGGAACATTTAAAAAAAGACCATATTCAAGGGCAGATAACTCAAATTACAAGCCAAAATTCAAAATGCGGCCCACAGAACGCTATGGGGCAGGTATTAAGCTTTCATATGAGCTATCATATTTAGCTGTATGTATTTCACTGATTTAGGAGAAGAATTTCAAAGACGCGTACCTTAAAAACTGCGAAAGGTCACACAAAATTCAGTTTTTTCGAAATAGCAAAAAATCTTTTATTACGTCCGAAAACCGCTATGTCCCTAATCGATGGAGAATGTTGTTACCCACATTTTGGTGAAAGTTTTGTGAAAATATCTTACTTAGTATTTGAGCTATTGAGGTTTGAAATTTTGACTTCAAGGGGAGATAACTCACAAAAGAAGTCGAAAATCCAAAAAGTTGCTCGTCTGTTTCCAGAGTTAGCCAAAGTCTATCATCCCTGAAAATTTCATGCGTATCGGCTCAGTGGTTACTTAGGAAACCTCTGGACAAGAAAAGTACAAAAAATAATAATGAAGAACACGGATAATAACAATAGGTCTTCCAGACGTAGTCTTGAAGACCTAATAAACAATTTGCTGCTATGCACCCTCATGGCTTCAGTTCTCATTGTTCTTATTTTTAACAAATGTGCGCTTCTGTTTATCAAGTTGTGAAATATAAAGTCATCAAAATATTACCTTCATTAGTATCTTTCATTTTGACCGTGTTTTAATCGTGTATTAGTAACATACGGTACCAGTATATGTGTAAACAGGAATATCATCTCGAATTTCGTTTCCACAAAAAATACCCCGATAGAACCCTCCGTTTAAGCATGCCTTTGTGAATATGTTTTATTATGTCTACACTTTGAGTCATTTCAGAATTGTTATAAACAATGAAAAATGATTGTGTGATTTTGAAGGTCAAAGGTCAAGGTCATGAGATGTGCCATGTTAACCCTTTGATAAAGTTTTTAAGTCAGAAAAAGACATACTTGTGTAAAGTTACCACAGTTATGAATCAACTTGTAAGAAATAACTTCAATGATGACACAAATTTTGTTTAAATTTTGCCCGCTTTATTGTGGCTGTGAAGAAGGCAGAACAGGGGAAGGCGAGATCCTCAGTTAATCTAGTCTAAAACTTAAACCCCTAACTTTGGATTAATCAGTATTAGTTAACAATTACATACTTGACTAGATTGTTCAAATGGGACCATGACCTTGTAGGATGGTAGGATGACATATGTTGTTTACGCTTTTACATACAAAAGTTTTTGTGTATTGGACTATGTCTATGAAATGATTACGTTTATTGTGTTTTGTTGCAGGATGGCTCGTACCTTGCTGAGTTTCTGCTGGGCAAGGGCTATGAGGTGAGTGTATGGACGGACGGACATACAGAATTCAGGACGATTTATGGAGAGGCACTGTGAACAATTCATAGACGTATTTAGAATTTTGGGATTTTGTGCTATTGAGATTCTTAACATTCCATTGAAATTTTCTATTGCCAAATGTGTGGAATTGCTTCAAAATTATATTCACAGAAAATTATTCTAAAATTAAAAAATGAAGTGTTGCAAGTTAAATATACAAGTAGTTGACATATCATGAAAATCACATTTTGTAAGACATGGATCTTCAATTGACAGTTTCCTCCAATATCTGGAAAAGTGTTTAAGTATCAAAGTAGACCGTAGTATGATATATCTCATGGTGGTGATGGAATAAAACAAGGGAGGCAACTCTTGATAGATTACTTTGTGTTAGTTTTATGATGAGACTGATTACCTCCCTTTGACTGTAATGGGAACAAATTCAATTTATGAAGTATGAAGTATTTTACTGAATGGTGTATTGTGCTTATTGGCAATACACATTTACTATATTCGAATGTCATGTGTCCAAATATTTTTGCAGTGCTTAGAAATAATAGATCTGCTGTCGTAAAGGGCGGAGGCACACTATTTTGAAATAATGTTGTTATTAAGTGGACAACAACCTTCAGAAATAATTTACAGATTTACTTCGCAATTTTTCTATGAATGAAATTTTTGTTAAACATCTGTCTTTTGCATCATTCATTACTGGAGAAGAAAAAAAAGGATTATAGGATGATTTCTCAAATATAATTTAATAATGCGTCTTACCATAGATATTAGTGAAATATGTAGTGATCAGGGCCTCATGCTTAGCAATACCATTTAGAGTGTGTCTTCTTATTTTTTGTACTACTGTGAAAACTGATGAATCTGTAAAACTAAATGTTAAATTTGTAATGTCTTTCATTCTGAATTGTGAAACAATTTCTTTCTCTTGACAGGTTCACGGCATCATCAGGCGATCCAGTTCATTTAACACGAGTCGGATCGAGCACCTGTACGCTGACCCCAAGTCCCACCGTGAAGGATGTATGTATTTATTCCGTCTTTTACATTACTTATGTTCTGATTTTGTGTCTTGTTTATTGCATGTCTATGTAAATAATTGATAAAATATTTAATAACCAAACGTCAAGTGTATTTGAAGGTGAAGAAAAGATTTTATGAGTGCTTTGTTTTTTAAATATATTTCAAGTTTGTTGATTTAATGGATAATTGTACATGTTACATTGTATAATTTTGTTATTATATTAAAATTGTAAAAATATTTACATTGCACTGATGATCTAACCTTGTTTTTGGTATTAGCAACTTTCAAAAAGTTGTCAAACTTACAGTAAAATGGAACTTTTCAATTCTTAATATTTCAAAAGATTGAAACAATTAAAATGTTATTTTAAAATTTTTTTTATTTGGCAGGTGTAATTTGTGATTCAGATGTCATTATACATATTTTCAAAACCTTTTGGCAACATGATGGTGTTTTTAATTTGAACTCGTCTATTAGTTTCTATGAATCACATCACTTACCGGTAATATTTTTTTTCTTTATTGCATGAAATGATTCCTTTCTGAAATTAGAACTCTTTACTTCATATCATAACCATTTGATTTCAAGCAGGTTGAACTCTTCTGGCCATGTATGATATGTATGAAATACGTCTGAAATAGCCAATTAAATAAAAAAAATTCTGTTGTATTTTCTGAGCTCATAGATAATGAAACTTATTTTGCGTGATGCTTTGGACATTTAATGTCGAAATATTGACTTACACCTTGCATCCCACCCTTAATTGTGAAAAAACACATTGTTATAGCGTATGACACTCATATAACATCTTCTTTGTAATCAGATCTTTTTATAGAGTTGATTGTGCATGAGATATTTTTAAAGAATGAAGAACTACTTTAAGGATAAACAACTTCTTTATTCTGTGTAGGCAATTTGCTTGAAGGCATTAGTATCTATGCTGAAATTGTCCAACACAGAATAAAGAAGTTGTACATCTATAAAAAAAACTTTTTTAAGGGCCGAAATTAACCTTCTCAACTAGCACTAGCCTTTCAGATTCGTTAATTTCCTGAAGTACTAGCCTAAAGCCAGGGGTTGTAAGTGATCTAAGTCTGAGGTCACTGCCTTACCCCAAAAAATCATTTAAAAGTCATTGCTTTGCCACTTTCTCAAGAATAAAATTTGGCTGCAAGTCCATGACTTATTGATGGTGGTAACAGGGCTGCCTAATTGTACACTTTTGGAGTATTTTGTACACTTAACTGTCATAGAATATGATTGTACACCAATGTTGCAAATTGTACACATCTCCTTTGAAAATAAGAATTGTTCATTTCATGAATTCCTGAATGAAGTAATAGAGTACTGAACTGTTACTGAGTTAAATAATAACTAAGTTTCAGAGTTAACCCCAGTAAACAAAGTCAGACAATGATTATTGTTGTCAAACCAGAGCATGATATCCTGAAACTAATAGTATCATACTAACTTAATCATTTTTGTACACCTAAACATTGCAAAATACTCCAAAATTGCAGTATGTGTATACACTTAACACAAAGGGAGGGTAGGCAGTTCTGTGGTAAGTTTCATTAATCCCTGAAAGCCATTTGAGCTAGCCAATTACATCTACAGGGTAATTTAATCTTTCAATTCAAAATCCATCTACATATATAGAACATCATACTTGTGCATTTGGATCATTTGTATTGAACGAGAAAATGTCATGGAAGTGAAGGAACATAGAGTTCGAAGAACGAGTTGTTCCTCCGCTTCCATGACAGCTTAAAGTTCAATACAAACAATCCAAATGCACAAGTATGATGTTCTATATTCATTATATACCCCTTTTTTATGCTAATTGTTTTTAAAAAATATAGTTGATCAAATTTACTAGGACGGCGTACCGCTCATTGACTGAATTGGAAAATCATTGTCATGTTCGAAAGTTCCGAGATGTGCCAAAGTTTAGAGAAAGTAGACCGGCAGTCACCGGCGTAGCGGATTTACGCCAAGTTTGCACAGTATTTTTTAAAGTTTATACCTCTGTGAACTTAATAAATTTTGAAGTCAATACTTATAAATAAATATACTCGTACATGATGTTTTCAAAATGTTTCATTGCTACAAATTTACAAATTTGCAACAATTAGAGCTGTACTATTTACACATATGAAGACAGCAAATATTAGCCCAGCCTTCAACGTGTTTATCAGCCAATGAAAATGCACAAAGCAACTAGCCATGAACCTGACGTCATGGGGGCGTGGCTAAATGTCAGGTGACCTCACGAAATTAAGTTTATGCAGGTATGAACTGTATCTCTGTGAGAGTGTTCAGCGAATCAGATTCACGCAAAGCAATTGCTATTTATTTATTAGCCATTGGCTACCGAAATAGTGCTAATTTCATCATCTCAACTTGTCTATCTTTTTTTAATACATTTTTAAGCGGAGCATGCACGAGGGAGTAAGTAAAACATGGGAAATATCTTGGAATTGTACATGAAGGGATTGCTGGACATGGACTGCAGAAGCCAGATTAAAAAGAGTTTTGAATTTCTTTCACAAAATGAATAACTTTTCACGAACAAAATTTTGTTTTATTCATTTTAGATGAAAAGAAATCTACGAAATATATTTCTTTCAAAAAAAAAAAATACATAAAAAAACTGACTTCTGAAGTTCTATGGCAGCTCCTTTCTGAGTAGTGAATTTTTTTACTTTCTACTCTAATAAATTATAGTGCTTCTGTTTCTTAACAATTGCATTTAATGCTAATATTATAATGCAATTAGTACAATATTATTTTTTTTACAGATAATCGATTTCTCCATTTAAAATCAATGCATGGAAAATTTGATTTATGAAATTGTTTTGACTTTCAAACGATAAAATAATGAAAGATAGAAACTGAGAAAATGAAATAATAAAATCAGATTTTTGTTGCATTGAATTGCTATATTTACAGGGATAAGAATTTTCTTTTTTGTTTTCTTCAGTTTCATCAAGATTTGTTTGCTTTTGATAAGAACGTAAGAATGTAATCAGGTTCTTTATTATTTTCAGTGGTTAAATAAAAATAATGATTGTTTAATATAAAATCTACAGTTTCATTGATAGATTTTAACATGATATTCTACTCCGATGAAATAACCCTTTGAACCAGATGACATCATCATAAAAACAGGAGCAGTTAAAAAATAATGTCACTTCATTGATGAGATATACATGGTATTTAATGAGGAATTTTAAGAATCCTCAATTTCTCAGGAGTGGTTGTGGCTCTTTTCTTAGACAGTCCCTTGTATCTGCTTTCTGATTCCGATTTATAGATACATTTTTATTTTGAAGTTAAAGCTGAAGAAATGCCACTTACCCCACGATCATTTCATCTTATTTTACAACTTTGTCTTCTCATCCCTGCTTTTTATGCAAAATAGATTATAATATTGAATATCATTACACCAATCCGATATTTGGTGTAACTTTGCATTACGATCCTGAAATTTTGTATATGAAGAAGATTAAAGATCTTTAAAGGTTGACTGGAATGCCCCATGGTCATTTTGGGAACTTATCAAAAGGGGATATCAATTTCACAAATACCTGACTTTAAATTTCTGTAATCACCCCATAAATTTCTCATAGACAGCTTTTTGATAACACTGCCTAATTAGTACCGAGAAACGATTGACTGAAGTCACTGTAGCGCATCTGCCGGGAGTGACGTATATATGGATAGGGATATCAACGAACATATTAAGCACCTATTTAACTTGTCAGGCAGGATGTGCTTGTGGCATAGGGCATAGGGAGTTCAAATATTCAGAATAATATCTTTCTTACATGTAGACTCAAGATTGTTCATTTGGACTTGCACCCATCAAATATGGGTTTGGCAGGGGGGTCCACCTTAAAATCTTTTAAAACCACTTTTTCTCCAAAACCATTTGATATAGAAAGCTAAAATTTCGTTATACAGGTGCAGTTTTAGCTAATATTTGTTTCATTGTGTGTTTTGAAATTAACGGCTTGCATGTTTATGCCTCTAAATTACTTTGTGTGAGCCATCCTTTTAACAGCATATTAACTGCAGTTAATTGAATGAACTATTTGAATTAACAGTTAGTACCTGTCATGATCTATTTGTCTAACTAATAGTCATACATTTTGTGAGCCTTAAAACACAACCTAAATCTTCGATATATATAGAATCCTTAGATATCTAACTGGGTAATTTGACAAATGACAATGACATTGAGTTAGTAAATTTCAAAAAGTCAGGCCTCGATAATCCGAACGCTTCCGTTTTTCATAAAAAATGTACAGATAATGAAATGTTCGGACTACTGAGTACTGAGGACTACTAAAGAGATTAGTTTGGTTTCATCTTCATACCGTTTGGAAACTGCGAGATTCGGATTATCGGTGGCCGGATTATCGCGGCTTGACTTTACCAAACAATCTGATGTAATTTCAGTGACAATTCTTTACATAGCTAATTAACGTGGCAAGGCGCACAATTTTCCTGTCACATGCGTTACAGGCGAACAGGTGGCCAATCAGGCATTCACGTTTGTGTGTGCTCGTCGGGCTAAATTTGCAGCTTTACTCAAACCGGGTTATAAAAGTTGTTTTAATCATTAATTGTAAGTGTTTATTGTCTGCAATTTTGTGCTCATTTGATTCTAGTTATATATATGTACATAGATATAATAATCTGTCATTCTTCACAACAATGCATTACAGTAGCACGGTAGTGGCATGACTGTGAGGGTCACCTTGTTGACTGCCACCCAAAGAATTAGTTCAAGATTTGGAGACAGTTGTGATACAATGATGAGGGGGGTTATTGCAAAGTTAGGGGGAGAAAAAACATGATTTTCACTTATTTGAACCACATTGTTAGCTATGATAAATAATTAAAATCCTGATAAGCTACAGAGCCTTTTGCTGTACTTCTCATTACGCCTATAAGGCCAAATGGATTTATGGAAAAGTTTCACACCAAAGCTGAAATGTTATCTTACTCCTACTACCAAGCGGGTGTTGCAGGTTTCTCTACTTCAGATAAGAATAGCACTGATACATAAAGGATATCTGTCTTTTCTTGATTTCCATGTTTATCTCATCGAGTGAGGTAGAAAGTTCATATTTGCATGAGTGTCGCAGCCACGGATGGAAATATATAACTTTTTTACCTCGTCATGAGATAAGATAAACATGGTATTAGTCAAGAATTGACAGATAATCTATTTATTATATGATGTTGTCCTTGTAATTACGCCATAACAGGGTTGTTTTCGTGTTGAGCAGTCGCTAGGAACACTCTGTCCCCACAGTAGTGTGATGTCATAAGAGAAATCGCTATGCCAAAAGCATTGTTTTACGACGCCAAATTATATCAGTCACTGGTCACAGTGAAAATATAACTTATTTTCACTGTAGCTTGATAGATGGTTTATTTCACTGATAAATCCCAGTATTTCATTGTTCGTCATGTGATAAATCCTAGTATTTCATTGTTCGTCATGTGATAAATCCCAGTATTTCATTGTTCGTCATGTGATAAATCTCAGTATTTCATTGTTTGTCATGTGATAAATCTCAGTATTTCATTGTTTGTCATGTGATAAATCCTAGTATTTCATTGTTCGTCATGTGATAAAGAGGAAGAAGTATTGTACTACTATCTCATCACACCAATCATCGAAACGTTGAAAATCTTGCCACAAGTCTCATTCATACACATTATGTAACATGAAATCATCTTCATTGAAAGGCGTGTTTGTACCCTCCAGTTGAAGACGATGTTATGCCACTGATTGTGAGCCGGTAAGCTGGTATTGATGAAGAAGAGACTCAGATTGAGGCAGGCGTGTGCAGTTAGCCCAGCATCTGTCTGTATTTAGCTGGTGATAATTTAATTCACAAAGAGTTTGATCCTAACTTGGACTCATGATTGCTGTAATCTTCACGACAAGATTTCAACGTAACGAGCAAGGAGCGAGCAATTGTCCCTAAAACAGTTCCCATTAGTTCCTTGTGGTGTTAATTGGCTTTAGGACGCTGTTGTCCCCACGACCATCATTTCATGACAGTGGGCAGCCCATTGAGGCCTGCGGTAAAGTAAACATTTGCTCAAAGCTCCTGCAACAATATCTTCAGAGATGATTTAATTTTGAAATGAATAGAAAGTGTTGCGGCTTGACTCATCAGCAATTTTTGTAATTTCGTCGAAAGTTTAAAAACTTTCCATTGGCCGTGTGTTTTATTTGCGTAGCTTAATTTGTTGTCAACTCCTGACGAATCTGTTTCTTCGGCATCCATCAGCTTTGATTAATATCAAGTTGTACTCCATGCGTGAATTAATTTTTAGTGAGACTTTCCCCCCTAAAGAATATTTTCTTCCGTTTTGTCCTTGTCAACTGAGCTATGCAATTGAGAAGTATCTCAGGTTTCAAAAGGCTGTGCTCTTTTCTTCCTCCACTGAGTGAGGAGGTTAGCCAAGGGGGGACAACTGCGCATGGAACAAAAGAACAGCTCTGCCTGCAAGGGGAAGATAGCAGAGGCGGCTCGGTGTTTGAGGTGGTGTCGAATGTTACGACTTGGGCGATCGATTAGCTGCATCCTTTCATTCGATACCTTCCTCTGTTTGTGTTAGCTTTTTACAAAAGAAAATAAACCTCTCAAAGTAAGACATTAAAGGCAATTTAGCTCTGTTTTGATGACTCAAATATGTATGGTTGTAAATTTCAAGAGTTTATCATTCAAAACTAATGCATGACATCCTTTTGGGTTGTAAAGTTTAATTTCATGGGAACTTTTTGTCGTGTTTAAATGATGAGGTTGGATAGCAGTCATGTTTTCACTATTGACCTGATCAAAGTTAATCATAATTAAAGTGTGACAAAGACTTCATTGTAAATGAATGTTCCTTGGGTAAAATTTGAACTGTAATGAATTTTGAAATTTTTATAAAGATTTAAATTTGTTTTGGCTCCTTTACAATATCCGATGAAGCATAGAGTTTACTTTGGGGCATCAAATTCCGATCTAAGCTTCTTGATTAAGTTCTCATAACGCACTGTTATAAGTGAACAAATTTTCTTAATAAAAAACATTTGTAACATTGCCTTAATTCAGTTAATTATTATACATAGTAAATAAAACATTTTCTCATGAAAATTTTCCAAAAAAATTTAAGATACTTTTTTCATTATTTTTTGCTTCACCTAAATGTTTGATACAAATACAAGATCATTAGTATAAAGGAAGGAGAATGAGTCCTATGGATAAACAACTTTTATTGCTTTGGTGTAGATGCTAACACCGTAATCAAGCCAAGATCATTTGCTTGAGAATGGTGTTAGCATTGAAACGTCACACTCCTGCTATAAAGAAGTTGTATATCTATAGAACCGTTCCTCCTTCATCTAACCAAATTCTATATCCCTTTGAAAGAAGAAATCGTTAGTATAAATGAGTACCTAGTTAAATAATATCTGGTCAAAACATAACCTGTTTTAGTTTATAAAGAAATCAAGGCTAAATAGTGTATGGACCACACATTAGAAAGCCGTAACCCATTACAGGAGGGCTTGTTGTAATGCTTGTTGTTTGTTTTCATACACTTAAATACTCGCAATAGCTCCCCATTCAACTGATACGGAAATTTCGACAAATCTAGACTTAATGGCCCTCGTGGAACCTCCCATAACGGGAAAGAAAAGTTTAGATTATGACGCCAGCCACTTTGTCGTGTTATGTTTTGAAACATCAAAACTTCTTTGACCTTTCTGTTTGTGTAACAGAAGAAATTGAAGTCAGACGAAACGTTTACATTAGCGGTAGGTTGCGGGAGTACCCTTACTACAATGGGGTCCATCTGCTGCACATGCCCCGATAGTAAGCAAATGTCTTCTAACATACAATTCCTTCACCTAGTCAAAGAACATGCAACAGTGCTGTGGGAAAAAGTTCTGCTTTGTAGCTAAGCCATTAGATCTTGATCAAAGAGTAGGTTGAAGTAGTTAAAAATATACTCTTGTTTTTCTTTAGAATTTAGAGTAGCTGTAGATAATGGATTTGGTAAAAAAAAAGTCGCAAGAATTTTCTAATAGCATTATGATAAAATGAGGCTGAAAAGTAGCCAGCCTGATCCGATGTTTTGTTAACGTTAATGGCAATAGCAAAGAAAATCTCAAATATTTGCCCACGTGGAGGAAGAGTTTCCACTTTACGGACCATCACTTTATCTAGATACTAAAGGTAGATATTGAATTTAATCTTTAAGTTTAACAATCAGCTCAGGTATTTAAATAGAATAACTGCTAACGGCATCAGAATTTGAAAGAAAGAGTAATTCTGAAGGTTGAATATTCTTGAAAAAGCTTATTTATTGTGAACATTCTTGATGTTTCGGAATATATGCTTACTCTTTCAAACCTTGTGTATGGTCACAAGAAAGAAGTTATTTTCCTGAAAACTTGATTAGATAATTGAACTTATTCTCACCCGTATAATGTTATTTTGAAAATAAAAATTAGTTATGTGCACTTAATGCATTTTTAAAAGGTCAACTGTCCGTTTAATCAACTCGAATAGATACAAACAATTCAAGAAACAAAACGTGAATTAAAACCTATTTATGATGTGAAAGCTTTCATTTGTGTTATGGGAGACTTTATTCATAAAGAGAATTTTTCATTGTTTTCAGGTCACTGATACCCATGGAATAGACTTGTAGTACCCATTTTATAAATATATATATATATCTATTACATGAATCATTTATCATGACAATCAGCTATATAACATCAACATGAAAATTAATATTTCCTCAATTCTGTAGCTGTGCCTAAGTATTAGTGAGAGCTGACAGAAAATCAATATAAATTATCAATAATTTCAAATTGATTTTATTAACCATTTTCAATTAATATACAGTCCTATGCACATGCATTCAGGGCAACCCATAGCATGCCATCACAACAGTTAGAATTGTGGAATAAAATAGATTGAATTATTTCTATCTTCAGCTATGCACCTACATTATGGAGACATGACAGACAGTACTTGCCTTGTGAAGATCGTCTCGGAGGTTAAACCAACAGAAATCTATAACCTGGCTGCTCAGAGTCACGTCAAGGTAAGACATCTCTTGATAAGGGGACATAACTCTTTGTCCAAGGGAGACAACTCGTTGGGAGACAACTTTTTGTTGGGGAAGACAACTTTCTTAGGGACATATCTCACTGATTGTATTTTGAAAAAATTATAAATTTAACTCTTTTGCTTAGAGAAACCCTTTCAGGGGGAGATAACCTTGGCTTCCTTTAAAGGTGGATCACTTTCGAAGGTGGGAGTGGCTTTATGTGTTTTCATAATGTTAAAACATATAAAAGATAACCAAATATTTGATTACTAGCTTACACTGTTTATCAATTTGATAAACTTTTTCTCATTTGAAGCAGTTTGAACACTTATAAACCCTTGACACATTGTTATTCTGATTAAGCGCAGTATATATCTCTTCCATGCCCCTCCTATTCGTCACAGATCCACCAGGGCTGCCTACTTTTACACTTTGGGAGTACATTGTATTTTCTACACTTGACAATTCTAAACTATGATTGTGCACCAATGATGCAAATTGTACACCTCTTCTGTTGAATTCATTTAGTAAATTTCTGTTTAGAGCAATGGAGTTCTGAACTGTTACAGAGTTACATTAAATTTATAAATAAGTTCCAGAATAAACCCCATTTAACAAAATCAGACAATGATAATTGTTGTCAAGCCAGAGCATGTCTTAGAACTAACAGTACCATACTAACTGGATCAATTTGGACACCTAAACATTACAAAATACTCCAAAATTGCAATGTATCTACCGGTTTTACACTTAACAGGAAAGGAGGGTAGGCAGCTCTGATCCACTCTTAAAATCATAACAACAATTGTTTCATTGCCATGAAAAGACACATGTAGCACAGCATATGTAATCACTATTATACGAATGTATGCTTCATGTATGTTTCGGTGATGTATCATCATAATTTAGCAAAATTTCTTCTATTTTCAATTTGATGTCTTATAATGGAAGCACTCATAAAATATCCCACTATGAAGTTAGTAAGGTAACATATCTCCTCAATCATTCATGCTAGTAGCTTCATGAAACTTGATAGACAAGTCAACTATGATCCGTTGATGTGATATTGTAGTTGAGACCTATATCTGAATAATGTATTTTGCTGTTTTAATCAAATTATGACTAAGTGCAATATTCATTTTCTAAGCTTCTTTTACCAATGTAGGATGCGGGGTATATAATTCTCTTGTTTTGAAGCTATTGTCACTTAAGTCATTATAATTGTCAAGGTTGTCGAGGTCTGTTATAACTTCATCTCTTGTATATTGAGCTGCACACCATGAAATTGTCATTACTTGTGTTGTAGATGCTATTCACAAGCCAATAAAGGAAGTTTTTATAGTATTAGTGTAGCATGGCACACATGTGTTGTCACCAGTTTGACCTGTCACAGCTTGTAGAGCGCTTTGTAGGATTTTCCGTCCGATGGAACCACAATGCCAGAATGAGGATTGTGGAAATGAAAAGAAACTATAGCAAAATAATGCCAAAATTACGATTAATCTGAAGATCCGGGATGATTTTAGGAAGCGGGCTTTTAGGAATTGGTCATGGATGAACGTTCGTGATCGTCAGCACTCCGCCATTGAGGCCCGTGTTTTGATTCCATGTTAGGGACGGGTCTAGCTTGTTTAAATGGGAGGGCCTCATCTCAGTTAATTGATTCGAAAGGAAATCGTGTGATGTATTAATTCAAAACAGAAACGTGATATCTGTCAACTCCGCGACAACTCCATTTAGGAGTTAGAGACCGAGAGAAAGGACAAAGCTCTCGGCCATTGGGAACAGCTGGGGGTCAATTTATAAGTTTTGCCTTCCTTTTGCCTCAAGCTCTGTTTTATTTTGAAAATGATTCAATGAATGCATAGAAAAATATTGCCGACGACTCAGGCGGATAGGCCCAATCTAGTAAATTTGTGGAATTTGGATTAACCAGCGTTTTGCCTCAAATCAAGAATTTGATATCACGTCGCCTCAGGCTGAATTTTGCACACATGCACGCAGATTGAAGAAATGCAATTAATCTTAAAAGGTTTACTTTTAAACAATTTATGGGAAAAGTGTTGAATCTATAAATTGAATATGTTGATGTTTTGCAGCATCATATATGAACATAAATATAATATCAGTGGCAATGTTTATGTTGTAAAGGCTTGAATGGGGCTGTCAAAAAGTCATGTTGATGTAGGGTTGGCAAGCTTCCCCCTATGTGGTGTGTATAAACATGAGTGTTTTCTATTAAAATATCCTTGTATGCCCTTCACTTTACGTTGTGCTGTGGTCAAATGTTACATTTGTGGTTAGTATCGGACAAGCCTTTCGTGAGAGCACAGTGGTTGATGTTGAGCTGCAAATCTGCCACTTTGAAGGATTTACTTGTGAAAAATGTGCAAGATTGTGAATGTTTTAAATTTCTGTGTCATGGAATCTACCAGGTCTTCTCTCATGGACTTGTTTTCAAGAACAAGTGTTGGATTAATGGAATTGCATGAACATATTGAACATATCAGAGGTGAAGGATTAATTTTTTTAAAAGAGGAAAAATTGAATTGAAAGGTTAAGTAGAAGGATGTGATAACTGTTATAATGCAATTTTCTTGGGTTATAATTGTTGTTTTATCATTTACATTTTACTAGTTTTAGAAATTGTTGTGTTGATTGAGATGCTAAAAACTGTTGCAAGTGGGAGGGAAATAATGGAGGTTAGTGGTCTCCCTCCTGCGTAGATTTTGGAAACCTGTATCTCAAACACTAGAAACTTTGAAGATGAAATGCTTCATGAAAAATTGGTCATTACAGGTTGCATGTCAGGCTTCTTGAGCAAATATCCTAATGTGATTGCTCTATACTGTTAATTTAGTTTTTTCAAACAATTCTAGTTCAGATTTTATTTGAGATTTTGCTTGGGCATCTATGCATCACGATTTATCAGTGCATGTAAGAACTTAGCAATTTGATCACACAGAATATTTTTTTTTTAAAACAAGTGTCCTTCATTTTGTAACCTGGTAGCATTTCCAATTTGTATTTCTGGTGAACATTTTTTTTTTTTACATAAGGCGAGACCAAATTAATTAGTTGATTTAGGGATCCGCCGACTACGATTTTGGCAATTTCCTAAAATAAAAAATGTTTATTTGAACCCCGCTCAATAAAAAATGTTGCATTGCCGCTGGAAAAAAATTCTAAAATCTAAAATATTACGAAAATACGAACAGTAAAAGGGAGGTAACTCCAGTCCAGTTGCCTTTGAAGCGCAATCTAAACTTGGTCCCGTCTCATCATTATTTATGCACTTAAGTGCCCATGCGTGAAACCAGTCTTCATGCTGTGGGAATGGCGGCCTCCTCGCCCGGTGTTTTCGCCGACGGTTTTCAGGCAAATCTTCGTCGACACTAGACCAAAAAGCTTTTTTTATTTTTTTTTATTTTCCCTCCTGCCTTTAGGTATTTTGACCTCCAGAAATCCGTAAATCAAGTAACTAATTTTGTGTGGCCTAATGCTTGGCTTTCAGAGTTTTAATTTACATGGCATGGTTATACCATACGATTTTGAAAAACCCTTTTATATCTGTTGATTGTTCATTTCCATTCAGAAGGTATGGTGGAATAAAATGTTCACTTGCCTAATTAGGTTCATCACTTTTCAATATCCACATTACTGTACACAGGTATCATTCGAACTAGCGGAGTACACAGCGAATGTTGACGCGGTGGGCACACTACGACTGCTGGACGCGATCCGGACGACGGGACTGACAGACAAGGTCAAGTTCTACCAGGCGTCTACCAGTGAACTGTACGGCAAAGTTCAGGAGATACCCCAAAAAGAAACCACCCCCTTCTATCCTCGCTCACCCTATGGTAAGAACAGTTACCGTAAATCCTTGAATAATCGCCTGGCGATTGTTAATTTCGAACATCGAAATGACCCGCAATTAATCGAGGCCGGCGAATATTCAAGGCCGGCGATGATTATTTTTTTGGAAGCCATAATATGTGTATACAAATGTTAAAAATTTATGTCGGAAAATTATAAAAAGGAGATATTTACCAATTTGTTTTCATTGCTAAATGAAAACCGGCGATTATTTATTTCGGCGAGGGCTTAGACCCGGCGTTTATTCAAGGCAGGCGATTATTCAAGGATTTATGATATACATAATTATACCCCCTATATAGTTACACAAAGTTACACAAACTGTCAAAAAAGGTTTCTATTACTCCGCCTATGGTAAACACTTGCTCAATAACTCTCATTTTTAGCTAACATGGATGGAGTTATTATAAAACTGAAATGAAGAGACTGCTGTACATGTAAGTGCCCTCGCAATCCTTCTACTTGTATGAAAGTAACGTCATCTTCAGAAAAGTTACCCAAGTATTTAGACATAGTTATACTAGTTTACACAAACTGTTAAAACATTCATAGAACACATAGAAGATTCTTCTGTAGACTAAAATATAGTCTATGGAATATTTATAATTACCGTACCTTCATCCTTATGATTACAAGTCTTAAGACTTTCAATTCCATATTCAGTGTATTCAGTTTATCTAGACTTGCTAAATAAGAATCTAGACTGTATTAAAGGCTCTTATTTTTTACAGACATAAGCCAGGACTACCAAACCAGCATCTTTTCTTTTCTTCTAGACATGGGCTACTTAATTTCTGCTAATTTCCGTTTTATTTATTACCATCTTTTCTTTCCACCAACTTGGTAAAATTGAATCAAGGTCACATAATAAATGACATTCTCGAATTTCCCAATTATCCAAACTCTCTGACAATTGTCCTTGCTAACCCTTTCAGGCTTTGTTTCGACCATATTTGATTAAACTTGCAAATAAATGTAGTCATATTTAATTGCACCGACTATAAGAGTATTGATTTCTAATCTTTGACATAATAGATTCATTCTAACACAAGTAGCCTGTTTAGCTAGACTTTAATCAGCTCGTGTTTACCCTTCCAAGGTTCACTACGCTTCAGTGGCGTATTGAGTTTCTAACTAAACACCAAGTAGCTACTATGACTAGAATCTAATCAAGGCAAGGTTTGAACAGACTGCGACTACCTCGGTTATGGTGTATTGGATTTCAAGTCTCAAGTAGGCAGAATTATTTAATCAAACTGTTGTTTAAACATACTTGCTACGCTTAATTAATTTCACTGATAGCGTACACGTTAAACAAGAGTCGTGGAATGAGAATGAATAAAGCAAATCAAACATGCTGTTAGCTGTAATTTATCAAGAGAATATACAGTCATATTTCATTAAAGAACATTTATAGCTCATCAACCCTATATGGTCTGATAGACTTGCGGTGTGGCATGCTCATCTCTCTCATATTTCTCCTCTACCACCGGAGGTGGGATAGTGCAATGGTTAGCGTGTTCGCCTTCCGATCAAGAGGTCCGTGGTTCGAATTCTGCAAGTTGCTTGGCACCTTTGTAGGTGTAGAGAACTGTTATACATGCAGTAAGGTTTGGATGCTGCACTGAACCAGTGCAACACCCATGGTTCGCTAACTCTAGCCGATTCTGGCAGGTTTCACCGCAATGCATATCTACCATGACTTGCAGGCTTTCTCCCTGCAATAATACTAGCAGCAGTGATATAAGTGAATACTTTTGAAAGCGGCGTTGCACACCTCACCTTACCTCCTCTATCACCAATACCCTTCCCTCTTTATCTGATATCTGATCATAATGCAACAACCTCAAATCAGAATGCCTGCTTCACAATTCTTTTTTATCTCTCACTCCCTATTCCTTGATCCCGTCCACCAACAAACTGACTGTTCTGTGTCTCTTGCCCCCAGCCAAGATCACCTGACCCCCTTTCACCCTACAACCAATACCGGTTCCTCTTAATTAGTTACCTTGCAGGTGTGTGTAAGAGATACATTCTACCTGTTCCCCTCACCTGTCCACTTGGATTGACCGGTCTATGAAGCACTTGTCATCAGTGTGGTCACCCACAGGTGTGGACAATGGTCACCTGATACTCCTAGCATTGTGTGCTGGTCAACAGGTGGAGGCTTGGTTCAAGGGAAGGATGACAAATATTTTTGACATTTGAACTCTTATGTAATGAAAAAACATTTGCTGGAGTCATCTTTCTGAATAACATTTCTTTGGAATATACAAGAGAGGGTTTTCAAATATCTATATTAGAATGTGTAACAGTAACAGTAATCTAGTGGCAGCACTAGTTGAAGGGTTCAAGGGATAAAGACTGCCAAAGATCAAGGCAATTTTAAGACCACTGAGCATCTTGTACACATATACACATTAGGGGTGAAACTGTACACTTGAGCTTCGGTTTGGCATGAATTGCACGACAGAACACTTACTTCATTTGAGATCCAATGATGCAACGCACTAAAACCACAACACATTACAATTTTACTTCAAAATAAAATCAAATGAATGTAATAATGAAAAACTGAAAGTTGAATAAAATTTTCTGAATTTAATTACATAAAATATGGTATGCGGTACAAACTTGGAATCACTGTGGTTCCACTAATGTTGTTGTGGACCGTTCCACCCCAAATACACATCCATTTAACTGAATAATGCCCTGTTTCAGGTGTAGCCAAGCTGTATGGGTACTGGATTGTCATCAACTACAGGGAGGCCTACGACATGTTCGCCTGCAACGGCATCCTCTTCAACCACGAGAGTCCACGTAGAGGTGCGTACTTGTCTCAATGACTTATTTGTACATGTGCTTTAAATGTTTTCACCCTTTACAGTGTTGTTCCTGAGAGGGTCATGGGGAAATTTGCCCCCTTTTTGGCTTTGTGTACCTTGAAATTAGGATATCTTTACCATTGCAAAAAGGCCCTACACTTCAGAATTAAACAAAATAACCCTCTTCACCTGGTGACCAAGGAACACCACTGGTTTACTTGATGAATTAGTTAATAATAGTTACTGGTAATCAATTTCTACAGGAATTACAATATACAAATTCAATGAAAGGAACTTATTGATTTGTCTAAGCAAGTTTTTATTGGTTAAGTTTGAAAAATTAAAAGTTAAGGTTAGAAATATGGTTTAGGACTCAATGAACCTCTGATGGATGAAAGAACCAGGAATTGAGTCACTATGATCAACTGATGCTTGCAGGTACCACCACAATGCATAGCTTGACAATATTGGTCAAAGAACATTAAACAATAACCCACTTGCTCATTCACAATGCATATAGCTACCATGGTATTACATGCTTCCATTCCTGACCTGTACTAACATGGGTGGAATCTTGTTGAAAGTGGCCCTGGCGATGTTTTCACTTCCCGATCTAATTCTAAGCCAATACTAAAATATAGGCTTACGATTTGTGTTATGGTTGAAATCGGTTTGCTTACAGCACCTACTTCTCCACAGCCCCACCATAGAGCTGTTGTTCTTGGACCTTGGTCACCCACTTCTCCACAGCCCCACCATAGAGCGGTTGTTCTGGGACCTTGGTCACCCACTTCTCCACAGCCCCACCACAGAGCTGTTGTTCTGGGACATTAGTCACCCACTTCTTCACAGCCCACCACAGAGCTGTTGTTCTGGGACCTTAGTCACCCACTTCTTCACAGCCCACCACAGAGCTGTTGTTCTTGGACATTAGTAACCCACTTCTTTACGGCCCACCACAGAGCTGTTGTTCTGGGACATTAGTCACCCACTTCTTCACAGCCCACCATAGAGCTGTTGTTCTGGGACCTTAGTCTTTGTCAATCAGTTTTCTGGGAAATATATTTGACCTACTAATAATTAATTCTAGTATTTAATCAGCCATTTCTATCACGTTCCATAATAAAATGTTAATGTTATTAGGCGTGAGAGGCCGATAGACTTAATCATAACACACTGAACATACAATTCTTCGTGTAAAAGCAATTCGGTGACAGTTGATATGAATTTTTTCAGTTCTTTATGCTGACAGCATGACATGTTGTTTCCGATATCTTCGCAAAAAATTCTGACAGAATTCCCTTTTAACACGGACAGGAACACAAACACAAAAATTTGTTTGACACTGTGAAAACAGTCTAAGATGTTTTCTTAGGTTTCTCATTGTGTCTGCGTACAAAGGCACGTACCGTCAGGGAGGATTGGCGATCGTAATTCCTCTGTCAGGATGTATTGCCGCTTTGTTTACCCAACCAAATGCGGTCTTCCCGCGCACAATGTGTCAGAGTTGCCGTTAAGGTAATCGTATGATATTTTTGACGTTTAAGGACAGGCCGCGGCATCTAAGTCAATCCATACCTGACTTTAAAGGACTTATTTCTTTTTCCATTACATTCTCGTCAGATGGGGAGTTTGATCCTAATTGTGTGGAAGATGATCTGGTAGTGTATTAATTTGTCACACGGATTGATTACACGCTAGTAATAAAGCTTTTATACCCGACCATTTCATCTCGCACTACTCAAAGCCTTTGTAAACAGTTACCTCATTGTGTGGAAATGATTTAACAATTTCTTGCAGCTTAAATCATTTGATAGAAGTCATAATTAACGAACCTGTCAGCATCGTTAAAGTTGACATGGAAAATCTGTCAGCACGACAGTTGGACGACATTGGAATACAACATTCAGTGGAGTGAGCTTTTCAAATTTAACATTGGAATTGAAAAATGTTTAACAATTTTGAAATGTGTCAAAATATTGGGCACCTCTGCAAACTTTGTTTTTTCTCTATAGAAAAAATCTTTTGACACCCAGCACCCTGTCGTTTCAAATAGACTTTCATTTAACACATGATAACTCTCACACATGCTTGTTTTTGTTATCTATGAAATGAAAGTGGGAGGTTTTTTCTAAAACATTTCTTTCTATTACTGTATATTGAAGGGAAGGAAAGATAAAATTGCAATGCTTCCAACACATGTCTTTCTATTTAATTTTAATAATGATCTATCCAAGTTTTTTAATGGAATTGAGAGATGTAGACGGCCTTTTATGTCATTGTTATCATCTTGTTGTAATTGTTATCTTGTTTTCATACCAACATGTATCCTGTATATATAACCTGTTGTTTCACCATTTCTTCCACATGCTTGATAACGGTATAAGAATCTATATCGATATCAAAATGTCGCCATTGTGAAATAAAGAAGTTGATCATCCATAAAATCTCCTTGTCTTTGTATACGTATGTTTACAATAAAGACATTATTATCGAGAAATCTTGCTTCTCTTCTGGTCTATCATAGATTTTATTTATGCTTCTACTGGTGTCACACATATGTAAATCAAATAGTAATTATTTGAATAGTTATTGGATCTTCTTCATGCTCTCTTAATCAAAAAGAGAACATTTTTTTTTTAAAAACAGTGACAAATTTGCCATGAATATAATCAGCATAGAGTCTGGTAATCAATTTTGTTTTCCGTCACTTGTTAGGCTCCTGTTGGTAACACTTCCTAAAATAAATAAAACAGTTTAGTTCAGCTGATAATTACAGTTTTAGTTTCAATGACGACGGGCTAGAATTTAATTATATGGCTGACGTATGGGTACCAGCGGTGTTGATAAATTGTTCTATTATGTGTTGAAATTGTGTCACTTGGTTGATAATTACCAGGAAATATTCTGGATACCGTATGTCTGAGTCATATCACGTGTCTAGAACCCGCCCAGCAAGGCTGTAATTAACGTGTAGAAATTATGCTAATTAGCAGTATAAAGGTTGTTCTCAGGACATTTCACGCTTAGAATAATTTTTTTGTAAAAGTTTACTTAATTGTCTCAAAACAGATTGGTATGATGATTACCGGTAGTTAGGTTTGATTGAGTACAAATAAAATGATCAAGTTGATTTTTATCCCCCGCCACAACGAAGTTGGCGGGGGATATAGAAATGAGCTCCGTCCGTCCGTCTGTCCGTCTGTCCGTCTGTGCGTCTGTGCGTCCGGGCTTTTCCATTCCGGCCTCAAACTTCAAAACTATAAGACATATCTCAACGAAACTTGGTGTGTGGAACAATCATCATGTGTAGATGTGCCTTTTGGGGTTTTCAACTTCTTCGAGTTATTTTTTTTGACCGTTTCCATGGAAATGTAACTTAGAATTTCGTTTCCGGATCAGAACTCGAAAACTATAAGACATATCTCAACGAAACTTGGTGTGTGGAACAATCATCATGTGTAGATGTGCCTTTTGGGGTTTTCAACTTCTTCGAGTTATTTTTTTTGACCGTTTCCATGGAAATGTAACTTAGAATTTCGTTTCTTGATCAGAACTCGAAAACTATAAGACATATCTCAACGAAACTTGGTGTGTGGAACAATCATCATGTGTGGATGTGCCTTTTGGGGTTTTCAACTTCTTCGAGTTATTTTTTTTGACCGTTTCCATGGAAATGTAACTTAGAATTTCGTTTCCGGATCAGAACTCGAAAACTATAAGACATATCTCAACGAAACTTGGTGTGTGGAACAATCATCATGTGTAGATGTGCCTTTTGGGGTTTTCAACTTCTTCGAGTTATTTTTTTTGATCGTTTCCATGGAAATGTAACTTAGAATTTCGTTTCCGGATCATAACTCGAAAACTATAAGACATATCGCAACGAAACTTGGTGTGTGGAACAATCATCATGTGTAGATGTGCCTTTTTGGGTTTTCAACTTATTCACAATTTTTTATTTGTTTAATTTTTACCATTTCCATGGATACATAACTTAATAATTTATTTCAGGAGCAGAACTCAAAAACTGCCATGGATGTATTTTTAGCTCATCTGGCCTGAAAGGCTCGAATGGCTCATGGCATGGCACGGTGTCCGGCCTCTGTCTGTCCATCCATCCGTCCGTCCGTCTGTAAACTTTTTGCATTTTGTCTTCTTCTCCAGAACCACTTGGTCTAAGGAGCTGAAATTTTGTGTGCAAACTCCTTGGTTCATAGTCACTGTTATTCAACAACTATTCTTCAATAAATTTTCCCAAAGGCGGGGGATATGGCCGACTCTGTCTGCTTGTAAATTTTGTTAAGATGATTAACATAAAAAAACTTGGAATTACAGGTTATGGTTTGGTATTTCTGCAGTAAATCAGTTTATTATTTAATATTTTGGTATGTTACCGTTGTTATTTTCCTTTAAATAACTGACATGATGGTAGAGAATTAAAGATTAAGTTATAACTAACATTGTATAGAAATATCATGTTATTATATTCATATAGAAGATACTACAGAATGATATTGACACGGCATATCAAACAAGTATAATATCTGTTTGACTATGATGTCACAATAGTGAGCAGGTGTGACATCACAATGTGACTACAGCTGTCACAATAGCATCTCATGGGAATCTTTGTTTCCACACACTGTCAGTGATTTGGCTTGACTAATGTAGGCAGGTAATAAACATATAATGCATTTTTTAAAAAAGCTTGTTCATACCAAATCATTAATAAAAACGATATTACATATGGAAGGCCATCGCATTTAGTATCCTCCATTATAAATAGTGAGTTTAAATTTTTTTCACTTAACAGATATATAAATAAAATATAGCCTGCCGCCCACATGACAGCTTGTGACATTTTGCACAGGCTGTCAATTTACATTTTACTTTATGTTCTATATAATTGACAAATACTTAGGACTGGGTAGTTTATAGATTATTATTTCGAATTTACTTTACACAAATACTATGTGATTGATGGTTGGTATAATTGAACAAAGTTGTTGAGTTGCTTTGAAATATATTTTACATGATTGAATGACTTTGCTAATCAATATTTACAATTTCCAAGTTTGTTTGGAATGAGCGTTGTTTGTTTTCTTAAAATGTTATAAGTTATAAGAATTATCGAACATCCTGAGGTCGTTAGCAAACATTTGACTATAATCCTTTTCAAGATTAAGTTCCCTAACATGTTTTCCTGACAAATATTTACATGAATTTATAGGTTTTTGTATGTTTAAGGTGTACAAGTAACTAATGAAAAACCTGTTCTTGCTAATTATTGTCAAATTATGGGGGAAAGTAATGTGCTTTTATTATGGTATATTTTACAAGATACATAGAGAGTGTGTCTGCGAATACCCGGAGCTCTGTATTCATACTGAAACCGGATCACATCTCCATTAACCTGTGAACCAGCAGTCTGATGTTGAGTAAGAGATACAGCAATAATTAGCCCTCTATATAGTCGTCACAATTTTCACCTTTTCCACGGAGATTGTATCAACAATTGAGAATTATTCCAACTGCTGCACTCTCCTGTGTCAACATCGTCGGTGACGGATGTACCGAAAAGACTTCACAGAGTTCTTGCGACGCAACTTGAATAAGCTTTTACTTTTCAATTAGCTTGATCTCGCCTCCTGATGTGGGAAGCAAGAAGATTCTCGTGATAATTACAATGATGGAAGCGATCATTTATCCTTTGTCGTTGTGCAGCTACTCTCGAAAGCATCTATTGACAGTCTCCGTGGAGAGTCGGGTGCTAATCAAGTGCATCCATCGTCAGAGAGAGGCCCTGATAGCCGTAATTAGACCAATTATCGTATTAAGTTGGCACATTGTGTCGGCAAACTTTCTGCCTGGACGGGTGTAGCAAGACTCGTGCTTTTAGCCTCAAGGTGTTCCGTTATCACTTCCCGCCGCGCCTTGTGATTTTAGGGTCCAGTTTACAAGTGTAGCCACCTCGTCTCCTGGTACAGGCTGCTAGAGACGAGATGAGGAGGCTTTTTATTTTATCATTCGATGAGGCAATTACACGCTTGACTCTTCGGTGTAGTGTTAAAAGATAAACTTGGATTTCTGATTGGTTTTGAGTGCCTTTTGTTTTGCATGAAAATAACAGAACGGTTATTTAACATAGTTTAGGATTGATGTCATAAGTGTTTAAAATCTCATTAAGTAATAATGTAATGAAAGACAAGTACTTTGTAATGAAATTTACAATTACGGTTCAAGTTATCAAGTGCAGTAATTTACCAAAAAAAATTAATTGAAATCTTCAAAACTTAAAAAATAATATTGATAGATTTACTGAAACAAGAAAACTGATTAATTGCTTATGTCGGGAGGAGCTGTGTAAAAAATTATGAAGAGTTACTTCCCTTTACCTGCTGATCAGAAGCTGTATGAGCTTTTCTGAATAAACTCCTTCTCTTTTTAAAATAGTGAAGTTTTAGTTGCAGTTGGAATATCATTTGAAATGACGACACATAAAAATTAATTTTTTTTTGTAAATATTATTTATTAAATATTTTAATTTTGTAACCATGGTAATAAAAATTCAAATGATGAGTCACTTAAAACCTATATTGTACCAAAACTATCACAAGTCTTTCAAAGATTAGGAAAATTTAGTTTTAAATTTATTATTTTGTGTCCCTCGAGCAGTTTTAGAATCATTCAGTGATTGTTATCAGCTGATATGTTTTATTAAGTAAACAGCAAACCCACTTCATATGGATATGTCATCCAAGAAACAAAAGTGTAAATTGTGCCAAAGTATTTCATTTTCTGAAATGTATGTCGTTTCTTAGATGCTAGAAATACAACCTTTTCAAGGCAGTTTAGTATAAAATGATACTATTAAAACAATGTACAAGTTTTTGTTCAGTTGTACTAGTATAATAATAATGTGGTAAAGCATGTTGACTTAAACTGTCACAATCTCATTAAAATCAGATCGTTGATTTATTCCCAAGGCTTATTACTAATTTGAGTCACTCATCTATGACCTGACGAAATCCAGTAGAAAAACGTGTCCACAGGATAGAATAGTCATAGAATGGACACTGAGCTTTGTTACACAATGTTTTCATTTTACTTCAGGTCCCACGTTTGTGACAAGGAAGATCACGAGAGCGGTGGCGAAGATCAAGCTGGGACAGCAGGAGGACCTGGAGCTGGGAAACCTTGACTCGAAGAGAGATTGGGGACACGCCAAGGACTATGTTGAGGTCGGTCCTCTACATTTCCTCTGCTATTTAGACTTATGTATTTTGACAAGGTATACACAATATAAAAATAATAATTTCAGTTGATATTTGCTGTTTCCTTCAATCCAGAGTAGACATGCAATGTTTTACATGATTCATGTGGTGTGTCGGGATATGTTCCATAGCATATTACCGGTAGTAGTTTGAGGATAGGGAAATTTCACAATGTATATCACAATGTTATTGATTTGTTGCAATATTTATCACAATGTGTTATTTTCAGTTATTTTGTTTTAAATTGTAAATCTTGATGGGAAAGAACATATTTCGATAAAGGTTTGGGGATAGGTTCATTACACAATATGATAAGCATCACAGTGTTAATGATGTGGTACAATACATATCACAATGTGTTACTTTCAGTTCTTTTATTTGAATTTGTAAATTTTGATAGAAAAGAACCCTGTAAATTCTGACATATTCCCAAATTCTTTGTGAAGTTGTATCACACAACAGAAAAAGTAATCGGATAATCAATTACGATTATTGAAACTCGGATATTTTGTTTAAACAAAGTTGACTAATGAACATAAAATTGATAATAAATTTATTTCGAACTGGTAACAACAGTATCTTATCTGTATGGATTGGTGAATCACTTTTTTTGTCACTTGGATATTCTAATTTCTCCATTTCATGAAGACGGTTATGTCATATATGTCATTGGCATAATTATTATTAGTTTAAACATTTATTTGAGTAATGTTCTTTAAAAATGACATCAAAATATCTAAGATTGTAGTGAATGATGATGTATGTTATATTGTACAAAGCAACATTCTGATTTATTTCCCTTTGTTAACAAATTGTGAATCATGTAAAATGACCACTCTGATGGTTTGGCTGTAATAATTCAAGAGCTTAAGTGACAATATTTATTTTATTATCAAAGATATTTGATATAATGTGTACGTTCTGCAGGCAATGTGGATGATGCTGCAACAGAAGGAACCGGAAGATTTTGTCATCTCCACCAACGAGTACCACAGTGTCCGGGAGTTTGTTGAGAAATCCTTCTTCATTGTTGGCACCGAGATAGTGTGAGTAAAGAATTGTAGTAAAGCTTATAGTAACAGATCCTGTTATTATATTCCTGCCGTTGGAGGTAGTAGGGAGTTTATAGTGTCCCTCGTGTCTATTTGTGTGTTGGTCCGTCTGTCTGAAAAGCTTTACGGAGCATAACTTGAAAACTGATTTAGAAATTCAAATTTGGTATTCCTATGTGGTGATGTTTAGGGTTACAATTTCAGGGTAACATTTATTTCAGAAATTTGGACCAAAAATGGCCAAATTTTTCTACTATGTAATTGATTCATGTAGATGTTATGTTGTCTGGCATGTTTGAGCATATTTGGTGTGTAAGTGTGCTTGAAAATGTCTATTTTAATGAAAATTTTAACTACTTAGAAGTATGATTTCAAATATGTAAGTATACATTGTTAGAAAAATATTATAATATTCGAATAAATTTAAAGTTTTAAATGAATTGAAATTTATATGTAACCATTAATAATATTTTCATTTATATTATGAAAAGTTGTTTTGAATATATCTTCAAATCTCAAGATTTATTGAACGTAGCTATTCATGGAAGCTAATTATACAACCCTTGCCCTTTCACCAAATTCTTGGACGTATTGTTGTGGCTGTTAGTGTAAAAGAATCAACACATCTGTCTGTGACTGCGTGTATATAGAATACAGCTCTGGGTGGCATGTGATATCAAGCCGTATCAACCAGGCTTTGTTGTGTTAACGATAAAAGATTATCAATAAATATTGAATTCCTCTTCTTCTTTGATTACCAGCACTATATACGAGCAATTGAAGAGGTTATTTATGTAACAAAAGGACTTTGTTTAGAAGCTGAGTATGAAAGAATCTTGTGAAGTTGTTCTTTTCCCTCAAAACATTTTCCACTTTATACCGCTTACTGTTTACAATATTAAATACACACAGTAAGATGTTGGGCCATTCAGTACTCCAGTCTAGATAATTCAAATATAAATGTTTAGGAATTGGCCAAAATATCACTAGGGAAATATTTGTATTGCTGATAGCGCAGTTTTTGATGTTTTCTCTTCAGATTGGAAATTGTTGAAATGCAAATGTTTTTTTTAGATGACAAATGTGATGATTTATTTAAACCACTTTGTTATTTTCATACTTAGACAAAATAATCACTTTGAAATAATAGGAATTTTTTTTTAGTTAATGAATGGCTTGTGAAATCTTGTCTTCACATAGGGAAGATTTAAAAAACATAGTTTTACAAAATTGGCTGGATCATTGTTATCAATGCAATTGTGCAGTGATAAATTTACAAGTATGACATGCAGGGACCCGCTACCACAAGCTCTTGTGAGTCCCAGCAGAAAAAAAGTGAGTCCCTCAATGAGTAAGCAAATACTACGGTACATAAAAACCATTTGAGTCCAGGGGCTCTGTTTTAATTTTTATGAGTCCTTTTCAAATTGTATGAGTAGTTGATGCAGGACTCGGGGGTAAATTTATCACTGATTGTGTTCATTACTGAGTGAATGTATTGATAGATCTTGTTTTTAGATGTTTTTGATTCTAATAATAATGACTACATTGAGAAGGTCCAGAACCTAGATCTCTATTTAGAGATCACATGGTCGTAGATTCCAATGAACTCCCATTTAGAGATCACATGGTCGTAGATTCCAATGAACTCCATTTAGAGATCACATGGTCGTAGATTCCAATGAACTCCATTTAGAGATCACATGGTCGTAGATTCCAATGAACTCCATTTAGAGATCACATGGTCGTAGATTCCAATGAACTCCATTTAGAGATCACATGGTCGTAGATTCCAATGAACTCCATTTAGAGATCACATGGTCGTAGATTCCAATGAACTCCATTTAGAGATCACATGGTCGTAGATTCCAATGAACTCCATTTAGAGATCACATGGTCGTAGATTCCAATGAACTCCATTTAGAGATCACATGGTCGTAGATTCCGATGAACTCCATTTAGAGATCACATGGTCGTAGATTCCAATGAACTCCATTTAGAGATCACATGGTCGTAGATTCCAATGAACTCCATTTAGAGATCACATGGTCGTAGATTTCAATGAACTCTATCTAGAGATCACATGGTCGTAGATTCCGATGAACTCTATTTAGAGATCACATGGTCGTAGATTCCAATGAACTCTATTTAGAGATCACATGGTCGTAGATTCCGATGAACTCCATTTAGAGATCACATGGTCGTAGATTCCAATGAACTCCATTTAGAGATCACATGGTCGTAGATTCCAATGAACTCTATTTAGAGATCACATGGTCGTAGATTCCAATGAAGTCCATTTAGAGATCACATGGTCGTAGATTCCAATGAAGTCCATTTAGAGATCACATGGTCGTAGATTCCAATGAACTCTTTTTAGAGATCACATGGTCGTAGATTCCAATGAACTCCATTTAGAGATCACATGGTCGTAGATTCCAATGAACTCTATTTAGAGATCACATGGTCGTAGATTCCAATGAACTCCATTTAGAGATCACATGGTCGTAGATTCCAATGAACTCCATTTAGAGATCACATGGTCGTAGATTCCAATGAACTTTATTTAGAGATCACATGGTCGTAGATTCCAATGAACTCTATTTAGAGATCACATGGTCGTAGATTCCAATGAACTCTATTTAGAGATCACATGGTCGTAGATTCCAATGAACTTTTTGATGTCACATTGTCTGAGATGTGTAACATTACCTTAGGCCTTAATGAACTATTTGGTGTCACATTGTCCTAGGTTCCCATAAACACTATTTGATGTCATGAACACTATTTGATGTCAAATTGCCTTGGTCCAAATGAACACTTTTGAGCGTCACATTGTAGTAGATCACAATGAACACATTTTGATCTCACATTGTCTAAGGTTCCACATTAACACTATTTGATATATCACATTTTTTTATCCATAGTCAAATTGTCCTAGATCCCAATGAACGCTATTTGATGTCAAATTGCCTTGTTCCAAAAAACACTATTTGGTGTCATGAACACTTTTTGATGTCATGAACATTATTTGGCATCAAATGATCCTAGGTTCCAATGAACACTAATTGATGTCATGAACACTTATTTGGCATCAAATGGTCCTAGGTTCCAGTGAACACTATTTGATGTCATGAACACTGTTTGGCATCAAATGGTCCTAGGTTCCAATGAACACTATTTGGTGTCACATGGCCTTGTGTCATATTGTGCTATCAGTGAAGTTAAACAAATGGGGATCTGCTAGGAAACACTTCCGATAACGTATTTGAAATGTATGTGTATGTCTCTGTTTCAGGTGGGAGGGTGAAGGTGTGAATGAAGTGGGTAAAGACAAGAAGACAGGGAAAACCCTCGTCAGAGTCAACCCCAAGTTTTACAGACCCACAGAAGTTGTGAGTATAACAGTTTCATTCCGAATGTGTTGAAGTAGCAATGCTTCATTTCCCACCATTGTGCAACTTCCTTACGCAAGGCATACCTCTTGCCAGTCTCCATCACTGTTGCAGCGATCCAGTATCTTAGCAAGGAAAAGTGAGGAAAATACAGCAAGGCGTAAATCAGACAGTTGATACTGACTGGAGTTGTCCTGCACAAGGAAATTGACCACTGTGATGCAATCACTTATGCATGCTTTTCTCATAAGTTCAAAGGGAAGCAGCGACATCTTCTATGTTAACATGTCTTGGTGTAACATGGCAAGGAATCTCAGTAAAAATGTATATAACAGTTATTGATGAATTGGAAATGGTCCATAGCGTCATAATTTAGGACATAAAATTGTATGGAAGTTTTTTGTCCATGAAACGAAGCCCGGTGGCTGAGTGGTTATGGTGTTAGGACACTCAGTGTAGGCAATAGGTGCTGGTTTCTGATATGGATGTTTTGAATCCTGCAAAGGACTTGATCTGAAAAGTATGAGAATTTGTACTAATGCAGATGGTGTCATTGCATATATATGTCATTTGTTCACCATCATAACACCATTTATTTCAAATTCTAGTGTTTTGTTAATTTGCTCATCTTTCAATATGGAGAATTTGATATATTTTCCATAAATGTTTTTTTTTTTATAAAACAAACACACAAAAATTTCAATCTTTTTGAGTGTGCATGGTTTCCCTAACTGTCAGGAGTTAGATCGTCCCAAATGACAATTTCATTTGAATTATATTCTAGATGAATAATGGCAGCTAATTGAACCTGTCACCCGCTAATCACTGATTGGTCTCCTGTCTCCTGGCGAAGTATCATCCACGATGTTTTCCTTGTGTCTAGTTACAGATCAGTTCTATTTTGACTGATTATCTGTTCAAGTAGAGTGGCCCTTGTGTGTATTCAATGAGATGAATGAATTAGTTCTAAGGTTTGAGGTTTCAAAGTTTTCCTATAATACATCAAGATGCATCAATGTTCATTTGGATTCTGTATGTGTTGCATTTTCTTATGATTTTGAGTAAAGGTATTGTTTACAGAATTTTTAGGAATTGTTATTTTTATCTAAGTTTTGGTATCAAATATAATACTATTTAAAATCTAAATACAGCATTGGATTCCATTTCTCCCCAAATTGTTTTGGAATTTTGTTATCACGATGAATCAATATGAAGGGAATATTACTGGTATTGTGTCTGTACAGTTACTTTCGTAAATATGTGAAAATAAAGAGGGATTAGCAAACACATGGTTAATGGTGGTATTCATTTCCTTTATTGTGGAACTCATTTTATTGTAAATTTTCAAATTGTGCAAATTATCTTCTTACGAATTTTAATCTTTAAATCTTTTCAATAATTTTGGCTGTTTAAAGAATGTTTAAATATAATGTCAAGTCTTGAAAGAATGTCATGTAAGAATCTTAAATCAAATTGAAGAAATGGTTGAGTCCTTTGAGAACCTCCTATAAGTACACCATACAACAGACCAGCAGGGAGGGAGGGCCTGCAGAAAACATTACAGGAGATAGTTTGTGTTTTCTCATCCACACGGGCCTGAAATAACTTCCACAAATTTAGTTTTCCTTAATCTGCAAGATGTGTGTTTTTTTCATGTGTATATTGTATGATGAGCCGTGTAGCCTGGCCTAGAACATATGGATCTCAGTCGGAGGTATCGTCCAATCAGATGCCTTGTCACACAGCGAGTGGTCAGATTACAGTAGGTTCCGTCCAGTGACTTGAGTGTAAGGCTCACATTGTGGGATGTGTGTAAAATAAAAAGTAGCTTGCTAAAATTTAAATTTGTCATTTTATTTAAAATACATTTTTGTTAATGATTGAAGTTTTGAGATATAAATCAAGTTAGATTCCTTACACATTTCTTACCCAAATTTTACAAAATTCTCTTAAAAGAAAACACTAGTCTGATAATTTATTAGTAGCACTCAAACAGAATTATGTTTGAGAAATTTAATTTGTTTAAACATCTAGAATTTGTTTGGTGACGCTCAACGTCCTGTAACTTTGAAGATGTGAAGATGTATGTGGAGAATCACACCAAAAGAAATTATTTCTCAAATAATTATGTAAAAGCTTCTTAACATAATTGCTTATGCTCCCATTCAATCGTTATTATTGCAATATTTAATAGTTTTCACCCTACATTCTATCTGCACTAAGGACGTCTAGCTGGGTGACACAAAAAAGACATGTTTGACAGTCTAAACAATTTTTTAAAATGTTTTGGTAAAAGCAATAACATTGAGACTTTATTAAAGAACTTTTGCAATGCAAACTTCATTATTCGTGTTTTCAGTAAGTTGTAAATTTATTTCTATACTCAACTAAAGAATTTAACACTTTTCCTAATTTCCATAATTTGATAAATTCATGTTGTGAAGCTTGTGATCCATGTAATAATTACGATTTTGAATATTGTGATATTGAATAAACACATACATACATTTTCTTCATCTATATAATGTTAAACCACGAGCAGTACACAGCACTCGAGCTCTCCACGTGGATATTTATGTCCCTACATGCATGGTGTGTCTATGTATTTACATATCCATGACAGAAATGGCAGGTTTATGATAAAAGCATGTAATAATGGGTGCAGAATATAATCACTCTCTCGTTCTATTTCCTCCCCCTCCCATCCCCCTCCCCTTCCCTCTCCTCAACTCCCGCCCCCCTCTTCTACTCCTCCTCTCCCCTCCTCTAACCTCATCCCCTCCCGCCCCGCTCCTCTTTTCCCACCTCCTCTCCCCCCCCCCTCTTGTCTCATGTCACTATAGAAGTCTTCTTGGTTGTCATCTGTTTTTAAAATGTTTGTGGACAAGTGCAAGTTAAAGATATAAATCTATTTTTCGATACCTAATCACCATTAAAGTCTGACAAATACAATTTGATGTCTAGCGTGACATTTAGTGAAATTTGTCTTCTTGTTAGATTATCAGAATCTTAAATAGTTTTTTGAAACTTTTTAAGAGTGGATTTATGAACGTGCTGTTTATTTATATATGATAATACATGTGTGTTTTTACTTGAAGAATGTGACGGTTACAATTTACAGTTTCTGCTTCAGCTCTTATGAGAATGGATGGGGATGTCTGATTGTTTCTTTGGTTTTTCAGAATCGTTTTGTTCTGAGTCGTAAAGTTTTTTGGTTGTAAATAATTCAATAATTGCACTTCTTGACAGGTTATGGGAGAGCAAATGTGAGTGAAATGTTCACTATGTAAACAAAATAAAAACTGTAACAAAATAGGAGTTATGATAATTTCTTGAATGTTTAAAATATCGAGTGTCTCGTTGATGAAATGAAGTATTTCATCTCAGAATCAATACATTCAATAACAAGATAAATTTAAATGAATGAGTAAGGGTAACTTCTTTGTTAACTTTAAAATAAACAAACCAATTTTATTATGCTATTTTAAATTTGGCAATGTTACTTAATCAATTCTTGGGTCAAGTCACAAGCAATGATGAACTTTTATCATTTGAATGAAAGTTTGGTAATATTTTTCCTCTCAATGTATTTCATGTTTGTTGAGTTTTCGTTCATCAGAACCACATATCATATGACCATCTTCATTGTTGATATGACATTTCAAGCGAATACATATTAGTGCTCTTTGGTTACTTTTATGACGACCTAGGCTCTCAGTGTGTTCACATTATTTGTACTCATTCTCTCTTCATCATGACTTTTTAAAGAATGGCTTTCTGTCAAAACGATTTGAATATACGGAATATTTCAAGTCGCATAAATAACGTGTAGATCCAGGAAGACAGGAAGAGTAGTGGAGTTTGTGTGAGGGACGTCAGGCGTAGCATGTTTGCACTTGTTCTGTTATGATGTGACAGGTATTGGCATTAGTCTGGCGGCCCAACAACACTCAAACACCCGCAGATGGGCTTTAAATTGAGGCTGCTTTCTTTACGACCTGCTATAGCCTATGTGTAATGATGCCCAACAGAACAGTGCTCGCTTAGCGGCATATGGCTTCGATGTTATCATACATGAATAGATGTCTATACCAGGCTGTGTATGTCACAGGCCTAACTTTGATCTTCCGTTCCACATGTTTTCACAGTCCATGTTTTGGTATTACCCACCTTCCGAGAGTAATTGCGTTATCAGCGCAATTAAGATTCCGTCTGTGCGTTAGCGCGGGATCACGGTTTTAAATAAAATTGCAATTTTGACAGTTTTAAGATGGGTGTCATTAGAGAGTTAAACACGAGTTGTCGAGATTAGTGGTAGGCAAGATTGCAGATCAAGATGAACTGATGACAGATAGGTTATTTCTACTCTTCATTGAGAAAACATGCCCCTGCCTGACATTTTTCTCAACAAACAAATAATTATTGCAATGAAAATATTTGCACTTGCAGTGATTAGGGCTCATATATGTTCCTAGATGAACATGTCTTCTGAGAAAGTGTTCTAACAAGACGGTAATGATTTATATTTTTTACTTATTGGTGGGTATTTGTGTATCTTGTGACAATAAACATAAAGGTTATGACTGCTAATTAGAAATAATACACACGTTTGAAATGGCATGGATTTTTGCATGATGTTCTTGTAAACATATCTGTAAGGATTTGTACTTAATTATTATTTTGTGTATGGCTGGTGTTAATGATATGTCTAGTAAAACTTTAAGGGCAGTCTCACAATAAGAAAAAAATATTTGTTCTTAATAAAATGCCTTTATTGATATATTGCAATGAGCTTCTGAGACATTAGAATTTCCGATTGTTTAGGCCAAGTTGAGGTTAATGCTATGAACTACCTTCTCTCAGTAAAACGGTTAGCAGGGGTTTACTTGTATCTCTTCCTCTTAAACTTCAGTATCCAAGAAATTAACATGTACCGTAATTCTTCCATAATTTCGACCCTCAAATTTTCCAAATATTTTAACGAAATGTTCACGGTCGAAATTATCACCACTCACCTTCGTTTGTGCGCCATCTTTGTCGAAATTTTAGATTTTCATATAAATGTTTAAAACCAATTTGAAAAAGAAGGTTACACACTTCGTAAATATTAGTTAGCAAAAACTTTTAATTATGTTTGTATATGGTAATTTTATTCATATAATGAACTAATACACCATTTTTTTTTCTTCAGAAGACAAGTTACGATCGGCGAAGCCACGATTCTCAATTTATTGTTTCTGTGAAATTTGAATGTCATTTGGATTTTAAATTGTGTACCAGGAAATAAAACAATAATAATTTGGAGTTGAATTGTTATGTTCTTAGACTTGACAAAATAGATCAGGAAATTTGAAATGATATGAATCGTACTTTAGCTTTAGCGTGCATGTCTCGCATCGCTGGCTGTCCACATGTTTTCAAAGGAAGTACAATCTGATTGGTTGCTATATTAGTATAAACCAATCACAGCAGACTATCGTCATTACGGAATTCCCTTCTAGCAAGCGTATCACCAAGAACTGAGAAAAAACAATACACCAATCCTAACTATTTTTGCATTAGTTCAGATTCCTATGTGTAAAATTCATCAATAAATTATAATATGAACCATTGTCTGTTGCTATACAAGTCAAGTTAAGAAGCATATTTTCTCAGTCAACTTTTTTTGAAACGGCATTGCGTGACAATCAAGTAGAATATATCAACAAGCTTGCTTTGCAAGAAATTACGAACATAAACAATGACAGCTGAATAATTATATTACTTTGAAAGGCTTAATTCATGCAAACTAATTATTGGTAATATTTTGAAACATATACCTCACGTATATGGTTCTGATTATCTATGATAGTGGACAGTCGTCTCTCTTGGTGTTTGGTTGAGTCTATTTGTATGTAGGGATTAACAAGTCACAAAACTTTGAAACAATTTATTACATATTCAGATTTTTAAAACTGAAATATATTTGTAAGTATGAGCTAACATCTGTCATAATATTCCAACAGTAATTAATCATTTGATAAGTAAATTGACTTACCAAAATGGAAAGGCAAAAAACATCCCCTGCAGTCATCCCTACTCAAAATAGACTATTCCAGTGACTTCACTGCAGACTTTAATGAACTAGGTCAATTGACTGTTTCAAGTCTCCCCAGAAAACATCCAGATGTTACAAAACTTATCATTAGTCATGTGACTGTTTCAAGTCTCCCCAGCAAACATCCAGATGTTACAAGCCTTATTATTGGTTAACTTTGGGACTTCCCTTCTCTTAGCCAATCAGAAAATTCAATACAAACTCTATTCATAGTGTAGCATTACTGTGTTGACAGTCTAAGTGATATATATTTATAGCCTCACACGGAAGTGATTACTGCCTTTTCATTTACGAAAAATGAAATCATTGATAATGGATAATATGATAACATGTAACATTATTCTTAATAAAGGTATGTCATAAGTACAGTAAGTGAATAAATTGGGAAGTGTGAAAATACACCTATAGATTAGAATGTATTGTGACAAGCGTGATCAAGTTAAAACATTTCCCAAAATTTGTGTAATAAAAAATACGTGTTTTTCTCATAAAACTCACTAAAAAGAAATCACAAGACGATTGTTTATCATGGCTGTAAATAATTTGTTTTCAAAATTTGGAATGTGGTCGAATTTTTAATTTGTCAGTACTGAACTTCTGGTACAATGTCGAAATTTGGAAAGGTATTTTAAATAAAGGCTGTCAGATGATCTTACGTGGGCGAACTTATAGAGGGGGCGAAATTAAGGAAGAATTACGGTACTCTAACTTTAGCATTTCATCAAATTTATTCAGACTCCTTGTACTTAAATACTCTGTATTTCTCATGTTTCTATTTTACTAAGAAATGATTTTGTATTTAGGCTCTTACTGCACCAAAAAAAGTAAACAGTGACTGTCTTAATTTAATTCATAATTCGCTTAAGACCATTAGTAGGTGGTTAAAAATTCTGTCAGTCTGAAGTCAGTAACTTGCCCAATTTTACCTTTGTATAAAAAAAACCTCACTGACTTTGCCTATCATGATTCAATTTCCCCACCACCCTCACAAAAAAAACTTGTTAAAACAAGTGAATAATATTGTCTGACTTTAGGAAGAAGAAATGGTCATATAATAATAATTTATTTGAATTTTAGCTTTGCCAATACAGTCAAGACAAATTGGATATGCAAACATTTCTATTGAAATGGGTGTCATGGAGGACATCCTAGGAAACTCTGATTAGTTATGGAAAACAATACTCAACTCTGGAATCAATTATAAATAATTTTTGAGTTTGCGATGAATGATACAGAAACATCTTCATTAGCTGGAGCACATGAACATAGTGGCTCGATAGGGGTGTAACAATACATCGAACTATCGATGCATCGCAATAGTTAGCTTGGCAATAGTACTATATCGATAGTATATACAAAAACACTATCGCTATTGCAATAGTAAGGTTAACTATCGATACTATCGAAACTATTAAATTTCTATTAATTATAAATGATTTACACAAGCCTCACTGCATTTAATTCAAGATTTTTCATTTTAGAATGTCAAAAGGGAAAAATTAGAGATAGGAAATAGCAAAATGACAAAAAGTCTTTTTATTTATGATTTCTTTACAGGTTTTGTTTCCATAGTCCTTACTTCAATTAAACATTTCTACTAAAACCTATAAGAAATCTAGCCGTTTATTGCGTATTTGTACAAAAAACCCTATCGCAATAGTTATTGCAATAGTGAGTTATAATAGTCTATCGCTATCGCAATAGTAAGTGGCAATAGACTATCGCTATCGCAATAGTCTCTTTGGGTCAGTAGTCACCCCTATGGCTCGATATGGGCGGTGATACACAAGACATAAAGATTTTGTTATACTGCTGACAAAACAGTGGCATAGTTCTCCCTCCATTAACACACCCCAACATGCCATTCCCAGCACTTTACTGTGTAAATATCCAATGACCTATGTATGCACTATATTTCTTGAGTGATTTATGCAGGGCCAGAGGTCACAGAAGACAAGGAAAATCTGATCAACGACATATCTTCATTTGGGAGAGTGTTGGAATTCAGCATCAAAGAAATATCCCGAATTTACATCCTCCCTCCCAGAGAAGCACTTGTTGGCATTCTCATTGGAGGCTTGCAGATTCAATTACAAATAGTTTTCCAAATCATTAGGTTTTGTTTTAAATGAAAACTTGTGTCATTATACGGTAATTAACTTGTTGAACAAATACGGGTCAGTGCTTCCACACTCCAGTTCAGAGGATGTCGACTTACTCTCGTTTCGTGATGATCGGCAGCATCTGAAAACCTTCTGTTTTACTGTACACACCGTGTGTGGGTCAATTAAGGTCAACAAGCTTCGTTAAAGCCTCATCTTTGTTTTTTTAAAAAGGGATAATTGCTATTACAGACTATGAATTTTGGTCATCTGAAAACCTTCTGTTCTAGCGAAACAGATCACGAGTAGGTCGGCTGAGGTCAACAGAATTTTATATTCATCATATTGTGCTTACTTGGCATTTTTGTAATGTCCACTTAGTTATTTGTACTTCAGAAATATTTATTAATGCATTTCTGTTTGGCATGCTTATAGTAATGGAATTTGGTGCACATCATAAATGCTCACTCATTTATTGTAAAACAAAATTTAATGTATTTTAGATATACATCCATAAATATTATTACCACTCATCAGCGAAATACTATTCATGCACAATTCTTTTTCATGAAAATACATTTTCGGGGGCTTTTTCAAAATAACCATGAAAATAAAATTTTGATTTATAATTAAATGATGTGTCCCATATAGTGACAATGTGATGAAATAATTAAGAAAAAAGTAAAATACAACTATGTACAATTTCCATTTCCCTCTGCTTAAGAACAGCTTTAATTCCTATGAAAGAAAAAATATATATGTGATGAGAACAAAATAATTAATAAAATGTTAACATTTATAAATCTTTGCAATCTTGAATCTTCTCTTCTCTGAAAGGTATTTTGTTTTGTAGAAGAATTTGTTCTCAAGCTGACAAGATTGATTAATTTTCATTTAACTGACATTATAAATAATTTCTCTGAAATCCTATTATATGAAAACATGATCATATGATGTTGTTAGATGTCACTGAAATAAATTTATATGAAAACATGATTATGACTTGTAAGATGTCTGTTACATAAACGTCTAGTGACTCATTGATAACAATGTTTTGGACATTCTTCAAAAGGAATAAGAAATGGGAACTGTTTAGAGTTAGTAGTGAAGCTAGGTTCATCTTCAAATGAGTCAAGATTTCGGAATTTGAAATAAACTTTTGATTCAAACTATTTATAATCTCTGTTGATGAAGATGAAAGACAAAGCACTTCCGTTTTTAATGATTTGTCTTTTGAAAGTGACACTGATTCAACTTTGATTTACATAACATTCAGATTTGTTTTATCAAATAACTTATCAAATATGCTTTGTTTATGAAAAATTCATTTTAATATACAACCCTATTTATAAATAATACATTGAGATCAAATATGTTTTGCATATAAACACGTACCCTTGATCAAATACAATTTGTTTATAAACAATACACATCAAAATCCAACACTATCGTAAAGACGCTAATTACATTAATGTGATTATTATTTCGATTCTTTTTTTTCTCTGCCCAAACAGAATTTAATGAGTGAAATAATTGTTGGTTGAGATTTGTGTTTATACTGGGCGATCCATTTCCTACATATGCAGTTTCAGAGTCTTTTTACGTGAACATCTTTGTGGAACGTACTCTTTGACTGACGCCAGCTGTGAAGTCGAAGCGCATTACGCAAATGTTCCGCTACATTATCCAATCATTGTGAAGCTCGGACAGAGTTTCTCAGTTGGCACTGTCAAAACTGTTTTTCAGAGTCCAGGCCTTGTTTGCTCTTGTAGTTCCGAAAGGGGTGAAGCTGTATACAGTGTCTATGTTTTTAGATATCCGCAGCAGTAAAAAACAGCTGCGTAACTGCTGTCGACAAGCACCTGCAGGAGAGGGAATACTTTAAATGGCTATCAGATTGGCAGGGCGGGACACACATGCTTGTACTTGCTTACCCTCATTTGCATATTTCATTTTAATTTTAAAATTTAAAATAAATTTATAATTGAGTTTCGATTCTATGGACAGTCCATGAATGTCAACCATTTTGATTTGTTTTTCGTGTTGGAATTAAATTTGTTGTCAAAGTTTAAAAGATGATTTGGATGATTGTATTTAGGTTTATAAATTGTTATATTCATTACGTTTTAGTGATATGAATCTACGTTAAATATGTACAGTGTTAAATGCAGCTGTTGTGGTGGTAGGTAATTTGGAGTTACTTCCCTTTGACTAATCACACTCTTTCTAGTCTATGTATATGTATACTATTGCATAAAATTTGCAAAATAGCTATTTAAGTGTTATGTTTTAATACATTGAAAACTAACCCACATACATGATATTATGATTTAAACAATACGATTTTAAATCAAATTTGACAAACCTTTGAAACTTAGGTTCAATTTAAAACAAATTCTTTCACTGATGTGAACAAGCAAATGCTAATTACAATTGAATATTTCTAACAAATTGTTACATTTTAATGATAAAAATCCTAAAATCTCCAACTTTCTTTACCTTATGGTGAATAATTCAATAAAATAAAAAAATCTGATGACTTTTCAGTATGTCAAAATTTAGAGTTCATCTGTATTTTGGAATAAATAAGTATAATTACGCAATACTAATATCATCATTTTAACAACTCTGTAAACATTTGGACCAGACTTCGATAACTCAATCAAAATGAAGTGAATGTTTCCACATGTTTCCACCAGAATTCAAAATGGCCACTGACCTGACCAGATGATGTCTGCTATCTGAGGCAGGTGGCTCAAAGCCATCCACACTGGAAAATGAATTTGTGGGAAATATTTATGTATTTGTGTATGTCTACAGGAATAATAATAATCAGAGAACTCATCAAGTTTCGCACATTCAAAGAGTTATGTGGGCGGAGCATTGGTGTCCTTTGACTAACCCTATGTAGATCCTTGATTATGTTTTTATCCATCACAGCTATGTTTTTGTCATTATTTATGTATTTTAAATAAAGATATTTTATGGAGATACAACTTCCTGTCATTAAATTCTGTCATGGAATAGAAAACTGCTATAAAAATTAGATATAAAAATATGTTGGTAGGATTGATTTTTAGAAATGCAAGTTGATTGTGAAAAGAAAGTAATACAGAAAGTCACAAGAATTTGTTTATGAAAAATATTTAATTCCATGTGTTGATAAAATCAAGACTTGCACGGTAGAAGGAAATCATAGACTTGATATGGTTCCAATATTGTTTCACCTCAGGGCCTGGCAAACAGACTATATGGTTATTAACGGTTGGTATTGTAATGATGACCACCAGATGTCACTGTTCAGGGGTCAACCCGCAGGAGAAAAACTTAGGTTTACTCCCGAGCCCTCCGTCCAATCAGGTGATGTGGTTAGCATGGTGAGGAATTCCCCGGACTGTCTTACACAGTTGTTTTGCATTCCCTTCCACACCTTGTCATGTGCACACACCATATCTTCATCTGTGCACTGTTTCAGGTTCTTAAAGGGGCGCCATGCCTTTGAGGCTCTGTTGATTTTTGAGGATGTTAGTAATATTGTGGGAGGAAAGGAAGTTTCACAATGGACGTCATTAAGCTTGAGCATAGTTAAATAGTATTCCTTCCACACTTTGCCATGTGCACACAAGAATATCCTCATCTGTGATGTAGCATATATCAGTGACCTTAAACAGGTAATTCTACCTGATATACCTTCATCTGTGCAGTAGTATATGTCATTATTATTAGATGAATGTGTTGAATTCTGATTGGTCAATAGCCAATGCATATGAAACAGTGCAGGCGAATTTGGTGGGATGTATCAACCGACCCCAGGAAAATATGGAAAATACAAGTGTCTTAAAATCATGTACATACTGTCAAAACACTGTAACTTACAGTAAACTTGAGAACGGTGAATCCTGTCTCTGAGATCTTCATCTGTGCAATAGTATGTAGTTATAGGAGAATTTTCATCCTTTTTCTTATATTGGTCTCCCAGGGTTTATGCCAGTAACCTTCAGTTACAGTTAGTTACCATAAAGTTTTACCTCTTACTTCCTTATCCTTATTGGTTCTGGTTGGCACCATGGTCGTTGGACTCATTGCTTTGAACCTTGAACTAAGAGAGACATTGCATGACCTCTTTCTTTGGAACATAAATATATAGCACCCTAATGCTGTATTTCAGTAAAGTGTAAGAAAACGTTAAACAACTGCAGATAGTGTAATAGATTCTGATGCGAAAAATCGGTACTCAAAATGGTTTGGAATGAAATATTATTTGTATTTGATATTTGACAATTTTCATAAGAATAGGGTGGACTATTGACCCAGAAGTTCAAACTTTGCATGGTCAACAATAATTGACAATTAGAAAAAGAAAAAAACCTTAAGAATTTTGTGTATTTCAATGATGATATGAAGCAGAAATGACAGCTATTTAAGGGAGGCCCAAAGGCTATCAAGGGTATAAGCCATCACCCTTCCAACTGTGTGTAATTGGATTGAAGTTCTTCACGACATTTTGTTTATTTGAATTAAGATGGGATGTAAGGTGATATGCCTGTATGATTCATAAGAAGCAAGGGCTCTCATGCAGTGTGGGATTACTGGTAAAGTAATTTTATCCTCTTAGAACTTATTAATTGAGGATTTTACAGAATTGGGAAAATTTGTACGAATAGGTTGATTGGTTTGTTCTTTGAATTATTGCAATAAAAGAAATCAGTATCTTGATAGTGGTTTTAAATGGAACAGTTTTAAAATGTGAAAGATAATATAGAGGAAAGGACTTTCAAGTTTCTTTCTTTTTTTTCTCCATATTTTATAATACTGAATAAATATGACAAAAGCATGTGACAAATCACAAGACACATGATTATGAATACATAAAAATCCACAATTGGGACTTTCAAGTTTCAGTTTTGAAAGGTGAAGATGACAACGGATATGTAAGTTGATGCTCAGCGACTTCTTACAGTTAAGATACAGCTTAGGCAGGGCTAGATTTCATGTCTACATGTTTAGAATAATTACTTCAAGCTAAAGTACTCACAGCATTGACTATTTACTTTGTGAATTATTTGAACATCCATTGGAATTCTTTTCATAACATATCGTGTTGCTCTGATTGGAGTCTGCTGAAAGCAAATGGACCATCTCGCCAATCTAGAATCGGAGGAGAAATTACCGAGCGCCACATGCTGGCTACATCAGAAGGAGAAGATTGGACTAATTTGCCACTGTAGCTTGACTACATTCAGGAGCACCCATTCAGCCCAATACTAGATATTCATAAATTGGATTTATTGTTTTCATCTGGATGGAGTGGCGAGCTATCTATATGCTAGCAGACGGAAAATCTCCTGCTGATAGTTGTGAGAAATAATAGATCAATACTTGCTTATCAGTAGCACAAACAGGTTGGCCGTCTGGCCGCTCGTTGGCCCGGACTTATGATCTAAGTAAGCACAACAAATGGCTAGTTATTGGATGGTAAATAATTTCCAGGTCTGAATAAACAAAGAGTCCGGTGAAGCTTGGCGCAGGATGGCGGCTGGAAGGGTGGTGGAATTGTGGGAGGACTCGTCTACCCTCAGCAACAGATGATACAGATTGTAAGCTTATTGGAAACAAATTTGCTGGGTTGTCGATCGGATATCTTGTACGCGGTGATGTGCTGCAGATTTGAAACATATTAATACGCCTTGGCCGTGTCACTCATATATTCATCCTCCAGGTACTCTATCGGTTCCCTCCTAACGCCAAAGGGATGTCGTCTGCTTCAAGTTAGAGACATATGGATGTCGGATGAAAATGATTAACTGAAATTGGTGGTTTGACTTTGATTTTTGTTATTCTTCATTTTGGAGAGTAATGTCTAAAGTGTGGTGTTACTTCTTTCCAAGATACATTCGGAATTCACAATACAAATCTTTTTTGACATATGTTTTGGGAGACGTTGAGTTTGAAGGCTTAATGAGAATATTGTAATTTTTACAAAATATTTAAATAGTTTTTTCTTGATGGAAAGTCCTCACTTTGCTATTCTTTGATCTGTTGGGTGAAACTGTTTTAACATTTGAAGTTTTGTTCTTTTTAGCAGATTTTGTCTTTTTGATGTTCATGGGTTATCAAGCCCATGCTTTGTCACCGATCATGCTTGACTGTTCATTTGCACATTGTAAATTCTTGTGTGGAGAGAAAAAGATGGAAATTGTTAAACCAGGTGTTTTCACCGGAGGTAGGAAGCCTTTAACATGGATCCATTTCAATGGTTGTAATTCTGTCTTGTTAAAAAGGAATGTTTAATTTTTTTTTCAAAGACATATCTTTCAGCAAGTTTTTAGAATGTAGTTAATGTTGATAAAATATTCTTAAAATTTGATTGTTGTTTATATGCCAAGGTATTATCTATCTTTTAGTGTGTATTTAGTGAAGTTTGATGAGGCATTTGTAGTTTAATTTTCTTACATCATTTTCAATAATATTTTGTGAAGATGATACAAAAATCAATTGTTCTGCATTTTTAATCAAATGAACAAAAGTTTTCTATTCAATTAAAAGTAAGTTTCTCTGACGCACACAATCAAAATAGAGGTGAACTCCAATTTATCAAATGTTTATATTTTGAAAAATAGTTTAAGGAAAAGATGAAATATATTGGAATATGTGTCATAATATTACTTGTTTTTTAACCAACAATATGTCTTTGACAATCCCCCCGAAAAAAATAGAAATTAAGAATTCTTATTTTTATTTAGAAATCATAAAAAGACAGTTAACATTGTTTTACATTAAGTCTAGAAGAATGTTTATGAATTAGTGATGTTTTCGTTTTGTTTATATCTGATGATCCCAAGACACATAATAAGATAGCATGAACAAATTTTCTTTGAAACATATTCAAAACCTGAGTTAAATGATAAAATCTTGAATGAGACGTGACAGAGAAAAAAACTTTAGATGAAAATGCTCAATTATGTATATGATATAACTTATATCATATAAGGTATGCATTTACAAATCTACCATGAAATCTGTCAATCCAACAGCAGGATTTTGTACTTAGCTGCTGATACTCTATACGTCAAAACACTCTCTGTATGTCCATACAAATAGATGAGGTACTCAGTCAATCTCACTGTATACATATTGTATGTCACAATTTATTTTGAGAATATGAGAGATGTGTTTATTGTTCTTAGTGTGTCATAACCAATCCCCATTGAAGAAGTGATGTGTACCTCCAACGCTGAAGAGTGTGATTGACTGTATCAAGTTATCTCCCTTTAGCTGTGAGCAGCCATGAGACTTCCTCTGTGTTTATTTGGACTCTGTTATCGACTGATCAGCTGTTTGTGAGTTTGATAACATCTATGGTGTTGTCTGTTGACTCGGGTTGAACTGAACACCAGGAGGGGAGGGGACCGTTTTGGTCGTGTTTCCTGTGGTTTTGGATTCCTCATGAAAGATGACTTTTTCATCTCTTTTGTTTCCTGTTGATGGATGGAATATAAGTTATCAACATATAAGCAGGAAACTGTTGGATTTAAGAAATTTATTGTAAACTTCTCCTCAATAATCAAGTAATATTCATCTTAGTTTTCCCTTTGTTTTAATTGTGAATTATTGTTCTACCCAGGTATTTGTGTGTAAATGTGTGTATATATATATACACACAAAGTTCACAATCAGAAGATTGTCAAACTCTCAGGCATGAAATATATAAAATTTATATATATAATGTTACCTGCAAGTTAAAACTTGCATGGTTTGGATATATCTACAGACTGACTAAGTCTACATATTTGGGTTGAGAGTGGTGAGAAAAGTAAGAAAAGAAAGCTCCTGTAATAATGAATAGAATAGGTTTCTTAGCATTGCTTGATTGGTAGCTTGTTATTTTACAGAAATGTACTTGGAGCATAATATGAATTTCAATAAAACCAAGCCTCTTTGAGAATTTTTATTCTTGGTAAAGATGAAGATGAGTATTTTTCTCAGATTTCCCAATTGTTAATAATCAACTATTTTCAACTATTCAACATTGTCATGATAGTGTTTATTTTCATCTCTTCATATACATGTTCCTTGACGATTTCACCCTTAGGTTGTTCTTACATTTGATGCATTTCTTCTTTCGTTAATTCATGTGAATTTTCTAAACCGCATGTGTAAATGAATTATAATGGTTAATCATAACAGTAAGAAAAGAAAACCGACTTATGAACCTTTGCACGGCGGAGATGAAGGTGGACCTTCAGATCAAGAGGTCCTGTGTCTCACTCCTGCCAGATGCTCTGTGAAAATTTGCTGTAGAAAATTGACGTCAGTTGTGCTACAAGCTTTGCAGGTTTCACCCACTTGTATTGTGGTCTTTATTCCTGCAATAACACTAGGTGTTCTTACGCGGTGTCCAATCCATGACACGCAATTGCGCAATTCACGATGGAAATTATCCAATAGCCCCTTTGAAAAACTCATGGTGCAGACTGTCTCGCATTGTGATTTTATCCATACATTTGAAAGCAGAAGTATTCCTAATATTTAAAAAAATTCCCCCCACGTGATGAAGGGTGAAAAATGTTAGTTCTATGTTTTTGTTTATGTCAATAGTCTCCACAAATGACCCACACATAAGTCCAACTTTTTGTTAATTTGTTTTTTTGTTTTCCAGGAATTCTTATTGGGAGATTGCACAAAGGCTCAAAAACAACTGGGATGGACAAGGAAGTATGATTTTGATGTAAGTATTCAAATATATCTTCATAAAGTTGATGTAAAACATCCAGAATTTTACTTGCATGCAGTTTTAGTGATTAAACTTATGACAACCAAGCAGTGTCTGTTTGAGCAAGATTTAGTTAATTGTTAAAAAAATAAACCTTTTCTCTATGATCAGAAAATGCCCTTTTCTGTAATACTCTGAAATCTTATCACCACATCTGTCTTTTCAGTTTCTCTTCTGTAGACATTTTCAGCTTGTTTCTCTTAAAGGGGCAGTAGCACGTTTTTTCGCTCAAATAAGTTGATGAAATGTATTTGAAAAATAATTTCACCTATAGTAAAACATCCTTCTCTCTTCGGAAAATAAAGTTTAAAATGAGTGTACATGTTTCGGTAAAGCCATGAGAATCGTTTTTGTAATACAAAATAATAAGTTGTGTTCACAATAAAATGGCCGCCATGCAATTTTTGCTTTATACGCAACATAGTTTTTACCACTACAGAAAATTGGTTTGTGTAATAAGATGTTATACCCTCTAAAGTTAGTTAAAATGACATAAACTATCGTTATAAATGGGAAATTTGAAAAAATAAATTTTGCAAAAAACATGCTACTGCCCCTTTAAAGGTACCGGTACATCCATTGTGTTGTTGTGGGTCACATATGCCAAACGTTATAAATGATGTTAATCTTCCGAGAAGTACTGACTGTTACCGAAAATTGCCATTTTGATGATTGTCAATTTAGTATATTGATGATATAAAGGTAAAAGTGTCGATTTTTTTGTCGAAAACTGGACAATGCACCGCGTGTGGCGCGCGTCAATAGGTCAAATGTAATTTTAGAGTCTTTATTTTCACCATACAAACAGATAACTTTGGGTTGATAGTGTTTAATAGGTCTTATAACTACTTAGCATGTAAATGGGACGTGTAGTTTCGGTTTCTGTACATGTATAATTTTGTTGCTCAAATTTAATTAAAAACTAGTAATTATGATATAATTGGCTAGTTGATCTGAATCAGCACATATGGCATGTTGGCACTATTTCAGCCATATAGAATTGTATCAAACACAATGGATGTATATTTAATGTCATACTGAATTTGGTAGAAATTTCAATGTTATTTCCCAATGTGTAAGATCCTTTGTTCCTCTCTTGGTACAGACTCTGGTTAAAGAGATGGTGGAAGCTGACGTCAAGCTGATGACGGCCAACCCTATAGCCTAGGTATTCTGGTTATGCTCAAAAAAAGGTAAATATTAAAAATGTGTGAGACGAAAATACGTTTTGCTCAAAGAACATAGTGTGCTCAAAGAACAAGGTGTATTTTTTTGTGTTTTCTTAAATGTTGCTGATTGTCAAAGCAAATAACATTCAGTTATAAGATATTTTTTCCTCTTCTTTATTAGATGATTTTACACATTTGAGCTAACAAAAAAAAATTAAAATTATATTTCCTCAATTAACAATATAATCAATATAACTTACCTATCTTTGCTCTTTTCATGGTTTTCTTCACCTTTAGCCTGATTAGATTATATCAATACTAATGAAGGAGAATGAGTTCTATAGATAATACTAATACAGTAGAACACAGATATAACGAACTCAAAGGGACCAAATCATTCAATTCGCTATATCCGTTGTTCGTATTCACGTTTGGTATATTATATAAGGCTTTTGAAGGGACCTTTAAATTTGTTCGCTGTATCCGTTTGTTTACTATATCTGTTTGTTCGCTATGTCCGTTTGTTCACTATATCCGTTCGCTATATCAGTGTTCGCTATATCAGTGTTCTACTGTAGTTCCTTAGAAGCATCACATCTGATGAATGGAATTGTTCTTCATTCCAGGAATAAGTGTGATCTCTTGAAGCAGCCTTCACGGACATTGTGCTGTGTCTGGAGTATACTTGTTTTGTACTGGGTGTACACGCTCATCGGGGGACTCTTTAGACAAGGTGTAGCCAATAAAGGGAGCTTTTGAAGCAATGGAGGACATCAATAAATAGTGATATACATGAGGGACAAATAGCTCACTGTGACTGATTGTTTTCAGTGCTGTGTCCTGGTCTCTCACATCAACAGCATGACAAGATTGACTTACAATTTAAAGTTTAAAGGGGAGAGTTAGTGCAGTGGTTGTTGCTGTCAGCTTCCAATCAAGTGGGTCCAAGGTTCGAATCTCACCAGAGGCTTGGCATCTTTGTCTACTGTAGAAAAGGGATCTCTATGCAATAACGTTTGGTACAATGCTTCACTGAATTTCAGTGCAGTGCAGTGCAGTGCACTAGTTCCAGCCGATTCTCGCAGGTTTCACTGCAATGCATAGCCATAGTGGTGTTGCTGCCTTTCTCCCTGCAATACTACCAGCAGCTGTAAAATACTCTCAGAAGTAAAGGTAAACCCCAAATCACCTAAACCTCATCTCAAAGTTTACCACAAATAAGATTAAATGTAAAGAAGATACTCTATCGAAGGACAGAATGATTATTTTTACTTTGTTTCGAAAACATGTACCTGTCATTTTCCTTGTGCATTTGGTAATGAATCTCAAATTTTTGTTAGATTGTAAATTTGAAAACATGTTATGTGATGCTTTGTTTAAATGAGTTCAAGCTGTAATTCCTTTTTATTTGAGTGTGATGCATTATTTTATTTTATTATCCTCTCATTTTCATTTGAAAGTTATTATAATACTTTTATAAGTTTACAGTTCTTTTTGCTGATACGATTAAGCTGGTAAAATGGTAGTAATTTGTGATTATTTTTGTACAAAGTTCTTCGAGTGACATGTTTTGCATGCCAAACCAATAATAGAATGACAATCTTTCCTGTACCAAAGTGTATAAATTTATTTATTTTAATTTTAAAGATATTATTAGTCTGTGCAGTTGAAGTTCTGCCTGTGTACCTGCAGTATATTGCCATCAGAGATCCAGAAATCCCTCTGTACTGTACTGTCATCAATTTAACCCCGGTTTTGCAAATAACGAAGTCAAAGAATTAAGGAGAAATGTTTGAAATAAGATACTGAGAGACGAACAACTTGCTGTTATCATTATTTGCTTTTATGAATTCCATGAACAATCATCACTTGTCAATTTCATATCCGTATGTGCACATTGTGGATCAATGACAATATACATGTAGAATATACATCATGATCTGATCGCTTGCTGAATGTTACTGTCATGAAGTCTTTACAATTCATTTGACGATATTTACCAGTCCTCACAATATCATACAGGTGTTACTCATGTCACTTGTGTAATTGATATTTCGTAATGAAAGTAAGGGAATGTTTGTTCTCCAGATGATGCTTAGAAGTTGTTGTAAAGGAACATTGTGTTGTTTGTGTAGAAAATTAACTCTTTTTGATGGTCAAAAACAATCTAGAGTAAATTTATATTTCAATGTTATAAACATTTTAAATTATCATATCTTTAAGATTTGTTTTTGCCTGTAAATACAGATGTAAGTACCGGTATCCATATAAAAAGTGCTATAGCATACTATCTCTTGATGAAGTCAGAATCTTCCAGTGGCGGATCCAGAGGGGGGAGGTTCAGGATCCCCCCTTCAACATATTTTGCATGGGTGGGAATGGGGACCACAAAAGTGGACCCCCCCCCCCCCCCCCCCCCCTCCTTTTCAAAATTCCTGGATCCACCATTGTCTTCAAAGCAATCATCACAGTACTGCCGAGACGATCTATTGAAATAATTTATTTTTGTTTGTTTTGTCATGTTATTCATCATTAGGTCAGATCTGATCTAATCTGAAATCAGAACAATGTTGTTTTACAGTAGCTATGACTTATTGCAGTAAACACTGACAAATATATAAAACAAACTGTTGAGTGTAAAGTGCTATGCTTGCTCCGTAGAAGACTAATTTCTAGAAATGGTAAAATGTCTTTGTTCTATTGTGGATATTATGTGAAGGTTGACTCTGTATAAATGTGGATTATTATTCATTATTTAAGAAGTTTATTCTTCAGCTATGTTTGAAATGGTATATTTCATACATAATGTTTCTACAAAATACTAGGGATACAATCTCTTGATGTCACCGGTGGTCTCCAAATTAATTGAAGTTTTATTATTTTTTATATTTTTGAACTGAAAGTCAAATATGTGGAAGTCATTTTCCTTTTGTTTATTATGGAGAAATCATCAAACATGATGCGTTGTGTTGAACAAGGTCTATTTGTTACATTGTGTGAATATATTTTACTGTGGGCATAATATTTACATGCTATGACGAGGGAAGATCAATAAACTTGGGTTTGAATCAACTGTGTTAATTATTTTTTAGTAACTATTGGATTGGATCATCAAAGTACGGTCACCATGAACTTGATACTAATATTCAGTGCATCAAGTAGACAAGACCAGAAACACTTATATTATGGCCCCTCCTTCGAGTCTGTTCATAAATAATAATATGCAAAATTTATATAGAGGTTTACATAATTAATGATTTAGACAATAACTAACTCGTGACGGGGAATGACAGATTATCTTTCTCGTGAAAAGATGAATGAAGTAGTTCCGGCAACCAATGAAAAAGTTTATTTTCTGTAGCAGACAATCAAAAGCCAGGAAAAGGTGTAACTCCCGTGTGACTTACAGAAAATATATTACCCTGTGTCTTTCTTCCCATATGGGTAAGATAAAAGACTAAGGCACCTAACAACAATGAATTAAAACGCAATAAAATAAATTTAAGAAAGTAAGAGTTAAATCAAATAAAAGCAAGAGCTCAAGTTGTCTGCTGCTACTACTAAGCACATGACATGAAGACTGGATTCATCCTCCATTGACAATAAAGTTTTAACATTTCAACCTTCTCTCTAAAACTGCATCACAGGGTTGAAATTATAAGGCGAGTTACCTTGCACCTTAGGGATTAAAGTTTGTATATTTGTTCCTGACACCCAAGTATTGATTTTTTCCAAAACCTCTGAACAGTTCTTCCCATTATAAAGTCTCCTCCAAGAGACCACCCGAGGACAGCAGTATCATTTCTGACTGCAAATCCTTCTATTCCCATATTATATAGACCACCTGAGGACCAGTTGGAAGCCTACTTTCAATGCTCACTATATTCTATCCCCCAAAATAACCTTCACCTAAGAGTGCCCATCACCATATGGTGATATCTGTTGAAAAGTAATTCGATTCCATCACCACAAATAAAAGTTCGTTATACCTGAAATTCTGAACATTGCAGTATAAATGTCATGCTTGATTCAACAGCACCAGAGTGATTGAATACACTGTAAAAATCGTGTTTAGCATATAAACATAATACTAAGCGCGTATCTTGTCCTGTTTTTTTTACACGTTTATACCCCTAAACACGTTTAGCTACCTGAATGTGTTTAGGAATGTGTTTAGCAACTAATCACGTTTAGCTACATAAACACGTTTATGGATGTGCTTAGTAAATAAACACATTCCTTAACACATTTTGGGATCTAAACGTGTTTAGGGGTGTAAACGCGTAAAAAAAACAGGACAAGATACGCGCTTAGTATTATGTTTAGCTTTTCAACACAAAACCACACTCTCCAGCACGCCTGAAACTAAAATCATTGCAACTGTACAACATTATTTAAATCAATGAAGACCAATGTTATATCTTGTAATTCAATCTTACATACCGTCATCGCCAACAAATTCATGGCGATTACTAAAAATTATATAAGAGCATATACTATATGAGTGTATGATACAATAAATAAGTTTGGTCTGCATCATTTTTTAGAAAATAATGACTCAAAATCAGGAATTTCTCGAAAAGGTTTATTGAAAATTATAATAACCATATACACCAATACAGTCGTCGATTTCACCAAATATTAAATTTATAAGATTATCATTATTCTCATATTATACATGGATAAGAAGGTATCTTCAGATAATATTTTTATGCATGAACAATGTTCATTTGGCAGTTAAATTTTCAGACACAAATATTTTAAAAGTGGTTTTAGAATCAAGGCAATTTAGCAACAATCTGATCCTTATTACCTAATGTTTAACATTAATGAGTTTCTGCATATGAATTAATAACTAAATAAATCCTTTAAAATAAGTTGGGTGTTTTTAACATAATATTTTCACAACATAATAATCCTTTTTTAAAAAGAAGATTAATGCTCAATCACTTTTGTTCTCGAGAAAACTTGTTATAGTTATATATATATATATATATATATTTATTTACAAAGCTTTAGTAGTTTACTCCCTTTAAAAGATCTGTATCAGTCAAAGGATTTGGAAAGGTAGTTGAGATTCAGGATGGTCTTTTGTAAACTGCATTATATCTCCTTTGGCATCCTTCACCTGAAACATGAATGAAGAAGCTTTTAGTTTACCATCGAAATGCAACATGACAAAAATAACACATTAGATGAACATATCCAGTCTCCTGGAAACCCTTTAACAAATGAAGTAAAGTGTAACATGTTATAGAATAACTCAATTGGGTATATACAAAAGGTTGATGTGAAAAATTAACTGACATCAAATCAAGTGATCAATCAGTAAAAACTGTCATTTTTTTAGTGGGACTTCAACGTTATGTAATCACCGATCCTGTCAGTTCTGGTTTCCTACAAAAAGGGCAAAAATAAGTATTAAAAGAGTCAAAAATAAAATAGCAGATACAAGAAATTTGTTTTACCAAAATATATTTATACAATAGTTGTGTTGTTTTGATAGTCTTTAAATATAAAGGATTTGGTTCAATATTTACTCACCACAGCTGAGTCAATGCTAACAGTTTCTTGGATTTCTGCATCACAGCATCTTTCTTGTCAAGGCAGACTGTCATCAGGAAAATTCCTTCTCCAACTGCATAACATAGATACATCTAAATTTACTGATCTGGTCCTAAATGAATTATATGAGCATCAACCAAGTATTTAATGAACATATTGTCATATGCTTCTTTCAGAACTTATTTTAGCAAATACAATTGTTAAACATCTATACCCTTGTAACAAATCTTAATTCAAGTAATTCTACACAACCAGTTACACTAATCAAACCTCACTACACTGGAATTCGATAGTAACATGTGGTTTATGGGTATTACTTACTTATTTTAGATCTATAAACATTATCACAACTCTCATATATATCATTTATATAAATAACAAATATTACTAAAATATATAAGTTACTGTTGGTGCTAAGCATATAATATACGTACGTTAAATGACTCATTACAAACTCCTTTGACAAATGAAAACAACATAGAAAGCAATCGGAGACGACGTTGTGAAATCTCAAATGAACCTACCTTGCCTTGGTCTTGGTTGGAATAATTGTGTCGTTCAGGGAACATAGAGACATATATTCGCAGTCGCATCAACTTTTGGCTTCATGTGCACTTCGAATGACCAGAAACGTGTGCATCAACAACGTGTAAATATACAAGAGGATGCTGGCGAAATATGGCGGCCACAGGGATACACATCTGTTCTTAATTAACTCTCCCGCCCAAACTGACCAATGTAATCCGACCCATTGGGGAAATTCTCAAACATGTTTAGGAAAGTGTTTAGCCACTGGTGTAATGTCTGGCTAAACACGTTTAGAAATGTGTTTAAAAGCTATTCATGTTTAAATAACAGATGTAATATCGTTCTTGTGTTTAGCCATTAAGCACTATCCTAAACATGTGGAGCTTTAAACATGTAACCTTGGTGTTTAATTGCTAAACACGATTTTTACAGTGTAGGAAACAGCAAGAGAACCAACGAGTGTTGATCTTAACAATGCAATGGCGTTACCTGAAAATCATTAATTAGCAATTAAATAGTTTATTACACCTGTTTTACCCACAAGAATATTTGGATCTCGCCCCTCCAGACTATTTTCTTGACAATCCCCAAACTTAAACCAAAAGGGTGCATGTAATAACAATCTAATCATTTGAATAAACTTTTCATTAATATGTCGCATTTCAACTTTTCAATGCCTTTCAATATGTTTATCTTTGACTTAACATTTTTTGTCACGCATGGTTATTGTATTAAGTCATATCTGGTAATGAAAAAGTAATTCTCTGCAAGCGATGACCTTTTAACATTTAACAGTAAGACAATGCATGTATTCTTTTCTTTTCCTAGTATTATAAAAGCATAGTGTACTTCACCACAGCAGGACATGTACAACCTTTTTACTATCCTTTGTAGTACATCACAAAGCCCCCTTACAAAATGATGCAAATGGACTATGAGGAGAACCGATTAAAAGAAAAAAAACTTACACAATTTCATGAAGTGTTATGACCCCTGCAACATGGAACCACCTCCACCGATGTGCCATCTCCTCCTCAGTTGAGACTGTTACATGTTTGTCAATTCAAAACATTGAACCTCATTAGTTCATCATGTCTCAGTTGTGGTAAGGGCCGCCGGTCGTAAACTTCTCACAATTTTGCTGCACTCCCAAATCTAGGGGACAATTTGGGGATCAAATTTGTACATTTGGTCCAGAACCCCCTCAAACAGAGGCTTCTTAGAGATTTCTGATTATTGGGTAACATATTTCAAGCTTCTGTGTTCCTGTGAAACCTGTGTCCCTTGAGTGAACATGCAAGCATCGAATAGAGACAAAACGATGGAGGCCACACCTATTGAATACACGTGTTACTTCTTCCGGCATTGTTGACTATAAATTGTAAATTTGGTGACTGGACACTCGATAATTTTTTGATATGTTAGTCTTTACTTTAAAGATAATAAATAATATAATACATGTTGAGCTACGGAGCCAATGGCTGTTAAAAAATATTGTCCTAGAGACGGTGACAAATACTTCTTGAGCGATGACAATGAAGCCCTGAAAATAAGTTCAATGGAGAAACACTGTTTTCTTCTTGCAGGTTTCAACAATATCAATATTATGATTCTGTGACTAAGAGCTTTCACATACTCAACTTCCCAATGCAAGGCATAACTCTTGCCAGTCTCCATTACTGGCTGATTTAGGCCTTGCAGTATTTCCTTAAGAAATCTGTGTTTAGAAATCCAGGCCCGCTATGCATTTCCAGTGCAGCGATTCACTGCCTCGACACAAGAAAGCGAGGGAAATACCGCAAGGGTTAAATCAGCCAGTAATGCAGACTGGCAAGAGTTATGCCTTGCGTTTGGAAGTTGTCATATACTATGAAAACAGTTTATAGTAGACCGATGACTCGTCAACATATTCAAATGTTTTTGTCGGTACATGTCGTGTGCCTTAATTAACCATGTTGATATGGAGGTTATCCTATCTTATTGCTTCTAGTTCTAGATAACCATGTCGATATGGAGGTTATCATATCGTATTGCTTCTGTGAGGTAGTATGTTTTCCAACAGTAACAATTTAATCGAAAAATCTATCTGAAATTGATGATGTCGTTTTAACATACTGAATATTCATCAAGGTGTTACAGCAGTTTGAAAACGTTCCATTTTACTTCTAACGTAAAGTGTAATATAAGTAAATATAGTCGGAACTTCAAGAATAACTTCTTACCTACACGGATTCAAAATGTTGACTTTCTATAGTCTACACATTGATAAAGTAACATTAGTTTTGTTTTAACAATATTTATTTAAAGTTAACTTTACATGAGAGAAACATATTTTGACGAAGAAAGTTTCGAGATCGTTCCTGCCATAAACATTTAACATAATATAATCGTTTTTTAAGAACAATTGCCCTCGTATAAAGTATATGTTTAGAAATATGATAAATGAATGTACATGTATAATTAAGATGTGAATTGTGATGCATTTCTTTCTGAACAACATAAATGGTGATTACGACAACACTTTCTTGTGAATTAGGACGTCATATATATTCTTCGCAAGAAAAGAAACGTGATATTAAATACGTTTTAAGCACTTTCGTATACTTTTATCTTTTAACTGCATAAGGAAAACCTGTATATGTCGAATTGTAAAACTGGTTAGCAGAAGGAAATGGAAGCTTTGAAAGACGTCACAAACTAACTTATGAGCAGTATATCAGTGTTTGACCAAATTCCATGAGCAGTATATTAGTGTTTGACCAAATTCCATGAGCAGTATATTAGTGTTTGACCAAATTCCATGAGCAGTATATCAGTGTTTGACCAAATTCCATGAGCAGTATATCAGTGTTTGACCAAATTCCATGAGCAGTATATCAGTGTTTGACCAAATTCCATGAGCAGTATATCAGTGTTTGACCAAATTCCATGAGCAGTATATCAGTGTTTGACCAAATTCCATGAGCAGTATATCAGTGTTTGACCAAATTCCATGAGCAGTATATTAGTGTTTGACCAAATTCCATGAGAAGTATATCAGTGTTTGACCAAATTCCATGAGCAATATATCAGTGTTTGACCAAATTCCATGAGCAGTATATCAGTGTTTGACCAAATTCCATGAGCAGTATATTAGTGTTTGACCAAATTCCATGAGCAGTATATTAGTGTTTGACCAAATTCCATGAGCAGTATATCAGTGTTTGACCAAATTCCATGAGCAGTATATCAGTGTTTGACCAAATTCCATGAGCAGTATATCAGTGTTTGACCAAATTCCATGAGCAGTATATTAGTGTTTGACCAAATTCCATGAGCAGTATATTAGTGTTTGACCAAATTCCATGAGAAGTATATCAGTGTTTGACCAAATTCCATGAGCAATATATCAGTGTTTGACCAAATTCCATGAGCAGTATATCAGTGTTTGACCAAATTCCATGAGCAGTATATTAGTGTTTGACCAAATTCCATGAGCAGTATATTAGTGTTTGACCAAATTCCATGAGAAGTATATCAGTGTTTGACCAAATTCATGAGAAGTATATCAGTGTTTGACCAAATTCCATGAGCAGTATATCAGTGTTTGACCAAATTCCATGAGCAGTATATCAGTGTTTGACCAAATTCCATGAGCAGTATATTAGTGTTTGACCAAATTCCATGAGAAGTATATCAGTGTTTGACCAAATTCCATGAGAAGTATATCAGTGTTTGACCAAATTCCATGAGCAGTATATCAGTGTTTGACCAAATTCCATGGGCAGTATATTAGTGTTTGACCAAATTCCATGAGCAGTATATCAGTGTTTGACCAAATTCCATGAGCAGTATATCAGTGTTTGACCAAATTCCATGAGAAGTATATCAGTGTTTGACCAAATTCCATGAGCAGTATATAAGTGTTTGACCAAATTCCATGAGCAGTATATCAGTGTTTGACCAAATTCCATGAGCAGTATGCCAGTGTTCAACCAAATTCTTGGACAAATTGCATGCTTTTGAAAAACGACGTTTAAAGGCCTGCAATTGTTATCGAGCTATAAATCTCCAAGGTGTATAAACAACGTGTTTTTAAACCTTAATCTGTTCTTATCGTGACATTTACTTAGCAAAAACTAATAAAAGAGATGTTTAATAAAGCAAAACCCCACACAGAGGTACAGTGATGCTTGTGCCACGTTAAATTAAACCGATAACATTTGGTAGTTAAATTAAAAATATTTGAATTTCAAATCTGTTTACCTCAGACATGTTTGAGATCTCCATGTAGTGCTGTTGGTTTGAAAATGACATTCGTATAAACAGGCCGGGTTGTGATATGTGTACTTTGTAACAAAAACTCCCTCTTCTCGGCACTCGGTGAAGATCAAGTTTACATAACATTTGTTCTGTCCTCCTAATTGGCTAGAGGTATATAAAACATAGACTGGTAGGCATGCTTTATTGCAGGGGAGACCAGGAGCCAATAGAAACACACACACTGAGTCAAGTTTGATGGGGACAAGGCGATTAGCCACCCATATACAACATGCTCCGTGGTTCCTTATCTGTCGTTAATCAAACACTCTTTGTGACTCGACTGTACATATGCATAATGAAAAGGTGTATTAACATATCTACCATTCTTTTATTGGAAAGGAGACATAAAACGAATAGAAACAGATACGAGTTATAGGGCCAACCAGCCCAGGCCACCAATCCAGGAGGTGATCCGTATTTCCTCATAAGCGATTTCTAAAAATATATTGCGCTTCGATGGACATATTGAAATGATATGCCCCATTCTATTGTACACTTATTCACATTTCTCTATTCAATTATTTAGAATTGTTGGAAATCAGGGACACAGAAAAGCCAAATAGAAAAACCAAAATCAGATGCAAACAACCTTTGTATGCCTGTCAAAATCTATAGCTACTTAAAAATATCTCCTTTTTTTCAAAAGTGACGAGGGCGGTAGGACTTTGGTTTTAACTTTTATTGCAAAAATAATAACGAGGAAGGAGTACATTTTATTTTTATTTTTTTAATTAAATTTACAGAACAGAAAAACATCCGTTCTTGTCTACCCATATATTTGTTGGACAAACGGATTTTGGGGTTTAGCAAAAAGTGATGCGGCACAGTCTAATTTTTCTTTAATGATAATAAAAAGCTGTCACGCGCACCAATAAAGGTGATGATACCTTTGGCATGACGTCCGTGGCATAGCACGGCGTCCGTCCATCGGTCCATCCGTCCGTCCTTCCGGCCTTTTCGACTTCTACCCCAGAACCAATGATTCTAAATTGTAGCTTAATGATCCTGATGCCCCAAATAAGGACCTCACAGGCCTTAAAGGTGCATCCATTGTGTTTCATAAACTTTTATTTGGCTTTAATACGTTCCAACACACCATATGTGCTGTTTACAATACAAATAAATTCACTTAGCTTGCATATTCAACCCCAATCGCCAAACATATCATATTTACTAGTTTCCAATTAAAATCGAGTAACATCATTATGCTTGTGCAGAAACCGAAAGTGCACGTCCTATTTGCATGCACAGTAGTTATATGACCTATTGAACATTATCAACCCAAATTTGTTATTTTGTCTGGTGTAAATAAGATTCCAAAATTACGTTTGACTCATTGACGCGCGCCACACGCGGTGTATTGTCCGGTTTTCGATCAGAAATCACTACTTTTACCTTCATATCGTCAATATACTAAGTCGGGTATCATTAAAATGGTTGTTTTCGGTAAAATTTTGTATTTCTCGATAAAATAAGACCACTTATAACGTTTGTCATATTTGACCCCCAACAACACAATGGATGTACCTTTAACCTAAAAAACCTATTTTCATCTTCTTCTCCAGAACAAATAGACCTAGGTTGTAATATTATGTGTAAAGAATCTTTAGCCAATGGGGATCCAAAATTGTAGATTCGATGACTCTGTGACCCCAAATATGGGTTACAGCCTAAAAACCCTGTTGTAAGAGCTTTGAACTCTTGAGATTTTATGTACACTTCTTTAAGTTTTGAGAAGTAATCCCTAATAAAAGACCGATGTTAGAGTCATCTCATCTGTTTTAGTACTAACATGTGCTTTGAGAAATGCAGGATTTGAGAAAAGAAAGTAACTTTGCTGTTAATCTTAATTAATAGTAATGTGATATATATTTGTTGACCTAAGATAAGTCATGGATATGTTTGATGAAAACAATGTGAAATGAGAACTATTGAATAGCCTATGAACTGAATAGTGTAACAGGCCGCAAAGGAATAAATTGAAGACGAGACCAGGACATCACATCTTCTTCTCCAGTTATCTTAACTAGTTAGGGCTCATATAGAAGTTTCAGGTTACTACAGGTGTTGCAGTCTTACACTCTGATGCTCAACATTTTATTTAATATTGAAAAGGAGCCTATATGAGAAACAGCATTTTCAGAAACAGATTGGGACTCCTTTTCAATATGTAATATATGTTGATAACATGCAAAGGTCTACATGCAATGTCTTCTTATGTGATATATTAATCTTTTCCCTAGAGATAATGAATAACATAATTCCCGATGAGGTTCAAAACCAATGGCTCTATTTTTTCATAATTTCTAAAGCCTAATGAAACTTCTCTTATATGATTGGAACAAGTGCATATATACACATACGCATGTAGTGTATTATAAAGTGTACATGTTTACTGCAGGAAAGTGAGAACTAACGGTTAATTTGTATTCATGGAAAGGTTTAGGCTTTTATAAACTACACAATCCATCCTGACATTTGGAGATCGTATAAAGTCCAACCGTCTACGAAAGAAATGCTATGATATATATAAATATTCAACATGGCAGAACGTTCACTCAGGATTTGCAATATCTGGCACTGAAAATAAAGAAATTTGAATGTCTTCTTAATTCACAAACGTATTTACTCAAACACTAAATAAATTTACTTTTAAAATTGACAGAAACTGTATCTAGTCTTAGCAAACATGATATTTAAAGTTTCAAAGTATGGCAATTTTGTTTGTTTTTGATTATCAAATTCAGAAGACGGGACGCGCCCAACCCAGACGGACATCCTTGATCGCGGCTGAAATAGTAATGTAGCCATTAAATAGATTCCATACATTTTATTAAATAATCATGCCAGTTCATAACAAACCAAGATTATTATAAATGTTCATGTACAGCTTAAATCCAGAATCCCCACTCATAACAAACCAAGATTATTATAAATGTTCATGTACAGGTAAAATCCAGAATCCCCACTCATATAACAAACCAAGAGTATTACAAATGTTCATTTTCACCTAAAATCCAACATCACAACTCATAGCAAACCGTGATAATTATAAATGTCCTTTTTCACCTAGAATCCAGCATCCATTTCATATCAAACCATGATTATTATATATTGCATGTTCAGCCCAGTATCCCGCCCACGGACTCCCTGCCTTATATCAGTGCCATGTTGACAACATCAACAACTGATAGCGCTCTACAGCCAACAGTTTGTCGTTACCGTGAAGCTAATATTTCCGCCTCTCCTGTCAACACTGCAGTTATCAGAGCGACATCCATCTTACTTGTCAGCAATATTTACTAAATTTTATAAACATTTATACCTACAACATCTACCTGGTAGATACATACATATACATGCAGCACCAGTCTAGGCTCTCCTCTGTCACGACTAGGCAATAAGCTTTATGTAAATATAACATGATTTACTTTGTTGACAATAATACTAATACGCTAAAGAGTTTATCTTAATCAAAATGGATTTAAAAACACTATGATCAGACTATGCATATATATATATATATATATATACTCATGGTAATAATGATTGACACCCCCTAATAGCTATAGGAATGAAATGTTATATAAACATGGTAACGTGTCAGTTTCGATTATCTTTTTTGTAAAACGTGGTACTACTGGTCTTTTTGTGAATAACATTTGATATTTCTCCACGTGTACTATAAAATACCAAAGAAAGGGGAATATAAGGAAAATAAATTTATTCAAAGAGTTCATTCCTTGTGTCTTGAGATACTGGTATTGGTATATTCGAATCATAGTCACAAATGAATCTCGACTTTATAATGTAATAAATTGATTACACAATGTTCGTTTGTGAATAAATCACACAACATTTAAAAATATTTCGTTGTATTATTTTCAATATTCAACGCTCACTCTTTATATAATCTCTATTATAAGAGATTTTCTTTAGCTATCTGAAACAATGCATGATGGAACGAAGTCATCTATTTTCAGGAAAATTTAGTTAATATGAAATGATATTGCAAAATACATTCTTATCACAAACTGGCCGTAAATTGTTACTTTTGTAAAATGTAATGGTTATAAATTTTATACTAATGTTTTAGATGTAGGCCTATTGTTGAAGTGAGAATGTTTTGTTTGAAAAGAATGCTATTCAGGTCTCAAATAAATACGCTAACGTATTAAATAATTATCTTTAAATATTCGATTTCTGGTTGTTATGTATTGACGTAATTGACGTATTGATAAAGTAAATGTAAAGAAAGAGATAAAACATCATGACTGTGTAAAATTAAGAGGCTTTACTACAGTCTAGATTCTTGCCAGTAAGTCTAGATAAACTGAATACATATGGAACTTAAAATATTAAAACAAATAAAATCATAAGGATGAAGGTGCAATAATAATAAAAATTAATCCTATGGATAACAACTTCTTTATTTGTTTTTCACGTTTCTAGCATACCGTTTTTTTTTGTCCTCTCTACAAACTGAAGAAGAAACATTAAGTAGCCCGGAAACCTTTTGGCAATCAAATCTCGAAGTTGCTGTCCAATAGATGTTTCTTGGTTAAAGTAACCCAGGGACCTTATATAGATCTATATATGGTCTCTGAGTAAACAAAGAAGATTATCGAAAATACTATTATTATGATTATCACTATTATTCTCTCGAAATGAAATTACCCGACATATAGTCGTAGTGTATAATAAATGTATATTCGAGGTATAATTTCAAAATATGTGTGGCGTTAAAGATCATCTGATAATCATTTCACTTTATGATATTTTGGTGAGAAAGTAAATGATTTATACACTAACTGTTGACAAATTGCGTGTATAAAAATGGCTATCGTTGAAGCATCTTCGTGTTTAAAAAAACGATATATAATTTAAAATGTCATATTTGCCTGATATACCAGTAAACATACTGATTTAAAAACAAGATTTAGTGAAGGAAAGGTTTATTTGAATGACAAGTCATATGTGAAACCATATGTTTGCAACCGAAACCCTCTTATGAACTCTTAAAACAATAATTTCAAGTGCACGTTCACCTATTCAGGAGTCCACACATCGCTAATGAAAAGCAAATGTTTTACCAGAAGGACCTGCATATCACAGAAAGAAGACTCTTAACTTCCATTTACATTAATTAGCAAGAGCATTCACGCCAAACCTCCTCCCATTTTCATGTTTGCTTCTCAAGTTGTCAATACAATAAAATATGTTGTAGCGAGAGTACCATGCATTAGTAAATAAACCTTTCACTGATTGGTGGGCGTGGATGATATGCAAGGAAGATATTCAGACGAAGAAGTAATTATATATAAGGGTTGGGGCACAACTAGAAGCTTCTTACATCTAATCGCCGATGTGTTTCCACAACAAGCGAATCTGTCCAATGTTTCTAGAGAAAACAAGCAGGTTTTGTTTCCCGACTTGGAATCGGCTTTCTCTGGATCCGCCTCGAGTTCGGGGATCCAGGTGGAACAATGGCTTCCGAATCCTTTCTGACAGTGACTGATCTATGAGGAAAGGACGTGAACTGGTGGGATTAAAGACAGGACAGGACTTGAACATAAGACAGGATGGGGACAGATAACTGTTGTTGAAATAACCTTACGAAAGTTGATTTCCTTGTCCGTCCTCGAGTTCAGAAGCTCTTGACTTGGGGAATAGTGGTAACCTGACGTTGATGTCAGCATTTCGACCGTATACGCGATAAAATTTATTTCTCATTGATTTCTTCAGGAGATTTACGATAAATTATTTAGATAATGCATGCTAAGTAACAGTGGCCATTGTTTGTCAGCTGACGTCCATATAAGTATTCTGATCGCATATATATTTATGTAGAGAAATGCATGTTCTTTTACATTTTCATTTACACACGTTGTTCGTTTAATGCTTGTAAATTCACACACATCAGTTGACAAAGATATTTTCAATACTAAGGAATCATACACATCTATGACGTAATATGCACTACGTTTTACTATTCAGTACTGGTTACCGATACTTGACTCGATGGTTGTATATTTGGGTATGAAAAAAGAGAGTAAAAATCAAGTTTCTTGCAGATGGTAACATTATATTTGTTATAGGAACACAAACGTCGGTTTATTATCAGGTAATCCGAATGGAGCATATTTGTTACAACATACACACGAACATCAATGCTGTTAAATTGTTCAATATACTGCAATACAAATTCTTCATTGTACCTTTTCGGGACGGGTCCCTTCTGGGGTTCGAACCCACGCACTCACTTTGTACAATCAATGCTTGCAGTTGTTGCCGGACTATAAGGATTCGAAGCCCGCAAGAGACTCTTCCCGAAATAAATAATTGTACTATTGCAGAAATAGACTAAAATTTAGTCTATGGAATTTGTTAAATTACTGTACTTTCATGCTTATGATTTTATATTTTTCAATACTACCAGTTCCATAATTCAGTTTATCTAGACATGCTGAATAATGATCTAGACTGTATTAAAAGCTCTTATTTTTACACAGTCATGGAGCAGGACTATTGCAGAAGGTGTGATCCCAAAATATACAAATGTTACATTTGTTGCAGCGTTCAGTTTCATATATCTTGTTCAGCGGAGTCAATTGTCTGTAACATGCCTGTAAAACAGTACGTTTATCTCCAAAATAAATTTCTAATCATTTGATATCGCATGACGCAATAGATATATAACAAGTCCCCATATTTGACATGACGAAGCTGCTATGTAGGAGAAGTTGCTATGGATAACCCTGTAATGTCGTGACTTCAGTGTAAGCTTCTTACTGGGTATCGCTATCCACATCAAGCTATTAGGATAATTGAGACAAATTGAGCGTGCTTTATAGTTGAAGTGCTTTACTCTCTCGTACCTTCTCACCTGCATAATTACCTGGATCAGGTGTTGAGTAACATATTTACAAACTCAGGTAAATAAGTCTTTGATCAAACGCTGCATTACGGTTACGGGGCAAATTTGGAAGGAAAACTTTCCATGTTGGTTTAGCGGCTATACATGCTCCCCACACAGTTTATTTATCAGCAATGAGTTTTAATTTGTATTTGGGCTGGGGACAATGGTCGAGGTGAAATTTCTGGAACTAAATAGCGGATGTGCTGTAACTAATTGATAGACTTTCAAAACGGCCAGAGGCGGTGTACATTTACTCTAAACCAAGCGAAATGTTTTCTAAACACATTTGTGACACTATCGTACAGAATAAATTTCTCGCGTGGGTACAACGTCATGTTTGTTGTCCTAGTTGAGCGTTCCCTGCGGCCGTGGTGGCCAGTCGGACACTGTCAAACGCCATCTTGCCCTAAGGTTGCCAATTCTGATAAAAATGTTCTCGCGTGCTCCCCGAATACTTATCAGCAATACAAGATAAATAAATAACCATGTAGAGCGGAGGAGAATTTGAGAGAGTAAAAACAATCGCTGAAATCCTTCGAGATCCGGTTACGAGCAAATGTAAGGGGCCCAAAGCGAGCACCTTGCTGCACGCCTGAGAGGCGGGATGGGACATGCATTATCGGGAGTGAGTGAGTGAAATACAAAGATCCCACACATAATTCGCGCCGATTACACGTGTCAAATTAGCATTGTTTATAAACATACAGAGTAAAAACCTCGGCCATGTTTCAGCTATCATGCACGTGAATACCTCGACAAGAGGGTACTGTGTTCGAATCCCGTTAGACAGGCGCACCATTGAGATGAGATTACGTCACCCCGGCGTCTTTTCTGAATTTTAATTGAAAACCATTCATGAATTGGGATCCGAAAATGTCATTTCGTTCATTTGAAAATATTTTTCTACACGAAAAATTAAAATTTATATAAATAAAACCTTGTTTGTTAACAGATATAGACGTTTGGTCTACTGATTTGCTATATTATATTCATGTCATTCAATTTATTTCTTCAAGTTTTCAATATGTTCAAGATAAATATTTTAATCTGTGCATTTAAAAAAAGTTGCAGTATATGAAGTTTAATTATTGTGTGTCCAATGACTGTCACTTGTTCAATAGTAATCAGCTTGGTTGTTCCTCTTGCTAAAGTCAGAGACCATAAATGTGTCTGCTAAAGCGAATGGAAACTTTAACTATTCTTAAATATATTTAACTATTCTGGAATGCTTCTTTCAAGAAATAGGACTTTGCATTGACATTACAGAGTAGTTGTAGTTTTGTAAAGAAATACAGGTCTAGATCTCCGAAGCTAAGGAAGTCGTAAGACAATGTTATGTATGCTACTTAGAACTCTATTAGTGCTAAGAGAGCGATGAAAATACAGGCCCAGGATACCCATTCTCGAAACGTCCGTAGTTAAGATTCTTAACTTTGATCGCAGCCCATATGTTACGAATAGGATTAAGAAGTTGGTAGGTTTACGCACGTTCCGAGGAGAATAAGGGCCCTGTTCTGTCCATTATTCTTCAGTAAAGCATTTGCCCCAGCAAAGTGAATGAAATGATCAATCTAGCAACATCTCCCATCTGTTATTTTGGTATAACGCTGTCGGGACACCCAATCCCGACCTGCCAGGTGATGAGCGAACACCCTACCAACTGAACTACAGCCCCAGAGTTAGACTGTCATCCAGACCCTAGAGCAAAATATTGAATTGGCGACCAACCTAGTTTAGAAAATTCTAGCAACTCTACTTTATCATGGCATCTTTAAGACTCCATTTTGTATAACTATTTGAATTGTTTTTCAAATGTTGTTGTTGGTAAGAAAAAGAAATCGGAGACTGAATGTTAGGTCTACACCTAGAGTGTGCCCCTTGAGGTGAGATGACTATTCTTACCATCTAAACACACTGGTCACATGTCTATGTATTGGTGATGTACACCAGCGCTGGTCAAGCCTGAAGCAACACGGCCTCTCTATGGGATCAAACCTCTAACACCACCATCAGTTCCTGTTTATATATATCTGAGCAGACGTTTACTTCAGAAAACACTATTTATTTTCTCTTCTTACTCGAGAAAGGACACAACTACAGATTTTGTTATTCGTTTCCCTCTACAACTCGACAAAGGACAGAATTTCAGAAAAAATGTTTATTTTTAGATCCAACACTCGAGAAGATAAAGATACGGAAATCTCAGAGGATAGAGGGGAGGGGACAACTCAGCCCTATAGAGATACATTGTTTCACACACAGGTGAGATAGAACAAAGGAACTCCTCTCAGTCCAGGTGAAAAAATCCTCCTCATTTTATAAACTACAAACAAACTGAGAGAGAGAGAGAGCGGTTTCTCTAATGGCCATCATTAAGTGGCATCGATTGTCCAACTCTGGACACTGACCGTTGACTCAATGACCAATGGTCTTGCTCGTGAATGACCAGACCAAGCTCGTGCTCTCGAGCAGGTGCGGTATTGTTGGACTCGATACAAACTGACCGCTGTGTTTGTTGTGTGTTGACCAATGGCCGTGTTTGATTTGGATGTATAGGGAGAGGTGTGTACCCTCCAAACACACCCTCCTCCCACATCAATGGACTACGGGTAGTTCACACCAAAATATAGTTTTCTTTATTTTATCCCAATTATCATTATTTTCCTTGTATGTTGTCTCAGCGCATTCCTCAATACGGCCAACAGCTTGATTTTTGACAAGTTAAATTGAAGGGAAAATTTTATAAACATGAACGTTGAAAGTGTGTTTGTTGAATACGTTTCATTCAGTTGTATATGAAAATTATTATTCTATTTCAAATATGTTCATAAAGCCGCATCCGGTATATTCCAGTTGACAAGGCCTGTAATAATGGAAATCTCCATATGGTGTTATGATATGATAATTTCAACGTTGACACCAGCGTGACATCTGTTGTATGGATCAATATCAAATATGTACTGAATATTTTCTATAATGTATTGTCATTGGCATTAATTGTTGACACAAACTTGAATAAATCGTGAACATTTCATAAAACTTTCTCACATTAATTACCCAACAATGATACACAATAACATATATTTTTAAATTTTATTTATTTATTATTTAGATACGTGTGTCAGGGGGTAGACATATTACTATCCTGATGTATGATTGTAAGTATGAATGTATGAAATGTATGGTATTTATATGTTAATTTGGTATGTATTACGTCTATCTATCTATTTATTTACTTTGAATGTCGGTTTTACAGTGTCCCATAGGTCAAGAATGGCCGTATGTTATACTTTTAGTATGATACTTGTTTGATTTTATATGATTGTATAACTGGTGACACCTAAATAATCAACTATCTCTCTCTCTATATTCTAAAAATAGGAAAACGTATAAAAGTTTCAATGAAATGTTTTGATTAAAAAAACGATCGAATTTCTAAACACCTTTTGTTATCTGGTATGGCCGATATATGAGAGAAATATGATATGCAGAGAATTTACAGAAACCTATCATACATGTATGTGATCAAGAAACATTGATGTACTGTTTTGGGGCCTATATCGTAGTGATATTATGAACACTTGGTTACCTTTTATTACCTACATTTATGTAGATGTATTTCATCTAGTCCAATCATTTATTCACGAGACCAAGCGATTTGTGTAACACATTTATACTTATGTATCAGTTCTTTAAATGTTAGTTTTCTTCTTGCAATTCTGTCTTGTCCAGTACTTGTCATCTTTTTCTTACGAATGTAATATTATAAACTGTAAATACTAAGGAGAGGGTATCCTAAGTTGGACAACGTGTTCCCAATACTTTTCATTGCGAATAAAATATGTTTAACCCAAACCTACATTTCACTGATATTTAACGTATTAAAATTCAGAAGACACGGAAGTGATATATATCTTTTTAAATTTCAATCTTAACACATTTATTCCCATTCTTCACACATAGTTTTCTTAGGAAAAATAATATAAATGGCAAATAGTATGGATGACAACTTCTTTATGTTCTAGCTATATCCGTTACTTTCATCAAGTATACACAGGGATGTTGCTGAATAGTTTGATATTTATTTCAGGAGAGTTTAATTTCTGATCCTAAAAGTACCAGTAACGACATGCAATGAGTGATACAATACTTTCCATTCTAGAAGTACATTTCATCGTGTAACTTTCTATTGATCGAAATAAATAAAATCACCCATTGGCTCAGTACTAAATCTGTTTGATGAGGACCAAACCGGCCAAACATATATAGCCTGTCTCTATGTCCACTGGACCGTTAGTTCCTCAACGGAAAGGTGACAGTCTCTTAAACATATCCCGACTGTTCATACTTCATAGATTCTGAAAACTGAAATTACATTAGATTCCTGCTCTCTTTGTAACTAATTAACGTAACGCATTATATTTATTTAAAATAAAATTTCGAGAAGTCCAGTCAGTCAAACAGGGATGCTAGCATGGAGGCGCCAGAGTTCCCCTCTGGGCCGGTGAGGTATTGGTTATTTGTTTGAACTTTCTGGTTTATTTCGGAAGCCATTTCCATCTCGTTGGCGAAATACTCAAGGAATAAGCCAAATATTCTTAAGAGCAGTCGCAAACCGCGTTAATCGATCCCCAGGGCATACAAAAGGCCGATAGTTTTAGTTATGAGAGCGGAGTCCGTCGTTTCGGGTGTTTCAGAATTATGTTCCTGTACGTCAGTGTGTATTTAATAGCACGAAACACGTCTTCACCTCTTGAAAATTGTTTGATTTTCTCATAACACACCGCAGGATATTAGAGGGAAAGCATCATTATAAACAATATGCTTCACACAACTTATGTCCGCCACACTTCCGGTTTGTAAGGGCAATGGCGGCCCGTGGGTTGCGCGTGAGGGTTGCGCAATGAGTTGCGAGACCACACACGCGCATGTCAGGCCTGTGTCAAGCAGGAGGCAAAGGAGGCCGTGGAGTGTTTAAAATTCACTCAGCGCCATTTTTCATCGGTGCCAAAAGCGATACGGCGATTTTTCCGCACGGGACGAGACACATGGCGACGACGGTTAAGGAACATGCTTACACAAGACATATTTTAATCAGAAATATTGCCACGTATTGTTAAGAAAATAAATTGAGGTCTTCATTTCCATCTCTAACAACGGTGGTCTGCACTGCACTACAGCAACATGACACGTGTATTGCCCCACCCCTCTCAGGGATCAGGTCACGTGGCTTGGGGGAATGCGATGGACGTTTGTTTATTTGATTATAGCATGTTAGAGAGAAGAGTTTACATTCTTGTTAATCAGCGCTTTGTTGCTTACTCTGTGTGGAGAAATCTCACAGTGGCTCGACCCTGAAATGTGCTTCACAATTTGTCAACGTAGTTGTTGACAGCATATTTATTTCTTAAGGCGTTTCAAAAGATTACGGAGAAGAATTTATTTCCCCAAATTGATCCTGAGTATATGAGGAATGCAACGGTAAGAGGATCTTCTGATCTTCCTATTTAGAAAGGTGTGGAAGAACTCGTATAATAATAACACATTGGCTTACTTTCCGTGCAAGTATGATCAATGAAGCCGTGTTGAGTTTCAACTGAAATTTGTCTGTCAATGTTGGAGAGTGAACTGTGACCCTTGAGTATGACGTACTACAGTAATGATACGTCAGCGAAGAAAAGTTCAAGAAAGCATATTGAAAAACTTATTTTAACACGCCATCTGTGTTTGTTTTGTCCCTATAACACCTTGACATTTTTAATAAGTATAATAAATGTATCAAAGACATTTACGATACTGTTAAAAACCTGGTGGTGTTTCATTTGGATATAAGTTTACTTGATATGATCTTACAGAGTGCGAGCGTGTACTCGTATATATAAAAGGGTAACGAAATAAATGTTTGACTTCAAGAAGGACAGATGCTATTTCCAATCACTTTGATCACTTCCATGGCCAGTATTGACCTGATTTGCTTCATGTCCAACCAATGCTAAATCTACACCCAGGGATAAAAGAAACAGTACCAAATTTTCAACAGAGTAAAACACAGCATATTTCTGCCGGATAAAGTAGATGTTGAATGTCTGTGATGAGGATATGTCTCGTCAAAAGATGTACAACATTTCATTCATGAGAGTAGGATACTTAATAAGTTTATATCTGTTCAAAAACACATGGGGTACTGAAATTACTATTTCAAGGGTTTTAATTTTGTTGGGGGTATTTAAGGTGAAATATTATGAAGTATGGAAATGTGCTAGTACAAGATGTTGTCGGCATGTTTTTCCTTCTATGATTTGTTGCTGTAGGATGTCATATTTCACTCTCCTATCTCGCCTTGTTATATAATTGAGGATATTTCAAAACAACGGTGGCTTAAAAGACGAGTTTATTTCCCAGAAAACGTTTCCAAATTTACAAATTAAATTTAGTTGGCATTATGGAACTCTGTGTCAGTCGTATCTTTCCTTCGTAGATTTAATTAATTAGACTAATAAGCATTTTTCTGGGTATCTTTTATTTTGCCCATGGATGTATAGCTAGCTTGATATCATAAAAACCCTTTTAGTACACAGACTCACGTCATCGTTCCAAGTGGCATTTTGGAAGACAAAACTTCAGTTGCAACTGTTGTGAAGAACGTTTAACCGGAAGTCAATCAATCTTTATTCATTTGTAAAGTGGAGGCCATAGGCCCAGGCTACATTGTTGGTTCAACAGAGCGATACATGTATGTGTATACAAACGACAAAGTAATGTGAAAAATTGATAGTTTACATATTAAATAATAAAAAAAGAAGTAGTACTGCGAAGCAGTAAAACAAAATAGAAAAGGTGCATTGCATTTTGGGTTCCCGTGTAGATACTTGTTGTCTGGGATGTTCATCTGCATTGATGTATGCTAATAGTGCACAAAAAAGCATTTTAATCAGTTAACTTTTAGGTAAAAGGACAAGCTCTTTATTATACCCCCGTTACGAAGTAAGCGGGGGTATATAGCGGCCATTCCGTCCGTCCTTCCGTCCGGTCAATTTTCTCAAAAACCGTCAAAGCTACATCAACCAAACTTTGTACAGATGTTAACCATGTTCTTCCGATCGCGCACAGACAATTTTCAATATTCTGAGATTGATATTTTTTGTCGTTTCCATGGAAACGTCACTTTTTGGACTTAGTTTTATTGTGTTCAATGGGGACAAGTTTTCTCGGATACTGTTCAACCTAGGTGAATGAAATTTTGATTGTGAGTACTCATGACCATACTCTTTATCGAGTTCGAAAACCAGTTCCGAAATATTATTTTTTACAGAGTTATGGCCCTTGAAACCGAAATTTAACTTCGTACCAGAAGAACTGTGATGCTCCAATGGGGACAAGTTTTCTCAGAAACTGTTACATCTAGGTGAATGAAATTTAATATGGAGGTAGTCCAGATGATACTCTTCATCGAGTTCGAAAACCAGTTCCGAAATATTATTTTTTACGGAGTTATGGCCCTTGAATCCGAAATTGAACTTCGTACCAGAAGAATTGTGATGCTCCAATGGGGACAAGTTTTCTCAGAAAGTATTACATCTAGGTGAATGAAATTTAATATGGAGGTAGTCCAGATGATACTCTTTATCGAGTTCGAAAACCAGTTCCGAAATATTATTGTTTATGGAGTTATGGCCCTTGAATCCGAAATTGAACTTAGTACCAAAAGATCTGTGATGCTCCAATTGGGACAAGTTTTCTCGGAAACTATTACATCTAGGTGAATGAAATTTTACATGTAGGTAGTCCAGATGATACTCTTTATCGAGTTCACAGTCCAGTTCCGCAATATTATTTCAAAGCCCTTGAATCTGTAATTGAACTTGGTACAAATTACCGGTGTGATGCCCTAATGGGAAAAATTAAGTTACCTGAAAAATATTACATCTGGGTGAATTAAATTTTGTAATAACAGTCAGTTCCTAAAATTATTTTGGACAATATTATGATGCTTGAAGCTTTTTTTTAAACATAGTAACCTTCACATCTATAATTCTCAATGGACGGATAGCGGATGACGGGGGTATGTGAGCCATGCTCACTTTTTTCTTGTAATATCTGTATTGCAATGAATGCGACGTTTCGGTGAAGGTACTGCTGCATTAACATTACCATGTTAAATAATATACATTGCTTAGTATACTCGCATTCATTCTCATTGCAATACACACGTTGGCCATCCTCGGGTCAGATTGTCCTTCTTCAAATCAATGCTGATACCATTTTGTCAAAGGCCACACAATGTATATCGCATAAATCATCTTGTAATCTTTCTCTCTCCTCACAGAATCCACATATCCATCCATATTTTCTATACAATATCGTCATATATTCTTGCTTTTAAATTCTAGTTACAACTTCACTTGACATATTTTGGATGACTGTTAGAAGATAAAGGAGGCTATTAGTGCATTAAACTGCATTTACAGCATAAATGCGACGTTTCGTTGAACTATACTGACAGCACTTGCTCGATAGCGGTGTTGGTGTCTACACAACGTCGGAACAATCACAATGAAGAAAGTGACTTCCCGTAGTTCACCTTCAACTTCAACTTCAACATACTGGCATTTTGATGAAAAATATTTGACCATTGTGAACATGAATATTCTTGTTGTCATTCGTTTCCATGTTCAGTGTGGGATGGCATTGTGGGGAAAAAGGCTGAAGCTACTTGACTGCTTTAAGAGGTAGGATAAAAACTAGTCTTATACTCATACTCTGGAAACATTTATTTATTCTGAAAATATCACCATTTTATTCAGTATTTGAAAGGAAACTATGAGAAATGGGATTTTCAGGTTAAACAGAGGCTCCTTTTCAATATCTGTGTATATGAGTCTAAGTGTTAGACTAAATAAAAAGTTACAAACTATCAAATTTCAAGAAACTACTACCGGGTGCTTGAAAGCATTTCGGCAATAAAAAGTTATATCTATAAATTACAATGTTTCCTATTAAAAGTAAGCCTTTGTTTAATTTTTTTTAAATAGGATGTGAAATAAAACAGAGCCAAATAATTAGTCAAGGCAATATGTAGTAATTCACACATTTAATTACATTTTGGTATGAAAATCTAATTTGAATTTACTACTGTGACGATACAATATTATGAACCTTGACACAACAACTGCAAGACTTTATAGGACAATTGAGCGTGCGCAGAAACAAAGGTGTCCTGCCTAATTAATATTAGGACACAATACATGAAAGATTCACTTCATTGACACTGTTCAAGGCAGGTTTGACGAGGGTTTGAAAGTTTATCTTGGTGTGTTTTATTACTATACATTAAAGCGACGAGGGAGAGTCGAGAAATAACACAAAAACACATTTACTAGAAAACGCCTTCCAATCCACATACTTCCCAAACTTTATTTTTTCTCGAGAAGGTAAACACGCTGATTGTATTTAGAAAATCGCAAACTGATGGATGCAGCAATTATTTTTACTTACATTGGTGATAAGCTTTGTTTAGACAATTTCCTACCACCAACACAACGAGATCAAACATGTAGAGACGGTATTTATGTCAGAGTTGGAAAAACATTTCACTTTGCCTACGTTTACCCAGCAGGCTTCGTAAGTCATACGTCGGCAACAAATACAACCTTTCGCTCCTGCCAGGCCGTACTTGCGCAGTCCAGCTTTGGAACCAGTCGTTGGAAATAGTCTCTCCTCATTAAAACATACAAACATACATGCATTAAAATCAAACAAGAACAAACAAACACCGCTAATCAAAATATGCTCTTTTCATTTCACAAACGACTCCGTAGTGATCTCAGTTACGTCTGCACTGCGCACGTCTGTGTGTGTGGTCGAGACCGCCATTACACGATAAGACGAATTCTCTGATGATATTTACCTCGCAACTAACCCGCAATCTACACAGAGCCTCAAGTGGCGCGATATGCACTGGTAATTTATATATATTTCTGTTTTGAAATGTCAAACTGTTTATACATGTCCACACAAGTAGATATTTGAAGCGCTTCAAAAACGAACATTGATGTTTGGGAGTGGCCACAGAAAACATTTAATTTAGAATAAATATGAGAAAATAATCTATCACATTATGCAGTTGATAAACACTTTGCTTGTCTTTGATGAAGTAATTTATCAACACATTGCTTCATAAACAATAAAATAAAAAGTAAAGCCTATTTGATAAGCGTTGATAGTTTGGTTGTTTTGTGCATGTAGAGTTCTTCAGTACGGAGTGGCACATGAGGTACGCAGGTAGTTTTGTGAAAATGAAATTTGAGGGGACATTATTCTTTGTGCATTTATTATATTAGTTATGCTTGAATACAATATTAAACCCACATGAAGCATAGCGCTGAGAATGTAATAAATGTTAAGTTTTTTTGTCCATTTTCAAGTTCACATATACGTATAAAAGACATTTCTTAATGCATATAATATCATCATTGTGTTTGAGCATAAGGGCATCAGGTAAAAGACACAGAGAACAGAGACAGAGAACTAATGATGATGTGTTACATTAATAAAGTGACATGAAAGAATGTGTTGTGTAATAAACCTGACAGTCTTCTGGTTTTGGTATAAACTAAACTGCACGTTCATGCTTAGCCCTATATATACAAAGAATCAGAATATAATACTATCATTATAGCATGCAGCTGAAATCAGAAACACGTATCGAAATCATACCTACCATGCAGTTTTCGGTAATCTCCATTTTAAGCTTTATGAAGATTCTTGAAATAACATGTAAATAAATAGATTGAAGTTTTGCATTTCGCAATTAAATATGTTCAATTTGAAATATTTTCTGTCATTCTCTGCTGCTCCTCTGTTCGTATAAACGACGACTATTACAGGTCAGATTCTCTGAAATATTAATTTCATAATTTCATAATTTCAATAGAAAACGTAAGAGAAATGAAATGCCTTCATGTTTTAAATAGCGGTGAACGATTCGGACGACATACTCTCGGAATAGAAAATCCATCTGGTTGACTGCTTCACCGTAGTTCCCTTTCCTTCAGGAAATTACCATTGCCTCACTACCAAGGAAGTAGCTGTTTCATTGCCTGTAAATCCGAAGACCATAATCACTGGACGTCATTTATAAAACCAAACATGGACATTTTAATGAAACATATCTCTTTCAGAAACATGCATTGTCGGTCTTCTCTGGCTGAACAATATTATCGGTAGACGGTATGTAAAATTCTACTTCTTTCGTTTAATTTGGACATAAACAGATTTTGCGGACAATAACTGTAATCAACATTTTTGATAAGCATGCAAAATCAAATTAAATGCATAAATTAAATGTTCTTTAACAAAGGATTTAATCTGAAGAATGACTCTCTGTGCATATACTAACGACGACACATTCTTAATGAATTACATCAGACAAACTTATAATGGTACGTATTGCAATAGGTTCCCAAATATCATATCGTATATCCACGTCATGTTGCGATACGGTGCTCTAGTACAGTCTACTGTTCAAAGTCCGGACCATTGCCTGGTCCCTCATTGTGGATGCCATTTCTTTATCAATCGCAGGAGGAAGAGGCCGGGTACAGCAATGGATAACCGATAACCGTATACACAGTCCAGAAGTGCAGGTTCCTACATGCACAAACACACGAGGCTAGTTATCAAACACACATCTCATTCCAAGAGGGGCATTTCTGTGACATTAACGAAAGTGACAAGCGCTATCTGATTTGAGATAAGATTGAGAAACTTGTCAGACTTTGGAAGAAGTGTACACGTTGCATAAGACAGATGGTTCTTGTATGGCTGGGCTGTGGGGAGTGAATGGCAACTCCATTATGTCGGATGTTTCTTAAGAAATAATCTCTTGTCATTTACTTCTCAACAAGTGGTTTGTTGATTCTTCGCACTTTTATTTCAGCTGATGACATATTGTTTGATATTTTTGTCATTTTGGATACGTTAAATATTTAACCACGTGAGGTTTTTTATCACTAGTTTGGACCTCCAATGAAGTCTCATGCGCTGGACGGCAAAGCATTCTAAAATTTCTAGCGGCATGCAGGCAGTGTATCACTTCCCTCCCCTTGTTACGTCAACATTCGGAAACGATCGGGAATCTACGGTGTTTGAGTTTGAACATTTGTCGTTTTTGACATGTGACAGAAAATAACAAATAAATGCCTGTTTCAGCACACTAGCACAGGAAATGTCGTTTTCTTTGCAACCGATCTTCAAACTGCTCCCGAACAATCCGCCGAGTGCCAAAAAATTGGTTAAACATTAGCTTATAGGTAAAATATATTTCGTGTTTTCACACGCCGTGTCTTCTCTGTGTAATCAAAGGAAAGGTCATATTTACTATAATAGTGTGTTTTATTTGAAAGACGTTAATTTGGGGAGTCTGTGAGACAAAGGTAAGGCACCTTGCTGCCAATAAGAGCGGATGGTGTTTTCAGACCAAGTACAAATGCAGCTAAGGCGTTGCTTAAAAAGCACTTAAATTGATATCATGCCAAAAGCTATTTTATTTTAAAGATGGATAATAATAATAATAAACTTTCGATATTTTTTCAATAATAAGATTCACATGAATAGACTTAAATAATATTCATCGAAAGTTCCCTTATGACCAATCTTTATCTGAGAAAGTTAGAATACATGTATCTGTCTCAGTCTTATATTGGAATCTGAACAAGTTTTTATTTATTTATTCTATGAATGAGTGAGTTTGTTTTCAAGAGTGTTGAGCAATAATGACTCAAATATGAACTTCTCTGGCATTTAGTTTCTAAGAACATCTAATTGTACATGTACATTCTGATAATTAAACTTATTTTCAATTTCAATTTCCATTAGTTACAATTTCGAAAAAAAGTCACGGAAATAACTTAAGACTGTCAGTGATTATTGACTTGATTCTACACAAACTATTCTTAAGCAAATTTAATGTTTTACATTTTATTTTATAATTTCCAAAACGGTATTAATCAAATTGAAAAATATTTATATTTTGAATACCTGACCGAAATGAATAAAAGATTCCAGATCTTCTCGGGGTACTCTGATCTGATCAGAATGTACCGTATACAGCTGCATACCGAAAGTTTGTTCATCTACATGTGCATCATAGTGCAAATATCATGTAAATTGACGTTCGCTGTAACGTAATCACATATATACAGTGGCAATGAATCATCATTCAAGATTCAAGATTCAAGATTTTTTTATTGCACAGACACCCACATGGGGCAGAGTAAAAATCTACAAACTATACATGGAATAAGGACATTAGAGTAATAATATGTATATTGATATAAGTTTAGTGATGTGAGGTACTATATAATAAGGGAGACTTAAAAAAATTAATGTTACTATAAGACATTATGGCAAAAATGGTAACATGCATATGGAGGCAAAAATGGTTAACATGTATTTATGATGAGCTAAATCTAAGAGAGTACATGTCATAAAGAAATTTACCTATGGTATTTGCATGTTTAATTTTCATTGAAGTGTCTTCATGGGATCACTTCATATCATACAGGCTAGCAGCGGGACAACACGACGTCGGGATAGTCAAGTCACTCAATCTCATTAAAATCATATCTTTGATTCGTTCCCAAGGTTAAGCTTTAAAAATTTGGGTTGTCACTTATCCAAGATCTGACGGAATCCCGTGGAGTCCCGTGTCAGCTTTCAGAAATCTGAAAGCATGCATTTTCAACGGGATAGTTACAACTTCCGACAAACACGGAGCTCTACGGGATTCCGTCAGATCTTGGATGAGTGACAACTCAGTTATGTCTAGCCTTATAGGAACGAATCCAAGATATGATTTTAATGAGATTATCAAGTCACCCGGTTTATTCTGAAGCACGTTACAGGTCACGTGATGCGCGTACTGCATGCATGCACGGAGATACTAAGATACGAGATGAGATAATACTTTATTATCCCGAAGGAAATTTTGGTTATTTCGTAAAACACATGTAACAGAACAAAACATGAAATCACATCACACAACAACGAGCACTTAGATATACATTTGTAAAAGAATAGGTAATAGCACTAAAATAGAATTAAGGATAAGATATATGATGTACTATAATATGTACAACTGATAATATTACTCAGTCTAGTATACACAGCAATCATATATCCAACAAAATAATAATTCTCTAACGTATCCTTGGATCATCACGATAATGGTGTATGTTTTTGAAATTTGGCATACTGAAAGAGTCAGAAGGGGTCAAATTTTGAAAATTCAAATTTAATGAATTTTCGAATACAAATTTTCATATCGACTAAAGGAGAAAAATTGTACCACTTTATCAATGTTAAATACATTGAATGAGTATAAGAGGTAATATATGATGTATGTTTGACCCATTTGATGCTTACTGAATATTTCGCGTATAACATAGAAATGTATACGTAGTTTTGAAAAGATTGACCCCTGGTCACTTCAAAGAGCTGCCAAAAGTGTAACGGTTTAGAGCGAAATATCGAATCAGATTATATTATGGAACACTCACCTGTCTTCTTATGATGCAAACATGTAAAGTGATCGGTCTAGTTTTCGCGTTGATACGTGCCAAATTACCTGATATATTTGCACTAAAATACATATGTAGGTGAACAAACTTTCGGTATGCACTTGTAAACAGTAACTTTTAACTGAAAAGTATACGAAATAAAAAATAAAATACAACAGCGTTCTTATTATGAAAGTAAACGCAGCATTGTAAAACGTTAATATAAAGCTGCACCCTGAACGTTTATTCATCTACTGGTGGGTCTAAGTGTCACGTAATTTGGATTTCATCTGGATGTCACCATTGCATTACTTTTACTGCATGGGCAGGGTCACCCTGTGTATACTATATGTAATATGTTTACGATAACTTATATATATATATATATATATATATATATATATATATATATATATATATATATATATATATATATATATATATATATATATATATATATATATATATATTCAAAAGTAAAAAAAACACAGAGCCATTCTTACTCCAACATGTTTCATTGGTATCATCAGGGAGTATGTATAAATAATTCTTGTACTCACCTATGTTCGCCAGGCCAGTGGTGCAATATTACGAACTTTGGTAAAATGAAATAGACAGAAGGAATAAACAAGATTAGAATTCTGATTTCCTTAATTTTGTTCAAATCGACTAATGAAAATATTTTCATCACATGTAAATGAGTATAAAAGAAAATACATAAACTGTATGATGTTTGTTATTCATTGAAGATTATGCAGAGAAACATAAAATTGGGCTTTTCGAAATATTAATCCCTGGTCAATTCAAACAACTGCCAATACAGTTGCTGTTATCGACATGCGCGGTATTATTCTTCTGGTCAAAGAGAAGACGAATTTGTTAATTATTCAAAGAGAAGACGAATAGTGTTACTTATTCTAAGCTAAGCCAAGATTTCTAAGCTTCCTTTACGAGAATCAGCCAACCGATGGACATATTTAATTAACTACTTTTGGGGAAGGATACGGAGCCAGTAATATAACTAATTAAGAAACGCCAATATGCAACTGAGAAGGGCATTTGATGGACATTCCCACCCACACAGCTCTATGTGACAATCTCTCTTGGGCGACTTAAAGTGTGGACATTTACATAGACTAATTCGGCATCGAGTTTCCACGGCAATGGGTATGTTTCAACAATCCTTTCATGGGATAAAGTCACCGCTCCAACTGATCATGCAATTTCGGGAAAATGAGAAATCTTTGTTGGGCTTTTATCGGATTTCTAGGATGCATTTCGACAGCTTTCTAAACGATGGAGGGCGTTTTGTTTTGATGTACAAATATTTGTAGTGAACGGTGAGCAATTTCATTGGTTCTTGTGTTTCTAGAAGGCTAAGTGCGTCATGTAAAATCGTCTTTCACAGAGCAATTACACTGATAGATAACGCATATGGCACAATATTTGCACTGTTCAATTTTGAATTCAGGAAACCCTGATTACAATGTTAGAACATCGAGTCATTTAAGTACATTTCGGTCAACACAGATGATGCAAACTGTTATATATTGAATTAAGGCAAAGGAAGTTTATCAAGCATAACAAGCTTTGCAAGTGCGATGAAAAAAGAAATTAAAGGTGCATCCATTGTGTTTCATACATTTTTATTTGGCTTTGATACGTTCCACCACACCATATGTGCTGTTTACAGTACAAATAAATTCACCCAGCTTGCATATTCATCCCCAATCGCCAAATGTATCACAATTACTAGTTTTCAATTAAAATCAAGTAAACATCATTTTTCATGTCTAGAAACAGAAATTGCACGACCCATTTACATACACAGTAGTTTTATGACCTATTTAACTTTATAAACCCAAATTCATCATTTTGTCTGTCATAAATAATATTCCAAAACTACGTTTGACTCATTGGCGTGCGTCAATCGCGATGCAGTGTCCGGTTTTCGGTCAAAAATCACTACTTTTACCCTCATATCGTCAATATACTGAGTCGACTATCATCAAAATGGTAATTTTTGGTAACAGTCGAAACTTCTCGATAAAAGTAACACAATTAATAACGTTTGAAATATGTGACCCCCTACAACACAATGGATGTACTTTTAAAGCGATCTCAGAAGTTAATTGATACTAACGGAGTTGCTAGTTCAGAGCAAAACGGACCAATCACATCACTGCTTTTAAAAAGAATGCCATGCTAGTTGGAATGAATTGGAAATAATTCGTTAACACGTTCGGGTTGTTACAGACACAGACGACGGGATGATGCTAGGGAGTTACTTACCCCTGTAGGTTCAAGTGCTGAAGGCTTTGTTGGAAGTCGCGTGATTGGTTAACTCCACTAGCGTCAGAACATGTGTACATACCGGGCATCACCAGACAATGTGGAGAGAAAACCCCGAGCTATGGTGTGTATCCCCGTAGATGATGTTTTTTGCAACCAATTTTTAACCTCCAAACCCCCTCTGGGTCCGCCACTGAATGAAACACCGTGTCCATCGCCTTGCCTTCCATCGGAGTTTTACAAACGTGAATATGTAACGAAATGATTATCATTCCTATTTTATTACTACTTGAAGGAAGATTGTCGGGAAGAGTTAAAAAGGGGGTGTGAGTTAATCGGGGTATTTTTTGTGGAAACGAAATTCTAGAGGGTATTCCTATTAACACATATACGTTATCAATACATGATTAAAACACAGTCTAATTGAAAGATACTAATGAAGGTAATATATTAATGATTTTGATGAGAACCCTACCTTTAAGCTGATGAACCCAGGGGTGGCTGTCCCTCTACAGTCATCAATGACGAATCAGTGAAGGCTTTGAGAGAATGTGTTCTTTCAGACCGACCAGTGACCTTTGCAGAACTTCAACAAGAGACAAGTCTTAGACATTGATCAATTCATAGGTTTATTAATAAGGACGGGTGTTCTTTATGTTTTGTGGTTGAAAATCAACACTGCCATCACCATCCGAGGAATCCATAATAGTACTACGAACGTATAAAACAACTGTACCGCTTATGCTCTAGTTTTGGGGAAGAGCATATCTAACGTCATATCACGTGACTAACTTCCGGAAAACGGTTCGTACCGAAAACGCTTTTTCAACATTTCTACATAAAATGTGACATTTTAATACTCTTGTTATTACATTATGTCTTAAACAATACTGTTTAACATATTAAAACTAAGTTTTCTCCAATATTCTCCTTTAAGTGTCATGGACAAGATATATCCGCGCGATTTTTAAAACAGGAACAGAATAACATAACTGAACATAATCAGTTTATCAATTAATGCTGATTTGGAGAATAAGAGAGCTGATATTTCAACCCTCGCCACATCAGAAACTACTTTCTTATTTGCTTCAGCTCCTCATCGGAAGACAGAATTTAAAATGGCATCAATCAGTATACTTTTCACTATGTCCACTTCTTCCTAAAAGCTGAAACCTTGTGTACAGGCACTGTGGTCAATAGAGAGTATAAACTGTATAAAGACAGAATGGCGAATATTCAAATAAACCAACGGTAGAGGTGAGTATCAAAACAGAGACTTGTAATAATAATCTTCTGTGAGAATCACAACTCCCAATACGAACATTTAAAACACCGACAACACGTTGAGTGATAATTCTGGCGTTCAAAGGGTTAACAGGTGAGAAAATTAGTCATCTGTTTGTGTTGTTCACGGCTTATTGACCTCTAACCCCGACCATCTGATGAGATATACTACTTACTTGCCACTAGTAATGCATTCTCTAAAAGAGATACACGACTAACATGCCCTTAGTAATTGGATAAGAAAGAGGCAATGGCAATCCTGTCGCGGGATCTTTGTGGGAAATAAGAGTTATTGATTCGTGTTAGCGATTCCTTATTGAGATTAAATATCGGATTAGATATTTTTACTTCTTAATTGTTTAGAAAACAGATTAATCCTACTGGCGACGTTAGTTTCTTGAAGAAAATTTTAAAGAAAAAGAACTTGTATAATGTAATCGGGCAGTAATTAAAAATATTGACGTTTGTAAATTAATTTTCAAATTATACCTAGTCAAGGACGACCATATTCATCATATGTTTTGATTATTGAAGCAAACTAGGAGATATCGCATGTGAAAGAATACTACCGATAACTCATATAGGAGATATCGTTTTGCTTGTAGATTTTGAACAACGTCTTGTCATCGTTAACTACATGACATCACAATATCGAGTAATGACATCACAATGCTATGACTTCTTAAACATGATAACGTCACAATGCTATGACATCACCGCATTGGATGTCAAATGGCAGAATCATGTTCAGAGATATATACTATTTTCAATGAAACGTAATAAAATAATGTTGGATGATAAATAGAATCTCACCCTCGTGTCTTCTGATATTCAATATATCATCACTCGTTGATAAAAGTAAAAAACATCCTCTATATACCAAATTAAATAAAAAATATTTTATTATTATTGACTATTATATTTTTCATGTTAAGGAGAAATTTTCTGACATTAGGAAAATAAGTCATGAAGGTTTGATAACTTCCTAATTTGACTTCTAATTTCAATAAAAGCACAGAAAGGCTATCAAAACTTCTGATTAAATAAACTATTTATTTACCCCATTTTATTAGATTCTTTTAAGATAATATGTTATTTTTGCGTTACGCTACGATGTTGTGAAATAAAAATATAAATCTGTGACCTTTTCTATTACAAACATAAATTCGAAATTAAACAACAAAAATATAGACAGAATGGCGAATAGTCAAATAAACACAGGCGAAAGATGTCAGTATCAAAATATAGACATTAAACAACATTCCGTGAGAATCAATTCTCTGAATAAGAACATCTAAAACGCCGACAACACGTTTAGTGATGATTCTGGCGTTCAAAGGGTTAACAGGTGAGATAACTGCCGATCTGTTTGTGTTGTTCACGGCTTGTTGACCTCTAACCCCGACCATCTGATGAGATATACTAATTGCTTACAACTAGTAATTAGTTCACATAAAAGCGATGATCGTCCTGTCTCGGGGTCGTTGTGGAAGAAAAGAAGTAATTGATTTGTGTACATACTGTTAGCGATTCTAGATTGAAGATATTCTACTTCCTTGTGGTTTTTGGAGAGGAAAATTTAAAAAACACTTATAATATATTATGATCGGGAGGGTATTTACAAACGTTTAGACTAATGTACACATTTGTGTGACTTATTTTCAAAGATACATTGTACTGTGCTAGTACTGACCATATTTTCATATTTATATGCTGTTCTTTTTTAAAGAACAGTATACAATAAATGCATAATTTAAAAAAAATGTATTAATATTGACCGACAATAGTTTAAATATGTCATGAAGACAATCGTTGAAGGTTGAAACTTCTTTACTTTCATACAATTTGTCGATATAAGATAACATTTACATGTGTCACTAAACTTCATAGGCTATAGTTTGACCCTGGTAACACCCCTAAGTGATATTTCAGAATGTTGATAAAATATAAACAACGAATTTTATATAAGGACAACAAGAAACTTCTTCATTCTGAAGGTGCAAATTTTCCACCCAGCTTCATGTTTTATTGTCATGTAAAGATTTCTGTATTGATCTTCGCAATAATCATATTCTTAATCATAAAAGAAAACAATTATTATGAATATTTTGGTTCATACGGGAACCATTTTCAAATTAATGATGAGTAATCCTTTTTATTACCAAAATTTTTTAATACAAACAATTAAAACCTATAGACATAATGGCGAATATTAAGATATACAAAATATACAAACGACATGAACTAACATTCCTTGAGAATCACAACTTCCAATACGATCATCTGAGACGCCGACAACACTTTGAGTGATAATTCTGGCGTTCAAAGGGTTAACAGGTGAGATAACTGCCGATCTGTTTGTGTTGTTCGCGGCTTGTTGACCTCTAACCCCGACCATCTGATGAGATATACTAATTGCTTACAACTAGTAATTAGTTCACATAAAAGCGATGATCGTCCTGTCTCGGGGTCTTTGTGGAAGAAAAGAAGTAATTGGTTTGTGTACATGCTTTTAGCGTTTCCATATGGAGATTTAATATCGGTTAATTCATAGATCTGTGATGATACCCCCTTTTTAGGTCGTTTTTGGAAGAATAGGTGTTAACTAATTTGTGTACTTTTCGTAGACTTTATTCAAGTTTCAGTTGGTTTGACCATAGGTAAATTGCATTGGTGTCATCATCGTTAGTTTTTATAAAGACGTCGCCTATAAAAGAATGCTGTAACAATAATTTCACTGTATAGATTCATCGACTTACGGTCTTGTTTATAAAACAGTCGCTATGACTTATTGGTGTTTACAATAGAATTCAAAATCATTATCTTCAACTATTCTAAATTTTATTTCAATTTCGATACAATCAATAAATTAGACACGTAACTCGTCTTTTTCACATCATCATCAATATCATAATTAATCATTTCTTTAATTAAATGCAATTCGATCCAAAAGTGATTTTTTTGATACTTATATATCTGTTCTGAATACATATAACATATACATCACATGTAAAAATGTAAACTACGTCAATAAAACTATATTGTCTGTCTGCAGTCTATATAACGTATGAGGTGCATGAGGTGTGAAAGAGTATTGCACTATATAAGAGTAAGAATAATTAAATGATGTAACTAGTTATTTGTTCATTCAATGATAATATTGGAACATAAACACCCTTATAAAAACCCATATTTAATTTCAATTTAAAATTGAACCAACTCATCACAGAAACTGCTTCTATAAAAAGTACAAAAGTTATAGCAAAGTAACCCTTAAATTAACATCATCAATAACAAAGACAACTTCCATTGTGAACACATACACCTACAACATATATTTAAAAAAAAAATACAGAACACTAGTGGAATATTAAATCAGACACGAAATAACATGAAGTGTGAAATAGTACTTTCATCTTTCAATATCACCATTGAAATGCCTACACGATGTTGAGTTACCATTCACAAATGGTAACAAGGAGAAAATTTGCAATTCTCAGTTGTAAACCAATTTCAAAAATACGAATTAAAGCTTTTGTTGTGGGATCCCCGTTTTCAAACTTAAATATATGTTATCCTTTATAATTCTAGAACAAATTTGGAAATGAAAAATGAACATATAGACATGATATCATTTCATGCTAATTTGTCCCAACTATATTTAAAACTTAGAAAGCTATATCTTAAACAATTCTATTGGATTAGACCTAGTGTTTATAAGTGTGTGTTATTATGTAAAGATTCAAACAAACCTACGTTGTTAAAATTAGCTAAATATATTAAATTATCTAATGAGTTAAGAATTAAATCACAATACAATGTCCAGCCTCTATAAATGAAATTAAAATGTTTGTTATGTTCATGACTGTAACCATGTGAATTGTGGACAAGGAACAAATCTGTCCAAGTCCAAATAAATCATTTTCTTCTTCTTCTTCTTCTTCATGATGGCAAATGTTTAAGAAAACACAGTCGGAATATGTGATTATCAAAACATAGACACGATTTAATATTTCGTGAGAAACCCAACCATCATCTAAAACGCCGACAGCATCCTGAGTGTTAATTCTGGCGTTCAAAGGGTTAACAGGTGAGATAATGTGTTTTGTTTCACAGATTGTTGACCTCTAACCCCGACTACCTGATCAGATATAGTAATTACTTTCCGCTGGATGTAGGTTCACACCGAAAAGATATAATACTTACTTACCACTAGCAATTAGTTCACATAGAAGTGATGATCACAGACAGACAGACAGACAGACAGACAGACAGACAGATTATTTATTTAAGTCTCACCTCACATGTAAAACACAAAAACATCAGATACATATAAAGATAAAAAGCAGGTTACAAGTGAGCCACCCGTTTTGGGTTATGAGAGACTAATGTGTATAATATATACACACTACACAATAAAACAGTAAAATATAAAGTTAAACGTAGCACACATAAAATATAGTAAGAGGCCAACAAACCTATTATGTATAAGTAAAATATGTACAGAAATAGATACAATCATTTGTTAAAAAGTAAATGGTTACGATGTTTAAGAATAGATTTGCACGTTTTGGCAGTAAAATGAACTATATTGTAATTTGACATGATAAAAATCAATTTCTCTGCATCAGTAAAAGCATAAAAAGTATTGCACACAATATTACATTGACTAAAAAGATTTGAACGATAAGAGGTATATAAAGGGCAGTGTAGTAAAACGTGACATTCATCCTCAACTGAGTCGGTGCAACTAAAACAGGTCCTCTCATTGATAGGTGTGTTGGTATATCTTCCGGTTTCTATTCGTAATGGGGCAACTCCGCATCGAAATTTCCCAAAGGCTTTCCGATCCATCCTGGGTATTTTTCTGTTAAGAAAGTTTCTGTATTAAAAGATGATTTAAAAGTACGATAAAAACGTAGTTTATTTCCGCCGTTACTGGATTTGCTTGTTTGCCTGTTTAATTCATTCTTCCAACTTTCCAAAAAGATATCCCTGACCCTTGCGTTTACCTCCGTAGTAATGAACATGTTATTAAAAGTGTTGTCAGGTGGAATAAAATGGGGTAATCCGAGGCTTGAAAGTTTAGTGTGCACTCTTTTATTCAAGTTATTCTTCTTATTTTCGGCTTTCTGGTTCGCCCATCGGAAGACATGAGATAGAAGTCGGTCCTGTGAAATGTTTCGGAGACGGTTATAGAACTTGATGACTGAATCCCATTGTCTGACACAAGGTGGAGTCCAGCCCATATCTCCTGCTACTGCTGCGTTAGGCGCGTACTTATAAAGTCCCACTGTCTCGAACTTGTTGTGGGAAGAAAAGATGTTAACTTGTTGTTTTCATACAGATTACATACGCCAGGGCGATTTAACATAAGATACATTGTTGGTGTTAATCGTGGTTTTAATTGGTCTATTTTAATGAAAACGTCGCCACACAATTTTATATCAAAGTCTGTCTGACTTCTAGGTTCAGAGGATGGATATCAATCATCAACTAATACTATACACTATAACATTAAGTTTCAGAAATATTTCTTACGAACAAATTGTTATGCAAAATAGAGCCCTAGAGATGCCTTAATTTCTGAGCTGAGTAATCTAGACTTGCTATAATTTTTTAGACTGGGCTGGTCGTCAATTGAATAGTTTGCTCTAGGGTCTGGATAACAGACTACATGATAATATAACGTTGCAGATTATATATTTTAGATATTATAAAGTGTGGAGAATAACAATGAAATGTGCGATCACATGCTTGATAACGGTGTCAGTATCGACACCAAAACGTCGCCTGGCAATAAAGTAGTTGTAAATCGATAGAACCTGTAGGCCCTCATCTAACGACTTCTGAAACGTGTTGTTCGTGTTAAACTATAGATTCACAGTTCATTTACTGGCATGTTATTAGGATGGATGTACTTATTTCATCCAATCATTTGGTATTTACATATTGGAATCCATATTTCGACTCATTTTCATTCTCTATGTATAGCCATTGAAATTGAGTTTGGGTTCACAATTTCTATTTTTCTGACCATTGTTATCAATTTTGAAATTGATACCCTGTGACGTAACACAGCGGTTCTGTATCTATATATATATATATATATATATATATATATATATATATATATATATATATATATATATATATATACAGCTTGTACTTACTTTTGAAATCTCAATGTCTATTACTGACTCTGTCCTATATTTTACTGTGATACTTGTAAATCACAGCATGTGACACATTAATAAAAAAATCTTATTCTTAAGGCATACAGAGAATGTTGAAAAAAAATGCATGAGCATTCAATTGAACATTACAATTATTCTATCTTATTCTAATCGAGTCTGTAAAGATGTCTTTAAAAAATAACATCGGTTTGTCGTGAAATGGAAATTATTTCTCATAAGTTATAGGTGAAAACAAAACTAAAGCAACGCCCTATCTCTCTATCTCTCCATCCCTCTGTCTATGTGACTATGGCGTATATATACGTATATATATGTTACGATGTATAGTGTCTCATATATAGCCTATATGCGCTACACTTTGCTTTTTACTTTTCTGTGAAAATTGTTTGCCCCATTATGTATAAATGCAGAGTGTGACACTTTGTTAAACTAATTTTCTTCTTTCTTTCTCTTCGTATTACACAGTATATGTCTAATCAAGTTCACAGTCCGCTACCAGCCACTTACACTCACTGCATAAGCTATCTATGATGATTGAGTGTTTATATATTTGTTAAGTGCCGACACATGTCAGATGAAAATAGTCATAATTATTTTACATGAAGACCAAATTTATTTATGATGCACATTTCGGTGGCAGATGTATGCATATCATGCACCTAGATTTGAGGATGCACGTGCTTTTGCAGCATTCTGTGCATATTGCACCCTGAATGACACGGAGTCGGTGCAAGGAGTACGAACACCTGCTGTAGGATGGCATATTCTACACACCACCACACCTGCTTCTCCCTGGGCGAATCCTTCAACGTGTCGGCTTCAATGAAATAGAATCTTGGACAATAAAACCATGTAATATCTGAAATAATCTAGTTTGCTGATTTTCAACAAGTGTGGGGTGGTCACACATCTGCATAAGGATGTCGTATTGAAATGATTAAAGGAAATGTGTTCCTCGCCAGCCCGTATTTATTGTCAAGAGACCCACAGCAGTGAACGCATTTAGCCAGATTTCCTCTTCTTCTCTAGGCGTCGTCATTTCATAAGTTGAAGTGATTTATTCATTATACAGACATCCTGATAAAGCAGTAATATATATCGAATGTTCTACGTAAACACTAATTTTAAAGAAAATGCATGACATTCATTCATTCATTCTTTCATTCATTCATTCATTGAATTGTTGAATTCATCCGTTCTGCCTCTTTACTATTTTTTTTATCAACATTAGATGGAGACGTTAGGAATTGGGAGAAAGAATCGCTGTCAAATATATTTAAACGGTCATTAAACTTTAAAACAACATCATGAAAACCTAAGCCTGTGTTTAACGTATTTTGACATGAAGACGTTTATGTTGAAACTGTAACCGAGGAAATACTGTCATAAAAAGAAAATGACAACAAGTGTATATGTTGTGAAAACACACTTATAACCAGCGTTAGCTGAACGACACACTGAGATGTTTTTACACGTGTTTTGGATTCAAGTAATATTATTTTCAGGCAACATAAAGGAGACACGGCCTGTCATTACGCTACCAAGTAATACTAATTACAGGGGAGGTAATCACCGTGTTATTGTGTACTAGTGATATTTGACTACAGCAATGAATGCTATTTTACTGGCCTGTAATTACCAAGTAAAACACTACTCCCCGATCAAAAGGTTTCAATGACTTTCTGACAAGTATTACGTACCGCGGGCCATTGAGCAGAGTGAAATGTCATTATGTGCTTGTCAGGGCGAGTGGTGTTGATTTTGTTGATTTAATTGTTGTTTTAGGAGAACATATGCATCAAATGATATAAATAGATGTTTGTACTTTACTTTCCGTGTGAAAACGACAAGCCGATCTCGTCAAACCCCCTTGCTTCATATTGAGTGTTTGTGTGATGACCCCAGCCTCAGAGGTTTCGTCCATTATATTAAACAAATTTCACACCATGCAGGACGTTAATATTACTTACAGCAAAACACCCTTAGACTAATTTGATAATAGAATGTTATTTATTTACGAAGATATTCATTTTTAATCGGTTGAATTAAGCCTTAGCTTTTGATAATAATAATCGTTTATATAGCACAGATACCATTTAAAAAACAACACGCTTCAGCCTTATGTTAAAGTTAAGTTGATAATTTCTCTTTTTCATGTTAAACAATATGAACAAGATATAATCAACTAATTATTTCCTATAAGAATTTCTCAAGTTGAATCTGTTGAATTTAAATTTAGAATGGACACTATGTAGACAGATATATATTTTTAAAATTTTAGTCCACCACACAGTTTTCAGTGCTTTTGAAAATACATGATATACATAAAACATCTTGAGGAACTCTTTTCGGAGTAATGAGACTCTTATTTATAAAACATTACACATATAACGTAAATAAATTTGTAAATAGAATAAACTTTAACTATTTAAAGGCTTTGGCACTTAAATAGTACAGTACAGTACAGTCGCTATATTTGCTAGAATAAAAGCTAGTTTAACTCTGTCATTTGCATTATTAAACTCTTCCAATAAAAAGCACGCCTGTCTGTCCTTCTCGTATTCCATAGACTTCGTTGTTTATATATAATATACAAACCTACCACGCGACATACCTGTATTTTAAATGCAATACATGTTCTAACTAGAATATATGTTTATTATATTTGTTTTAAAAACATTTAACGCTATATATAATTACAAATAATGCCAATTTGCATTGAACTGAATTTAGGTGAATTTTACAAGTATTTCCAATGCTTTAAATGTAATACCATCATTTTATATGACAAATTTATACACGTTGCATTGTGTATCTTTACAGGGATATACATTTATAGTCTAACCGTTAAGACTCGTAAAAAGATATTTAAAAGGAACTTCTGTTTTCCCATTTCACATAGGCTCCTTTTCAATATTTAATACAATAGTGATATTTTACGAATTCATACTTTTTCTGAGGCTGAGTGTATATTCACAGACTAACACATTTATTCATAAGATTACTGCAGATTCGAAGAATACTGCAGTTAGAAACATCAACTATCCAATAGTCTATAGTATATAGTGAAATCCACTATGATATGTATTACACGATAAAACGTGGATATTGTGTACAGTGTGTGATGCAGAGAAATATGGGTGCCATGTATGTTAACTGTCCCTTGTATACTTATGTGGATGAATTGAAGAATCTATAGTTGATTTAGTAAATAAAATGAAAAATGAGATAGTGTGTTCTCATTTTAGGGATTATTTTAGATCTTATCAAGCCATAGTGTTTTATTGCTACTAAAACTGACATTTATTCTGTTTAAGTGAAATCTTATGTTATAATTCATTCTTAGTTACATAAGATTATCGGTATTCACTGTATACATACATGTATCCATATATTGTAAGTTTGATATCACAGTATACTTAATTCTCTTTGTAGATCTTTGATGATTCAGTCATGAATCCTTATATAGAAGTGTTTAAACAATTTCTTGTGAGACTGCATAATACATAATTTGACAGAAGTGTTACATGCTTTGCACCATGCAATGCATTACAGCGTACGTATTATCACATTCTAGTTATGTTAATATATGATATTATTTTATCATATAATCTTATGTATTCGCTAAATAATTGTCACTGATTAGTTGATAAATTGAATATTATACGTTCTTATATATTTATTTTGTCGTAACGGGTTAAGGATATGAAACTTCGTCTCTTTGTAATCCGTATCATATACTTCCTCGTTGCAATTTGTATTTTAAAAATATTTCACATTGCAAACTGAATTTTAAATACTTTCACTATTCTACATATATATCAGGTGGATTTCAATTTTCCCACTTTTATTTTCTAATATTGTAATATGAAATACGTTTATAATGTTATTTTTCTTTCAATACTTTCGAATTACTATTCCAAGTTCTCTTTTAAATCAAATAAATAATTTCTCAATTATAAATTGAATAATGATTAATTTATCAAGCGCTTAAATGATCCAGGTGGTTCCTCAAAGTGTTTCTTTATTGATTCATGAGTTTTCATAAATTTAAACATAAACGTCATCAGTTTACAAACTTTTAGCGAGCGCTTAGTCAATGGTGAACATTTGAAAATGATTAAATACCTCGAGTAGCTTATAGTGATTTGTTACATGGAAGGAGCAAGAGCATTTTGAACATTTATGAAATATGTATCCTTGAGTCGTATTTTGCATAGATTTTATTTTTCATAAATTTGTAAGATAAATATTCTTGAATTGCACACTCAGTTTTTGAAATGCATTTGCAATCTGAGTAGCGTGTTTAAAAATGTGCAATACCACCCTTTAACACAGAAGGTACTTTACATTAAATAAATCGTATCAATGATTTTTCAACAGCTACAAATCGTTACGTTACGTATTTTGCAACGTTTTGCATCAGAGCGAGGACGGTGACAGGGAGACAACATATGTCCTTCTCTATCTGTTTGACAGACACATGTTTAGACGTTCAGGAGGAGACAACCCCCAGATGTGGCGCAACGCTTGTCGAGTCAAGTCTCCACTGACAGCTGTTTACAGCAACTTGAAATACTATAAAATCTACTAGATAAGCAACAGGTTATCACAACAAGATACAGCGTTTATGTTCGTATTTCTTCCGTGTATCAAAATTATGTGTCGACTGGTCTCGTTATGCTGACGTTTTGGCGATGTTTCGTGTGAAAAGAGACTATTTCTGTGTGTGAGATTGCAACGGAAATTTGAAATAATTGTATTTTTTACATGTGGCTGATGTTCAATTTAAGAAAACAATGAAGGTCTTTACTTATAATCAACATTTGTTAATATGTCTATGAAGTGTAGAGATTGACCATCGAAGACCTGTCATTGCTGTATACTGAATGTATTCTACATATACCTCTCAAACTATTTAAGATGGAAAAAAGAAGCCTATATTGTAAAGAATGACAAAGGTGAAATTTCATTTGAAACCCCTCATATATTATATTGATAATCTTATAATTTTCAGATTATGTAGTGAAAACTTGCTTCATGTAAATGGTTGAAAACGATTTAAAAGAATACATTTTAAATCAAATTAACGTTCAGATTAAATTAGAAAGTATACAACTTATTGGCGCATAATTTTGGTTGCAAAGCAACTTACATTTTGTATTTTATTACTATGTAAGTTTTAATTACATCTAATTTGTAAACCTCTTTTTGAATTCAAGAACATTTTTTAAATTACTGTTTAAATCTATATATTGTACATTAACATTCCTTGAAATTTTAAGCAATTTTTAGAACTGGTGCAGTTATTAGAATCCAATTTGATAATTAAATATGAATATTTTGCAAACTATATCCAGAACTAAATGTCATTTTTAGTAAATAATTAATTATAATTATCTAGTTCTACACATTAAAAAACTGATATTATAAACACCTTTATACAATATAAATTGATATATACGTGATAGCTCTTTGATTTATTTAAATTTTCATGTAACGATAAAAGGTTCAAATGCTAAAAGCAAGATAATATAATCTTACCATGTAGAGGAGAATTGAATACGAGTATATACGATGTCAAATGAACGCATTTAAAACACACACAACACAGCTATGATTCAACGCGTCAAATATATAGCTGAATTTAAAAAAACCCAAACGTGTATGATAATAAGATTGTCCAATTTCTAGAAGCATGATTTTACATGAGATAGAATTGAATTTCAGATACTTCTACTGAACATTTAATATATATATATTTAATAAGTCCACTTATTTTGAAATATTTATAATTTTGAATGATAATAAGATTGTAAAATTGTTCAATGCAAGAACTTAGAAGTGTCGAATAGTCTTTGATCTTCTAAATGCATGCAGGTAAGCTACAGGTGTAACTCCACGTCGTTGAGGCCGGCCCCTATCTCTACAAATGGCTGTATTGAAGGAAATGTTTCAAAGCATGGAGAAGTCGTTAACTTCTTCACTTAGCAGCAGGTGCGCATCTCGTTACATAAACACACCATACATCATTAACATCAGATAACGATTCGCTGCAGTTGAATAAATAATTAAACTGAAAACTCCAACACTTCTTAAACCATTAAATCAAGATGTTCTTTAAAACCGACTCACGATGTTTCAAGCGAATCGTTCGGGGTGTGTTAACACTTTTCTCAGTCACTTGCAATTACTCGACTAATCGAAGAGGATGCAAGTCAACCAAGGACTACTGCTGTCAGTTCAAGGATATAAATATGACAAAAATGAGTTTTTTCAACTAATATTTTAATTTTCATGTAATAGGAATGAACATATTCAACAGATACACACAGTATAGTCTACCACTTTGTGGCTAGGTTTATGTGCGTCTACATACAAACCACGGCCATAACAATATACCTTAACAAGCAATATATAAAAACATGTACCTGTAATCAGGAAACATCTCACCTCACCTCACAGGTGAATAAGGTGTCACTTCAGCGTCCAGGCACAAAAAGAAAGTCGTTTTCCTAAGGAAAAGTCATTTTGGTTATAGTTCTTTGGTTTGGTCGAGTCATACTGCAGTGTTCCCATACACAAATTAAAACACCGTTTACTGTAGCACTGTAGATTGTAGAGACGGCTGGGACACACCGGGTTGCCAGGACATGGCGCTGGAGTAGGGGAAGGATATGCTGACGGGTTGTCTCGTTGGAGGAAGGGCTGAGAAGTTCATTGAGTTCATACCGAGCGAGAGAGGAAGTGAGCCCCGGGTGTGAGGGAGGGAAGACGGGTGTTGAAAGTTGGTCAGGAAGGACCGAGATAACCCGTATGTGTTGTCGTACAGCTGGGGGAACAACGACATCGGTAACGATGATGTGGAGTTCGCCTTGAGGTCGATAATCTTCGGAGGTGGGCTTGGTATTCTATCAAATATGTCCGTTTTCTTACACTCACTTTCTTCATGCTTGATCTCTGTCTTGACTGATTTCGTGTGACAGGTACTCTCATTCCCTATGATACTGTCTATGGTGAAGCTAGCACGTTTACGGTGGGGCTGAGGGGTGGAGGCGAGGGGTGGGGAGTTTAGTAACTGGTCCCGGGACCCCGAGTCTCGGGGGAGAGACGGCGAGTGGAAGGCGTTCCGGGAGAAGCTCCCCACGACGTCGTCGTCTTCTGAAACACGTGAAGAAAGTTTCTCAAACTCTGAATCTCTCTCCGCCGAAATGTCGGGCACGGTGTCGCTGTGGTGCAGTTCACTGTCGTCAAAGGACACCGCCTCTATCGACTGACACGGGTCGTTTTCACTGGAGTTTCCGGAGTCGATACTTTCCGATTTCTCACTTGAACAATCTTCGATCTTGTTGGGCGCCTTCACCCTCCTCTTGCGTCTCCTGTAGTTTCCGTTCTCAAACATCTCCTCACAGTTGGGGTCAAGTGACCAGTAGTTGCCCTTGCCCGGCTTGCCCTTCTCTCTGGGCACCTTCACAAAGCAGTCGTTGAGACTGAGGTTGTGCCGGATGGAGTTCTGCCACCCTTGTTTGTTGTCGTGGTAGTAAGGAAAGCGTTCCATAATGAACTGGTAGATCCCGTTCAGTGTGATCTTCCTGTCTGGAGCACTCTTGATGGCCATGGCGATGAGTGCGATGTAAGAGTACGGTGGTTTCTGTGGTTGTTCACGACGTTGCAGATCCTCAATCATCCGTAAAGCATAGGCTCTGTTGATGTCGATGGCTGGACTGTAGTACAGGCTGTAGGGGTAGGGGGTAGCTGCATACGGGTTGTAGAATCCACCCATAGACCCCCCGCCGTTCAGGGGTATGAGACCGTCTCGAGAACCCATCATCAATCAATTATTGAAAAATTCACAAAAATGCAGTGACAGTTCTTCAAGTTCACTGTGCGAGACGACCAGATGAAATGAACGAATCGTCCAGTGAGCAATGTTTAAATCCACCGAGTAGTAATGATGCTTGTGTTACGAAACGTCTGGTTTGAGCAATGAGCGAGAGCGAACTGACTCAATCACTACCTGCGGGCCTCTTTAAACCCTCCCGCTCAGTCCGTCCGTCCGTCCGGCCGCCAATTGTTGTGTTATTGTTTTTGTATAGGCATTTGACTCGCTGATAGCCAAATAAATGGAACCGCGAGCAAGCGTGTTAAAGTTTCTTTTGTCCCGCGGTGCGGCAAATGTCAGTTACACTTACGTTTCTCAGCACTTAGCCGCATCCAGCCAATCACAGCGCGCCATTTCCAGTGAAATGTTTATAAAACATTACTAACAATTATTTTGCCCACCCAAGATGCAGCGCTGGTGTTTATTTGGAAATTTCCAAACGAGAAATTGACCACCCATAACACAAACAGCGATTAGATTGGCTTTTTATAACCAGTCTCGCGTGGTTCGCCATTTAATTAAGCATCGTGCGATCATATCAAAAACTATCATACAAGTATTTAGGGAGTATTTTGACAGCGGTTTGCAGTGGCTGTTTGACTCGACGCTAGAATGTATACATACGATAACATGCCGAGCGCGTCTCCCAGCCCCTCTCAGCGCACTGGAAGATGATTCAAGTGGGGAGGGTGTGCCGGGGATACGGTGCCGGGGTAGGGGAACGTGCAGCTGGGGTGAAGAAATAAAATACACTTCTACTGTCATTGACTCACTAAACATTGAATAACACAGGTTATCTACGAATAGTACTATAGTGTACAGTCATTCCAATACACAACACATATACCATATGTCCGTTATAATAGTGTTGAACTTTGTGATCCTTTTGATTTAAATACACAAATTCCATATATTTGTTATATTATTATATTGCATGATCATTTCGATTTATAACATAAATAGTATTTATTAATTATAGTAGTATTATATTGTATACTACTTACAACATCTTACAACACAAATATCACACAAATATCAAAAACGTACTTTCATTTTAAAGTGGATTTAAAAGAGTATTGATATCTTCCGGTTACACATATATATATATATATATATATATAAATTATTTTTTTTATATATAAAACACAAAGCATAGTATATCATGTAGAGTGAGTTTATCACGTCATATCTTGAAGTCAAAATTGCATTGAATAATACACTTTTGATCCTTTTTTAAAACGAAACGTATTTTACACTATTACACCATGGATGATAATTTATAATAGAAATTTATAGTTTATACCTATTTTTGTGTCATGAATGAAATACTTGATATATTCTGCTAATTAATGAACTTTATGAATGAACGAAATTCTAAGTGTTGCACTTATTTTAACACATGTACATATGAAAAGCAATTTGATAAGTTAAACATGTATTAACTTATTAATTATGGCTGTATGTTTCTGCCCGTGCAGACCGAGGGGAAGGCGAGAGGATCCTCCACTTTAAACGGGCGTACACAGTTTTCTATTACACAACAGTTCGACTGACTTCACTGTGGGAAAATTAACACACGCACATGTACAGTAATAATAATTCTATAATACTTCTGAATTGTACATGCGTCATTCTACAATACCTTTGAATCGTATAAGGGATTATGTTCATGAATGATTTAACTGATAGTTTATTCTCCTATATTCATAGTTACTGAAGTACACCAACGGTTCTCATGTACTATAACTGTATATGCTTGCACATTAACTTTAATGTAAAAAGATTAAATATATAATTTAAATGTATCATTTGTATTTTATTCAGAAGCTCCTTTCAACATGAAAAACTATTTCAATCACATCATACACAACGTGACAACTTGATTTACAGAAAAGTGACAACACGGAAGTTAGGATCCATTGTGAGTTTTAATCAATCTCAGAAAACTGTATATTACTCAACTGTGCTAGAATAAAACTTTTACTCAATGAACTACTTGATTTAATTCTAATTAATGAGTACTGATTAGTTCATTGAGTAATAATTCAAGCGACTCTAGGAATTCTAGAATAGGTATCGAGGTTCTCGCAAAGCTACGTCAAGTTTACAATAATATACATTGGCTGCAGGTTATTGGGTAGATTATATACTGGACAACACACGTTAGGGATATTAGAGTTTTTATGGTTGATATTTTATCAGCATGTCCATACATACATAGCTCATTATTCATAATTTCCAAATGTACATATATCCCTAACCTTTTTTTCAGTATAGGAAAATCAAATGACAAAATATGAAAACTTAGTTGATGTATTAAAGTATTAATAGTTTATAATTTTGAGATGTTAAATGTTCATTACCAGTTTCAAGGCAATACAATGTTCCCGATGTTATTTTGCATACACCATGCACGTGTTATCCTCCAATTCATATACAGACGTTTTTCTTTAACATTATTCACTAAATAACGTTCATAAGAATTATAAAAGACACTACGAACTGCCGTCTTCATGAACATACATTTTGGTGTCCAAAAGGACTGGTGAACTTTAATTTCTTTAGAACAGTGTCCTTTTAAAATAAGTGAAAAGTAAGCGATATAAAAGAAATGGATTTTCAAAATATTGCAGTTTCTAAATACATGTATGACTGAATGTATTTTTGAATCTGGAAGGAATGTTTATTATTGTACTGTTGGGGGTCTAGGGGGGACGTCACCCACAGAACATCATATCTTGAGGCTGTTGGGACAATGAGATACTCGGTATACAGTAATGATCAGTACTGGGTTTCTATAAGAAAATAAATAACAGGGATTGGTTATAAACACGCTAAATGAAAGTGTATAAGTTGTAAAGGGGTGGTATATATGTTAGTGTTTGAATTAATTGTAAAACGATATTTCAAAATGCAGTGTTGAATGTTGTGTGGCCTGTTAAGTGAATTACATCATCGTTCAAGCATCACTGTTGATAACCGACAAATTCATTATATCAATGTAGTAAATTGACGAAGTCATTGAACATTTTCATATATATATTTGAAAAGTTTTTATAAGAACCCTCTGTTGATAAATGTCAAGACAACATGACTTCAGAACTAAAAAGAACCTATAACATGTGAAAATGTTGTATATACAATTATCTTGAGACAAGGCTGAACTTTATTAAAAACAACGTCAAAACATAAAACAAAGTCTAAAGAACATGTTCAACAACACATTCCAGTTGGCGTTGAAATAAAAGTGAATAAATGCTTAAAATCTATTTCTATAGTTCGGTCCAGAATTAGCATGGGAAATTCACCAAAGGTCAGTTTTTACGATTATGAAGATATTGTCTACTGGGATGCAGCATGTGAGAGATTATTTTTAACTTAAACGTCAGAAGTAGCGTAAAACAGGATTCCTGCCCACCAGTGCTCGAGACGAGCTATTGGCAGCGAAATGTCGAAGGTTCCCCAGATATGAAGCCAGCGGTTTGTTTATTTGTAATATTGTGGTAGAAGTACAAATGTTTATGTTATTGGGGGCCTGATGACGGAATGAAAGCGATTTTGCGATAACCACAGCTCGAGTCTAGTATCACTGAGACGTTAGACCGGTGGGTGGTACAAAAACTGCACGGCACAAAACCTGGGAGGTCAATAGGAATGTTTGCAATATTGTATTTAGAAAAATAAATTTCTGCCCAAATGTGAATGAGACATGAACGGACGGAGTAACCGCTCTGTTCTCTACAGCAGGATTCTGGGTCTTGACGGAATCTGACTGCCTGGATATATGAGGGGGAAAGATGTTCATTATTTCATCGTATTTGGCAGTGAGAGATTGAACGAGCTGACTGAATAGTCCAAACTATTATATGAGGATTCATTATCTAGGATGGATATATGGAAGCCATACTTATATCGTAGTTGGTATTGAGGGTTGAACTTGCTTATCTGAATACCACTTGGCGCGAACGAAACAAAAACCCACCGAAATAAGATAAGATAAGATAAATATTTATTGCCATGGGAAGGCGATTTGCATTGTCATGAATTGAGCACAAATGTAATGCATAAATATGTAACCAGAAAAACAGAAAGAAATGAGAGTCTCTGTATGGGATGACAAACCTTCCTCACTCTTTTGTGTATATTTTCATTCCAGCAAAGAAACAGGTAAAGTTACATTGGCATAAAAGGCGAGAGAAGATTCTGGAATAGTACACTATTGATTCCGTATAACATAATGAAATGACAGAAACAGGTACAAGATCAGATTTGCATTTTCATAATATTTGAGAGTGGAGACGATTTTCTCAAATGCAGTGCATTTATTGTTCTTACAAGCAATATACTTTTCAATGGCATACATTTTTCTAAAAATATTGATACCTTTATCATATGATAAGGTTTGCCCTTTAAGACTGCAAAGGAAGGTGTGTGTTTGCTATCTATGATTATAAATGGTTCTACAACTTGAATTGAGCAAGAAAGCCAAAGATAATACCAAAGAAAACTAAACTAAACAGCTTTATATTTTTATATTTATATTTTATGCATATTACTCTAGTCTCTCAGAACACTTATAGGGTGACTCACTTTTATGTTATTTTTATAATGTATACTTATTTATATGTATTTTATGTGGGGTGAAACTGAAACAAAACATCTGTCTGTCTATACTATTTCTAACAGTATATAGGTTGATGAAACAGTCACTATATAGAGGATATCCCTACATTTGATGGGAAAACTAAGTCTCACTAAAACCAGCATGATGAGATTACTTCTCCTCTGGTAAACATTTTAAACATTTCTGAAATCATACAAAGGAAACTTTGTACTTAATGAGTCATTTGAAAAATAAACATATTTAGGGCGTCTTACATAAACAAATTTTCGAAATACATCCGATTTTTTAATGCATGAAAAGATGAAATAATCTTCAAAGAGGAGCCACAAATTGATAAAGTTCTGAGAGGAATATGATCATTGGGAAAATGGAATGTTCGCATTGAAGCCAGAACGTAAAGAAACCATTCTGATAATTAATCTGATTATGTTTGTTTGTAAACATGAATATAGATTGTTCCTAAACATCAATGCTTTCTTACTGAGAGGAGAACGGCTATCAACTCTGTCTCGTTGATATAAACATATTTTGCCATTTTTCAGACAACTGTTTACATAGCCTGAACGATAAGTACACAACATTTATTTTTTCAACTTAAGCGGTAGGAAAATATTGAAAGATGAAAATCTCAGAGTTGAAAAAACACGCGGCTTTCTTTGATGTTAAGGGAGTGTGATAATTCGTAAACATTTTATTTTCGACTCAATAATTTTCAAGTGAGATAAGGGCCACTTGAAAGATGCGAACAATTATAGGCTCAAGTGACCAAGCTTTCCCAAGATGACCAACGGTCTTAGCTCCGCTATATCCACACTTGACAACCAAACACCTGACCCGTAACGCTTTCTCATCGGCGTGAGAGAATCAAACATATTCCGGACGCTTGACCATCACCCGCGGGGTAATGAGGCAACAAATTATAGAATCAAAGATTAATTCAATAATCATTAAGAAAAATCTACATAGTAATTAGAACATAAAGGTTTTAGTCGATGGTCATTTTCAGGCCCTTAGTCGTCACACCTCTAACAATGGACACCGGTCACTCAACAGACCACTATAGTGTTGTCTGACCAACCCGTCTAATTCAGCTCAATGGACAACGGTCTTGTTTGCCAATTTGTTCTCAGGTAAACATCAAAAGAGCCGCCGCTTTTTCAGGTGTGAAATTGAGTGTTGAGGAGGTTAACGAGATAAAACCAATGCAAACCTTGTTTAGCGTAGATATGTTTTCTCGGCGTTTAACAAGATCGTATTTGTCGCTTGTTAAACCCACAACCGCCCCCTTAATTGTTACTGGTGGTCGTTTATTGTCGCCAGCGTATAACCCTTTCTAGATAATGTTATACACTTGGAATTATTTCAAACGTTATTTTATTTCAATCGATTTAGCGATTGATATAATAAAACAATGACGTCTAAATACTACATTAAAAACACATTATGATAATTGAATCTGAGATCTTTTGATTTTGAATTTTAGTAAATCAATTATTTAAAAACAGATGTACATGTATTTCAATGTTTGATAGCATATTGTCCTTGCAGTGAAACATATCTGTATAGATATATTTATACAGTACACAAACATACGTTTAACGATCTCTGATATATTTTATTTTTATTTCATAACCAATACGTTACTAATTCTGAAACTCAATATTTAAACGCACTTATCAAATGTGTATAAAATAATTTATACTTTAATATCATATAAAAAACACTGGCTCTTCCAACCTTTTCTCTTCATTTCAATAAATGTTCTGTCTCCTGCAATTCCAAATGGGAGTTGCAGCGACACAGATAAGCTCTGAATGTAATACGTTTTCTACATACGTGAAATGCAAATTATTGCTTTTTGATATTTTAATCGACGGTTATTTCCTAAGGTTTCTGTAACGTTTAAGGCTAATCAAATCTTTCGTTTAAACGGATTAAGCAATTCTTTAATCATGCATGAAATTATTGACACGAAAAATGTTTATCCGGCGGCGTATTGATAAATTGAAACAAATCATCATGGGCCAACCGTTTTCTTCCCGTATAATAACGACGCCACTGCGATTAAATGTTGCTTATACCAATATGCCCAATAACAATCCACATGATAGGTAAACAAACTCGTTAACATCTTTTCTTTCCACAACGACTTCGAGACACGGTGATCATGTGAATTAATTAATAGTGGTAAGTAAGTAGTATATCTCATCAGATAGTCGAGGTGAGAGGTCAACAAGCCGCGAACAACACAAGAGATCAACAGATTATCTCACTTGTTAACCCTTTGAACGCTAGAATTATCACTCAACGTGTTGTCGGCGTTTTAGATGTTCTTATTGGAAGTTAGGTTTCTCACGGAATATTATTTCGTGTCTGTATTTTTTTACTCACCTCTTCAGCCTGTGTTTATTTGAATATTTGCCATTCTGTCTACAGCCTTTAAGCGTTCGTCTTCGAAATCGGACAGAAAAAAAGGTAGCAGATTTATCACTCATTTTCTCAAATAGAAATATACCTCAAGAGAGTTACCTCGACCAAAATAGCGAAAAATAAGATAGAGACATAATGTACATATATCGGTTGTATAAGTTGTATAAAAGTCAAGACGTTGTCAAACTTTCATGACTTTTCTTATTAACTTTAGAAAGTTTATTCTTCAGGAGAAAATATAATATTTGTCAATATTCAATCAATATATATTTTAAATTTTGCATTTAGTGTAATATTAATCAATTAATGAAAATATTAAAGTCAGTCTATGAAGAATGTGACTTGAAATAGTGGTGTAATACATACACTTTTTTGTGTTATGATTTTAAAATAAGTGTTTTATATATTTGGTGTCTTGTCGGCCTAATGAGGCCTGGTTGTTTTATGTGAATTTTACCTCTGTGTGAATATTGTAATTTAATAACATGACACGGTAATAAACTATTCCATTATTATTATTATTATTAAACCATGGCAAATATATGTCTTAGGAAATAAATTCCACATACATTTACATATACAAACATCTGCATTTGTAAATCCCTGCTCCACATTATTATTTGAAAAAAATCTTCAACAAAATGACGACGCCAGTTAGATTGATCTGTTTTAAAACCACAAGGACATACAATATCTTCAATCTATCCGATATTTAATCTCAACATGAAATCGCTAAAAGCATGTACACAAATCAATTACTTCTTTTCTTCCACAACGACCCCGAGACAGGACGATCATCGCTTTAATGTGAACTAATTACTAGTTGTAAGCAATTAGTATATCTCATCAGATGGTCGGGGTTAGAGGTCAACAAGCCGTGAACAACACAAACAGATCGGCAGTTATCTCACCTGTTAACCCTTTGAACGCCAGAATCATCACTCAACGTGTTGTCGGCGTTTTAGATCTTCGTTTTGGGAGATTTGATTCTCACGGAATATTATTTTATGTCTCTATTTTTGATAGTTACCTCTTCTGCCTGTGTTTATTTGAAAGTTCGCCATTATGTCTATATTTGTGTTGTTTATTTTCGACTTATTGTTTGGAATAGAAACATAACACATCCATAACTTTTTTCTAAAATAGTTCAACTAAAAGAATAAAAAAGTAATTGTTTTCCTTTAAGGTTAAGAAGATGATTATTTCGGAGATCAAGATAAGTATCGTCACATGACAACCGATGGACGGAAACTTTGACTCTCAGAATGAAGAAATATACTTAATATCCATAAATATTTGTTGTTTTAATTTCATCCAAATTCTAAAAAAATCACTTAAGGAGGTTAACAGGATTAAGACAGCCGAAAGGTTATATATATATAGGTGACACACGTAACCGCTACAATATATCCACAAGTTGTATGAAAGTAAATGATTCTTTACCTTCATTGGTTGTCTTTATGACACATTGTAATAAAAAATTATTATTGTCTGCCATTATTCAATAAATAATACTGTTAAAATGCATTTATTTAGTTATCTTCAATAAATGACAACCTATAAAAATACGACAATATGGTCAGTACTTTTACAGTACATATCTCTTGGAAAAAACGTTACACATATGTGTACGTATACAAACATTTATAAAACATTTGTAAATCTTCCCCCGATTATATTACAAATTAATTTTAAAGGGATCTTCTTCTACAACATGACGACGTCAGTAAGATTGATCTGTTCAAAACAAACCACAAGGACATACAATATCTTCAATCTATCCGATATTTAATCTCAACATGAAGTCGCTAACAACATGTACACAAATCAATTACTTCTTTTCTTCCACAACGACCCCGAGACAGGACGATCATCGCTTTTATGTGAACTAATTACTAGTTGTAAGCAATTAGTATATCTCATCAGATGGTCGGGTTAGAGGTCAACAAGCCGTGAACAACACAAAGAGATCGGCAGTTATCTCACATGCTAACCCTTTGAACGCCAGAATTATCACCCAACGTGTTGTCGGTGTTTTAGATGTTCAATTTGGGAGATTTGATTTTCACCGAATATTATTTCGTGTCTGTATTTTGATATTCACCTCAACCGTCTGTGTTTGTTTGATATATTCGCCATTACGACTAGGTTTTAATTTCTATTTTAGAATTCGGTTTGCGAAAACAAAAATAATAGATTCGTAAACATTAAATTAAAAAAAATTCTCATTTATTTTTCTCAATCAAAATTCTTCAATATTACTCAATGAAGTTACCAGGACCAAAATATGGAAAAGGTAAAGGTAGATATTATATATAAAGTACATATACAACAAGGTGTAGAAAAGTAAAGAAGTTGTCAACCTTCGTTATTCCTCCGTATATATCCTTAGTAAGAAAATCAATGTTTTGTCAATATTCAATGAATATATATTCTAAATTTCCGATTTTGTATATACTATTCTTTAATGACGAAAACGTATTATGTTTGGTCATAATTGACTAAGCTGTATCTTGGAAAATAACTACACATAAGTGTACATTAACACATCTATCTCTGTCTATATCATTGTCCGGTTATGTTCTTAGTTGTTTTGAAAAAGGTAATCTTCAACAAAATGACGACGCCAGTAAGATTGATCTGTTTTAAAACCACAAGGACATACAATATCTTCAATCTATCCGATATTTAATCTCAACATGAAATCGCTAACAACATGTACACAAATCAATTACTTCTTTTCTTCCACAACGACCCCGAGACAGGACGATCATGGCTTTCATGTGAGCTAATTAATAGTTGTAAGCAATTAGTATATCTCATCAGATGGTCGGGGTTAGAGGTCAACAAGCCTTGAACAACACAAACAGATCGGCAGTTATCTCACCTGTTAACCCTTTGAACGCCAGAATTATCACTCAACGTGTTGTCGGTGTTTTAGATGTTCGTTTTGGAAGTGGTGATTCTCATGGAATATTGTTTCTAATCTATATTTTCATAGTCAGCTCTTCCGCCTGTGTTTATTTGAAAATTCTGTCTATATTTATATGTTGTTCATTTTGGACTTTTGGTTTGATTGTCTTTATGACACATCGTAATTATTACCAGCCATTATTCAATAAATATTTCTGTTACATTATGCATTTATTGTAGTTTTCTTCAATAGAGAACAGCATATAAAATATGATAATACATGTATGGTCAGTACTGTAACAGTATATATCTTGGAAAAAACGCTCACATCTGTATACGTATACAAACATTTAAAATACATTTGTAGATCTCCGCCCGATTATATTATACATTCTTTTTGAAAGGACGCCAGTCAGATTGATCTGTTTAAAAAACCACAAGGACGTAAAAGCTCTTCAATCTATCCAATATTTAATCTCAACATGGAATCGCTAACAACATGTACACAAATCAATTACTTCTTTGTTTCCACAACGACCTCGAGACAGGTCGATCATCGCTTTTATAATTAATAAAAGGGTTGTCGCCGTTTAAGATGTCCGTTTTGGAAGATGTGATTCTAAGGAATATTATTTCGAATCTAGTCACCTTTTTATTTGAGTTTTCGCCATTATGACTTTATTTTTAATGTTCATTTCCAAAAGTGAGTTTGTAAAATATAACAGATTCATAAACGTTTAATTTGAAAGTAAATCTGTAGATGGACTAATTAAGTCTACAAGATTTTTAATTTTTAATTAGCCTACTCAGAAATTAATGATGTGACATTCAGACGCATCCAATTTTATAACCCGGGGACCAAAATTAAGCGAAATATACCTTTGTCAATTCATCCTGTGATACCGATGTTATTTGATTGTGTTTTGAAATCAAAGGTGTATGCATGCCTTTAAATTACAGTATGTGAGCCTCACTTTGATTTTAAATGTCTAACAGTGATAATATTTTTTAAACTCGGGTATAAGTGGTAAATTACAGAACATTAAATATCATACGAAGTACATATGGAATTGCTGTAATTGTTTCAATATTTAAATCTTGAAGGTTAGACTACTGTGCTATCAGCAGTAGTAACGGAAATATAAACGCTTTCAGAAATTAGAACCAATTGAACAAGCACTACGTTATCACAACTATTTCCCCGTAACGTCTACAACGTTTCACCATCTCCTTTGAAGGTTAAAGATCAAGCATATTGGAAGGAAAAGCTTATTGTTTAACAACACTTTATCCTTATATTGAGAAGTAATGGGCGTTTTTCACGCATGAAGTGCTGGTAAAACTAGCGTACATTATTCTCATAATGAGCAGCGACCTGTTATTATATCGCATCTATTGTGTTTAAGAATTAACTTCTCATTTCGTTTATATATAGCTTACTATCCCTAACGAATCATCAGTGTAATATCTTAACATTGACACACATAAACTCTGATTTCATATTTCATATTTCATATTTTAAAGTAAATTATTTACATTGACTCAATTTAACATATTCCAAAGGATTAACGAATTTATATACAAAGTAAATCATATTTCGTTTTAGTTAATTGACAAATCTATTTAGGCCTACATCTATTTTAGAATTTAAAATGATTGATTTCTTATGTTCTATGGATTCATGTTTAAAAATTAATATTCCCAAAATTCACTACTCATTCTGTTGACAACTTTCCATACTAAATGGAATTTCAATGCTCTCAGTGTTGCATATCAAAATTAAACTGTTATTATTCAACAATAGCTTATCTACTGTATCATCTAGCTATGGATGGGCGTAATGTTGGTCCGAGCGAGCCTGTACACGAAGCGAGGGCCTTGTTAGCCGTGTTTAAGCGTGACTCTAGTGCGTGTTTCCTGCACACCTCTCAATATCTGACCATCTTGTGAAGTAAGGGCGAGGGCAGACGCAGTCGCATTGTTACATACATCACGCCATCCTTTTGTAATTGAAATCACTTCTTACAAGCATGAAGTAGCTATTACGTTTTCAATTAGCAATAAGAAAAGTACTTTGTGGTGTGACATATATATTCTCCGTTTTGACATAGTTTCTAAACCAGATTAGGAAATATCTAAAACCAAACTATTGTGTATGTTCTGATAATTGTGGATTTACATTTTAACGGCAATGGAAAGGTTTAAGTGCCAACCATCTCCAAACATGTTTGCAAGGAGAGACTGATCTTGGTATGATGAATACCCCTGTTCATGTGCATTGTTATTTAAGCCACAACTTCTGATTAATTCAGTTAAGGCACACACATAGATTTTTTAATTACATGGTGAAACCGTCTTGAATTTTCTTAGAATTTTGTTGAAAATATAAATCCTATTTTGAATACACCGGCATCGTTGATCGAACACTTAAGTCCTTTGATTCATTTCCCATGACTGTAAGCTGGATCTTATCACGGAACAATCTCAATGGTGAGCTATACATCCGGGGCTTCCATGCCCCCGTCTTAGTGCTATGAGTCCATATTTGAATGCCTTGGAACATGTATAGGACATCATATCGACGTCGAATCCAAAACATTGGACCTCATCAACAGAACTCTGCTGATTTGGAGGCTGCATTGCATCGTGAGTGGCAGCAGCTGCTTTTGGAACGGATTCGTAGACTCGATGGAGGAAAAGGGTCGACATCGCTACCCGGGTTCTTGACGGGTATACACTCATAACTGACACTTTGTTGGTGATATGTCATCTTGAAACCTTAATTAACAATTTCAAAATGAATCACAGTATCAAAGTTGTATGGTGGGCCAATTTTGATGAAATTCCCCATTATGAACCATGTTTTAAAACAATAAATAAAACATGTTATCACTAGTGACCATTGTGTGTAATCCATCACTCAATATGTTCAGCTTTCATGACAGAGTACTGTCAGACTCATTCCTGATTTGCTGTGGTGGCAGTTGCAGATAAACTCATCAAGAGTTAAATAATTTGGGTGTCTCTTACCGGTAATTAATTACCATCATGTGTATATGTCAGTGTTGAACATGAACTTGATATTTTCTCCATATTATATATATATAACTTTATTATCCTCCATTTTGAAGAGCTTGTACAATTAGAGATTAGACAGTTACATTAGAAAATAGAGAGCGGGTCAAACTTCATTCCAACGTTCCGTCACTAGTGGGAAACAGCCTGTGTCCGATAGTACGTAGTAGACATCTTGTACACGTACTGTACAGCAGCGACCTGTCACATTTAGTCAATGAGAAGTTAGTACTGCAGGACAGAAGGGTTGGAGTCAGTTCATCTGCAGACACATTATGTAGAAACACACTGAAGTTAATTCGTCCGATACCAGCAATTTCATACCACAGATCATCCCGTATACGTCAGAAAGATACTCACATGATGTGATGATGTGAGACGTTTCATCGTATAACATATATTTTCAGGATATTCGTTTCACTTTTCAGTGGCGTTGACGTTATAAATTTCATTATTTTCATTTATACAGGGCTAAGTCCGATGCCTGAAGTACATCTAGAAGCTTTTGGTGTCGCAAACTTTACTTCTATACTACAGCTAATTTAAGCTATAATCAAAATAAATTTACGGAAAAAGATTATTTCATTCATGATATATAACGTTTCGACACTGATTGTCCAGCAAGTCATACCAAAACCACGTTTTGTCTTAGTTGTTGCTGAGTTCATATTCTTTCATATTATATAATAAGGGCATAGAAATATGAACGCTACTACGTTTACGTGCCGGATTTTAGGCGTGTAGGGGTGAACGTATTAAATACATTATATAGCTACAAATAAGATAAGGTTGCAAAACTGTACTTGAAAGGCTGTCCGAGATGACCTACCCAAAATATGAAAATCAAACAGACATGTAGGCTATTCTCCTCACATAAAGACCTCATAGCTGCATTCATACAAAAATGAATACATATTTCAGATATAATAGGTCGAATATAAGCTGAAAGTTATCTCCATTTGCGATGTCAATCGTTAAAAAAAATCCAATGTTTAGTTTAAACGTTCCTAAATTTTACAAATATCTCCCTTCATGCTGAATATTATCCCTTGTTATCAACAGCCAGGGCCGGGAGTAGATATTTAATAGACTGATCTTTTGTTTAAGTCTGGTGAAGTACGTATCACCTTGTACTGAAGGAGCGTATCTTTATTATAGAAGTTTACATTGAATCATTAGATTAGTTAATCGCATGATGATATCGCCTGGATTTATGTTTAGAATTTCTTTAAAATAATAAATCATATTTTGATTATACCGGCTTCAGTGAACAATATATTAGTGTAATGTATGCGGTGGATCTTTTTCACATATTATTACTTACAGTAAAATATATTGACATATTTTACTGAAAAGGATTTAGTTTGTTAATGAACGTTAATCTAAACAGATAAATAGTGTTTCTATTAAACAACTAGTCATTTACTTTATTCATATATTATGCATGGTTATATGTTTTCAATATGTTAAAAATTAATCGTCATACATATATGTAATTAAAATGATCAATGTACACTTGTGATATGTGCTGATGTTATATTCTCAGTTCAACGGTGATGTCATAAATATACACACATGTACACTATACCGCGAAAGAAACGTCACCACATTTCAACAATGAACAAAAACCGAAATACTGCTGCCAGAGAAAGTAAATTTTGAATGCTTTTATAGGGACATGATACAGATAAAGAGATACCCGAAATGTCATACATCAGAGTATAAACGTTTTATTTTTAAGTCTGTTCAGGTACTCGTGAGGTGTAACAATCGCTTTTAAAAAAATGCTTTTTGGACAGTATTTTTGGTATTATACTTGAAATTCATAAAATGTTGAAATATAATTAATACAAGATTATGTCAACATAATTAACCCTCTTGGACTTAACTTTAATGACGCGTCTTTATCGAGGGCGTCATAAAAACAAACCAAAAAAGCCCTTTTGACCCTCCTATCTCGCCCAGCAAAGGACATACGAAAGGACGATTTCTTAAACGCGTGTTTCTCAGACATATGAATCGACAATGTTTTTTGAAAATTCAAATGGCTTCTGAAGACATGGTGTATCTCTTTTTCAGTCGTATTTATTACTCGTTGACTCATGTATTTTGTGGGGTGACGTTTCTTTCGCGGTTGAGTGTACTTCTAGGTGGATGACATGCCCATAGTTAAAGATTCACAGTAAACAGACCAATAATGCGATGCTTTGTATTGCTTATTAATGATGAAGGTAGTTAATGTTTACAAATTGTGTATCATTTGTAACACTATCTGGAATTTTCAAATAAAATCATTATATTGGGAATGAAAGGAAACTGCAATAACGAGCCAAACAATATATCTATAGATGCAGTATAAATGCATGGGTTTAAACCAAAGTTATGATATTTAAAAATGAAATTGTACGTTACTATATGATGTATCAAGCTGTGTTTTCTATCAACAGAAACCGAGGACATGTCAGTACAATATTGGTCTATTTTACATTTACTGTTCGGAAAATAACCCTGATTATAACTGAAGTGAACTGTACCTGCCAGTTGCCATTGTGATTTTGTGTACCTTAGTGTATATAAACTTTATGTTGTCATGAAATATTGCTATTTGCCTACACCACAACATTTTTAAAAATAAAACCTAATAAAAACCTAAATAAAAAGTAAAAAAGGTTATATTGATATATTAGACATCAGAAGCCATTAGGGTTGGTTTATTTTATAGTCCAAAAACATTCTGTGTTACCTTTAATGAAAAATGTATAAATATCTGGACACAAAAATGCCATTAGAATCCAAGCGTAGTGATGTCATTTACTGTGATTTCATCATGTTTATGATGTCATGGTATTGTAATGTCATATTGTGAATACTTCGCCGCTTCTATCTACCGTGAATTTTGTGATAGGTTACATATGGACATAAATCAACAATGAAACTATATGAACGTCTAGAGAGCGGATCACACATTGTAAGATTGGCATATATACTTCTGGATGTTGTAAGTCAGATACCAGCACTGTATAATCAGAATTCAATGACCGACGTATCGTCGGTTTCATGTCATGTCAAACACTTTTCTAAAGTACAAGGGTATATGAAAAATGAGCAAACCCCTGACAGTATTTTTACAAATTTATTTTTAAAAGCAATAATGATAGATGGGATCTAATATTATATTTGAAACCACATTTAAACGTAACGACGGTTTCATGTCATGTCAAACACTTTTCTAAAGTACAAGGGTATATGAAAAATGAGCAAACCCCTGACAGTATTTTTACAAATTTATTTTTAAAAGCAATAATGATAGATGGGATCTAATATTATATTTGAAACCACATTTAAACGTAACGACGGTTTCATGTCATGTCAAACACTTTTCTAAAGTACAAGGGTATATGAAAAATGAAGCAAAGCCCGCACAGTATTTTTACAAATTTATTTTTAAAAGCAATAATGATAGATGGGATCTAATTCAAACACAATTATATTTGAAACCACATTTAAACTTACCAAATGCTCTTATCTGTCTGTGATATACACCAAACCGTTATCCCTGATGAAGTTTACGATTTCAATGTCATACGACTCTATCTAGTCACATTATAAGCGAGAATAGAAAATTTGGAAGTTGTTTAAACTGATAACATTTAAATATTTACAAGCTATTAGCACATCCTTGCCACGTGAGAAGATAAGTTGGAGGCTTCTAATACAGGAAAACGCAACGTCAACTTGTGTAATTGAAAACTGCCATGTTGGGTCTGTGGAGAGGTGGTCGAGTGTGAATTTACACAGACTCTCCACAACATGCCCATAGTAACACTTACACGTGTATCCAGCACTTCTCTGCTTCTGAGAACACATGGTGTGAACTCGAGTCATGTTCTTGTAGCATTGTACCTTCATTAATGTCGATCAGGTTTCCTCTTTGTTTACCTCCATCAAGGTTACCTTCATCAAAGATTAGCTTATACAACGCTTACCTTTATCAAAACGTTTCTTCCAACAAAGTTTACCTTTATAAAACAATTCCTTAACAAAAGCTTCTCTTCATCAAATTATCTTTCATCAAACTTACTTTCATCAAAGCTTACCTTCATCAAAACGTTTCTTCCATCAAAGTTTACCTTTATGAAATAATTCCTTTACAAAAGCTTCTCTTCATCAAATTATCTTTCATCAAACTTACTTTCATCAAAACTTATCTTCATCAAAACGTTTCTTCCATCAAAGTTTACCTTTATGAAATAATTCCTTTACAAAAGCTTCTCTTCATCAAATTATCTTTCATCAAACTTACTTTCATCAAAGCTTATCTTCATCAAAACTTTCCATCTTAATTAAATCTAACCTTCATCAAAAGCTTACCTTCATCTAATATTTTCTCATCAAAGCTTACCTAATCAAAGTTTAACTTATTAAAACTTACCTTCATTAACACTTATCTTCATCAAAGTTTGTCTTTATCAATGTTTACAGTAATATACTTTCGTCAAATGTTTCCTACATCAAAGATTACCCTATCGAAGTATCCTCGATTAAAGCCTCCCTCCATTAAAGTTTACCTTCATAAAAGCATGCACTACCTTCATCAAGATTTCCTTCATCAAAGCTTATCTGCGTGAATCACTTATACCTTTATCAAAGTTTACCGTATCACAATTTTCATCACCAAAGATTATCTTCATTAAAGTTTACCTTCTTCAATGTTTACATTCATCAAAGATTACCTTAATGAAAGCTTACCTTTATGAAAGCTTACCTAATCAAGGATTACCATTTCAAAGTTATCTTTCATTTAATCTTACCTTCATATAAAATTTCCTTTCATCGATGTTAACATTCATCAAAGTTAACCTTTATGAAAGTTACCTTCATACAAGCTAACCTTCATTAAAAGCCTACCTTTGCCAAAGCTTACATTCCTCATAATGTCCCTTCGTTAATCAACACATTTACTCTTGATGCTTGACTCTTACAGAATGTGTCTATATTTATATAATGAAGTTGTGATCTCATTTACCAACTTTGGTTTTTCAAACGAAATCTTAATAGACGACTATGAAAATCAATACTGAGAGTGCCTATAGTCAATCACCAACAATTTAAGTACACACGTTGAGTTCAGATCTGAGTAAGGTCATATACCGTCACATTATTATGTTGAAACAAGGCAACATTTGGACCCTGTAATAAATACAAACTCGTTATATAGCATGCCTGTATAGGTCTAATTGTATTTCATGAATTTAAAATGCATTTATTCTCAAAATGGTACTCGCCTTCAGAATAAGATTCTATGTTTCATCCAGTGTTTGTCAGTCTGAGGCTGAATGTCAAAGTGTCTAAGTTTTCTTATCTTCTTCTATGTATACTCAGCACTTTAAAATAACTGCCAGAATTATTGTTCAGAAGATTGATGTCACAATGGACTAAATACACAGAATTTGTAAAGAACTAAGCGTTTGAAAGAGAGATAGTTGTATCTTATTCCATCAGTTGAAACCAATTATACTTACTCAATATATTTGCCTTGATGAAGATTGATGGAACAAGTTCTGTGGATAGTCAACTTCTTTGTGTCTATAAGTACGTTTCGATATACTACATACATGGTTGTAACAACCCTCATCATATACCAGCTTCTAAAATGACCCTCAAGGAAGTTGATGAAAATTTGAAAAAAAATCCGTTTCCTTCTACATTTATTGTAATGGTTTGCTCCTTGAATATATCTCTACGATAAGATATGTCCGAGGCATTCTGAAGTGCTGATATAAATAATTACGACATTCTGCTTCTATTTTAAATGCAGCGTTTCAGGATTGTTTCTGTCTCTTCGTCACGTGTAGTGCAAATGGTTTTGCACATACTTTCTAAAACATCAATTCATGTCGATGCTCAGGCATGATATTTGATTAAACTTTGATCTTTTTAAGTATTATATATTTTATTATGTAAAATATAAAAAAAAACTAGCATGATCAGAACACAGCATGATAAAAAAGCACTAAATCTCGGGAAAAAACCTTTCAGATACATGTATATAATATAAGAGACTTGAATGGCAATAATTACAATGTCAATGAATGATACAATATCTTATCATTATCAGTCAATAGTTATCTTATCATTATCGGTCAATGGTTGAATATTACTAAATCAGATACAAAACGAACCTCTAACTTATATATAATATGAACTATGCGTTTGGAGATTTGTCTTACAGATGTTCAGCCAAATGTAATTCAATTTCACACCCTGTGAAAAAGATTAATGTTTTGTTTTAAACTCTTCACATGTTAATACCTTGAAAGAAGAAACCTGCACACTATCGCTGCAGTAAGACTTTGGCGTGAGATAAGAGGTTAAACAGTAACATATATCATTATAGAAAAAGGTACGAATTCGAAGTTGCTGCTGTTGGTTTGAGATAAGGGAAAGTAAATGGATGATCAAACAGACTGACTTTCCGAAGTATTTGTCTGCCAACTACCACCACTTTGAGAAGTTATTACGCCGGAGATGTTGATTTTCATATAAAGTAGATATTTTAAAATAAACAATTGTATATAAAATCTGTAAGTCGTCTGTATATAATTAACGGTATATGCCCTTAAGCTTGTACTGGGATGAGGCTACGATTTCGGTATAAACCAATTCCATATACATAGTATTTATATATAAGTTTAATGTACTTACTCCAATGGTTATGTGCATGATGTGATGAATCAGAAATACATGAAACTGCCGTGATATGGAAACTTGAAATTTAGATAAAACACGTAAACTACATACATGTATATTCAATAGACTTACGTTTAGTTTATACAAAAAGAAGTTTTTGTATAATAATATTCCAAATTGGGAAAAAATGAGATATTTAAAAGAAGAAGTCTCTGAGATCTCTCCTTGACAGACTATTATATCGAAACACTATCGACTTGCTCATGTGTCTTTGCATGACATGAGCTACACGTTATATACTAGATTTTTTAAATGGAGCTAAGACAATTTAAATTTGTTTATCATCATTTAAAGACACCACAGAAAACATGCATGCTTTGTGATTATAGCCACGTGGTCCGGAGTACAAATACAAAAACCCTCATACATTCATATTAAAATATGGATATAATGAACATTTCGATGTTGGAGATGAACGATGTGTCTTTCAAATAAATAGTTTAAATCTTTAATCACGTTTATATTGCTGCAAGATATATATTAAAACTTGTTTTGCTGTATTGGATACTGACAAAAGTTTGATGAGGTTTGTCCCACGTTCCTTCAAGAAAGAGCAAACAAGAACATGAACAGCCCTTAATACAACGCTCACTTCATAAATCAGAATGGACAGCGGATATATATGTTCAAACGCTTCTTTTGAATTCTCAAACTATGTGAATAACATCTATTCAAGTGCGTTTTTTTCAAATCGCGATATATCGATGTCTATAAACTTAAATACTTTTCTTGTTCAAAACCAGTTTTATAGGATGAATATATTTTGAGAATTGAAAAGGACTCTTCTTCCCACACTAAGATTGAATATCTATATCAACACAAGTCTGTTTAATAAAAATCATATATATCGAGATACATTGCCACATTCAGCATATGAATAACAAGTTTGAAATAACAACATTTTGACATTTGAAGCCCGCTTCGTCCTGCAACTGATACAATATTAATGTAGCAGTTTTACAACTTCAAAAATATCATCAATAACGATTCTTGTGAAGTCTTCATTTTGTAAATCAACAGCCAGTCGGTTAATAAAGAATATGAATAAGAGAGGATTTAGCATACACCCTTGTCTAACTTCACTTGATGTATGATGTATGAAACATATCGGAGATCGAATTGCCAATTTAAACACAAACACAAATATTCTTAACACGATTTCCAAGATATCACAATGAATTCCATTTCGGTGTAGCTGATAAAGCTGTTTGTTTCCTTCAATAGAGTCAAACGACTTGCAGAAGTCAATAAATGCAGTTTCACACGCAGACAGTCTGCTATATCCCCCGCCAAGTGGGAACTTTTAAAAATATACATGGAGCTTTATTCATTTATAGATCCTAAATCACTCATGCATATAGTATTTAATTCAGGCTACATTATATATACACAAGAATATATACGTCTTAGGATGTATTAATATCTGCCTAAAAGTTTTCAAGATCTAATCTGGAAGTGAAATTGTAACAAGCATTTTGCGTTTTTCTCCGGAAACCAGATGATGTTTTTCCATGGAAATAGCTAAAATTATATATATAATTCCCAAAAAGGTGGGAAAAACACACATCAACACATGGTGATTGTTTTACATACCATGTTTTATTGAGCTAGGTCTTAAAGTTGTTGAGTTCTGGTTCAGAAACAAAATGTTAAGCTATGTTTCCATGAGAATGGCTGAAAAATAATATACCAAAGACGTTGAAAAACCCCAAAGGATCATCTACACATGACGACTGTTTCACATACCAAGTTTCATTGAGCTAGACCTTACAGTTTCTGATTTCTGTTCCGGAAACGTAATGTTAAAGTATGATTCTATGGGAATGGCTAAAAATAAAATTTCCAAAGAAGTCGAAAACCACAAAGTGCACATCTACACATGATTGTTCAATATACCAAGTTTCATTGAGCTAGGCATTACCGGAAACCGACTTGAGTTTCAGAGAGAATATCATATAACCAAGCTCTTAGTCTACGTTCTATATATGATACATGTCAACGCATGTAAAGGGCATTCAGTAATGTTATACCCCTGTAATGATTTGGATTTGTTTAAACCCTTTCTTAAACAATGGCAGTATTATTCATTTAAAATTCATTCATTCAATATAGCATAATCCAATTTGAAGTCATAATGGGATGCAGTTCGAACAATCGTGTTCCCGAATATTACCTCAGTGAGAACGTGGACTCCATACAGGTTTATGGTAGTGGCTTCCGGAACACACGATATACTGGCAGGCGACAGGAAACATATATATCTGATCATGAAATAAATGTATTTTTAATTATATGTTGTCATGTTTCAACCAGACAAATTACACCAAACTTGGCTAGAAAATCAATAAACGTTGAATTTTGTAATTTTGACATAATACCTTGAACATTCCAGGTACAATATTGGACACAACCACATTGTTTAAATTAACATAAGATGTACGATTTGAGTGCGACTTCCCATGGGTTGGAGCTTGTGGACCACCCCGCATCCCTGGCTGACGTCAGACGTCTCTGGAAGGTGCTGTGTCTGAACGTCGTCCTGTGTCCGACCCGCAGGTGAGCCTCTACTCGCCGTGCTGTCTCAACCTGGACCACAGGGGCTTGTATTGTCGAAACTAACGATTACAACGAATATGAAGTCGACGCTCCAGCCCCATATACTATAAAAAAGTAAAAGTAAATTATATTTCAGAATGTTGTCATCATATTATCATTCAATGTTATATACCACGGCAAAGCCAATACATTTGTCTCTAAAACAAGCCATCAAACGTAAAAATCGAACCGATAATAACAAGGATATGATTTTTCAAAGCCAAAAATATTAGCACATTGCTCATGTGAGCCATTTGCCTAGCCCACCAAAATGATAAAATATTCGCTTGAAAAAATTATTATAAAATACTTTATAATATCCTGTCAGCTAATAGTGACCCAGTTACAAAGCCCAGTATTTGGTGCATCAGATCGCGCAAGAATTATAACACGGGGTGCACTGTAATTGACGTACCAGGGATTTTACATCTATATCAAGTGTGTTTCGAAACATCGTTTGTCTAGTAGTCATCCATATTGAGTGACCTTGAAATTGGTCTATTTTTGGAAACGAAATGATGTCATAGGGCCTCAAATAGCCCTATGACATCATTTCGTTTCCAAAAATTTTGCAATCAAACTTGTATATTTCACGAAATTAGTTTTTTATTTATTTATTCTAGAAATGTCATTTTCCTTCATGTCACTTTCTAGATTTGCTTCCCATATATGAAAACAAAATGTAGATATTTTAAGAACAATTAATTATGGATAACCAACTTCTTTATTCCGAGAGTATGGAATGACAACTCTCAGAATCAAGAAGTTGTTTATCCATTTCAGAACGTAAACATTTATCTACGTACAAATTGAAAAGAAAGTGTCTTATACTGCATAAATACACACTATCTGGACAATATTATTAACTTTAATAATTGATAATAAGTGTGTGTAACATTTGTGTTGGAAACAGATAATGTGTTTGGGCAGTGTCGTTTGAGGCTGACCACATACGAAGCGCTCATAAAATTGTGACCTTATACAAATACAAATGGACAATACTGCATGCGACATGAGTTGAACATAATATCTCATTTTGAAAATTTTACTTAGTCTTCATTTAACGTAAAAAGTCCTACAAACAATGCAAACGTAGACTATATAAACAGTTATTTAATATGTAACTTTAAATTACATTGAGACACATTGATTGTTCTAAAGATTCGTAAAAATTATATTTTAAAAATTCAAATTAACACAACATCGCGGTTGAAATAACTATCGTTTACATGTACTATACTGCAAGTTATGAAAGTGCACGTCGGATTTGAAACTGTGATGCAATTTTAATGTACAATACACATAGAATAAAAAATAACAATTCAATTCAATTCGTGATGGTGAAATGGAGCCAAAACAACAATTCTTATTTCATAGACGTTTGTTGGCACTTTCTGTTTGTGTAAGCAAAGGAAGGACAAGAGTTGAAACATGGATACCATTTAATGGGGACCATTTGAGGTTATTTAATAAGTTTGTATATGTTTTATATAGCCGCCAATAGCTGCAGCATTGTCCAAGTAGCGTTAAACAATAACTCACGCACACATAAGCTTTATGTTTTATAAAACATTATATATTTTCTACCCAATCAATCCATCAGATAACGACAGTGTCCTCATGCAAGAACATTCACATTTTCACATTTACTTCAGTACAGCTAACCGCAATTAAGAAAGCAAGCCGTATTTCACAAATCTAAGTGGGGACCTCACAATGGTTTTGCTGGGAATTAGTTTAAGTTTTACTCCTCGCTTTTGTTAGGATGAGTGACGAAACGCACATTTTAAACAAAAGCCTCTCCAAGCGACTGGAACTGGAGCCGGGTCCAGAGAGCGGGGCGGATATCCGTGCTGCACGTGCTGGTCCAGATACAGCCCGCGTCTTCTCCGCGATGGAGTCGGGCTGGAACGGATTGTGGCGATCGACACAAAAGGTGCTGAATGCGTACAGATAACTTTTTGTTATTTTAATATGAGCTTTATATTTCAAATAAACGAAATTCGAACGAAAATATTAGTGATAAACAAATAAAACAATATATGATTAAAAAATCAATTGGCTGGACTAAAGGTTCATGGCTTAGTTCAGTAATTTGCTTATATTCAAACCCTTGAAAAATCGAAGTTGTTTGGGGATATTGAAATGACCTCCGTCCGTCCGTCCGTTTCGTTTCCGGACCAGAACTCAAAAACTGTAAATCTTAGCTCAGTGAAACGTGGTATGTGGAACAGTCATCGTGTGTAGATGCGCCTTTTGTTTCAACTACTTTGGAATTTTGTTTTTAGCCATTTTCATGGAAAAATAGCTTAACATTTTGTTTCTGAACCAGAACTCAGCAACTGTAAGACCTATAGCTCAATGAAACATGGTGTGTGAAACAATCATCATGTTTAGATGTTTTTGTTTTTTCTCACCTTTTGGGGACTTTAGATTAGCCATTTCCATGGAAAAACAGCATCTGGTTTCCGGAGCAAAACTCAAAATGCTTTTTACATTTTCACCTTCGGATCAGATCTTGAAAACTGTTAGGCAGAGATTAATACATGCATCTTATAGGAAGTATATATTTTTGTGTAGCATGCATTTATTACTAATGAGTGATTTAGGATTTACAAAATGAATAAAGCACCGTTATGATTGTTCAGTATATTTTAAACTTCTCCCTCTTGGCGGCGGATATGGTAGACTCTGTCTGATTGTTCTTTTATGGTGAATGTCTTATTTTAAATAAAGATGTATTGGCTTTGACGTGCATGGTTTAACCATAATATGATAACAACATTCTGAAATATTATCTCAAAGGGACTTGGGGTGTTGACCTCGTTACATCCTTTTACTTTTTGTTATAGTATAAGGGGCGGGGTCATCGACTTCAAACGCTTTCCATGGCAGTCGCTAGTTTTTCGACATTAAAAGCCCCTGTGAAATTTTAAGCACGCTTCCCTAAATTCAGCCTGATCTAAAACCTTGATAAAACGGTGATTGCAGCTATAAGTAACCGTTTATATTTCATAGTATTTCAAAATTAAATTTGCTGTTAAAAATGTCCTGTTGAACTTGAAGATAATTGAGTCACCTAATACACTCGACTTAGGTTTAGTTGTGACTGATCTGAAAGTGGGGCACATTATTGAATACTTTTTATGTATACCAACTTTAAAAAAAAATTTGAATCTCAATTTTGTGCATTCTTTTATGTTTAGATGACGTCTTCGAAGTAAAAAATCAAGAAACAGAAATATGCACTCTGGGTTAATTCATGATTCGAAAGTAGGTTTGCATCTTCAGAGATATTAAACTTTTTCAACATATTTTTCGTATAAACTTCACCACGGTTGATATAGTGAACAACTTCAAATAAAATATATATAAATATAAATGGATTTATATTTGACATACTAGAGGATGAAAATGTTAACAGTTTGACCAGAGTTTATCGAGTACACCACAGAAGCCGCTATGAACCCAAATATCTCGGTAAAGAGATACGGGCTGTATTTTTCCATTGAGCAAGTTCTCTGGTTGAACTTACATCTCAATTCTAGTTTAACAAGACCCTCTTCTGTCTGTTTACTTGTTAGCAGGGGGTGAAATTAGATTGGAAATAAACGGAGAGAAGGTTTCTATCTTGTGCCGGTGAGTGCGCCACTTTCCTCCACAGATGCGGTGTCTCTAGGTTCAAATCAATCGCAACCAGTAACAACTGTGAACAAACGCAGAGTGAAAAGTGGCGAAATATAAAGAAAAGACCCGCATCTAATTTCTATTGGTAAATATTGAAAATCAACTTCATGCAGGCATTGTAGTGTATCCTGAATTAACTTAGAGGTCCACATTGTTTGAATAAAATTAATAAATGAAATGACTTGACCATTCATGCTTCATATTTGATTGTCATAAAATGCGTTCATCTGTGATAATACATTGTTCATTTTTATATTTCAAGTCATAAATAAATAAAAAAAATAGTCATGGATCAGTGACTTGACCATGTTTCATTATTTCATAAATTGCATTCATCTGTGACCATAGCGTTTTGTTTTTAGATCTGCATAATAAGTAAACGCTTCTGCTTTTCACTACAAGTGAAGGCATGTCATGGTTAATTATTAAATGCATAAGGTATCTATTGTTACTCAAATTTCCTTAATCAGGCGTTATATAAATATTAATGATTTCAAAATTCTGGCATTTAAAAAATGAATTGATTGCTTAATCAGATGATTTAATCAACATTTTATTTTGCTCTTAGTTGGTGTAGAAGACATTTGGTGTCTCGAGGTCACTGCTATAACTCCACTAATTATGTGTAGACAAGCCGAACATGAATTTATGCTTGTATATTTAATTCATAACATACAAATCACAGTTTAAAAATAGATCTTACATACATGTAACTAAATTCTGACGATAACGATGTGCTAAAGTTACCAATGGCGAAATTAAATCAGAATTCATTTCTGGACTGTGAATGATGAAGAATTCTTGAATGTAATTTGAATGTAAAATTTGTAATGCTAAAAGCTTCTAATTGATTATATGGATTGTAAACGATGTATTATTTTTGTAAATAAAAAGTCAAATTCTCAATGTTATAACGTTACTAATTTGTATTTGAACCTTGATTTCTTACTTTTATTTCATATATAAACTTGTACTGTATATGTTTAACGACTCTCACAAAGGCAACGTGTATACGACATTCACGACATGTATATAAGTAAAGGAAACATGATGATTCAGCCACATCGACTATCAGACAGACAGACAGAAGTCGCGGCACGTGTTCCTTCACAAGTAATGATATAGAAATATCGGAAGTATTATTTGTTTATCTTGTTTATTTTCTGCTTTTTAATTGCAAGGGATGTATGTGGGTGAAGGAAGCGCCACCTAGCGGCAGTGGAGTGATTCACAGTTGAAAGGAAAGGTGGCGCCCTATTAGAGGAGGAAGTCATAACATTTTCTGCTAAATCGTGGAAATCACAACTCGTACAATTACAGATGCATGGAAACATACACGTTAACAATTAGCAAAATTCGGCAGTCTCAGCGAAATAAACGGAACTTTTGTGCTAAATTTGATTAGTAAAGTTCAACAAACGGAAGGTCTTTACACCGACTCTTTATGAAGTGTTTTTTTATGATTGAAAAGGGGTCCTGTATTAACTTTAACAAGACTTGATATATCTTTAATATTAAAATTGATAAAATCGTAAATTGGTCAAATATGCATATGTTATATAGATTTCGTAAATTTGTTTTACTAATTTCAAAATTATTACAAAAAGACGATGAGATTAATTGGATTTTAATAATGAATATAATATAGATTAATAAAATACACGTAGATGAGAATGTTATTATGGTCGCACTATTTATTCAACACAAACTATAATATAACGTTTAACTATCAAATGTAACAGTAAGAAAATCACTCAAAATGATAGATATTTCTCAAAGGAAATGATAGATATTTCTCAAAGAACAAGTGCTTTATGACACCCGGTGCTTTGTAAAATCAAGCATGATCATTTGCTTTGTGAAGTCAAACACTAAACATGTTAAAGCATGTCATGGTATACACATTTGGAAACTCATGTTTTCTTAAAGCCTTTACCGGTATAAAGGTAAGATATAAGAAGAAAGAAGTACCAATGTCATTATAAAAGGTAGAATGTACCGGGATGGGGTTTTTGTCTTCAATTTAACCAATACATTGCCATTGGTTGAATAAGTAATACAGCTGTAGACGAGACGTCAAAATGGATATTTACCACATGCAATGGACTAACATAAAATCTTTGAAGTGAAATCAATGACATTTTTTCATTTTCAGAAACCAAGCTCTCTAATCTTGTCATAGACTGGTATTGCTTTATATGTAACTCCAGGGTCTTGATGACAGCCCAGAAAAGCCAACATAATAAATGTATTAGATATCTTCACTCAGTAATTACTTGTTTATTCATTTGATACGATGACGAATTAAATTGTTGGAATATTACATGTGGAAATTTTACTTAAATCCACACTCAGTCTTGAAGATGAATGAAACATAACTTTAAGAACGGTGATCAACTTAAAATTAAGTTTTCTGAGAAACCATAGTATTACAAATGAAGTTATCCAACTAATAATTGACAACTCTCTTTATTTGACGAAAGAACAATAGATGGATATAAAACTGTCTTTATGTGTACAAATCAAGTTCTGAAAATAAATTATTCAAGTTCCCTTGAGCAAAACTTTTACAAAAAATATAATTATTATGATGTTTCATAAATACACGTCGGAGTACATGTATGTAGCAAGACACAACGTGAATTAATGGCAAATCTATATTCATTAAAGAATGGACGATGGTAGTATTTATTTATTTCAGAAGTCAATCAGTTATATATCCATGTATAACATTGAACTGAATAAAACTAGAGGAATGAATGATGAATCTCAAATCATTTCAATGATGGTTGTGACGATGACTACTTTAATATATACTCTAGCAAGAGTAAAGTAAAAGGAAGAGTAAAGAACATTCTGTATAAATTGGTATACAATTTCAGAAGTCATGATTTTGGGATGGATGGTTTTCGGAAGAGAAGTACGTGTTTGTTGTTATATTTCAGAAAATGAACAAGTATTCGACTAAGATTCAAGATTCAAGATTTTTTATTGCACAGACACCCACATAGGGCAGAGTACAAATCTACAAACTAAACATGGAATAATAAGGACATTAGAGTAATAATATGTATATTGATATAAGTTTAGTGATATGAGGTAGTATATCATAAAGGAGGCTTAAAACATTTAATGTTACTATAAGGTATTATGGTAATATTATGGTAACATGCATATAGAGACAAAAGTGGTTAATATGTATTTATGATGAGCTAAATCTAAGAGAGACTATTAACCAGAAGTTACTGAACTGAACGGTCTGTATATAAATGGGGAACGAAGCGACAAGAGTGAGAGCCGAGGGGGAAAGTGGGTGGTGTGAAATGCAGCGCTCTTATTGGCCAATTCAATTCTCGCAAACTCTCGTTGTTTTCTCAAATAATGTTTATCTTGAACTTTATCAAGGCGTTATAGCGAGGTTGTGAGTTTAGCATTATCAGGGGTTTGCAAAGCGTTTACAAATCTGGATATATGAGTTCGAATCCAGGATATTCTTCTAGATTTGTAAACAAAGGAGTTTCGTCTAAATTGTTTTTGCAGATGTTTTGCAGTTTATATGTTAAACAATCGCTGACAAAATATTCGATAATTTATCATCCTTTGCACATTGTCTTGGCATGTTCATTTTATACAGTTTTTTACATGACTAGTTGAAGCATTGTTAAATACGTCATTATCAACAACAACAACAACAACAACAACAACAACAACAACAACAACATCAGCAACAACAACAACAGCAACATGAATAAAGCTTTAAAATGTGACACCAATAACATATCAAATCTAACATTTAATGATTTTTATGTATTAATGAATTAATGTATTTCTAATTATGTAATTTTAATTAATCTTAACATAATTTATACAAATAGGATAAACTTATGTCCAAGAAAATGACCCCTTTGTCCTTTGTAGGGACGTGAACAAGAAACAACCCGATACAGAAATATCATCATGTTATATTTAATTTAAGAAGCCTACCCGCAGCATGTGTACCGAAACTCATCTTAAAGGGGCAGTAGCACGTTTTTTCGCTCGAATAAGTTGATTTTGTATTTGAAAAATAATGTTCCCAAAAGTAAAACAGCCTACTCTGTTCGGAAAATCAAATTAAAAAAATGAGTTAACGTGGTTTTGTAAACCCGTGGGAATCGTTTTTGCAATTCGAAATAATAAATTGTGTTCACAATAAAATGGTCGCCATGCAATGATTGCTTTATACGCAACCTCATTATTACCACTACGGATAATTGGTTTGTGTAATAAGATTTTTTACCCTCTAAAGTTAATTCAAATGACATAAACTCTCATTATAAATGGGAAATTTGAAAAAATAAATTTTGCAAAAAACGTGCTACTGCCCCTTTAACCAACCCTTTACAATATTAAAGTCAATCTTACAAACAAGATGACGTAATGAAACAATTATAGTATGAAAATAGGAAGGTATCGTTTACGTGTTTCTTTATCAATGACTTGATTAAAATTTAGATCTTGTTCTAGTGTATTGAAATAATCTCAGCATAAAAACAAAGTCCTTTTAAAATTAATTTTATAATTTTGATTGATTAGAAAGAATTGTTTCCACACAGAAGTCAATCAGAATTATTGGAAGTAAATTAAATTACCGATCATATATTCTCAATGTTCGAAATGTTCGAAAGCGCAAGAAACTCACAAAATAGAAAAACAGTATTTCTGTAAAAACTAAGGATTTACGAAAAACAAACTGTATTGTGTTGTCTTTTAATGGTCGCTTGATCATTCGGCTATAAAATCCAGTGCACAGCGGTACGCTAGTCTCACAAGAGTTGCTCCCCTTAGATCGCAAGTGAGAAAAGCAGGCCGGTTGTATCGCTTGGTAGTTTGGAACGGATTTGAAGTGGCTCTCCTTGTAACCCTTAGCGTTGATGAGATCTGGAGGGGGAGCGTCCCCCCTAACCCCTCGACTTGTGGCACTTTCCCCCTGCTTTGGACAAATTGTCTACTTGAGTTGCAAGCCGTTAGATTCCTGTATAGATGAAGCAGATAGCTTATCGCGAATTGTTCCTACACGTTCGGCAATTAATTGGACAGGACAGACTACATATTGTTTTGTATAGTGTTGTTGTTTTGTTCTCGAGTGTTTTAATATGTATATATATTTGATAAGTATTAAATAATAAATATAATTTGGATTTTATTAAAAAAGAAAATTTATTAACCTATTGGGAAAATAGAAGCATGTTAAGTACTGAGTATGTTAAAGCTGAATATAGCATAAATGTAACTGCTGTTTCAATATTTATTTGCATCATTTCTTACAACATGAAACCTAAAGTTTCTGAAACAAATAAATAAAATAGTTGTTTTAGAAATAAATGAAACTTCACAAAGTTGTAAACCTGTGAAAAACTTGGGTTTGCCGTCATATATTGCTACTATATTTGTTAAGTAACCGCGATATTTTGTTTTAAGGTTGGTGTATGAAAACTCAACAACTTGATTTTGATGGTTGTAAATTCAAATTAATGTTTGTAAAATTCAAATTTAGATACGAATTATAATTATCTTAAACTATAAAGCTTCAACAGAATAATGTGGAGAAAAAGTAGAATTATTGAATTTCCTTGGAAGTGATACCATTGGAAAGAATTAAACGGGATTGCTTCAGCAACGAGATTAAAGAAATAGGATCAAATGTGCGATGTTACTTGGGCACTTGATCAATAACAACAATTTAGCAATCAGGTTTTAAAAGGTTTGAAAGTAAAATTGTACACAGTTTCAATTTATTCAACGCAATGAATTTTTTTGGGGGAAATTATCTGAAAACTAATATATAAACGTTACATTAACTCATATTTATTATGAAATTCGTTCTTCAGTTACAATCAAAACAAATTCTTTAACAAGTTGTTTGTTGGCTGACCCAATCTCACAATCACGAATCGTGTGCCCAGGGGATGTCGTAAATAGCCTCCTTTCTTATCAAAATACTGCAAAATATGCTTTATTATATGCAATGTTATGAAAAGGACTCAAACAGACGGTTAATATGATTGTAGGAGTGTATAATTTCTAAATAAATACCTCCGTGGTCTAATCAGTTATTTATGACCGGCTCGAGTCGAGTTTGTTGCAACTTGTCGCGTGTGGGTTGTCTTTACTTACTGAACGCCGAGTCACGTGATTATTTTGACATGCATGTTAATATGATTGGCTAAATCGCCACATAAACAGTTTAAGAAAATTGAAAAATATTATTCCACCCCTCAGCATGTCGGGGAGGTTTGTGTGTTTACCAAACACATAAGTTGGGGGTTACACGGCGTCTATCGGGGCTAGTTCTGCTGCAGATTCGATTATGGGCTGATCTTCTACTTACTAATAAATACCCCCGTGTTTTCCTAGACAATCAAGTGAAACTAAGGCTGATTCTACAAACAAATATCTTTGTGTTAACACGAGACTACGGACACAGAGGAGAAATCTGCCCGTCGTTTTCCACTTGGATTCACACCGACTGCGGAGTGATTTATGGGCCGATGCACTACGTCCGAGTTGTGAACTCGTCCGCGAGAAATAATCCAGATCGTTCTGTGTTGAGGGGAGGGCTAATCGATGGAGCAACCAACAGGGCATGCCAAGCTGGCCGGAATAATTAATGGGGAGGGGGAGGGGGAGGGAGGCGTGAGTCGACAGCTTTTATACCCCGATGATAGATGTTCTTGCGAATACCTTTCGAAGCGCTTTACCCGATGTGTGCTCACTTTACCACCCGGGTCGGCGTAGCTACAAAGAGCTAAATCTCAAGCGAAAAACATGATACTTTTTGAAACGCTTTTGAGAAAATTTAAAAAGAAATTAGTCGTTTATAGGAAAGCAGAAAATGATTGAGTATGCTAGAGTATGGCTTCTTTAAAGTATCACATGATCTCATTCTTTTTGTTCATTTAACGTTAAAGCTACAATAAGGAACAATTTGAAACTTTATAAAAATAATTCATCGTGGAGTGATAATCAATCCGGAGTACCCTAGTGATGGATTGTAGTGCTCGTCGTGTAGCCAACTTCAAAGAAATGTTTGGAAGCCTTGTATTTCTTTCAGAAAGTTGTTATTATTGTTTAAAAATATCTTTATAATGGAATATTTTGGTAACCAAATGAACTTGTAAATGCAGTTCATAAAACAATTTACAAGATATTTTAGAAGGATGACAATGAAGGTGAGATTGATTGTTACCTGAGCACCAGCCCAGGTAAGACGAAGCGGCCTGGAGGTGTCTCACATTTCTTCTGTGGTTCCGTGAGAAACTCTTGACCTGACAGGATAACTGTTTATACGGGCATTTAGATTTAGTCTATGGAATTTTTATAATTACTTTACCTTCATATTTATGATTATATGTTTTAATACTCTCAGTTCCATAATTTGTATTCAGTTTATCTAGACTTGCGGAATAAATATACACTGTATTAAGTTCTCTTATTATTTTACACAGTCATAGATCAGGACTAATAAAAGCTGTCTTGCCAGTCTATTTGACTGAACTTTATGTTGTCATCATGTTGAATATCCTCTAACGAATACGAAATGAATACTAAAAGACGTACGTACAATTAACGTTTCTTGTGACTTTTCTTGAAGTATTAAACGAAAATTAGAAATTAAAAGTGTGGCGAAACTTTTAAAAAAAGTAATAGATTTACCAAAGAATGTTTTTTCATCGACTTTCTTATTCATAATAAACAGATATTTATTACAATTCTTGGATATGTGATTTATGTGTGTTGCCATTATCTAGATTTGTTGAAAGAACTATCCGGCCATGACACGTCGACCTCTAGCAGTCAGCATTTGTTCATTTAATTGATATGAATTCATTTTAAAATTAAATGATAGTTTTCTTGAAGAAATTATTGATTTCATACGAAGCTATTTATCATTTACAGAAATATGTTTTAATAAACAATAAACGTGAATACAACTGTGTCACCAACAAACTGTAACACCTGGTAGGTGATATGATGGTTGATTGTTAAATAAAAGGATCATTATTGGACACTACACGTTATAAAGATATGTTTAGTCACCAGTCATTGTGACTTTCAAACCATGGTTTCGTTTCGTTCGGAAACAGCTATATCGAAAATATTAATTATTAATAGATAATATATATTTGGAGAAGAAATATATATATCCTGAACAAGGCATCAAATCAGTTCTGTCACGGTGCATCCATAAATAGTTGTTTGCATTATAAGCAAGGAGCATGTTTTACCATTTTTTTATGTGGACGATTGTTCAGTAAAACTTATGATAGAGTTTAGTGGAAAACAGTATCCTCTATGTCATTTAAATATATCGATCTTTCCGGCAATACACATATACAAATTAATACACAATACAAAATAATACACAATGCAAAATAAAACACGATACAAAATAATACACAATATAAAATAATATACAGTACACAGTTGTACAATAAAAGACAATATACGTTTGTACAATAATACACAATATAAAATTTGATTTTAGTTACATGAAGTTTCAATTTTATATGACGTTTAAAGGCAATGCTAAAAGTGCACATTTAGAATGCGCTCGTGTATGTGCTTGCAACATGCTTAACGAGCTAATTCCGAATTCAAAATCACTTCCGTTATGTACTTTGAGTATTTTGATAATCAATTATTTAGGAAAGAGAGTATTCGATGATGAAAAGGACACTTCTACGTGATATAGAAATCAGACTTGGTGCTCATCTTGCCAAGCCAGATATCGACCATTTGAATCCGTTTGTTGTTGAAATGTTGAACGTCTTTGAGATGCATTTGGAACCTGGAATGACAAACAAATAAGAGAGACATGGATATTAACTATTTCGTATAATGATAATCGATTCAAGTTTACGTAATATTTAGAGAAAAGACGGGGTATTCCCCAATATACATTGGTTTCCTAACTGAATATTGACTGACAGAGAACTAGAATATTATTGTCATAGAGCAACACTACAGTTGTGCCTTCCAAGGTCACTGATATTGTCACTAATAAACAAAGAAAAGGACGACATATCAGAAATAGATTGTAGACCACATCTGGAATCATATAGTATGTAAATTGTATACAATATATAAGAAAACTTACTGGACATCAAATTTTTTATTTGTTACATTGAACTTCTCGATGCCTTTAATCATAAAATATTTTGGACATTATCTTTTAGACATGACGATCATTTAACACCGTGACCATGACATCTACAAAATACCATGGTAACCTCATGTACAGTCTGATTGACATACTGGGTAACCACGCTGGTAACCGTGTCGATTGCATTCTCTATGTACACTGATGGACAGATGAGTGACATTCATCGCCATGTAACGTGTATTCTAGATGGTATTACCCAAGACTACAAACAAACGTTTGCAAAACGTTGTCTAAATACGAGATTCGCCACCCGGGTGGTTAGTTGGTTATTTACGTGTGGAATGAACGTTCGGAATGATCCATTGTACCTTCCAACCGATTGGCGATGGATTGCCGACATGTTCCGAATGCAACTGTTACAAGTTTACACTCGATGTTTGCCGAGTGAACAGTGGGGAGGGACCGAGATGAAGTCGGTCTTTATCAATGGTCATTACCTTTAATTTTCTGTATCAAATTAGGCTTTGGGCACGCTTTTTTGTAATGGGCTGGGAAAGGTTTGTTTGCGGGAACATCCGAGGCGAGAAAATGCGAGATCATGTTGGAAGAGAACGTGCTTCACTGTTGATGAAGGAACTTAGATTGGTGCGATATGTCCGTGTCTTGTGAATAGGGTCCTTCCTCCCCTGCAAGTGTTGACAAATACACGGCCCCCCTCAATACCCAGCCGTGTTATCAGGCAGATAGTCTGCAGTAGCTTTAGTTCATTCACGCTAAAACGGGTAGTTATTGTGGGCTAGTGGGCTTCACCCCTGACCTTACAAAAGAAGTTGAGAGATCGTTTTACAAGCACTTTTCAGCATGAAACTCTGTTGAAAACTAAATCGGCTTTGATCGTTCGGTCCCACCCCGCATTCTGACAACGTGTTTCCTTACGTCTCACCGTTGCTTGTCACGCCCACTAGGATATTCATACTGTCAACAGTTACCTCCCTTTGCATATAATTAAAATGTCAAATAGGAATGTCCTAATGTATTCAAATAATTACACAACGAACTGATAGTATCTGTTATCTGTTTTATGATAGAAATGCCATATTTTATAATGTTTATAGATATAATGGATTTTGGTATTTGTTTTCTAATGCATGAACAAACGTTTGAGGCATTTAGAAGTTATTTAGATGAATGGGGAAACAAGTTCTATGGAATTATAACTTCTTTACCGTTATCACGTACACCAAGCTTGATAACGATGTGAGTATCTACACTAGAACGTCGCACTCTTACAACAAAGAAGTTGTAAATACATAGAACTTGTTTCTCATTCATGAATAACCTTATACATGTATGATGGTTTCTCTTTATTTATCTAATTACAAATACATAATGTAGCCTCTCTCGTGCGTTTCCCATTGACATGAACAAATGTGTCGAAGTTGTACATATTTTATGTGAAATACGTTTATTGTTGTTATTTTTTACAAAAGATTTTTAAAATTCCTTTCTAAAAACAAAACAAAATCTCTTTGTAACTAGCACACAAATTTTGACATGATTCTTTCATTCATTGAATTTCATTCAGTCATTTTCCAGAGAATTTGAAAAACAAGTGAAAGAGTTGTAATTCTACACTTTTGAAGAAACTCTCCCTGATATGAAGTATTAGTTTCTTAACCGACTGGTAATGTGGAAGGTAGGGCGGCGTTACAGCGGTGTAATCTCGGGCTGGCAGTCACTTCTTGGCGTTGCAGATTTAACGACAAAAGCCAAAGTAAACAAGTTGCTTTACACTTGAATTAAAGACAAAATATGATAGGCTGGAAGTAAATATCTTGTTTATTAGTTTGTGTGTAGTTGGTCTGATAAGGGGAGACACTAGTTAGTATAATTGAGACGAGTGATTATCTGCTTTGTTTAGTTAGGATACCTTAATTCAGATCACGTTAGCTGTCAGCGGGGAAATCAACTCATCTCCAGAGGATTCCGAAATATAGGCTTCACAGGAACCCCAGTGGAATCCAGGTATCCACTGTCAGGGAACAGGCAGTCGGGAACAGGGTGTTGGTAGAAATGGTAAATATATCTTTCATTTTCATTAGAAACGTATAACTATGGTACGCGTTACAACAACTATTGACTCTTGTAATAGTTGAAGTAGGAATGGGGATTGTGAATAGCGAATGATGTTCATATACAACGTGAGTGAACGCTGAGATACAATGCAAGAACTCTCAGATATATGCCAGGTATTGACGGTCAGAAAAGAGCTATTGGTGGAAATGGTTGAGTGAAGTTTCATCAGAGTCAGTAGCACCAGAAAGTCAATCTGTGATACTATAGGGGCGCCAACATACTATACTTACATACTATACAAACAAAGTGAGTGGACGCCCAGTTCCATGCAACCGTCGAGCAGAGAAATACAGCCAGTCACTGATCACTATACTGTGGTTATATAGATAGAACAACCATTCCCAGCTGAAGAAGGAATGGGGATCCTAATTATGGATATTCACACAACTTGAGGGAACATTCAGTCCAGTATCGAAGGTCATTGAATGGACATTGAGAATAAGAGGTCGTTTGGGTAGAAGTAAAGAGGACGTTTATTCAACAGGTAGCTTTTATCTACGATTGGACTTGCTTGAAGGTTCTGAAATATGGGGGTTCTCAAAATATGGGGGCTCTGAAAATATGGAGTTCATTTAAATGATCAGTTATATGCCAGGAGCGACTGTTCGACATCAATTCAACATAAGAGACGAGGAGTCGATTCAAGTTTATCATAAACGACTATCTTCAGTACTTGTTGAAAGAACGGTACGCTTGGAGAGGTATGGCGTGAAGAAAGGTTGTGTCCTCCGAATTATGCATGGGTGGTCAATGCACGACTGTAGTTCCACCGAAAGTATAAATAGACTGTCTCAAACATAAACTCAGAATAAGAGGTAGACTTAATACTCAGGAAGATCAGGCAACGTTCACGATACTTTGTCAGTTTTCCACGACATTTTATTTAAGAATTGAATGTCAGTTTGTGTGTTTGCACTGGAAAATGAACGATGTCAAAGCGGGATTCAAACCTCCGTGAACGGCGAGCTTGCGAGCAAGTTCACGTGAGAGTTTGAATACCGCTTTGACATCGTTCATTTTCCAGTGCAAACACACAAACTGACATTCAATTCTTATAATTTCTTACGTTATTTTTCGTGATTACTTGTTTGATGAAACCTGCGGCACTCATCATGCTGAGTGAAGCATAATAAAATATAATCTTTCAGGGACACGAGATCAGAGTTATCCGTCCTTTGAATGACGTCATGGCATGGAGGTCGCCATTTGCTGTTGTCACCTCGTCGATATCATGTCAACAACAGTCGGAAAGCAATATTTCATAACCACGACTGCTCAAATCCGAATCCCGTTAGTTCATAATGATTAGATTGTGAGTATTTGCTGCATAATTTGTATTCAGCCAGCGACCGTGAATGTCTTTCGCCGTTCGGTTCTTGAAATATGCCTTGTGACTCGCTTAGCTCAACACCTAACAGTTATTTATGCGCGATCTTTTATTGAAATGCTTTATTATTTTAACAATTGAGAAGGTAGTATGATATTGAGTTTATGTTATTCAGTCAAATAAGTCGGTAAATGCATGGTAACCGCTGGAAATTTGCTAACAAAATCACGCTCAATCAGGAAAGAACGCTACTGTACAGTACGGTCGAACGTTCACACGACATGAAAGCGTTCACACGAGTATGAACGATTTTCCAAGAGTTCATGGGTTATGAACCTCGAAATTTTGATCACATGACCGCGCTCTCAACCAACCAACGTACGTGAATCCGTGTAAACTTCAAAGTAAGAAATTATTTGGCTTTATTTTGGGCCATACTATATGAATGTGCTGATAGATATTCAAAAAAATCAGTCGGCTTGCAGATGCATCCCCAAATGGTAAATGTAGTATAATTAATAGTTTTCACTGAGCATCGAACAAGGGTCTTATACATGTGCAGAAGTCAAAATCATACATCCCATTTACATATATATTAGTTTAATGACCTATTAAACACTGCTAAACCCAATCTGCCTTTCTGGCTGTATATATACCGTTGTTCCTGCAATATTTTGTTAGACATTCTTCAGCCCCGGCGTCAGTTCAGTGACGACGTCTACTATGTTTTGTTTTATATACCATTCGACTAACAAACATAAGAAAATCATGAAAAACTGTCTTGAATATGAATGAATTTGGTGAATATTTAATCATTAGTGAACGTGAACAGTATAATATTTTTTTTAAGAGGCGTATGTGAACATATAAGCATTGCCTTTTTTTTACAAACTTTGTTCATCCGATCGGTAACGGTAGATACGTATTTGGACCAATTGCCACGCCGCAGCAGCGGTACATTGTATGATTTCGATAAAATGACGCCTTGACACATTCATAGTGTCACTATACTGAATCGATTAGCAATAAAATGATATTTTTCAGCAACAGTCAGTAATTCTCGATAAAATAACACAATGATAACGTTTGACATATGTCACTTAAATACAACTGATAGATAGTCACTTTAGTCTGTCAATTACCCCGCTGTGTCGGCATGAGTGCAGTTTGTCTTGTATACATATGAATTGGTGGGACGTCTTACTAATTGAATGAACGCTTACTATCCTGTGAAGTAAATCTAAAGAACACACACTTAAACGATACAATACATCTTCTATTTCATGAGCTATGGTGATATCTTCATTGCTACTGCCCAGTCAGTATTTCAGGGGGACAGGAGGATATTTTAAATATGAAGGTTTTACAACTAAAGTTACATGCCATGTGTCGACTATCAGCGATCATACCTTCAGGAAAAATACTGGTTATCGGTCTTCCCTGGCAGTGCCCCATGCTAGTATTCCAGGGAAATTGGCAGATTCTGACATGCATGTATGGGATTCACACAACTCAAGTAAGCGCTGAGTATCGACTATCAGACTGAGTGTTTATTACTCATCTGGTTGAAAATAACCGAGTTAGTATTATTGATATGAGCACATGTGCACATATCACGTTTGCCTAGCAACCATTGTTTCACCGCGACTTCCCGTATTTTGTCGTCTGTGACGTCATTAAACGATTGTTCGTGACGTCACTGACGTCACGTCGCAAGAGAAGTGGGCCGTGTCTTGGCTATTCTTACGCGAATAAAATGGGTAATAAAGAAATTATAACACTGGAAAGTGTGTCTTATGACTTTTACGAAACTCGTGAAAATCTGTGTATAACCCTCGCTCTCGCTCGGGCAATACAAAAATTCACACTCGTTTCGTAAAAGTCATATGACACACTTCCTCGGGTAATACTCTCTATATATACGAAAGGAGGAAGGAGGAGTACATGGCAATGGATGAATTCTGATCGGATGAATATAATATGTGCTTGTTACAAGTTGAAAGAGCAAGGGCGATTCTGAAATATGGGGTTCACACTGCTAAAGTGAATGAACGCTGCGTCATGCAACGCGGACATATATACTCAAGTGCATGTATGTATACAAACATCATATACCTGTAAACAGTAGAACAGAGGTTAGGATTAAAAGTCTGAAGTGAGTAAACTCTGTGGGAAGAGAAAGGGAGACCTTAGACATTTCGGAAAATTAGAATTGGTAGATGAGGGAACAAGGAAAGTTAAATTTCGATGTGAAATTTGTGTGTCGAGTTTATATTGGAGAGGAAGATGGAGAATAGATTTGATATAGACTAGTACAGGTTATTATCTATGGGGAAATAGGTCACCAAAGGAGAATCACAGATGATGAGAAAGTATAAGTATATACACAAGACATTCGCGACTACATATAACAACTGTCAATAGGAGTGTGGACAATTAAATTGTGTGGAATTGGTTACATAGGAAGTGGTGGGAATTCTGGAATAAGTAAGTAACACGTTAAATACAATTGAATTGAAGTGTTTACTATCAGGGGAACAGATTCAGTATAAGGAATGAAGAATTCGTTGTTTGGGAACAGCGAACGAGCGTTCAGTACCAAATGCTGTTCGATGAAACGGATTCTCATGTCTGACGTTAGGGAGATGAGTGCTATGGATTGACAGTTTCCTTAATTGAAGCAACCCACAGAGGTCACACTGAATATTCGGTCTGTTTCCCGTAACCGTCGAGAAGACTGCATGGAGTTCCTTCACCTGTGGGATGTCGGAGATGGCGATAGAACTGGTTGGATAGAAATAAGGACGGCAATTTTCACATTTTTGCAAGAGCCGAGAAATAAGAGCAATTGGTAAAGAGGTTGCGTGGGAAGACAGAGGTTATGGAATCTCTGTGGTGAGAGAGTGACCGTTTTTTAGCAGTTGAGAAAAATCAACGACATAATTTTCAAGATGAATATCGGTGGACCTACTACGGCTTATTCTGAAGAGAGACCTTTAGAAGTCGTTCATGTGGAACAGATACAAACTCTAGGAAGATGAGTTTTCTTTGCTTTATAATGGGAACATTATTAAATACCTTTAGTCATAATACTCCTATTGGGAGAGGACAGTTGATACATACATTAAATACGTAAGAGCTTATTATAAAGTGTTCGCAAATAGATGCAAATGTATAACCAAAAGCGTATCGGTAGGTTCTTTCACATTCAAACAGGTTAATATAAAATATGGTTTGAAATTGGAAGAGAAAGCCAGTAAGAGAATGGCATCAAGACTCTATCATGGTGGAATGACACAAGAACATAATGCTGTCTTAAACGGTACTGAGGCTTACAAGTTTACTGAAATATAATCCCCGAAAAATGTTTGATATATTTTTGTTTTAACTTTTAATCATGAAACACAGAAACAGCGCCCGAGGAAAAAAAAATTCCTTGTGGAATTTAAATTTACACGACACCTTTAATTGTCTGTTCTAGACTTGATTACGACGTGTTATAGGGAAAGATGGGAGATGGGTGGGTTAGGGGTGGGAGGTATGTTTCGTACATTGTACAGCAGTGTATGTCGGTAGATACCGCATTATGCTGGAGATTTATGTGTAACACAATATCTTCTTTATCCCATGTATTTTAGGATGTTCAATCTAGATGTCATTCTTCAAAACGTCGGTTCCCCGTTTGACATGTTATCAAGCAAAGGAAATCCCGTAAAAGCAACAAGTGTCAAATATGCTAAGTGTTAGTGGCTACTAGATTGCTTTACGAGCTGTGAGTAAGCTGTCACCGCTACGGGCCGGGCACCCTGCTGCTTCCGGTAAACCTTCCACGCATGAGCGGAAGTTGGCACAAGCCTCACATAAATCTCGCAGTGTTTACTGTAATCTCGTGAGATTTCCGAACAGTAGGTTCCACTGTTGCTAATGCATGTTATCGTGGCTGTTAACGTGAAGCATTCATAAACTTTACTTGGTCTTCACGCCGGACATTGGGGTATAGACTGTATAGACGGACGACGTTTAAACGTAATTCTGAAGATGATCTTTGAATATGTTGTATATGAATTAGTAATCAGGAAATGTCAAATGTTTAAATTTCGAAATTCGTAAGTGAGGAGAAACGTGCTATTTTGATTACCAATTTCCACTTCCTTTCTTGCAAGTACGAACTGCCAGTAAGAAGTTGACTATCGCAGTAAGTCTCCTCTCTGTAAATAATACGCATCCACAATGAGTCTCGATTGTTTCTGCAGCACGAACAGAACAGCAGACAATAAAGTTCACCTTCCAACGTACTTCAACTTAATCAAACTTAATCAATTGCATGCAATAATGATGTTATGATATTAGGCCATACTAAATTTATTAATTGTTTTAAGAAGTTTTTTGGACAAAATGTATGACGGCAAAAGGAAATAAAAGCAACTTCGGTCAAGTGTGAATGAAAAGTTGCCTTAGAGTTTTCAGGTAAGCAAATGGGATAACATATTGAATATAAAGAACGTAGCTTTTCACTTTTTAGTTCGTCGATAACTTTGCCTGAATTGTTTTTTGTCCTTCATTTTTGTCACATCATGACAGGAGATTCCTTAAACTGAATAATTTTGTTTTGCCTTAATATAACATATTTTTCAATAAAGCATAGATTTTGAAAAAAAGCCAATAGCCCATCTGGAAAGAATATCTCATTTCAAAGGGTAATACCAATAAAACATATAACATCTCATTGGAATGTAATGTACCGAGTAAATAGCGATCATATATCTGATACTTTGAAATAATGCTGCCAAATGCTTAATTAGATTTAGAAATAATTTCTCCCGGGCACAATTCCATTCCTGGAAATGTTCTGCCCTACCGACTCCCCTTAATTGAGATCCTCCACGGCGTCGATATGAGGCACGGGGAAGAAGATACGAGTTCGCACCACGTGTTCACACATAACATGCATACAGCTGATGTCATGAGATTTCATAAGTTTTCATCGCTCGGAGCAGAACCCTCCAACCCTGGAATCAAAGGTAGAGTATTCCGTGGGTATGGAATCCCGTCCCATGTCGTACCAGGGTGGTCCGGATCGCCACAGGAACACTGCACTATTAGCTGATTTTCCCCGGTCCAACTCAAATTGCAGAGAAATTTCGGATGGAATTACGTCCTTGCAATTGAACGTTGGGAGGGACTGGGCCCACACAGCGATAAGCAGCTAAATTACGTGTTTTCAGAAATTCTATAATACTTGTTAAATTTCGGGGAAATATCAAGGCATTTGTATATTGTGTGATGCCTAATCTCTGGGAGATCATCAGGATAGAGAGATAGAGAGATAGAATGTCAGTGGTCTGGGGAGTTGGTATGTGTGTCTGATATCTAGTCTTCACTTACATAACATTCTTACCGTCCCCGCTCACAGTGGCTCGGGAACAATACGCTATTGTTGTCGGTGGCATTTGTCCTCAACAACAATGTTGGTCTAAAATATTTATGGAATTAGGATTTCAAATTTGAACTCTCTGTGAGGGAACTTTTATTTCGTTGTCGTTCGTAGTATATAATTTCATGTTATTATTTTTTATTATTAAAAAAATATTTTCTTTCATTTATTTTTTTATTTCAGATATAAGGAACGAAGATCGTAATCTGTTCTATTAAATATGTCTATATTGTATTTACATGGTATAGTCATTCTGTAATCTCATAATGTTATTCAAATGTCAGACTGTAAACGTTGCTATTGACATCATTGAAATATCAGCGTACAGGATTTAATAGTTTTCTTTTAAAGCAAATCTACTGACTTTTTATTTGCAACACAAATCTTAATACGGAAGAAAGGAAATCATTTGATTCAATACGAGAGTACTACAAAAAAGTAAACAAAATTCTAGTGCCAACAATCCCTTGACCACAGATTGATAGTTTAACAAACGGCTTTCAATGGCATCTATGATCACCCGTCGTGATGAAGAATTTCGCTTATGAAATTCGATACATTTTCAACAGAAGTAAGAGGGAAAAGGTTCATTACTTGAGTATACTACATCATTGCTTTCTGTGTTTTGTGGTATAGGTGTCTGTCGTGGACTATCGGTCCTCAAGCGCGGATCCAGGTTATTCGATTTGGCTGTCTGGGCGGGGTTTGGGAGGTGCATCCAATGGTATAAACCTATCTCAGGATATCTCTGTACATTTTGAGGTAACTGCATTTCTTGTAATAACCTTTGAGCAGGTTTCACCACGAATTTTAAGGTTTTACTACGACTGACTAGAGGTTTTACCAACCGTCGAAAGTTAACCTCATAGCAGGTTACTTTTCAACATTTAGTAAGACCTGAAGTTTTACAATCTAATTGTAAGACCTAACTCCAAATAATGTCAATCTCCTGTTCAGTTTGGTACTAAAAAAATCCATCACTACGATTTGTAGCCCAAGAATATCCCACTAGACCAGCTAGACCGGTTTTACTTTTCATTCCCAGCCACCCTCAGGTTTTTTAAATGTCTACCAAAACCCCATCCGCGTGTTTTGTCCCTGACGTAACAACGGCTTCCTAACGTCTGACAACACAAACAACAGAGGCTCTCAAGTATAATATGTAATATATTTGGAACATCTCTTCAAGGAGGGAGGTGCTGTTTGCCAATGATCCCCCTGATATGTATAGTATTTACCACAGTGTTTGTCTCGTATAAAGAATATTCTTGAAACAGTCATAGAGTTAATAGCCAAACATAAATGCTCTTAAAGTGGAAAGTACACAAATGCAACATGAATTGATAAATGAATATATGAAGTAAAATATGGAAGGCATATCTAATGTTCCTGAGATGAATATGATGGAGTCAAGGAGCACCCCAATATCCATTTATATCTAACCTTTATCCGTACTCACACTTCCTCTTACTGTCTACACCATCGACGAGTATTATCTGCTTGTTTGTTGTTTATTCTGGTATCTGGGCAACTGTAAGGAGTCAGAAACTGAAAGAGAATCTTACACTTACAAATCTCACGATAAAAGCGGAAGACATACTGACGGGTAATTGCGTGATTTGGATCACGTGATATGCGAGATAACGCGAGGTTTGTTTGTGTGTCAAGGGAGGTAATAAGGCGATAAAGTGCCAAGTTTTGAGAGTAAATATTCAGGAGGGGTTGTGTTCGTTCCCAGAGTGCTTCACTGTTCCAACAGGTTGCCCTGGACATGTGGACTGGTTCCGTATGCTGATCCTGAGTTGTGTTACGGAAACCCAATAGCAGATGGTAAACAAGTCCAACACAACAATATAACGTCTTTGAGAGAAGAGAAATATATTCTTTGGATTTATATACCCATATGACGAAATACAGTTACTTTTTAAGACTTGTTCCACCCCAAATAAGCGGAGTAATCGCGCTATTGTAGTTAAGGTGTTACCCATTCGTAATATAGAACGAGATTGGCGTGTATTTATTTATCGCAGTATTGCGGTTCCTCCAGGTATTGAAATAACGTTATTTTTAAAGTAGTTTTTTTTTGCTTGAATCGTATAATTAAGGAGAACATATACACATATGATATAGCTTGCTGGTATGTTTAGGATACAAATATTTAAAAAAACGTTCACAGGTACAGTTCGTACTCGCGAGAATCCTATTTTGTATTCTACGTTATAAATTACGCAGAGCGCAAGACAAGAAAACCCGTACAAAGACATCACTTCTGTGACGCGCGACTCGTGGGGTGGGTGTCTTTGAATTATAAAAAAATCGGATTGTCGTGATATGAAAATTATTTCTCATATGTCATTTCGCAGATGAAATATTTCTCTAGCGTTTGCTATCATTGATATATGTTATAATAAAGTTACAATTGGGATAACACTACCTGCAAAAGTACACATTCTTGTACTTTTTCGGGCCGAGTCCCATGCGAGGATTCGAAATGGTCGTGTGGAAAGCTGTTGGTACGATCAGTGCTGGCTATAGTTGTCTTACTCTGAGGGTGTGGGTTCGAATCCCGCATGTGACTCGGCCCGAAAAAGTACAAGAATTTGTTCTATTGAAGGTAGGGTTATCCCAAATGTAAACTAGTTATATTTGTTCACTATCTAAATGGCATGTATTTCTAATTTATAAATGTTGAAACAAATAATTTTTTATTAGAAGTATAACATATATACTCAATTCCACTATAACGTATAAGTAAACCTCTTGTCATAAAGCAGACATTTTGAATGTCTAACACTCCAATATCTTTAGAGTGACCTTGAAAATCTTAATTTGCTTTTGAAGAAAATTTTGCTTCTTTCGTTTATTTTGAGCCGTGTTTCGAACAAGGCAAACATTTCAGAAACCTTTTCATCCTTGAAGTTGTTCGTTTTAAACTTGTGATAGCTAAGAAATGTTTCAATTTGCAAATACGTTCTTAACAGGCGATCTGTCTTTCAGAACCAATATTTAATTCTGATGTTACTTTAAAGAGATAATTCCTTTTCGGATACTTTTTTTTTATCACAGTATAGACATCGATATAAGAACCTGTCTCGAACATCGTAATTAAGAAATAACAATCATTTCCATTATTTTTTAGATTAAAAACCGTAATGACTTGATCTTTTTATCTTAAAAGCATAACCATTACTACAAGAGGAAATAATCAACAATCACTTCATTTAATTTAACACAGAGCTCCAAAAGCATTCTCTTATCAAATTTAATGTTGTTTCACAAATGTATTCAAGTGGCGTTATTTTGTAAACCCTTGACAGGGGATACCTTTCGAAATGACTGCAGCACAGTGGCTCCATCCATCTTCATCAGACATGGTCGTCACTGTTATGCTGATAATGAGTTCAATCTAGAAGCAATTGTCCGTATAACATTTTAGGAGCAGATACTTTGTAGGGTAGACGGAGTGCGAGTTGCGATTATACGACTCGCTTAATACTCTGGGCGTTGTACTTGACGTGGAAGGTGTTGGAGTTAATCATACGATGTAACGGGTATTGATTCGGGGAAACAGTGTGGAAGCGTATCCCTTTCTGGAAAAGAAGCGTTTACTGAAACGTGTTGAGGATCAGTATCGGGTACTTCATTAGAAAGATGATCGGTTAATCCTCGTCCCGGAGAGCTGATAACACGCGGGATCTACCCGTCCATGTCGGGTCGTGGGTGTCGGTTAAAGCCCAATTTATAACCTTAATACGTGTACTGGCCCGACTTCCGGTGTGAGGCGATATGAAGGATGTGAGCAGCGCTGCCGCTCTGGATCATTACGTGTTCGATTGGGGACGCGGGTGAGAGTTTAGGTCTTAATCTGTTTGCAGCGGTTCACTGGCGCTACATAATAACCTAATAAATTCTACAACTCTCAGTGTCCGTGCAGACTGCACGTGTGGCTATCGTTTATCCGCAGTCGTGAATTTGAGCCTAACATCTTCCATTCGTTGTCTAATGGCCGTGCGATTTCACACACAGAAACACTCGACGGAAATGAGTTGCACGTGCAACGTAAGCTGCGCGCAGACTTCTCGTGCCGTAAGCCGGTTCGGGTCGGGGTAGTTACGACATCACAGCTGTAGAGACACAGCATGCGTCTTCATCGTGCGCTACACAGCAGTAAAGCCGTCCCAGGTGACGGAGTGTGAGCACACTGGTCCACAGCGTGGAGGTAACTAGGCGAGCTGATCCACTACACTGATAACGCTCTTGTTTCTACACACGACCGCCGACCCATGAGCGGAACTCTTTTAGACATTTTAGAGGCTAATTTTCCTGTCACTACTGATTAATTCTATACAAGGGTCAGCGAGCAGATCTAGATCGTTCTCTACAGAGAAACAACTTAGGATCACTCTTAATTTCAGAGAGATCGGTACCAAGCTCACTGTTTGCTCATCGCGATGATGTCATAGGATTCATAGGAGCGAGACCAACATAAATAGAGAAGACTTGATGAAGTTCTTCATTCTCTGTTGCATCCCTACTGTTTTGTCTGTTAAACAAATCTTGAGTTTTATACTATGTTTACCCGTAAACATGTTCTTTTATTTAGGTATTAAATTGATCGTACATGTATAGATTCGACGTTCTTTGCATATCCCACTAGTGCATGCTCATGGCGCTACTCACAGTATTACACAGATCCAACCCAAGCCAAAAACATGTCATTGGAAGGTCATTGGTACCCATTTGCACTGCTGGGTGAACAAAGACACATTTTGACACCACAAGTCTCTCAACTCATGTCTCACTGCGGGGAAGGAAATCTCTTCGAATCCCCCACCAATCTTAAAGCGAGTCACCAAACAGACCAAGGAATTCTTTGATCAGACGAACCACGACCCTTGTTGCTTCACACCACTGATATAAGTCAGCAAATCTATGTACAGACCACGTGCCACACTATTAATGAAATACGTCCAGGAAGGGTAAACGAAGTGATGCTACACTAAAAGGTCTTTGTGAGAAGAATCCGTAAGTAACTGTAGAAATGAACGAATGTATATTGACCACGATTATCCTCCATGCTTATCATTCAAATGTTATCTTATAATGTACTAGTATTAAAGGCCTTTCGTCTTTATGTATCCGTGAGAACCTGTAAATGTAACACATTTCAAATGCATTAAGTAAGTTTAAAGCTGATATTGTTCTGAGACATAGGGCCCCCATACTGTTGAAATCCTCTACGTTTATTTCGTTCAATGTCTGAATATTTGTTACGATGAATATCAGAACTGTTTGCAATCTTTAAAAGAGATTCACAAGCGGAAAACAAAAGAAACGCCATATTTCCGAAATATAACTTCGTCATTGTGTAGAACTTATCATACTCCGTTTGATGAAAGTAGCTTACACCAATAAACCCATCACCATTCGTATGATGATGTAAGCTTACACCAATAAACCCATCACCATTCGTATAATGATGTAAGCTTACACCAAGAAACCCATCACCATTCATATGATGAAGTAAGCTTACACCAATAAACCCATCACCATTCATATGATGAAGTAAGCTTACACCAAGAAACCCATCACCAATCGTATGATGAAGTAAAACTCACGTAATGAAGAATTACACTTATACCAAGAAACCCATCACCATTCATATGATGAATTAAGCTTACACCAAGAAACCCATCACCATTCATTAATGAACTAAGCTTACACCAATAAACCCATCACCATTCGTATGATGAAGTCAGCTTACACCAATAAACACATAACCATTCGTATGATGAAGTAAGCTTACACCAAGAAACACATCACCATTCATATGATGATGTAGCAAGCATATAAAGAAACACATTTCCATTCATATGATTATGTAGCAAGCATATAAAGAAACACATCACCATTCATTTGATGATGTAGCAAGCATATAAAGAAACACATCACCATTCATATGATGATGTAGCAAGCATATAAAGAAACACACCTGTACGATGAAGTAGTAAGACTATCAATAAACACATCACACCAGTCATATGATTAACTGTTAAGTTTATTTGTTTATTTTAAAACTATATCAGAGCATGTATGAATAAGTAATCACATGCCACGAAACACGTCTCACGTGAGTATAGTAAGCATAATTATATAAAGAAACGCGTCAACCATTCAATTGAGTATCGTAAGCATAATTATATAAAGAAACGCGTCACAACATTCAATTGACTAAAGTAAGCATAATTATATAAAGAAACGCGTCACACCATTCAATTGAGTATAGTAAGCATATATAAAGAAATGAATCACATCATTCAATTGAGTATAGTAAGCATATATAAAGAAACGCATTACATCATTCAATTGAGTATAGTAAGCATATATAAAGAAACGCGTCACGCCATTCAATTGAGTATAGTAAGCATATATAAAGAAACGCGTCACACCATTCAATTGAGTATAGTAAGCATATATAAAGAAACGCATCACATCATTCAATTGAGTATAGTAAGCATATATAAAGAAACGCATCACACCATTCAATTGAGTATAGTAAGCATATATAAAGAAACGCGTCACACCATTCAATTGAGTATAGTAAGCATATATAAAGTAACGCGTCACATCACTCAATTGAGTATAGTAAGCATATATAAAGAAACGCATTACATCATTCAATTGAGTATAGTAAGCATATATAAAGAAACGCATTACATCATTCAATTGAGTATAGTAAGCATATATAAAGAAACGCATTACATCATTCAATTGAGTATAGTAAGCATATATAAAGAAACGCATTACATCATTCAATTGAGTATAGTAAGCATATATAAAGAAACGCGTCACACCATTCAATTGAGTATAGTAAGCATATATAAAGAAACGCATTACATCATTCAATTGAGTATAGTAAGCATATATAAAGAAATGAATCACAACATTCAATTGAGTATAGTAAGCATATATAAAGAAACGCGTCCCACCATTCAATTGAGTGTAGTAAGCATATATAAAGAAACGCGTCACAACATTCAATTGAGTATAGTAAGCATATATAAAGAAACGCGTCACACCATTCAATTGAGTATAGTAAGCATATATAAAGAAACGCGTCACAACATTCAATTGAGTATAGTAAGCATTTATAAAGAAACGCGTCACACCATTCAATTGAGTGTAGTAAGCATATATAAAGAAACGTTTCACAACATTCAATTGAGTATAGTAAGCATGTATAAAGAAACGCGTCACATCATTCAATTGAGTATAGTAAGCATATATAAAGAAACGCGTCACAACATTCAATTGAGTATAGTAAGCATATATAAAGAAACGCGTCACATCATTCAATTGAGTATAGTAAGCATATATAAAGTAACGCGTCACATCACTCAATTGAGTATAGTAAGCATATATAAAGAAACGCATTACATCATTCAATTGAGTATAGTAAGCATATATAAAGAAACGCATTACATCATTCAATTGAGTATAGTAAGCATATATAAAGAAACGCATTACATCATTCAATTGAGTATAGTAAGCATATATAAAGAAACGCATTACATCATTCAATTGAGTATAGTAAGCATATATAAAGAAACGCGTCACACCATTCAATTGAGTATAGTAAGCATATATAAAGAAACGCATTACATCATTCAATTGAGTATAGTAAGCATATATAAAGAAACGCATCACATCACTCAATTGAGTATAGTAAGCATATATAAAGAAACGCATTACATCATTCAATTGAGTATAGTAAGCATATATAAAGAAACGCATTACATCATTCAATTGAGTATAGTAAGCATATATAAAGAAACGCATTACATCATTCAATTGAGTATAGTAAGCATATATAAAGAAACGCGTCACACCATTCAATTGAGTATAGTAAGCATATATAAAGAAACGCATTACATCATTCAATTGAGTATAGTAAGCATATATAAAGAAACGCGTCACACCATTCAATTGAGTATAGTAAGCATATATAAAGAAACGCGTCACACCATTCAATTGAGTATAGTAAGCATATATAAAGAAACGCGTCACAACATTCAATTGAGTATAGTAAGCATTTATAAAGAAACGCGTCACACCATTCAATTGAGTATAGTAAGCATATATAAAGAAACGCGTCACAACATTCAATTGAGTATAGTAAGCATATATAAAGAAACGCGTCACATCATTCAATTGAGTATAGTAAGCATATATAAAGTAACGCGTCACATCACTCAATTGAGTATAGTAAGCATATATAAAGAAACGCATTACATCATTCAATTGAGTATAGTAAGCATATATAAAGAAACGCATTACATCATTCAATTGAGTATAGTAAGCATATATAAAGAAACGCATTACATCATTCAATTGAGTATAGTAAGCATATATAAAGAAACGCATTACATCATTCAATTGAGTATAGTAAGCATATATAAAGAAACGCATTACATCATTCAATTGAGTATAGTAAGCATATATAAAGTAACGCGTCACATCACTCAATTGAGTATAGTAAGCATATATAAAGAAACGCATTACATCATTCAATTGAGTATAGTAAGCATATATAAAGAAACGCATTACATCATTCAATTGAGTATAGTAAGCATATATAAAGAAACGCATTACATCATTCAATTGAGTATAGTAAGCATATATAAAGAAACGCATTACATCATTCAATTGAGTATAGTAAGCATATATAAAGAAACGCGTCACACCATTCAATTGAGTATAGTAAGCATATATAAAGAAACGCGTCACAACATTCAATTGAGTATAGTAAGCATTTATAAAGAAACGCGTCACACCATTCAATTGAGTATAGTAAGCATATATAAAGAAACGCGTCACAACATTCAATTGAGTATAGTAAGCATATATAAAGAAACGCGTCACATCATTCAATTGAGTATAGTAAGCATATATAAAGTAACGCGTCACATCACTCAATTGAGTATAGTAAGCATATATAAAGAAACGCATTACATCATTCAATTGAGTATAGTAAGCATATATAAAGAAACGCATTACATCATTCAATTGAGTATAGTAAGCATATATAAAGAAACGCATTACATCATTCAATTGAGTATAGTAAGCATATATAAAGAAACGCATTACATCATTCAATTGAGTATAGTAAGCATATATAAAGAAACGCGTCACACCATTCAATTGAGTATAGTAAGCATATATAAAGAAACGCGTCACACCATTCAATTGAGTATAGTAAGCATATATAAAGAAACGCGTCACATCATTCAATTGAGTATAGTAAGCATATATAAAGAAACGCATTACATCATTCAATTGAGTATAGTAAGCATATATAAAGAAACGCATCACATCATTCAATTGAGTATAGTAAGCATATATAAAGAAACGCGTCCCACCATTCAATTGAGTATAGTAAGCATATATAAAGAAACGCGTCACACCATTCAATTGAGTATAGTAAGCATATATAAAGAAACGCGTCACACCATTCAATTGAGTATAGTAAGCATATATAAAGAAACGCGTCACACCATTCAATTGAGTATAGTAAGCATATATAAAGAAACGCGTCACAACATTCAATTGAGTATAGTAAGCATTTATAAAGAAACGCGTCACACCATTCAATTGAGTATAGTAAGCATATATAAAGAAACGCGTCACAACATTCAATTGAGTATAGTAAGCATATATAAAGAAACGCGTCACATCATTCAATTGAGTATAGTAAGCATATATAAAGTAACGCGTCACATCACTCAATTGAGTATAGTAAGCATATATAAAGAAACGCATTACATCATTCAATTGAGTATAGTAAGCATATATAAAGAAACGCATTACATCATTCAATTGAGTATAGTAAGCATATATAAAGAAACGCATTACATCATTCAATTGAGTATAGTAAGCATATATAAAGAAACGCATTACATCATTCAATTGAGTATAGTAAGCATATATAAAGAAACGCGTCACACCATTCAATTGAGTATAGTAAGCATATATAAAGAAACGCGTCACACCATTCAATTGAGTATAGTAAGCATATATAAAGAAACGCATCACACCATTCAATTGAGTATAGTAAGCATATATAAAGAAACGCATTACATCATTCAATTGAGTATAGTAAGCATATATAAAGAAACGCGTCACATCATTCAATTGAGTATAGTAAGCATATATAAAGAAACGCGTCACACCATTCAATTGAGTATAGTAAGCATATATAAAGAAACGCGTCACAACATTCAATTGAGTATAGTAAGCATATATAAAGAAACGCGTCACAACATTCAATTGAGTATAGTAAGCATATATAAAGAAACGCGTCACAACATTCAATTGAGTATAGTAAGCATATATAAAGAAACGCGTCACACCATTCAATTGAGTATAGTAAGCATATATAAAGAAACGCGTCACACCATTCAATTGAGTATAGTAAGCATATATAAAGAAACGCGTCACATCATTTAATTGAGTATAGTAAGCATATATAAAGAAACGCGTCACACCATTCAATTGAGTATAGTAAGCATATATAAAGAAACGCGTCACACCATTCAATTGAGTATAGTAAGCATATATAAAGAAACGCGTCACAACATTCAATTGAGTATAGTAAGCATATATAAAGAAACGCGTCACAACATTCAATTGAGTATAGTAAGCATATATAAAGAAACGCGTCACACCATTCAATTGAGTATAGTAAGCATATATAAAGAAACGCGTCACACCATTCAATTGAGTATAGTAAGCATATATAAAGAAACGCGTCACAACATTCAATTGAGTATAGTAAGCATATATAAAGAAACGCGTCACAACATTCAATTGAGTATAGTAAGCATATATAAAGAAACGCGTCACAACATTCAATTGAGTATAGTAAGCATATATAAAGAAACGCGTCACACCATTCAATTGAGTATAGTAAGCATATATAAAGAAACGCATTACATCATTAAATTGAGTATAGTAAGCATATATAAAGAAACGCGTCACACCATTCAATTGAGTATAGTAAGCATTTATAAAGAAACGCGTCACACCATTCAATTGAGTATAGTAAGCATATATAAAGAAACGCGTCACACCATTCAATTGAGTATAGTAAGCATATATAAAGAAACGCGTCACAACATTCAATTGAGTATAGTAAGCATATATAAAGAAACGCGTCACACCATTCAATTGAGTATAGTAAGCATATATAAAGAAACGCATTACATCATTAAATTGAGTATAGTAAGCATATATAAAGAAACGCGTCACACCATTCAATTGAGTATAGTAAGCATATATAAAGAAACGCGTCACACCATTCAATTGAGTATAGTAAGCATATATAAAGAAACGCGTCACACCATTCAATTGAGTATAGTAAGCATATATAAAGAAACGCGTCACACCATTCAATTGAGTATAGTAAGCATATATAAAGAAACGCGTCACAACATTCAATTGAGTATAGTAAGCATATATAAAGAAACGCGTCACACCATTCAATTGAGTATAGTAAGCATATATAAAGAAACGCGTCACACCATTCAATTGAGTATAGTAAGCATATATAAAGAAACGCATTACATCATTAAATTGAGTATAGTAAGCATATATAAAGAAACGCGTCACATCATTCAATTGAGTATAGTAAGCATATATAAAGAAACGCATTACATCATTAAATTGAGTATAGTAAGCATATATAAAGAAACGCGTCACATCATTCAATTGAGTATAGTAAGCATATATAAAGAAACGCGTCACATCATTCAATTGAGTATAGTAAGCATATATAAAGAAACGCGTCACATCATTCAATTGAGTATAGTAAGCATATATAAAGAAACGCATTACATCATTAAATTGAGTATAGTAAGCATATATAAAGAAACGCGTCACATCATTCAATTGAGTATAGTAAGCATATATAAAGAAACGCGTCACAACATTCAATTGAGTATAGTAAGCATATATAAAGAAACGCGTCACACCATTCAATTGAGTATAGTAAGCATATATAAAGAAACGCATTACATCATTAAATTGAGTATAGTAAGCATATATAAAGAAACGCGTCACACCATTCAATTGAGTATAGTAAGCATATATAAAGAAACGCGTCACAACATTCAATTGAGTATAGTAAGCATATATAAAGAAACGCGTCACACCATTCAATTGAGTATAGTAAGCATATATAAAGAAACGCGTCACACCATTCAATTGAGTATAGTAAGCATATATAAAGAAACGCATTACATCATTAAATTGAGTATAGTAAGCATATATAAAGAAACGCGTCACACCATTCAATTGAGTATAGTAAGCATATATAAAGAAACGCGTCACAACATTCAATTGAGTATAGTAAGCATATATAAAGAAACGCGTCACAACATTCAATTGAGTATAGTAAGCATATATAAAGAAACGCGTCACACCATTCAATTGAGTATAGTAAGCATATATAAAGAAACGCATTACATCATTAAATTGAGTATAGTAAGCATATATAAAGAAACGCGTCACACCATTCAATTGAGTATAGTAAGCATATATAAAGAAACGCATTACATCATTAAATTGAGTATAGTAAGCATATATAAAGAAACGCGTCACACCATTCAATTGAGTATAGTAAGCATATATAAAGAAACGCGTCACACCATTCAATTGAGTATAGTAAGCATATATAAAGAAACGCGTCACAACATTCAATTGAGTATAGTAAGCATATATAAAGAAACGCGTCACAACATTCAATTGAGTATAGTAAGCATATATAAAGAAACGCGTCACACCATTCAATTGAGTATAGTAAGCATATATAAAGAAACGCATTACATCATTAAATTGAGTATAGTAAGCATATATAAAGAAACGCGTCACACCATTCAATTGAGTATAGTAAGCATATATAAAGAAACGCGTCACATCATTCAATTGAGTATAGTAAGCATATATAAAGAAACGCGTCACAACATTCAATTGAGTATAGTAAGCATATATAAAGAAACGCGTCACACCATTCAATTGAGTATAGTAAGCATATATAAAGAAACGCGTCACATCATTCAATTGAGTATAGTAAGCATATATAAAGAAACGCGTCACACCATTCAATTGAGTATAGTAAGCATATATAAAGAAACGCGTCACACCATTCAATTGAGTATAGTAAGCATATATAAAGAAACGCGTCACACCATTCAATTGAGTATAGTAAGCATATATAAAGAAACGCGTCACACCATTCAATTGAGTATAGTAAGCATATATAAAGAAACGCGTCACACCATTCAATTGAGTATAGTAAGCATATATAAAGAAACGCATTACATCATTAAATTGAGTATAGTAAGCATATATAAAGAAACGCGTCACACCATTCAATTGAGTATAGTAAGCATTTATAAAGAAACGCGTCACACCATTCAATTGAGTATAGTAAGCATATATAAAGAAACGCGTCACATCATTCAATTGAGTATAGTAAGCATATATAAAGAAACGCGTCACAACATTCAATTGAGTATAGTAAGCATATATAAAGAAACGCGTCACACCATTCAATTGAGTATAGTAAGCATATATAAAGAAACGCGTCACACCATTCAATTGAGTATAGTAAGCATATATAAAGAAACGCATTACATCATTAAATTGAGTATAGTAAGCATATATAAAGAAACGCGTCACACCATTCAATTGAGTATAGTAAGCATTTATAAAGAAACGCGTCACACCATTCAATTGAGTATAGTAAGCATATATAAAGAAACGCGTCACACCATTCAATTGAGTATAGTAAGCATATATAAAGAAACGCGTCACAACATTCAATTGAGTATAGTAAGCATATATAAAGAAACGCGTCACACCATTCAATTGAGTATAGTAAGCATATATAAAGAAACGCGTCACACCATTCAATTGAGTATAGTAAGCATATATAAAGAAACGCATTACATCATTAAATTGAGTATAGTAAGCATATATAAAGAAACGCGTCACACCATTCAATTGAGTATAGTAAGCATTTATAAAGAAACGCGTCACAACATTCAATTGAGTATAGTAAGCATATATAAAGAAACGCGTCACAACATTCAATTGAGTATAGTAAGCATATATAAAGAAACGCGTCACAACATTCAATTGAGTATAGTAAGCATATATAAAGAAACGCGTCACAACATTCAATTGAGTATAGTAAGCATTTATAAAGAAACGCGTCACACCATTCAATTGAGTATAGTAAGCATATATAAAGAAACGCGTCACACCATTCAATTGAGTGTAGTAAGCATATATAAAGAAACGCGTCACAACATTCAATTGAGTATAGTAAGCATATATAAAGAAACGCGTCACACCATTCAATTGAGTATAGTAAGCATATATAAAGAAACGCATTACATCATTAAATTGAGTATAGTAAGCATATATAAAGAAACGCGTCACACCATTCAATTGAGTATAGTAAGCATTTATAAAGAAACGCGTCACAACATTCAATTGAGTATAGTAAGCATATATAAAGAAACGCGTCACAACATTCAATTGAGTATAGTAAGCATATATAAAGAAACGCGTCACACCATTCAATTGAGTATAGTAAGCATTTATAAAGAAACGCGTCACATCATTCAATTGAGTATAGTAAGCATTTATAAAGAAACGCGTCACAACATTCAATTGAGTATAGTAAGCATATATAAAGAAACGCGTCACAACATTCAATTGAGTATAGTAAGCATATATAAAGAAACGCATCACATCATTCAATTGAGTATAGTAAGCATATATAAAGAAACGCGTCACAACATTCAATTGAGTATAGTAAGCATATATAAAGAAACGCGTCACACCATTCAATTGAGTATAGTAAGCATATATAAAGAAACGCGTCACACCATTCAATTGAGTATAGTAAGCATTTATAAAGAAACGCGTCACAACATTCAATTGAGTATAGTAAGCATATATAAAGAAACGCGTCACAACATTCAATTGAGTATAGTAAGCATATATAAAGAAACGCGTCACAACATTCAATTGAGTATAGTAAGCATATATAAAGAAACGCGTCACAACATTCAATTGAGTATAGTAAGCATATATAAAGAAACGCGTCACAACATTCAATTGAGTATAGTAAGCATTTATAAAGAAACGCGTCACACCATTCAATTGAGTATAGTAAGCATTTATAAAGAAATGCGCCTCACCAATCAATTGAGTATAGTAAGCATATATAAAGAAACGCGTCACACCATTCAATTGAGTATAGTAAGCATATATAAAGAAACGCGTCACACCATTCAATTGAGTATAGTAAGCATATATAAAGAAACGCGCCTCACCATTCAATTGAGTATAGTAAGCATATATAAAGAAACGCGTCACAACATTCAATTGAGTATAGTAAGCATATATAAAGAAACGCGTCACAACATTCAATTGAGTATAGTAAGCATATATAAAGAAAAGCGTCACAACATTCAATTGAGTATAGTAAGCATTTATAAAGAAACGCGTCACACCATTCAATTGAGTATAGTAAGCATTTATAAAGAAATGCGCCTCACCAATCAATTGAGTATAGTAAGCATATATAAAGAAACGCGTCACACCATTCAATTGAGTATAGTAAGCATATATAAAGAAACGCGTCACACCATTCAATTGAGTATAGTAAGCATTTATAAAGAAACGCGTCACACCATTCAATTGAGTATAGTAAGCATTTATAAAGAAATGCGCCTCACCACTCAATTGAGTATAGTAAGCATTTATAAAGAAACGCGTCACACCATTCAATTGAGTATAGTAAGCATTTATAAAGAAACGCGTCACACCATTCAATTGAGTATAGTAAGCATTTATAAAGAAATGCGCCTCACCAATCAATTGAGTATAGTAAGCATATATAAAGAAACGCGTCACACCATTCAATTGAGTATAGTAAGCATATATAAAGAAACGCGTCACACCATTCAATTGAGTATAGTAAGCATATATAAAGAAACGCGTCACACCACTCAATTGAGTATAGTAAGCATTTATAAAGAAACGCGTCACACCATTCAATTGAGTATAGTAAGCATATATAAAGAAACGCGTCACACCATTCAATTGAGTATAGTAAGCATATATAAAGAAACGCGTCACACCATTCAATTGAGTATAGTAAGCATATATAAAGAAACGCGCCTCACCATTCAATTGAGTATAGTAAGCATATATAAAGAAACGCGCCTCACCATTCAATTGAGTATAGTAAGCATTTATAAAGAAACGCGCCACAACATTCAATTGAGTATAGTAAGCATATATAAAGAAACGCGTCACACCATTCAATTGAGTATAGTAAGCATATATAAAGAAACGCGTCACACCATTCAATTGAGTATAGTAAGCATATATAAAGAAACGCGCCTCACCATTCAATTGAGTATAGTAAGCATATATAAAGAAACGCGCCTCACCATTCAATTGAGTATAGTAAGCATTTATAAAGAAACGCGCCACAACATTCAATTGAGTATAGTAAGCATATATAAAGAAACGCGTCACACCATTCAATTGAGTATAGTAAGCATATATAAAGAAACGCGTCACACCATTCAATTGAGTATAGTAAGCATATATAAAGAAACGCGCCTCACCATTCAATTGAGTATAGTAAGCATATATAAAGAAACGCGCCTCACCATTCAATTGAGTATAGTAAGCATTTATAAAGAAACGCGCCACAACATTCAATTGAGTATAGTAAGCATATATAAAGAAACGCGTCACACCATTCAATTGAGTATAGTAAGCATTTATAAAGAAACGCGCCACAACATTCAATTGAGTATAGTAAGCATATATAAAGAAACGCGTCACACCATTCAATTGAGTATAGTAAGCATTTATAAAGAAATGCGCCTCACCACTCAATTGAGTATAGTAAGCATATATAAAGAAATGCGCCTCACCAATCAATTGAGTATAGTAAGCATTTATAAAGAAACGCGTCACACCATTCAATTGAGTATAGTAAGCATATATAAAGAAACGCGTCACAACATTCAATTGAGTATAGTAAGCATATATAAAGAAACGCATTACATCATTAAATTGAGTATAGTAAGCATATATAAAGAAACGCGTCACGCCATTCAATTGAGTATAGTAAGCATATATAAAGAAACGCGTCACACCATTCAATTGAGTGTAGTAAGCATATATAAAGAAACGCGTCACAACATTCAATTGAGTATAGTAAGCATATATAAAGAAACGCGTCACACCATTCAATTGAGTATAGTAAGCATATATAAAGAAACGCGTCACACCATTCAATTGAGTATAGTAAGCATATATAAAGAAACGCGTCACATCATTCAATTGAGTATAGTAAGCATTTATAAAGAAACGCGTCACACCATTCAATTGAGTATAGTAAGCATTTATAAAGAAATGCGCCTCACCACTCAATTGAGTATAGTAAGCATTTATAAAGAAACGCGTCACACCATTCAATTGAGTATAGTAAGCATTTATAAAGAAATGCGCCTCACCACTCAATTGAGTATAGTAAGCATATATAAAGAAATGCGCCTCACCAATCAATTGAGTATAGTAAGCATTTATAAAGAAACGCGTCACACCATTCAATTGAGTATAGTAAGCATATATAAAGAAACGCGTCACAACATTCAATTGAGTATAGTAAGCATTTATAAAGAAACGCGTCACACCATTCAATTGAGTATAGTAAGCATATATAAAGAAACGCGTCACACCATTCAATTGAGTATAGTAAGCATTTATAAAGAAATGCGCCTCACCACTCAATTGAGTATAGTAAGCATTTATAAAGAAACGCGTCACACCATTCAATTGAGTATAGTAAGCATTTATAAAGAAATGCGCCTCACCACTCAATTGAGTATAGTAAGCATATATAAAGAAATGCGCCTCACCAATCAATTGAGTATAGTAAGCATTTATAAAGAAACGCGTCACACCATTCAATTGAGTATAGTAAGCATATATAAAGAAACGCGTCACAACATTCAATTGAGTATAGTAAGCATATATAAAGAAACGCATTACATCATTAAATTGAGTATAGTAAGCATATATAAAGAAACGCGTCACGCCATTCAATTGAGTATAGTAAGCATATATAAAGAAACGCGTCACATCATTCAATTGAGTATAGTAAGCATATATAAAGAAACGCGTCACACCATTCAATTGAGTATAGTAAGCATTTATAAAGAAACGCGTCACAACATTCAATTGAGTATAGTAAGCATATATAAAGAAACGCGTCACACCATTCAATTGAGTATAGTAAGCATATATAAAGAAACGCGTCACAACATTCAATTGAGTATAGTAAGCATATATAAAGAAACGCGTCACAACATTCAATTGAGTATAGTAAGCATATATAAAGAAACGCGTCACAACATTCAATTGAGTATAGTAAGCATATATAAAGAAACGCGTCACAACATTCAATTGAGTATAGTAAGCATATATAAAGAAACGCGTCACAACATTCAATTGAGTATAGTAAGCATATATAAAGAAACGCGTCACAACATTCAATTGAGTATAGTAAGCATATATAAAGAAACGCGTCACATCATTCAATTGAGTATAGTAAGCATATATAAAGAAACGCGTCACACCACTCAATTGAGTATAGTAAGCATATATAAAGAAACGCGTCACAACATTCAATTGAGTATAGTAAGCATTTATAAAGAAACGCGTCACATCATTCAATTGAGTATAGTAAGCATATATAAAGAAACGCGTCACAACATTCAATTGAGTATAGTAAGCATTTATAAAGAAACGCGTCACACCATTCAATTGAGTATAGTAAGCATATATAAAGAAACGCGTCACACCACTCAATTGAGTATAGTAAGCATATATAAAGAAACGCGTCACAACATTCAATTGAGTATAGTAAGCATTTATAAAGAAACGCGTCACATCATTCAATTGAGTATAGTAAGCATATATAAAGAAACGCGTCACATCATTCAATTGAGTATAGTAAGCATATATAAAGAAACGCGTCACACCATTCAATTGAGTATAGTAAGCATATATAAAGAAACGCGTCACAACATTCAATTGAGTATAGTAAGCATATATAAAGAAACGCGTCACATCATTCAATTGAGTATAGTAAGCATATATAAAGAAACGCGTCACACCATTCAATTGAGTATAGTAAGCATATATAAAGAAACGCGTCACATCATTCAATTGAGTATAGTAAGCATATATAAAGAAACGCGTCACAACATTCAATTGAGTATAGTAAGCATATATAAAGAAACGCGTCACATCATTCAATTGAGTGTAGTAAGCATATATAAAGAAATGCGTCACATCATTTAATTGAGTATAGTAAGCATATATAAAGAAACGCGTCACAACATTCAATTGAGTATAGTAAGCATGTATAAAGAAACGCGTCACAACATTCAATTGAGTATAGTAGGCATATATAAAGAAACGCGTCAGAACATTCAATTGAGTATAGTAAGCATATATAAAGAAACGCGTCACAACATTCAATTGAGTATAGTAAGCATATATAAAGAAACGCGTCACACCATTCAATTGAGTATAGTAAGCATATATAAAGAAACGCGTCACAACATTCAATTGAGTATAGTAGGCATATATAAAGAAACGCGTCAGAACATTCAATTGAGTATAGTAAGCATATATAAAGAAACGCGTCACAACATTCAATTGAGTGTAGTAAGCATATATAAAGAAACGCGTCACAACATTCAATTGAGTGTAGTAAGCATATATAAAGAAACGCGTCACACCATTTAATTGAGTATAGTAAGCATATATAAAGAAACGCATTACATCATTAAATTGAGTATAGTAAGCATATATAAAGAAACGCATTACACCATTTAATTGAGTATAGTAAGCATATATAAAGAAACGCATTACATCATTAAATTGAGTATAGTAAGCATATATAAAGAAACGCGTCACATCATTAAATTGAGTATAGTAAGCATATATAAAGAAACGCATTACAACATTCAATTGAGTGTAGTAAGCATATATAAAGAAACGCATTACATCATTAAATTGAGTATAGTAAGCATATATAAAGAAACGCGTCACATCATTAAATTGAGTATAGTAAGCATATATAAAGAAACGCATTACATCATTAAATTGAGTATAGTAAGCATATATAAAGAAACGCGTCACATCATTAAATTGAGTATAGTAAGCATATATAAAGAAACGCATTACATCATTAAATTGAGTATAGTAAGCATATATAAAGAAACGCATTTCAACATTCAATTGAGTATAGTAAGCATATATAAAGAAACGCGTCACACCATTTAATTGAGTATAGTAAGCATATATAAAGAAACGCATTACATCATTAAATTGAGTATAGTAAGCATATATAAAGAAACGCGTCACATCATTAAATTGAGTATAGTAAGCATATATAAAGAAACGCATTACATCATTAAATTGAGTATAGTAAGCATATATAAAGAAACGCATTACAACATTCAATTGAGTATAGTAAGCATATATAAAGAAACGCATTACATCATTAAATTGAGTATAGTAAGCATATATAAAGAAACGCGTCACAACATTCAATTGAGTGTAGTAAGCATATATAAAGAAACGCGTCACACCATTTAATTGAGTATAGTAAGCATATATAAAGAAACGCATTACATCATTAAATTGAGTATAGTAAGCATATATAAAGAAACGCGTCACATCATTAAATTGAGTATAGTAAGCATATATAAAGAAACGCATTACATCATTAAATTGAGTATAGTAAGCATATATAAAGAAACGCGTCACATCATTAAATTGAGTATAGTAAGCATATATAAAGAAACGCGTCACAACATTCAATTGAGTGTAGTAAGCATATATAAAGAAACGCGTCACAACATTCAATTGAGTATAGTAAGCATATATAAAGAAACGCGTCACAACATTCAATTGAGTATAGTAAGCATATATAAAGAAACGCGTCACACCATTCAATTGAGTATAGTAAGCATATATAAAGAAACGCATTACATCATTAAATTGAGTATAGTAAGCATATATAAAGAAACGCGTCACATCATTAAATTGAGTATAGTAAGCATATATAAAGAAACGCGTCACAACATTCAATTGAGTATAGTAAGCATATATAAAGAAACGCGTCACATCATTCAATTGAGTATAGTAAGCATATATAAAGAAACGCGTCACAACATTCAATTGAGTGTAGTAAGCATATATAAAGAAACGCGTCACAACATTCAATTGAGTGTAGTAAGCATATATAAAGAAACGCGTCACAACATTCAATTGAGTGTAGTAAGCATATATAAAGAAACGCGTCACAACATTCAATTGAGTATAGTAAGCATATATAAAGAAACGCGTCACACCATTCAATTGAGTATAGTAAGCATATATAAAGAAACGCGTCACAACATTCAATTGAGTGTAGTAAGCATATATAAAGAAACGCGTCACAACATTCAATTGAGTATAGTAAGCATATATAAAGAAACGCGTCACACCATTCAATTGAGTATAGTAAGCATATATAAAGAAACGCGTCACAACATTCAATTGAGTGTAGTAAGCATATATAAAGAAACGCGTCACAACATTCAATTGAGTATAGTAAGCATATATAAAGAAACGCGTCACAACATTCAATTGAGTGTAGTAAGCATATATAAAGAAACGCGTCACAACATTCAATTGAGTGTAGTAAGCATATATAAAGAAACGCGTCACAACATTCAATTGAGTATAGTAAGCATATATAAAGAAACGCGTCACAACATTCAATTGAGTATAGTAAGCATATATAAAGAAACGCGTCACAACATTCAATTGAGTGTAGTAAGCATATATAAAGAAACGCGTCACACCATTCAATTGAGTATAGTAAGCATATATAAAGAAACGCGTCACACCATTCAATTGAGTATAGTAAGCATATATAAAGAAACGCGTCACAACATTCAATTGAGTGTAGTAAGCATATATAAAGAAACGCGTCACAACATTCAATTGAGTGTAGTAAGCATATATAAAGAAACGCGTCACACCATTCAATTGAGTATAGTAAGCATATATAAAGAAACGCGTCACAACACTCAATTGAGTATAGTAAGCATATATAAAGAAACGCGTCACAACATTCAATTGAGTGTAGTAAGCATATATAAAGAAACGCGTCACACCATTCAATTGAGTATAGTAAGCATATATAAAGAAACGCGTCACAACATTCAATTGAGTGTAGTAAGCATATATAAAGAAACGCGTCACAACATTCAATTGAGTATAGTAAGCATATATAAAGAAACGCGTCACACCATTCAATTGAGTATAGTAAGCATATATAAAGAAACGCGTCACAACATTCAATTGAGTGTAGTAAGCATATATAAAGAAACGCGTCACAACATTCAATTGAGTGTAGTAAGCATATATAAAGAAACGCGTCACACCATTCAATTGAGTATAGTAAGCATATATAAAGAAACGCGTCACATCATTCAATTGAGTATAGTAAGCATATATAAAGAAACGCGTCACAACATTCAATTGAGTGTAGTAAGCATATATAAAGAAACGCGTCACAACATTCAATTGAGTATAGTAAGCATATATAAAGAAACGCGTCACACCATTCAATTGAGTATAGTAAGCATATATAAAGAAACGCGTCACAACATTCAATTGAGTATAGTAAGCATATATAAAGAAACGCGTCACAACATTCAATTGAGTATAGTAAGCATATATAAAGAAACGCGTCACACCATTCAATTGAGTATAGTAAGCATATATAAAGAAACGCGTCACAACATTCAATTGAGTGTAGTAAGCATATATAAAGAAACGCGTCACAACATTCAATTGAGTGTAGTAAGCATATATAAAGAAACGCGTCACAACATTCAATTGAGTGTAGTAAGCATATATAAAGAAACGCGTCACAACATTCAATTGAGTGTAGTAAGCATATATAAAGAAACGCGTCACAACATTCAATTGAGTATAGTAAGCATATATAAAGAAACGCATTACATCATTAAATTGAGTATAGTAAGCATATATAAAGAAACGCGTCACAACATTCAATTGAGTGTAGTAAGCATATATAAAGAAACGCGTCACATCATTAAATTGAGTATAGTAAGCATATATAAAGAAACGCGTCACAACATTCAATTGAGTGTAGTAAGCATATATAAAGAAACGCGTCACAACATTCAATTGAGTATAGTAAGCATATATAAAGAAACGCGTCACAACATTCAATTGAGTGTAGAAAGCATATATAAAGAAACGCGTCACAACATTCAATTGAGTATAGTAAGCATATATGAAGAAACGCGTCACACCATTCATATGATATTAATAAGCAAATGCCAAAAACTATCAAACCATTCATATTATGAAGTTGTAAGCATATACCAAGAAACACATCGCCATTCATATGGTGACGTTGAACATTTATGCTAAGAAACACATTACACAATTCAGCTGATGAAATAGTAAGTATATATCAAGAAACACGTAACATCATCCATATGGTGAAGTATATGGGATGCAGAAAACTCGTACCCAAAACGAACTCGTACGTATACCCACCGGGAATTCGTACCCACGGGTAACTCGTACCCAAAAAAATCGGAGAACTCGTACCAACTTATTTTTATATAAATAGGAGAGGCAAGACAATAATATTGTTTTTGTATGATGTTTATTTCATAGTTTCGTAACATAATAACACAATATAAAACCATAGTTTCATACTACAGATAGATACATACTTTCGTAATATAAATTACTTTCGTATTTCGTATTTTACATGCATCGTCATCCTTTATTTAAAACATTTGATGAAACATGTGTTGTCTTTTTCTAATTTCTTTGTTGCATACTACACACTCTGCCATGTTGACAAGTGTCATTTCTAGTAGAAAATACTGGTAACTTATACCCTGACGGTGTTGTTTTAGTTAAGTGGATATTCTCTAATAGAGTCAATACTGTCACCCCATACATGGCCTCCAATTCACAGGGGTTCGAATCGCTGTTTTGACAATATTTTCAAATTTCAAAATCTAGATTGCTGCATTCATGTGATGTTTATGTACGATATTGTGAGCTCATGTTCCAAATTTGAGCAAAATCGGTTAAGAAATAAAGATTTGTGATAAATATCCCCGCTATTTATATAAAGACACAATAGCGGGGATATTTTTATTCCGTCAGGAAAACTGCAGAGTAGTTTATTACTTATTATTTATAACGTTATTGTTTTTAATTGTAGTTATAGACAAATACATTATTCTTGATTGATAATAATATAATACATTAGTTGTATTTATATTATTAATACATCTAATACCAAAAATTAAAAGTGGGTACGAGTTCTCCGGCGGATTTGGGTACGAGTTCTCTGATTTTTGTGGGTACGAGTTCGTTTTGGGTACGAGTTTTCCTACAGCCGAAGTATATAGTACACTTATACCAAGAAAAACGAGTATCGATGAACTGAAAATCAACGTTAAACTTTCAATATCATATCACTTTTAAAAATAGATTTGACATATTTGTTATAAACGCTTATGCCTAGACTTTCCTTGGGTAAAGCAAAAGATCACGATAATGGAAAAACGAAGACTTTTAAGAAGTAGCATATATGAGTAAATCCAAAATACCCTGAACTTGATATGCTGAAATATTTGGTAATGAACGCTTATGTTCACACTAATTGTTGCGTAAAAGCTCAGACACAAGGTATTCCAAAAACATAGTTTACTTCTACATCATATATCTAAGTGTACTGCAAGGACAGAGCAGGGAGTAAACTAAATTGCTTGTAAATACACCGAGAGTTTGTCAAGAACCATCCCGAATACATCTCAAACCGAACCTTTTTCAGAGCTCACAAATCACGTAAACTAGAGCGACTCATGGGTAACAGGTTTTGCCTGCAAATGACAAATTACCATTTTCAGCTGTTGTCGCTCATCAGTGGAAGAGAAAACTACAAGATTAATTGCTTTAAAAGGAGCTAGCACTAATTTCTTGCGGAACCTCGCTTATTTCTTCAACGCGGCACCAGTTGTTGGTTCATCATGTAACTCACGGTTAACTCCCAGCAATAGGCACGCTCCATGTTGACGTATGTCTTGAAGCATGTGCTTGTTTCCAAACTTGTACTCTAAAGTGTGAAATGAAGTACATGTATGAATAGACTATACAATGTTTGTATAATTACTATACCTTCATCCTTATGTATGATGGTCGAAGGGGATGATAAATTTTAAAAAATATTTCAGTTCCATTTGCATTCACTTTTTCTAGACTTGCTGAATAAGGATCTAGACTGTATTAGAACCTCTTATTCTTTTTCACAAGCATGGGTAAAGAACACAAATTTAGAAAAGAGAGAGATTGAATACACAGTAGGCTTTGCTTAACAACATGTATATAACTATTTTATTGGCATGTGAGTTTTAAAAAAATAATAATGGATATTTCAAATTGATAATTAATCTAAGATTTAGATTCTGAAATTATTTTTTGTGTGTAAAATTAGAAAATTTGAACAAATTAAAATAAGTTAACGAGGAGCCTCTGTGATGTGTTCTTTAGTCTTGTTGTAGTTCCTTGAAATTAAGGGATTGGATGACAGACTTATTGATACTGAAAAATTGTATCTGTCTAATAAGATATTGAACTATATATAGCAGTGATATGTTAAAATGATATATGAGCTCTGACTGGATGATATAAGCATGTTGGCACATTGAGGATAAACACGGTATGGCAGATTTAAAAATGCCGATTTGCTATGAATATATATGACGTGTTGCTGTGTTTCCTGGTTTTCTACATGGGAAAAATAAACGGAATTGCTTGTTTTGAACAGCCAACGACGGTTTCTCTTTAAAAAGGAAAACATTTTGACATTCTTATTTCTATCCTTTGCACATGAAAAACGCTTGATGATAATTCATTTGTGATAAAAGGAATGGTAGAGATTGGTATGTGACGTTTATAGTAAGTGAATGCCAGGTCGGAATCTCCTTTTTCAATGGAATAGAAGCATGAGTGATTTATCTACAACGTTAACGGGTATAAAGATTAGTGATGCACAAAACGGCCTCGAACATGATTTACAAAAACGGCATGAATCTTGACATGTATATGATGAAGACAAAACAAGAAACGGTTGCAGCATGCTTGAAAACCGGGTATACAATACATTATTCTCCGTCGTTTCACTGTCAACTAGCTTGGGAGGACATGCGACTAGAATGCTAATGATAGTTATTTTTCATTGCCGAAGACAAGTTCACCGTTAAAGGAGGCAGTTTGTCACAACACGTGTTTGACTGTTAGACTAACAGTGAGATTGAGCGAGATCTGAGGCCGAGATTGCAACTGTCATGTCAGAAACTCCGCGCCTCGGAATGTAATCAGTGATATAGGAACTTCGTTCTTATCTGGCCATCGACTCGGGACTGTCAGATCCGACAAGATAAGCCAGGCCACTTCAGTCGAAAACTGTCAGCACGCTGGAAAAAGGAATGAGAGAAAATTGTTGGGTAATAATCGCATCGCGTGCCAACTCGACTAACAAATCGTTCTAGTCTGGAAGGAATTAAGATATCAAGTAAAGTTGTTTCCCTATCGACAGCTTTCAGATTCCCTTTTGTTGAAGAATCCGATAATCTCGGCCACAAAAGGGGATTTTTTGAAGAATGTCGATTCCGCTAAAAGTCGTCATCTATTTCTGTGTTGGTAACGAACGCAGACGGAAGTAATTATTCGCCGATACTCGTTTGTACCAGCGAGTAGAGAAGTTGCTTGAGAAACGGAAGAGCCTGAGGTAAGACGCGCGCATGTGTAGAGTAAGTCGCGCGCAGCTGTCTGGACGCGTTATCGCGGCACCAGCTGGGGTCTATACCGTTGCTGTCCCGGACCCAGTCAGAGATGTAATACGAACTAGCCCAGGGTTGGATTCCATTTAAATTCCACAAATACACAAGAAGACGAGTGAATTCCACGCCCATAATTATGATGTTTTGATCCATGAGCTCCAATTCTCGCGAAAGTTGGTGAGAACTTGTGATACTTTAAAAAAAAAGACTTGGAGACCCGAGTTCGGGGACAATAAGAGATCGGCTAGCCAACAGGTGGCCTCCCCATCTCATGGCTTGCGTTTCAATCAGTTGTTAGTTTTTGGAATATATTTTCCAGATTTGACTTAGATTGATTTTGACAGTGTATTTGAGAGCAGGTGATACTTTCAATTTGAAACTTTATTGACTACATTCACGCTATTCGATCCCGGAAAACTTATAAACTGTTTTTATTATTCAGTTGAATTTCATGCTTTGTTGAATTGGACAATTTCAATTACTGCCCCCTGTCATTTTGGTTGTTTATGCTTCCGCAATTTGAATTATTTTGTAATTTCTCATGGGAATACAGTTTATATGCTGTTTGAATTAAACTGTCTGTAAACAAAATGAACACAATTGAATTACTTGATCTTCTTTGAAAATTTAGATGCTTCATCGTAAACAAAATCATACCACAAGACCTATTCCAAAGGCATTTGTACAAGATTGTGCACAAGTTCAATGCGCTTACCGGGATTATCCTTTTCTGAAGCAAGTTCCTTATGGCATGTTGATGCATTCGACGTAAGAGGAAAAGGACTTACTATATATACGTATTTGAAAACATAAATATTTGTTTTACTTGTTAATGTCCTTCAACTTGTCGTTTTAGACTTGAAATGTGATGTTGGTTCTAGTTGCAACTGAACCTACAGAAATGGCGAACATGATTGCATGTGCAAATGTCATAAATTATGTCGAATTTACGAAAACACTTTTACACAATTTATGGCAATTTACAATTCTAAAATTCGTCGTACATTTAATCTGTTGACAGAAGCAGAATATGATTCGTGAACTAACAACCTGTGAACTATAATATACTGAACGCGGTTTTATGAAATACATATTTAGAACTGATTTCAGACTACTCCCTGTTAAATGAGACATATTAGTCCAACATCAGTTATAATCGTATCAATTGTACTTACATAAATGCCGTTATGTTTTATTCATCAATGTTTAAAAATAATAGCACCTGTACATGTATGTAATAACCCATTTTCACGCTAACCCTGACGACTAAATTCAAGACTTCTTGTTCAAAGTTTGATCGCCTTTTAATATCAAAGTACTTCATGAGCTCTCTGAGTAGCATGTCCCTAACGCAACCCTAAAGGACGATCAGATCTAACTCTATTCCGACTTTTTGGACTGTCCCACGCAAGCTTAGGTGAGAATCTTAACGCCAAGTTGTATTTATAAACATATCTCCACGAAAAGAAAACGCTCCGTATGTTTTCAAACACCCATACATCTCGTTCAACCCCATGAGCCTCGTTCTGAGATAAGACAACCCAACTTCCGCTCCAACCCACCCAGGGTGCCCACTCCGCCATGTTTACTTGACTGAGGGAAACATTTGCAAGAATCGGGGGATATTGGACCCCCCTCAAATCGACCTCACACCAACGGGCACCTGTTTGGGGGGAGCGGGAGGGGGATTTGGTTTTGCTAGGGCGAGAAGGTGGCGGTTGTACAGTGGGGGGCGAAATGCCCAATTAGAGACGACCATTTGCAATTCGACAGAGCAGAGCTAGTGATTTCAACTTGTATAATTATTCCATCAACAACTCGGGTTCCAGCGTGAAATGGCTACCACACTTTATCTAAAGCAGCATCATGGTTTAACGCCTGTGCTAGACAACTCTGTGAAAGAGCTTTAGGTGAGTTGATGCGATTAGAGATATTATCGACTGATCTTGAAAGCAAACTTAACAGCTCATATTGGATTATACATGTTAAGATTTAAAGATATTTGTACTAGAAGTTTTGCCTTTACAAACAAAACCACAACATTTTAGCATAACTAAAAGCTGTAAAAAGTAACTATAATGCTTTTGCCTGTGCAAAAGTAACGATTTATGTACTATCAGTACTATTACTGTTATATACTTTCGGAACTGATCTTTACAAATTGATTGGATTTCAGAAAAAGTAATATGGTCGAGCATTATTGAAACTTATGATTTTATAATAGTATATCACCATATTATGCAATTTATTCCTTTTGATGTTGTTGTTGTCAAAACTTGATGGCTCATTAACAAAAACTTTTCGTTCAATTCAAAATTTCACATTTTAAGAAAAAAATCCACCAAAGATGCTCAACAAAAGCGATGCGTGATTAAGCCAGCAAGCACAGGAACATGTCTTGAAGTGTGACATGCTAACTTGGACAATCAACGTAAAATATCGGGCGGCCATCACATAATTCATTTACCATGGATTTACCATTCCGTTCCCCAGCTCATAAATCACATACATTGGCAATTACTGGCATATGTAGGAATCAGTGGAGGAGTTAAGCACGCACAGGAGTGTTATTACAAACAGACACGGAGCACATGACTCTTGGGTAGCAGTCCAGCGCTGTGCTCTTACTTCACAGGCCCACACCTTAATCTTGACTTGAGCAACACATAACTATTCCACGTAGCAAGTCTAGAAGCACAATACAAGGAAACGATGTGATTTCAGGATCACATTTATTTTTAAAATTTGTCATTTCAAAGAAAGTCTATTAAGCTCATTGAAAACCTCAGATGCCCATTCTGACAATTACTCAAAGTTAACCCAAATACAATTTATAACAATTTAGAATGACTCTGTTTCTCAGCATAAAATAAAAAAAATCTCCGATACGATAGATAAATTGCCACAAAAATGTTTCTTATTTGTCTGGAAAGGTAAACCTGATAAAGTGAAAAGAAACTTGATTGTGCAAGATTATGAAAACGGGGGGTTAAAAGCACCACTGATATTAGAAATTACTATCCCAGAAAATATCCTGGATCCGAAGGTTATACACGAAGAATACTAAGTTGAACAATCTTACAACCTTTTTCTTACCAAATTACCAAATACTGCTTTAGTACCTATAGAAATGGTATCAAATTATCTCAGAAAAAAAACTGTTATACCAAATATAAGAACTCTTTTCTGGAAAGATGTTTTCAAAGCATGGGACACATTGCAAAGTAAAAACACTGTAAAAGATATCCAAACTGACTACCTTTGAGCTAATGACAATATTTTGATTGACAAAAAACCCGGTTCTGCTCAAACACGATAGTATGTGAAAGCAAACATAAAATTCATTAATGATCTTCTTAAAATGGATGGTATCAGCTGCAAACTAACTTATTGCAATATACAGGTTTGATACATTGTATAAAGAAATACATTCAAACCAACTCACGAAATATTGATAAGAAACTGGATATGCCTTTTATTCCCGATAATCTGAAAATACTTTTCAAGACCGCCAAAGGATTAAACATTTTTACCTTAACCTTATCAGATCAGATTTATTAACGAATCAAACCAATAGTGAAAGAAAATGGGAAATCGACATACAATGTAGGATCAAAGATTCCCAAAGAAGAGTGGAAATATATACAACTATATTCCATTCCGAAGCACAGTCAGCTATAAATTAAGATGGTTTCAATATCACATTATTCAAAGAATGCTTACAAGGAACAGAAGTGCTTTCATTTATAAATTACAAAACTCCCAACTACGTACATTTTGTAAATCTGCAATTGAAACTATAAAGCATGTTTTGCTTGATTGTGTGTACATGTAAAAAGTGTAGGGCGTCACTTGTTGGACTGTATCAAATGTAAAACTGATATAAGCCTAAAATCAAATATAACACACATTATGTTTGGCTACAAAGAAAAAAAGAAATGATGTTATAAATTTTGTCTTTATTATAACCAAACATTTCATATACACCTGCAAATGTCAAACTAGAAAACCGCATATAAATGGCCTTAAATCAGTCCTCCAAGACATTTGTAACGTCAGTAAGCAGATTCTACTGAATGTGGATATGAACAATGTATATCCTTTTGGTCTTCATGCCACAGTCTTTTTACATAATTATTCACCGTATTGTTATGTTGTAATGGAAATGTATACCGACCATACCAACCTGAAAGTACAATGTATTACATATTGAAAATATATATGCTCTATGACTCTGTATATTGTACCAACAAAAAAGAAATAAAATAATAATAAAATAATTTTTTATTCCTGATCCTTTGTTACATTTTCGGAGATTTAATATTAGGTCATTTGTAAGTTGCCAAACAGTTAATAAGAGGGGAAGTCTGATTTTGTTGTTGAATATTGAAATTTGATTTTTGTCGAACTGAAAGTTATAATAAAAATGCTATCAGTTAAAAACTATTAAAATTATTAATATATTATATTTAAGAAATACTATTAGACAACATATGTTAGTGCCAGTAAATTCATCATACCTCAAGTACTACCACAGCCATGTATGGTTCGACTATAATGACGGACAGTAGGACAGAATTTACAGTTTGAACATAACAATAACAATATCGTATTCTCGAATCATTTGTGAAAATGTACTTTGATATTAAAAAACGGTTTTAACTTGTAACTGTGAGAAAATCCAATAAACAGTCAAGATAAAAGTTCAATATTTTATTCTTTTAAAAACTAATACAGTTTCGACTCACCGAAAAATTTGCCTTGGATTCAACTCATAATATATCATTAATGATAATGACATTACGTTTTTACACGTAGTCATGTTGTATACACGTACGTTTAACTTGATATATTTTGGAAAACCGTTGTTACATAAAATCACACTAAAATTGAAATACATATCTTCGTAAAAATCTAAAAACGAATTATATGCATTATAAAGAAGGTGAAAAAATGAGCACCTCGCAAATTCACAAAGTATAAATATTTAAAATTACAGCGTCGAAGAAGGGTCGCTCAAAGCGAACATCACATTGGGGCTTCTTCAAGCAATAATAGTTTGTAAACCCAAGTCTTATCTGTTCGCATGGAGCGCGCTGAATTCTAAACTTTCACAATTTCTCAACACACGATCAGTTAAGGCCTTTTACCAATCAAATTACTCACATTTCATTGAAACCGGCGCTTTTTTTGATAGCGGAGATTTACGGGGGATCGCATTAAGGCGAATATTTACGACCACGTGGTCTAGTATTTAGACCATAAAATACTGATATATAATAATTTATCTGTATACAAGGTTCTTATCGTTCTATACCGTGTTCTCCCCATGTGGTCATGACAAATCATAGAGTTCCTTCTCTTTTATGTAACGGGCGTTGATAAGCAAGGGTAAACTCAACTCAGCGAAGGTCCTTAATTTGTTTAGCGCTTATCTATTTGTTTATGATTACCGTATGTACTACGGCATGGAAAGCTGGGGGCGTCGTGCTGGGATATTCCTCCGCGGGGATGCCTTATCACCGTTAAACACGCGTAGGTTTTAAGGTTGAAGGTGTAAATCGGTTCTCAGAAACATCAAAGAAGTGTTTAGGAAGAAAAATTCGTTGGAAAGAATGATACAAAATTAGTTTTGTGTATATAGCTGATTTTTGTTAACTGTGAAATAGCTACCAATTAATTAGACCGATATTTGTTTATATCAAACAATGATTTGTGGGTTTTTAGATTTGATTAATTATCGAAAGTGTTAATGACTGATAGATTATATTTGTGGTTTAGAAATACCATGAAAAAGATTTCCAAAATATTGACATGAAATACTAATAGAATTACAATCTCTGTTATTGCAGAGAGACAGTGACAGACGAAACCAAAATAAACCCAGTCCTTGGTACCCCTTTCAAGGAGTCCAAACTGACTGAAAACAATAGCTTTTAACGATGTCTATAATTCAAAGTGACACCTCTTTCTTTTTATTGCTTGATCAGTTTTTCATAGGGATCCCTCGCATTTTGAAAAGCAAACAAAACCATCTGATCCAAGTCTCAGCGAGCTAGTCGATGTTAATATTAGATTTGCAGAGACATCTTGAAGGATGAAAGAAAAATACAGTCCGTCCCAGGTCACGTGGACAGACCCGGATGTGCTCCGTCTCTGACAGAGTTACTTTCCGTAGAGGAACTCTTCACCTTTGAAAAACACAAAACATCCGTTCCCAGTAGTTTTTCCACCAATCCGATGGTGTCGTTGCAATTCGCCCGTGAGCGATAGGCCGGTTTAAGTCTGATACTATTAGTAGACTTTTAATTAGAAGATTCTCGTATGGAGAGATATAACTCGCCCTTAATTGGTACCGTAGAGACCGGACTCATCCCAATATGTGACTCCCTCTGACTCTGGCCGCCGTGGAGGTTCATACCGCCGTCTCGCACTCTGTAGGGCCGTGGTCCTGTTTACCGTCTGACTCGTTACATGCTCATGAACTTCAATTTCTCATGTTTAAGGCTTGAATATTTTAATTTATTTCAGTCCTCCAGCACGGAAGCCACGACAAAGGAAATGACATTTCGGAGCCAAAGGTCTCTAGTTGATAAAACCAAAATGCAACTAATATAAAGCCGGGGCTGTCAATGTGTCCGTCGTGTTTATTTAAGCCAAATCTGCGGCTAGTCGACGCAGCACCGGTCAATGGAAGTCCATGGTGTGTCCATTGTGGGGAGGGGAATCATTATCAAATCTCCTTCTAATTTCCTCCCTCCCTCTGCTAGAGTTACCCTGATCGTGTCAGCAGCCAGATTGGCAGGGTCATCGGATTCGACCCTAGACCTGACACCCAGTCGGCTGACACTCTACCCTTCATGCCAAGGTGCCGATATCCCCTGGTATTTGTAACGCGGAATTAAGGGCTTCCCTGACAAAGGGAAATGGGATGAGGTACGGTGGAGGGAGGGACGACAGAGAAGGGGGCTGAGAAGCTGAAGGAAGTCAGATAACAAGACATGCAGTACAATTGTGGGATTAGTGTTGTGGGCGGGTGTTGGTCCTCTATCTGTTACTGAGCTAAGCTCTTCTGTTTAGATACAGGATGAGATGCAAGCTACTGAACGTTAGTTTGTTTCATAAACTTGAATGTCAGTACAAATATCATTATGTAATTTAAAAAAAAGTAATACATGTATATCCCGTCTAAAATAAATGTTTAAAATATCCATAATTTCATTGACTGAATGTAGATACAAAGCTACTAGTGGACTATAGTTACATCATTAAATCAACAAAATTAGCAATGATGTATGGAGAAGTGGGCTCATCCATGCGAAACGTATATATATCTTCTTATCCAAAGTTTTGTTTCCTTTCAGTCAGTTCAATAAGCCTCGATTTTACCGAGGTGGTTGAATGGATAAGTTGAGGAGACCATCAGTGCGGATGCTTGGTGCCTGACTCTGAGGGTGTTGATCCCAATCCGGCAAAGGACTTGCAGATAGGATGGTCCCAGTAAGGTAGTGATGGGTGCTGAAATTGTACAGATACACATCTATCAACTTTCTGTGTCACCTATATATCACGTTTTACTTATACTGACTGTTTACGTCTTTAGTTTCTAGTTTAGTCATTAAGTTTCTAAGACAAAAGTCCCAATAAACAACATCGCCAGGGAGAAAAACCTCTCTGATTAAATCCTCTCAACGCTTCGAAGTGTATGCTTACTCCATCATCAGGTTGGTGTGTGTGCTAGCTAGAATGTACAGTGAGTACCAATAAAGCAAAAACAGAATTAAAAGCATTTCGCATTGTATATCCAACAAAGTTCATTTTGATTTAGTCGAGGAATTGATGGAGTGTACTCTCTATTGTGCTTGTAATTTAAATTGATTTTGATGGAATCGTCATTTTCGAGTAATTAATACTGGAAATATTTTGGCTCTTATATGAAAAAAAGAGTTCGTTCTCTTTACCTGTAAAATCATTAAGTATGAATGACATGAGCCTAAGGACGTCACGTGACTGGTCAAGTGCCACTTAATATAATTTCTCCTGAGGTCAAGAATGTGACGGACAGATCTCCCGAACACGAGAATCTCGTGTAGAGTACAACGAGAGTTGACAGGTTTGATTGGTCTGGCATGGTGTCCCGGTTTGAACCCAGGTGATGTGGTCAATCAACTGTCACTTCAACTCAATCCGGATTTGGTCAATCTGAGATGACCGGTACCTGAAGTACATGAAGACTGCGTTCTTGACCATTAACCTGTCGACCTGGGTCACTCCGGGTCAAATTCAGGCGTTAAGAACTTAAAACATGAAGTTGCTTTGCCGTTTGTCACTGCTCATTACATACAGTATGTTTTGCTGCTTTTACCGACGTATAAAACGATTGACACACTATAGACGATAAACCTTTTGCAATGACTTCATGTAACTCTGTTTCACTATCAATTTGGTGTATTTGCTTCGGTGTATGGTTGGCTATTTTTAAACATACATTGATTTCTGCCTTTGGTGTTAACTTTTACTGATTGTACATTTTAGTTTTTTGTTTAATTTATTAAATACGTATGCGTGTTACCTGAAACTTCCCCCTTTACTTAAAATAGTTAATATTGTTCTAGTTGTGTGCTTGTCTGCTTATCTACAGTGTGAATTTGAGGTCCATCTTTGTCCAAATATTAGGAATTTATAGTTGAAAATCTCTTCTGGCATGCGTGTTGGTTTTTTTTTGGTTTCAGTTCAAAATATCATCAGAATATCATATTTTAATGATTTAAATACTTTGTATGGACGTTTATAGGGTTTTAACGGCGCTGTAGCACGTTCTTTTTGGCATATTATGTTCTCTCAAATTTGTATTTAATATTAAAGTATATACAAATTAAGTGTTACGTTGATGGGTAAAAATCTCATTACACGACCTGATAAGCCGTATCCATAGAAAACGGTTATCAATATTGGAGTGAGTGAGTGAGTTATTGTTTTACGCCACTTGGGCAATATTGCAGCCATTAGCGGCGATATCAATATTGGAAGATAATGACGTTAAAGCGACAGTGGTGTGGTGTAAAGGTAGATTTGTACGTCTGATGCTGATTTGAGAGTTCAGACAGTAAAGAAAGTTGACCATTCCATCATTGCACCATGTTTAAAACTCAACACTGAGGGTGTACGTATCGTACATCAGTCAGATCTCTTGAACCACCATTGAGAGGCCATTTTAAAGTGAACACCTTAAATGGCCGCTCGATTCGCAATGGACTCGCATGGCTGAATTGAGCCATGTACATTCGTTTTAGAACTCTTTGTTTTTATTGATTCTGGAGTATTATTTAGCCAATGTTAGAGAGAACTTTATTTCAGTAAGAAAATCGTGCTTCAGCGCCTTTGAAGTAATAAAATAACGCTATATACATTCCTAACTTCTTATGTTGTACGCCTTTAACAAGTGTAGGCTGCAACAGGAATGGTAATCTACTGTTGGTATTTTTGGTGTTTTTTCCAGAAGTAAACCATTGAAGGTTAAGCTCATGACAAATTGACTGATTTCATATGAAGAGAATGATAACATTTGATTGGCAAAAAATGTCATTTTTTAGTTTTCAGGTTTAAAAAAAATATATCAAATAACACATATAGTGTTAACAACTTGACAGTAGAAAAGCATCTGTTTGTGTAACCCTAACGTAGAGCCACCTTTAATTGCTAGCGCCCCAACCTGTGAACGGGATCAATGCAGGCCAAACATTACTTTTGTGTTATAGGTCTCATGAAACACGACATTAACTTCTACTTTTGTAAGTGTCTGGTGTATATATGTGCTTTGATTACCTCTTATAGTTTTATAACATTTACTGCTTAGAATACATGGGTGTTATTTGTAGTACGTGACATGTATACTGACTTTGGTATATGATACGGAGTTTGGGGGATGTAAGATTTGAGTTAGGATACTTTTTTGATGAACACACAGTTAAGCAGTGGTTATACACGCGAGGTGTTTGAGTACAAAACTGACTTTTAATTTTGCTATCATATTGGACCAGGTTCAATTTCCAAAAGTATAATGATCATTAGAAAACCATGCTGTATTTCATAAATCTTAGTAGCGAGATAAGAATAACTTCCGATGTTTCAATCAAAAGAATATTTAAAATTTTTTTATTATTTAAACAAATTAATTAAAATGATTGTAATGTCATTATCATTTGTTCTGAAATGTTAACAAGAATGACAAAACACGTGTACATAATTGACATCGACGTACAGCGTGATTCATCTTTTGGATATATACACTATATAATTATAATGTGAAATGAAAGTATAAGAAAGTTTGATAAATGCAAATAAAAGTTAGAAAAAGTTTTCAGATGAAATTGATCAACCCTCATTTCTATTTAGTACCAGGGTATTGACGAATATCAGGGATCAGTGATAAATACCAACATTACATCTACGTTCTGCAAGTCTAAGTTCAGCTCTCAATGTAGCTTTAAGTTAGTTCAATGTCCCAAACGGTATATATATTATTGAGAATAATTACCTAGAACCATTCAACCATATCTACCTTATCAACACTTGATGCCTATATATACTTATACCTCATGTATTGTATTTCATACATGTGTGCTGTAAAAACACAATAACTCAGTGTCTTTATGCCGGGTCCATGTGTTCACACACACCCAACTCCTTGTTCATTTGCGAAGGCTAGTAGAAAGGTGAGCCTATTTTTTAACCTCGTAAACGGCTATTATCTCCACTCGGTAGTTTCCGTCACGCCTCGGCGACTCATCAAAAGTGCCCGGATCTCCCACGAAGTCTGTAACTCCAGTTTGACAGAATGAAAGATGGACGTCATGTGTTTCCATCCGTCTCGTTTCTTATTTTCCGGTCGTTCAAGATCTGTCAATGCCTGTCATAATCTCACAGCACGTGCTGTGACGTAGTACTATGACGTTCCCGGATGTTCGAAAGTGCACGCGATCAAACTGCCGTCTTTCTTTCTCCTCCCCGACACCTTTAAGTAGTTCTCATAGTTACCTGTGATTAGTAATTACACAGGTCCTTGCGTGTCAGGTAATTCGTGTAATTACCCCGAATAAAAAATCGGAAGCTGGATTGAAAATTATGTCGGCTCAGTTTATTTTGAGATTGCTTGAAGAGATTGGAGATAATAACGTATCAATTGAAATTGCTCAGAATTAATCTCTACCAATATTTGTGAATTATATTTGTCTAACTGACTTAGAATGTTAGAAAAGTTATTTTTTTTTGTTTTAAAGCGAGATCTGAGAACCTGTATCAGTCACTTGTCTTCGTCGGGTAAAGTGAAAATTTCAATTTTATAAACAAATGGTTCAATAAACATTGTAATTGGTTTAAATGCCAAGAAGAAATATAACTCCTTTTACAAATAGATTAAATATTATACCTTGCATTATCATCGTATGTCTTCTCTGAAATCTAACCATGGCAATGCCACTTCTAATCCTCTTATAGCACTTGATGAGAAAATAACACCATTTTACAATTCCTATTTATATCTTCAAACACGACGAACAACTCTATTCGGGGCAAATACCTTCTATTTGGACAATAGGATCAATTTTCTCTATAAATATCTTTCATTTCTCTCTTTCTCTTTCTGTCGGCTTAGGAGCTGTTATTATGATGGAAGAAACGGATATTGTTTATTTTACCACTTTCCAACGTAAACACTATAAAAACGATAATGACCAGAAAGAAAGTCCTGTTTTATGATTATTCCTGTCAGTTAATTCTCCCCGAACACGTAAAACTATAAGGACTTGGAAAGGGAAAGGGTTTGTACGTTGCTTCTTTGCTTCTGCGGGTATTGGAAGAAGAAGATATTTTGCTCTCCGAAATTTCTAGGTTTATGCACGTTTGGGCATTTAATTAATTAACGTATTGAATAGTGGAAACTATTTAAAATGAATTATGATGATAATATATTATGTTAATATGTTGTCTATTCTTGCACGATATACTCTCCCACATTTTTCTGATGAAGCATGTACAAATACAGTAATCTTTATCAACCACAACTATTATATATAGATGCACAACATACTCTTAGCTATACATAGAAGTATTAATAAGTAAAAAAAAATTTTTTTATACTTATATGCCCTGTGTACTCACATCTTATAGAAAAAAATCTACAAGTATATTATCATAAATACCCAAATATTATAAAGTTTTCTGCCCTGCTATCAAACACAAATAGTGATATTTTACAAAACCTTTCTATGTTCATTTATTATGCCTCCTTGTACAGACATGATTTAATGAAATAATGTAATATATGTTGGGTTGTGATGTATATGATATAAAAATATAATATATGACGTCATTAGATGTGAAATGATATAATCTATTTTATATGTAGCATGAAAAGATGTCAAATACAGAAATATGTGATGTGATGTGCTATGCTGTTACATGTATTGTATAAACGTGTAAATATTGTTCTCACTAAATGTTCTATAGGCCTCATGGGCCTGTGGCCTCTAAGTATTGAATAAAGATTGATTGAAAGATTGATCCAGTCAAGTATTAATCATATACATATAAGAATTAACTCCTTTAAATGGTATTTTCGAAATATGAAGTAAAACAAACAATTACTTGTAGATAATTTCTTTTTTCTAGTATTGTGCACCACCTGGTGTTTATAAGTGGCAAAGAGAATATATAATATATGGATATACAACACACAAGTACAAATCAAACTATAATTGTCATTCTATAAAATATATATTTGAGATTAACTCAATATTGCTAATTGATAACTAGCGACCAAAAAGTGAAGTATAATATTTGTTGATTATGTAAAAGTGCTTCCAGACATAAAATTATAAAATAGATTCATGTTTAATTCTTAATAACTATTTCAGATCTCAGCAACTTACTAACCTACTACAAACATATCAATTAACAGAATACTATGGAACAACAGAAAGACATACATAACCATATAACAATGTACAAGAAAGCTATGTAATACAAATTCTAAATCGAATTCATATAGAAGATATAACAGGTCAATACTGAAATTATACAGACAAAATTGTATGAGAAATATGCACTTACATAATCAAAATACAAAAGTAAATCATAATTCAAATAAAAGATAATGCAACGTTGAAATATAAATAGAACGATTATATAGATACAGGGAAATATTTTACATAATTACACAGCCGAAAAAACGTTTTAATGTTACAATACAACATTGTTACACAGTAGAAAAACTTGATATATTATGATATAACATTGAAACACAACCGGAAATTTTAATATAATGTTATAGTACAACACAGAAACACAAAGTTTGTAATGTTAATAATACATCACTGAAACACAACATAAACACTTTGTAATGAAATAATACAACATTGTTACAAATAAAAAAATCTTTGTCATGTTATAATACAGCATAAAAACACACCAGAAAAACTTTGTAATGTTATAATACAACATAGAAACAAAATAGAAAAGTTTGTAATATAACAACACAACACAAGCCTGAAAGACAGAAGCACAAATGGTCTGTGTATGCCATCAAATATAGAGCGATGCTTATCACCCTATTGTTTCCTTTTGTCTCTGTTTTATTGACACGACTCGGAGATTCTCCGCACATGTTAAAGCTGTTTCCTATAGCATAATACTCAATTGGTGTGTGTCCGCAGTCGCTTTATCTGTGTTTATGCATTTTGCTGAACGACACAGAAATAACACATCAGCTTCTTCGTTTTATTGTCTCTTTTTTTCCATCGGTGGAACCGTGTCAAAGACACGGATAAAAGAGTTTCATGTCGACCCCCCTCGAAGATGGAACCCAAATTTCAACACCGCCGATTTATAAGGAGTGTTTTGCGATTTACCGCTCATTTGAAGGAGATACATCTCGTATTCACTTTGTGAGTTCCGCATGTGATGACAGCAACCCTCTCTGAATGGTACAGGGTCCGCGTGTGATGACAGCAACCCTCTCTGAATGGTACAGGGTCCGCATGTGATGACAGCAACCCTCTCTGAATGGTACAGGGTCCGCATGTGATGACAGCAACCCTCTCTGAATGGTACAGGGTCCGCATGTGATGACAGCAACCCTCTCTGAATGGTACAGGGTCCGCATGTGATGACAGCAACCCTCTCTGAATGGTACAGGGTCCGCATGTGATGACAGCAACCCTCTCTGAATGGTACAGGGTCCGCATGTGATGACAGCAACCCTCTCTGAATGGTACAGGGTCTGCAGTCGCTTTATAGACATGCATGACGTTTACAACTGACGTACAAAACCTTTTGAAGATAAAGTAATTGTTCTTATGTACTTAAATCAAGATTTTAAGATAAAGAGAGAAGTATTTTATTAAGTTGAATGGTTATGTGAACATTTTGACACTCCTGAATATAATATACTGATACGGAAGTACAAGAAGTACACTATATAACGACAATGTCACTTGTGTTTTAAATGAGCCTAACGAGCCGTCCATGCCTGCTCCTGTATTGAACACACCGTGGTCGAAGCTACTTCACTTACTTTCCGTTATTCTCCTAATATCATCGAAAATGTCAGATACTTTAATCCACAACTGGTAAATACGACTGGAACATCTTGTCTCACGAAACCAATTAAAGTTTAAAAGAAAACCCCAACATTATTTGTCGATGTTACTGAAAATAAAACACCGTCGATTTTGAATCTAGAAGAGTGAAATAGGAAGGTCATATGTTTGCTAATGACGTCCTACTGCAATGAATGGAAGTCCAAGAATGTACCAACTCGATAGGTATTGGAGGAACGATTCACACGAAACCAACGAAGTTAAATAGTGTTTGTCCTCAAAAGTCAGTGATGATTTTGCATTTCCATGCCAATGAGGTTTCAATCAAGACTACACTTTATCAGTTCCTACATTATCATTTATAATAAAGTATAAATCATATTATATGTGCATGATCGGTTGATATATACACAACCAATTTTATATATTCATGAAGACTTTGTTCAAGAGTTTGAGTTCCAATGAACAAAGGTAAAGGGATTTTGAAAATTCGAAAAAAATATTCCAGGATGTAGGGGAGACAAGATATGCATGTGAGATTAATGGCAACACGTGTGAGTGATAGTCTTGTAATCTTCTCTTGGAGTTTCCTCCCTATGCCTCCAGTCTGTCCCTACACCAGGCGGCAGACCTACTGCATGTGCAAACTTAAATAACACTCGGAGGACCATCGTTGCATCCACTTCCGGTATATCTATCTCATTCAAAGGGGATCCCCCCTATCCCCTGATACACCTTCTTCTTCAGTATCACTCTCAGATGGTTCTTGTCATTGTTCCTGTTCTTCAGTCGGCGACGAGTACGTACCACTATATTTACTTAAAGGGTCTGTTCGAGTAGGGTATACTCATTTTGTCAGAGGTAAGCTAGTACATTACGTGTATTATGAAAAATAGGAAAACCCCATTGGCTCTAACAAATGGACACTCATTACTTATTGCTTGGCTATTATTCTAACTGACGGAACCTGACTAAATAAGCTAAATAGGCGAACCGTTCAGGCCTTCTGACTACAAACATTATTAGTTTACTGAAGAATATATACCATACTAGTGCCTTTATATATAGCTCTCGTACAGTCGTTGAATTCGATTTGAAGAATACAATGATGTTTAGATAAACATTATCAGAATGGGAGTGCAATATTAACTTATTCTGAAATTCACTACGCCACAGACTTCGCCCTTGAGTCAAATCACCATTTTCCTTCGACTAGTTAATAGTAGGAACACATGTTGAGAATTGCTGAGAAGATTGCCAATATCGAATGATCGAATGGATCAATTGAGTTTTAGCCTGGCGAATGTACAAGTCATGATGTGTGAATGTTAAATCTAGATTTTCAACTTGCAAACATGGAGATCCTTTTTTCACATTATCGGTCTTTTAATGGTTTGTGTCAATGGGAACACAAGGAAGATGGAGATTTTTCTATAGGTTAGTGATTCTGAAAAACTCAAACATTGCTATTTGGATTACAGAGCCAATGAAAGTCTTCTGTTTCTGTTTCTGTTCAAACCACAATAATCCCATCCTAAACGTAGAGCCATTGCCATGTAGCCTCCCACATCAATTAATTTTACCCCCTTACAGTAAGGTTTTTTCCCTAAAAAATTCAGCTTTGTAGCAATTCTGTAAGAGAAATCGACAATGTCACTGTGAACGAGCGTCGGACGGACGTCACCTGTCCAAAATTGCAGCTCCCCGTATAACCCCCTCTGCGTACCTTCACCATTTACCCTGTCATCAACTTCTATCCAGTTTATCTATAACTTGCCATCCCAACTAATCAAAGTGTTTTATTCTACATCCACATCCTCACAGTTGCCCCACCTCAGAGCAGCAGACCCACACCACCCACCTGTCCAATGTACCAATCCCAATCCCCCGCCCGTATGAGCAGTCTCTTAACGACGTGATGGTGTAGGAGCCTCGGATGAGGTAATCTGTGCTCACACCCAGCCCAATGCTTTGATATGCGATAGTTGCACTGATTTTAGTCCTCACAGACTGGGTAAATATCTCGCAGCTATTCCGGATACTTCTGAGAGATTCCGGACCAATTTCTGCCTGGCTCTACCCCTGCCTGAAGATACTGACTACACAAGCGCCTTTCTTGTCTCGTCCCCTCCATGCATCGACGTTCTGCCTCCAGCAGTGTGCAGAGTTTAAACCTTCTCACGGTTACATGCCGTCACTTGTCTTAGAACCAAAGGACCCTGTTAGCTTGTTAGTTAAGGGTTCAGTTATTAGTTGAATGTTTTATCAAGGAACAAATTAGATTTGAAACTAACAATATGGATGAATTGTTGAAAATAGTTTAGGAGAATGATTGCACTGCTTGTGTAAAATAGATATCACGTAATTTAGATGATAAATATGTGAGGTATCATTGTTTGATATTTGGTTCAAAACAAATACGGGGTCTTCTCGTAAATGAATTTTATATTAATTAACTTTCTTTCTTTGCTAAAGTTCAACGGTGTTATGTTTAAAATTGTTGAGGTCTTTCGTCTCATATTTTCTAGTATCAAACTGATATGATGCTAACTGCTTTAAGAATTTCCCCCTTAATGGAATAGTTAAAGGGGCAATAGCACGTTTTTTTGCAAATTTGATTTTTTCGAATTTTCCATTTTTATTGATAGTTTATGTCATTTATATTAACTTTAGAGGGTAAAACATTTTATTACACAAACCAATTAACCGTAGTGGTAACAAAGATATTGCGTATAATGCAAAAAGTGCATGGCGGCCATTTTATTGTGAAAACATTTTATTATTTGAATGACAAAAACGATTCCCATGGCTTTACGGAACCATGTACTCTCATTTTTTAACTTGATTTTCCAAAGAGAGAGGGGTGTTTTGCTATTGGTGACATTATTTTTCAAAAACATTTCATCGACTATTTCAGCGAAAAAAACGCACTACTGTCCCTTTAAAACCCATACATAATAAGCTAACTTCCTCGTTTTAGCGAATATTGAACATATAATTGCATTTACTTCGAAAAATACGTTTTTGTTTTCCAAACATTTCAACTTTGTATTTTATGCAACCAAAGTATAAGATCAATTGAAATATTTGTTAAAACATCAAAACTTTCAGTCACAAAGGTTAATAAACATGTGTAATGCTGTTAATGAACATGGATATTGATTATAACTTAGACTATTATTTATTGAATTCTCGTCTTGGGTTTTAAAACCTCATTAGTTATATTATAACAGTAAATAACTAAACAATTCATTAACTGGATATACTTCCGTTTGATAATACCAGATGTTTTGTGAAAATATATTTTAATATTATGAAAAATTTACACTTTTGTATTGTGTTTATCTTGTCATTGGAAAGCTTTTAAGGTTAAACGTCGTTGGCATTAAGAGACCAACGTGATCCAATACGACAGTCATAGCCATTTAATCGACGGAATTCTTCACAAAAGGTTATAAATTAGCGAATGTTACCTTGTAAAGTCCTCTATCAATTTACTCCTCAGTTGTGCAAAGTATCAATTGCATTAAAAGAGCTGTTTAAAAATATTGTTACAGTTCTTACATAATAAGGCAATAATATTATTCCAAGGCGTAGGATAGGCTTGGCGGACCCAGCAAACCCATGTTCAATCAGAACCTTAATTCAATGTTACTCCGTCTTTTATTTTATAGTTTTACAAATCTTCCCCTGTTCAATTAAAGGTCGATCTATGAAGCCAGGTAAACACATGTTTAATGTTCCTTATTAATGGGCGCGTACAATAAGAATTGACACTGTGAGAACGTAGAACGCTTAACGTCGCTCTGAAAGGCAAGCCAACATGCGTCATTATGCACAAGAGTACACATGCCCGGAAGTGTGCATAGAAGCACGTTCACACTTGTTGTGCTCCTCGACACAAAACCTTCTCTACGTCTTCTTTATTCATTCTTGTTTATTCGAAAGTAAGAGCCAACCTATTCGTCGGATCGACAAAAGAAAAAAGGAAAATAAAATATCCCATTAAAAATCCCAATCTGACAATCTGCATATAGATTTCAGCTTTCTAGGTTTGAGAATAATATACACATTGATTTTAATGGCATGGTAATTTTAGCTGTGGCGCTTATTTGGTCCACCGCGACCGTAGATTTCAACTTTTTAAAGCTTTCAGATCTTGAGACATCTAGATTTTAGGGGGATGATACTGTGATTATTAGGGGCCACAGAGTCATCAAATCGGCAATTAATATATCCCCATTGGCTAAGGCGTCTGTACACCATACATCAGCTTTTGATTCTAGAAAAGAATATTGAAATAGGTTTTAGGTCGTGGCTCATGTAGTCCTTAATTTGAGCGACAGTTTATAAGCCCCATTGGCCAAGGTGCATGTGATCAAAATTTCAGCTCTTTTGATTCATATGTTCACAAGAGGAAGTCGAAAATGCGGAAACATTACTGACGGGTTGACGGATTGACGGGTTGACGGATTGACGGGTTGACGGGCCGACGCTATAAACCCCACGCAGAAATAGAAATAGTAAATACAAACACAGAGAACTTACTTCAGACAGTTACGGCTCTTCATAAAGTGAACCCATGGAAATGGAAATGATCTTTAAACGTTCAAAAGTATCTTGAAACATTTCAAAATTATCTTTTGATATTTCTTTAGAAATGTTCCTGTTTGTTGACTGTAAGTATATGCTATGATGATAACCACGTTGACAGTCCACACTGCAAGATCAAACACGGACCAGCCACAGACCGGAGAGTTCAACACTAATATTGATACCAATAAACTGGTCAATAATCCACTTGACGGCTCCGACCACCCCGCTTCTATCTCTCTCTATATCGGTTTCAGATGGAAATGACCAAGTACTCATAGTGTCGACAACCCGATAGAGAGATTGTCTCTATTCCACAATGGTAAAAGCTATTTCTACAGAAGAGTGCTCAGAATCGGCCAAACCGGAACAAATGCCCCTGCTTTGATGTCACTCGTGGACAAAGTCATTACAGAAAGGAACAAATTTGCTTTTTAGGGATGCAGGCGTGAAAGGGTTGTTAAAGCGACTAGCCGCGCGTTTGGCGTCCAAAGCTTGTGTTTTTCCAAGCTTATGTTCCATTTATAATTCATAAGAAGTAATGTGGAAACATTAATGTCTGTGTGTGAGACACGATACGCAAACTGTACCGCTCTCTTCTGTCCACGATCAGGCGGAGTAACACACGACAGATACCACTTCACAATCTGCTGTCTGTCTCCTGTATCACTCCGCTAATAAAAAAGAGCGCGTGTCGAGGCTACAGAGTGCATGGGCGACGAATTAAACAACGTCAAAAAGAACTTTTTGTTCGTTACAGTGTCTCGTTTGCGCTCCTCAGAATCTGTCATAATTATTAGAAGATTCCATCAAATATTCAAATATCGCCGCGTGGCCACAAAGCACAAGAGCCTCTGATCATATTTGGTGCTGAATGCCGCCCGATAGTTAGAAATAATGCAAATATACAATTTAGACCTCGCTGCCAATTGTGTTTCAAATATTTACATGGCTGTGTTTGACTAATGGAAAATATAACTAATGAATGCGTGTGCACAAAAAACTCTCACGTCTGAAAAACGGCATATGATGACGCTCAGTTGCTTTATTAAGGAGACGTCAAGTGCCGATTGTTCCATGACCGGGGGGTATTCGGCTAGTCCGAAAAGACCGAAACAGCACTTTTAGTTTGTTCCTGTTTCTCAAGGGACTACAAACAGACGCCAAGGCGCTAAAGAGTACCCATGGTATTCACATTGACACGAATATAGGAAACCGCTACGTTTACAGCAAATCATTTCATTAAAACGATGAATGAATTATTCATGCAGTGCAATTCTAAAAACGAATTTTCTCATAAAAGTATGAAACTGAATATTTTGAATTATTGTTTGGCTTCGTAACTTGTGTCGATAATACTTACATTCAGTTTGACATTTTTTGTGATGATTTTTCATATAATGAAATATTTATATGCCTATTACACAACTGTTTTCAAATCTTAAAAAAGATCTATGTATATTTTGTTTGTATAGAACCTGCACATATGACCTCTTGTCGATATATCTGAAGGGTGGAATATTTCCTTTTCCTTATTTGAAACAAATAAAATATATTCAAAAATCAAATTGTTTGTTTTTTCTCAATTCTATGAGGATGTTTTAGTAGAAAAAATCCCACAAATACAACTTTTCATATGAATTATTTACCTCCTCGCTCAAAGGATGTTTCTCGGAAAAAATTGTAAAAGTATTGTATTGATTAATTTATTAATTAATACTTTTTTCTACTTCATAATAATCATGCATTGATTATGATGTCTTGATATTGAGATTATCACCAAACGGGAATCATTAGGGAAGAAAGTGTTCAGAGATTTCTAACCAAAAACGTCTATAAGATCAATAATTTGAATACTCAGACTATCAAGATTACATATTTCATGCGATCTTGTAAAGCCACGACATTCATACGTACACTTATCACAGTATTGAATTGGTGTGTATCGCGAAACTATTAATTAAAGTCAAATTCAATTGCTTTCTAAGCAGACAATTAGCGAGGGCAGTATTTACACACAAAATACATTGCAGATGAAGCTGCACAATACCTGCAGCTCCAACTATTACAAATTCATTTTTGATTGCAGATAGGTTTTGTCATTAGAACGTAGATGACGTGTTGACATATTGGTTTTGTGTAACCAAATGGGCGACTACAAGACATGACTTGTATCAACAGCCACCTCACGGTCCGTGTCAGCACGGTGGTCGTGACGGTGCTGGGTTCGATCCACTCTTGTGACAATTTGACCAGATCTTGTCTTAACAGAAGGCACACACAGATCAAAGCCCTACCGCAGAGTGTGTCAACCACTTATGAAAGATCTGCGGCGGATTGTATTTCATGTCAATATATCAATATAAAGTAGGTTTGCTGAGAGGAATGTCACCAACTACAGCAGCATCGATCTAACTCAGACCGGAGACAAGCGCTATACGGAGAGAGGTGCGTCTTTCCATGTGAGCAGTGCAAGTCTCTTGTTGCAGCCAATACGGAACCGACCTTGACGTAAGAACCACATACACTTGCTGCTAATAACTCTGAAAAAGGTATTGGTTTTTGAAAGGGTACTGAGTACATTATCGATGTGGAACCAGTGTGAAAAATTCTGACGTCAGCTATATATACAAGCGGCAACCTCCAAGAGTTTAAACATAGGCGTTACCTGTAGATGATGTTTGTCCTCCAGCTTGTACGACAATGGTATCTTATCTGTAAATAAAAAATATTTAACATTTGTGATGCGATATGTTATATTAACTAGATATGACAATAGATATTTCCTCATATTCCATTTTGTGTGTGGTTGAGTTCAAGTTTTTAAACATAAATCTTGAAATATAACCGGATTACTAAATATATATTACCATCTATATTTGTTCAAACACTTAAAGAACCCAAAAAGCTCAAATTTCACTTCAATGCTTCTATAATATCATATTCGTTTACTGAAGAAAAACAGATTTTGCAATTGATGTAACATTCACTTTGTTTGATTTAAACCATTGGACTTTAAAACACATTTTACGTGTATCTTGTAGGTCTAAGATGCCATGCAGTCATACATTTGTGTATTGACTTCGGTACAACGTATTATTAATTATAGGCATAAAACACAGAACCGCTCAATATGAACTATGAGAGACAGTCATACTAACATGATAAAATTACAAGCACAATAGGAAATTAAAACTGGTATTATTTCGAGAAAACTAAAGTATAAACGTTTTTTTTCGAAAAGTTTGTTTTGGTGTAAAATGGTTCCTGATTTGTCATACGTGCATTTGGAATATATTACATATTCCGAATTTTACATCAAAGAAATTATATTGTTACGTTATTGTTAACATAAGGAAAGAGAAGATAATTCGTTAGGCTATTTGTCTTACATCTGAGTGAGCATACAACTCCAAACTTATTTATACATAATAAATACATGGAAACAAGAGTATATAAACAAACGTACAAAGGGTATGATCATGAGAACATTAACGATTATCCAACAGAGAAATTAACACTGGCACAAATACATATTTACATACATGATATACATTTCATTTTGTTGTTAAAAGTGGCTTGGTTACAACCGACTGATGATAACTTATTATTATTTATCACATATATAATTGTTATAAAATTTCTTTTCTTGCTCACAAGAGATGGGGAAGTTCTTGAAGAAATGAGAGTTTCAACTGAGGATTGTGAAGCTAATGGGGATGGACATGACAAGGTGTTGAAGATGTAGATTACTTACTGGCCAGCTCCTGTCAGGTCAAGTTTATCTCTCTGTTTGTTTGCTTTCTCTCTCCGCACTTAACTTATTTACTTCAATTACAAGACTTTCACGATTAGAACAAGGCATTCTTACTTTAATGGATGTAGGAGCTAGCCAGCTGTTAACAGCCATTTCTACCGGTTAATGAACTTCAAATATGTTGTCATTGTCAAATAACTTTTAACAAGCATTTAAAAATATATATAAATTATATTATAATACATCGAACATGTCTAATTTTGAATGTATAACATGTACACATTGAAAGACAATAGATCAACAGCTGAAACATATGTTTGAAAATGTGAAACAGTAGCCCAATTAAAAAAATATATATAAAGTGGTATACATGATTAAATTTATTGATATCGTTTCCAAATTGTAATTGACAATGACATCACCTCGAGCTCATCTTTCATGCATATTAACGAAGGAAATGACGATCTAGATGACATTAAAAGTCTCACTTTGCCACTACGTTTTTTAAAAGTGGACATTGTCACATCTATTGAAACGTTCCAAATAGAGCGGGGTGATTTAATCATACACACCACTTTTGTGTTGTTTTTTTCCACGTATTTTGGTACTTTAAAATCACTGTAAAGTGTAATCTAAATAAACAAGTTATTAAGTAAAATTTCGTCAAACAAAGATTTAAAATTGGTTATAAAACTTATTAAAATTGGAATGGTTTAACTTAACAATGGTAAGACCGTGAACTAGTTATTGCAATAAGTAACTGACAGTGAACAAGTCACGGTTACTGAAAAATAAGCACTGTCTAAATAAAAAATGATGAACGCGATCACAACATTTGTATGAAATGATATAAACAGTTTTGTTGAATTATAAACATACAACCATTGGCTCTGTAGCTCACCACTCATTAAATACTACACTAAATAAGGTTGAACATAATTGTTTACAAAAACGTTTTGTAGAAGGCAAGGAGTCTGTACACCACGCTTCTGGTTTCAAATTTAAGACATGAAAAGAAAACGAAAAGCGGTTTCAAATGGCGTAGCCTCTTTGACTCTTATTGGGGGCAACAAAGTCACCAAATCGACAATATATATTCCCAAACTGCCAAAAAATAAAATAAACATAATAAAGCTTTCTGGTGAATTTAGTATTTGCGAAGAAGACATCTATTAGTTTTTAAGTCGTGTCCCATTTAGCGCACTGAGCATGCATAAGTGTGTGAACATTTGACAAGTGACATTATTATTATTATATGGAAGCATATAGAATCGCCAAGCCTTCAATTTATAACACCCAATGGGAACATAGTCTGTGCACAAGATTTAAAGGACATGTAAGTTTGAAGAAGAGCATGTCTTAGTAATGGGGAGGGAATAAACATTCAAACTCTCAAACTATCCAGCAAGCAATGACGTGGGTCACCACTTCCTGTCAACTACGCCTATTGTTGCTGAACTTCACTCATACCGGCCAGCTGAGCAATACAAAGGACTATGTGCCACCACATTAAAAAGTCATCGCTACAAAACTTACCCAGAACTCGTAAAAAGACAAAACAAAACAAAATATGAAGGAATCACTGTTTGATAGTGACGGCAACCGGTATACATGTCCAGACCACATGGGGGCTCTCACTATTCACAGCCTTCTCTAAACCTGTAAGTGTCGGTTTTGAAAGTTTGTGACAATTTGTGAACAGAGTTGTCCACAATGGAGTTTGCATCTGTCTTTGTCATATTATGTAATCTGTCATCACTAATGAAGATCATGTTTGTGGGTGGCAATACTACCAACACGCCACCTGGTGGTGATTGTCAGAACAAACTTGGCACAGTCAGTAATTACCAGCTTCATCTATACATCTTAACAAGCTCGCCCCCATTCCAAGTTTGATGTTTTTATAAAGAATACTTCGACAGTGAGTCGTTGTTCAAGTCTGTAACAGTCGTTCCCAACTCAAATACTCTCTGTTATCATGTTCACTCATAAAATCTGAATCGTAGATTTTACGATTACCTATGACCGTATTACCGTATTTTAATGTGATGATTTACTTCTGTGAAAATCACAAATACCAAACACATATGCACGATTCGTTGATTATCAGATTAGGTTTCCATCCAATCGCTTTAATGGTTTGTTAATTAACATAACAAAGAGAGAATAAAAAGCCTGTTAAACGGTTCTCGGATGATGATACGTTTCGTTGACAACACATTGATATGGTTGGTGATTAAACCATAAAAATCTGCAAAGCATATTTTTAACGAACGTGAAATTACAATACAGACGTATATCAATCTCTTTGATATATCACGTTACCTTAAACCTGAATGAGAAAACAGTGAAGCTATATTTTATAACTACCACACGTGTTTCATTCGTTTAATAGCAGCGTTAACTGCACCTTCATAGTTCACTGTGAGTAGGGTGATAAGATCATTATAGAAACCGGGCTCGTACAGCAGGCTCAGGAGATGACGGATATCTGCATATTTGAAACGTTTTAATTTGATTAGGAAATTTAATGCATACACTAATGTAATACATTCATGATGGTGCTTTTAAGTTTATAAACATGTTTTCTAAATTTATAAACATGTCAGATTGAAATACATAAATACACTAATAGCATTGTTTACAAATTCATGTGAATTAACATATAATTTCATTTTGCTATGATAAAGTAAACTTAATCATATGTTAGTGTAATGTATTACTTGAGATATGATTCATAAAACCATATAACCGTAGAACCAACTGTCTAAGTATTTTTTCATATCAGCATTATGAAAAAAATATATATAAAAAAAGGGATTGTTTTGGATACACACTTTATTTCTTTATTTCCCACTGAAAAGGTAACAAGTCTGTAGTAATTTCATAAAGGATGGGTACACAATATACATACATAAATATACATGACAGTGACGATATTTTGCACGAAAATCAAACCATAAACCTACCGCACCATAGGCAGTAATGTTTTTTAATGAAAGGTTTGTTATTTCTGTCTGTTTGTAATGATGGTGGTGGTAAATTGTCAAACATTTATCTGTCAGGTGTGAATAAATAAACAATCAACATTATCTTCTGGTTATTAATTAAACACAAGAATGGAGCAATCAGCAACATATAATATTAAATAATCGTGTATAAGAAATTGGAAAGAATTTATTTGAAGAAAGGTTTTGAGGGACTGCAACTTCTTTAATGTGATTGTAGACATTTGGGAGTATATATGCTTACCCCTTCATCAACTGGATTGTAGGGGATACCAAAATAGGTACGTAAAACATTCATATATCTATTTTCTTTGATGTTCTTGCAATGCATGTACGTCTATATATGTACCCCATTTAAAACTCCCTCAATAAAACCGATCAAGGTGTAAGCATATACTCCGAAAATTATTTATATTTACAATAAAACCTTTTTATCCAGAAACCTTGGTGTATCTGTAAGCTAATCGTAAGAAGGTTTTATCAACCGAGAGTCCATTTTGCCCAATCAATGAATTTGTTCTACTACAATTTCCTGATCTTTTGAACCAAATAACTGTCGTTTTGATGTTGGCGTTTGTTGTTTGCTTAGAGATTTTACGAGCGCTTTCCAGCAGAGCTGATTTCGCATTCGGGCCACTGGGGCCTTTTATAAAGTTCCGAATGGTTTCCGAAATTGGATCATTTTGATGGCACGGCCGAAAAGATTTGGAGGCTAATTTTGAAATTTTGAAATTTGGAATATGCCTAGATTAGGTTAAGCCAGGGGTGGGGGAGGGGAGAGGGGGGAGGGAAGTGTGAACATTCTTAGATTTGGAATTGATTGTTTTTTTGTTCTGAGATTCGGGCCAGGAGGTCCGAATCCTTGAGATAAGTGCCTAACGCCTGATGTTGGCTGGTTATTCATAGCTTAGTAGTATAGCACGCAATTTTCAGCCAATGAACTGTCGACGATCGCTTGTCGAATCTCTCATCCGGGTATTGCCTCCTTTCCTCGGAAGGAAATTCTCTCATTGGCTGGTTATATATAGCCGAACCGACAGTTCCCAGGAACTCAGGGTATGTGGTGACGTCAACGTATACAAATACACCGATGGAGCAGCATTCCAGGTCATATATTTTGAGCGTAATAATTTAGTAATTTGTATTCCATTTTAGTCATGCAAATACCCAGAAAATGTCTTGATGCTCTTGCGATGACCCATTAGAATGACGTAGATTGTTTTGATGCCGTCAGAGACGAAGACTCGTGCAATGGATACTAAGCAAAATAATATGCGCACATATCACATATCCTATATATGTCACTGATTACGTTATACCGTATGGGTAATAATTTACGGTTCCGTGTCCTCCTTCTATTATCTATTATCTATGAGCATAAGCTGTTATCGACATCAAAGTATGTATAAAGTTAAAGTAATGTTTCGAATATAATAAGAAATACGACATAAATGGCAAGCGACCTGAAAACTAAGCATCTCAACTCCCCGAAGGAATATGGTTATTGTCATCGTTATTTGTCAGGACATTCCATTCTGAAAAAAAACTCATAAAACGTACTTAATGTGTAGAATTTAGAATATTTCAACAAATACAACTATTGTGACCGATAACTTTTCAATCCGTTGTTCTCCAACCCAACTTACAGAAACATATTACATATTCGCATCAAGTAGTAATTGCTGGTGTCGTATGATGACCCGTCACCGTCAAATTACAGTTTAGGTGTCATTGTCAGCAGGAGATCAAGAGTGTTAACTTCTCCAATGTGTCCCCCCTACTCTGTCCCCCCTGGCGTGCACACTGAAACATAGACCACCAGCTCCTTTGTAGCGCCGTCACACTGAAGGACCGACCTACATGGAAACCCTTTTCCTCCGTCATTCACCCTAATCTCTCAAATCTCAGCCTATTCTTCCCCCAGAGCCCGCCCAATGCGCTGTTTTAGTTAAATCAGGCATGCACGTGGCTTGTCTCGCTTCGCTTCCCGCCCAGCCTCGTTCCTGATCCAGCTTTACAGCGCCACCTGTAGGGTGTATTTTGAAGCACCGAAGCGTGACTTCCGTTTCTGAAATGGTTATAATGACAAGGCTCTACCATCACTGTAACAGCGAGCGGATGGTCCGTATTGTCAAAGGCTCCTATCACTGGTTTACGATTACACGTAAAGACATTTTATTCAAATTGCCAGCCGAATAAGTGACTCAGCGCCCAAATGAATCTGTCAGGCGGGGTGATACAATATGGCCGCCTACCCCGGTGCGGAGATGCTTGATTGCGGGGCTCGAAGTGACAAATTGCAGATTTAACTGCGGTTATCGCACTTGGCTGGAGCGGAAAGTGGCAGGGGGTAGCCATCGGGATTGTGATTTATGAAGATGTCCCGCCCAATGACAAATTGTCTGTTCACACATTTGCAGGCGCGAAATTCAAACTGAAGAGTTACGTATACGTTCCCAGAAAATAATATCCATATCACATGGCCCTTAGTCCATTCGCTACAACATGAATGCAAACCTGACCGGTCCATTGAAATATTGGTATTTACTAACTTTACTTGATTTTCTTATCGAAATCACTTAATGAAATTAAAAATATATATTATATATAGAATAAGTTTGAATAACATGTGGATGTGGAGACATATACTACTATAATGAGTGTATGATTACATTTAATTATTAGAAAGCGACTGAGGCACTGTAACTGGATGAAAGAACCAATGAGTAGAATAGAACATTGAATAAAGTAAAAGAAACTATCAGCTTTATGACGATGAAGTCGACTATCTAACTTCACTGATTAAACTCGTGCAGAATGGGTGTCACCATTTACTTAAGAAAATCGACAAGAAACGTCGCTTTCCTTATCGTGTGCGGCAAAACATTGAGTAAAGTTTTATTTTCAAGACAAACGCTGATGCCACTAACTTATGCCTTCCCAATCAAGAATTTAAATGCTGTAAAAGCATTCTTGGAGATAACGAACCAAATTCCAACTTACCACGCTCTTAATTCATCTAATTACCGTCCTTTCGGAACAGGCAAATGAACAAACAGATAAATACCCGAGCAAATAAATACATCAGTTTGAGGCTTATCTTGCCATCAGTGATGTCGATCCAGTCCGCCCCGTGAGCACTGATAGACGCAGATAGGTAAATGAAGCGCCCACAGGTGGGAGCCTTTTTTCTCCTCGTCATCCGCTTTTTTGACAGGGGCACAGCTGCCCATAACAAGCCCTATTTCATGGCCATTTTTTCTCCTTCATCTGTTGGAAGTCTTCTCGCCAATGCAGGCAAAATGCAGGGCATATTTATGCCTGTCGTTCAGATTGGGCTGAGAATAGAAACAAATCTGTGGCCAATTTCTAGCAGTTTCTTTCCAACTGACAGCGCCAGGGATACGGTAACACCGCACGTGCAGGTGTTAGACTGGGGTTCCTTCTGCGCGGGGCTCCCGGAGATGTTGGAGTCATTCTGTGTGAAGACGTGAAGGGCCTGTGGTGGGATTATCTATCTTTCTTTAATAATATCATCTTAATTAAGGGCCAGACATAACGTGAAGAATACAAAATACATACTTGCTACGCTCGAGCTGCATGGATGTTCTTTCGTAAAATAATAATAATATAATGGCAGATTGATCAATCGAATCCTATCTAAGCATCATATGCACAATAATGTTCACATAACGTTATACTTGCAATTTAAAGTATTGTTCAGATGTACCCCCCTCTAATGATACATAATATACGTACATACATACATACATGATGTTCCTTGAGACGCTGGTGTGAGAACATATGGTATATCATGTCATTTCCTGTTTGTTATAAATATGTCTATGTGTAACGACGTCACATCCACTCAATATGTACACTGTGTGGTGTCACGAGAGACTGGTAGTCGTTACGTGAAATAGAATCTTCCACACCTGGGTGAGAGATTTTAAAGAGCGATTTTTTATGTTCCTGTCTTCAGTTTTTCATGCAAATTCAAGATAAATTGATCACACATTTCCTGAATTTGTAAGTCATCACTTCTTTCAGTAATGCTTTTTCAAAAACAAATTCAATCCCTTATCCTCAAATTTACAAAATATCGTTAAACTGGAAATTCTGAACGTAAACGAATGCACTGCCACGTCAGCTGTATGCAGACTCAATCGACGTCTATGACGTCATAGAGGAAAATCAGCAACACACGAATAACTCGCAAAAAGTCTTTCCAGTTGCCCAACCTTTCATCTTTTTTTTTTACAAGAAGAAAGAGATGAAAAAATGAGAAATTGTTAAAAAGTATGAGGGGAATTTGAAGAACGACGAGGGCCGCCCATATAGTTTCGTCTTTTCTGGTCGGGGAAGTCATCATTCATCTGTTTACCTGACTTCGCTCGTCAGTCTATCATTTCTGCTGACAAGGGGGAATAAATGACCACCAGCTATTGTTCGTGTAAACAGATGAAGGGAGAGAATCAATCTAGAAGATTCGTTGATTTGTACTCATCGTTATAGATACCTTTACATGATCTGTCTTCACATCGAAGAACACGTATTTCGCTCGCCATTCTCGACCCACAGAGGTTATTCCCTTAGATCTCCGATCCATACCTCTGTTCTTCTTTGAGAACTTTCTCGTATGAAAAAGGAGTGATTGGTTGCATTTGAATCTAGCTGTGCAACTAGCGACGCCGTTGTAAAAGTGACATTTGTCAATGCCACGTCATAATGCCATTTTTGAAACAGAAACGTTTTATGTGTTTCCTCGAAATATGCTATTTGATTTTGTGAAAACAATTTATCATAAACATGCTGATAAATAAAGAAGACCAAATCAGAGACAGAAACAGAAAATAGTTTATATGTGTTATTTACATAGGAGAACGTGTATTGTGCTCTCTGTCCGGAATGAAGTTACGAAGTTACGAAGTGTCGTCTATGGAACACGTTGGAAATGGAATACAGTTATCATTTTCTTTTAACTTTATAAGAGAATAGTTGTATTTAATCCTTTCAATATGCGTGAATTTTATCTGTCATCCAAATCCGAAAGCAACCTTTTAAAAGAGCCTTAATAAGTCTAGACAACTTCGACAAGTCTAGCTTGCATCATTTGCAGTCTGAAATAAGGATTGTTCAGGGCTAGTTTTAACTTCATTTTAAATAAAATATTAAGAATTAAGTTTTTAAGTAAAATACTTAAAACTACTATAAACCAAAGTCTAAAATGAACCGTCATCATATGTTTCTCTACGTAATAAGCTCAGTGACTGCAGTACTCAAGTTTCACATTATGAACTTGTCTTGTGATGTTGATCGTTAAAGTTTGGGAATCTGTTGATAAACGTCTCTCTTGGTAAATCTTGTTATATTTAATCATGAATAAAGATACATGAGACCTGTTTATACATAGTGGAGCTTGTTGTTAAGTTGTGCTTTGTAGTCGAGTTGTGCTGTTAAGTTATGAGGTAATAGAATGACTAGGGGTGACTATTGACCCAAAGAGACTATTGCGATGCATCGATAAGAATGACCCTTCTCCAATTAGGAAATAGTCGTGATTACTCAAATTTCGAGATCATTCTCATCATTTGTCAACCTGTGTAGACTATTCCCTTTTCGTCTTCATGGGCTAAGGGCATAGCATGGCGTCCATCCATCCATACTTTCGTTTTTTCGGCTTCTTCTCCAGTACCACTGGCTCTAGAGAGTTGAAATTGGGGATTATAAATTCTAGATCAGATTACTGTGTGGCGCCAGATATAGGTCACAGGTGTCACAACCATCTTCTTCTCCAGTACTATAAAGCTCTCGAAGGCTGAAATGTTATGTACAGATTCGTAAGCCACTTGGTGATTCTATGCAAAAAATAAAGGTCACAGGGGCCCTATACCTATAAAGACCTATTTTCATCGTCTAGATCCGAATAGCACTTAGATATTTGTTAACCCTTTGACAAAAACTTCCATTTTGAACGCTTAATTATATATTTTGTTTAAATCCTTAAGCATGGGTTACCACGTCAGTGACTCTATTTATAATGCATTTCTTTCCATTTTAACATGGTAGAAATTCAGATTTAAACATCTTGTTCATTGCTAGTGTTACGACGTCACTTGGTGAATACGATGAATGAAAATGGTCAAAATGGAATCAAAATCATTTCATCTGTGTTTTACTCTGTTCACTGTAATTATGGCCTATAAAGCGTGTGACCTGAAGCATGAACTAATCTGTCTTAAGACGTATATACTTACATGTACATTACCATGTGTTGCATTCTGTTTTGATGTGCTGTTTATTCGTTTATCTGTGCATGACATACAACTACATCATTGTATCATGGACTTGTATTGGGATTTCTTTCTGACATGCAGTATTGAGGATTTGTCTTGTTTCTATTTGAATTGATGTACACTTTATTTCATTGTAGAATATAGTCTTATTTATTTGTCCAGACATCACCAGTGTTTCCTTGTCTGGAAGTCTTACACCCAGACAAAAAAAGTATTATTCTAAAAATATCACCAGTGTATTCAATATTGAAAAGGAGACTATGAGAAATGGCTCCTTTCAATATGTTACACAGTCTAAGTGTTGGACTATACTTGTGTGGATGCACCGAGGCTCCTTTCAATATGTTACACAGTCTAAGTGTTGGACTATACTTGTGTGGATGCACCGAGTCTGCTTTAGCAAAGCAGTCTTTGCGAGGTAAAGCTGTACTCTTTAAAAATCACACTAATGTACGTGCACATTAAACAGTTTCCAAATTATGCTTTAAAGGAGGCCCTGGACTGTATTCTAAAATCCTTTTGTTAATTAAAAACAAATTGGATTAAAATATTTCAACTAACAAACAATTTCATATCAAATAAAATAGTATAGGTTCGATATGATAAATCAAAAGTTATCGATATATATGATGTCTGTGTGATGATATATTAACCAGTATAATGTGTTGGATGTGGTTCATATGCGTTAACTTTCCAGTCCCTACATTACACTATATCTGACACTTGACATGTACACAATGCATAAACAGGGAATCTATACAGTTGTATTGTACTGGCACTGTCCTTCATAAGCTTCTCGTCTTACTTACTGTTTGGAAACAAACATGATGTGTCGTGTATGCAATTAAGTTGGTACAGAGACGAACGGTGCTAACATCCTGTGCTTCATATTCCCTATCTCAAACGTCAAAGGCACTAATTTAATCTCTTAAAAGCGTTATATGACCATTCTGTTTACAGGACAGGCCATTATTACCACGTTTGACCACCAAAGTGGACATTTTGACCACTTGCTGTGTTACAGGATAAATCATATGAGAATCTCTTTTCATAATATTGACCCGGCATGCCGTGAAAATATAATCAGTCAGATTCTCGTTCAACTTTACATGACATTTTCTGCTAATTTTATTCCTTAGATACCCATACTGGTTATAAATCATGTCGCCAACCTCATGTGGTGTCAGGGAAATAAAGTGCAGAATTTCACCTGTAAACTCAATATAGCGCGCTGGCCGGGAGTGATGTACGGAGTTCCTGTAGCACCTTCTGACATTGGAGAGGTTTAATGGCCCACACTTGAATGGTCAGAGAGTTTGAGAAATTCCGCAACATTTCTAGCGCGTTTTGTCATTACGATATCCACTTTCTATATGGGAAACGCTGATAGAATGATGGATGTGCTAACTGATGCTTTTAAACCTGCTATCCCTCGCATTAGCGCTGCACAAAGGCGAATATTAACCTCTACATCATCCAGAGGAATGCATTCATAGTGTACCTCGTGAATGCGTGTAAACTTGTTAAATAAATCACCTTCTCATACCGTATGGACGTTAAAATGCATTCCATAGATTTCTGAGAGTGTACATCTTTACACCGATGCTGTAACTCAATACATCACCCCACGGGGATTACTGTTTATGGCTCACAGAATAGCCTTCTATTGAATTGAGAGATTCAAACTCTCGTTTGTGAAATGAGACAACTTCTGTGACTGATAAAATACATTAAAGCTCGTTATGATAATGATTACCCCTTCAAGAGGAAGCCGCCTCCGTAGAGGAAGTGACGTCATAGCACCAATGACAGAGGCAGGTGGAGTTATCTCCCGTGGGAGGCCGCCATGTTTACTTAAGTCCTCACAACACTTGATCTCGCGTTCTCTCGCCCGTCCGCGTGTCACTTGCTTCCAGACGAGAGATTAAGAAATTCAATCATAAAGACAGGGAGAGTCAATTGGGAAAAGTCCTAACTGAGTCTTATTCAATGAAGTGACCCCCTGAAAACATTGTCGACCCCCCATTTAATGTATTGAAACATCGTGCCAGACGAGGACAACGTCTGCAATACTTAAACATTTGTTCTGGGCTTTGCGTTGAAGCTTTATGACTTATTTAGCTTTGTAATTTTGATTTTGAGGAAATATTGTGTTGCTTTTATTGATTTATTGAAAGTAGTAGACAATTACACCAATATTTAAAGAGATATACAGACCGTATATTTAACCGAAACTTCTGTATAATGTTATTGGAGGGTTTGCAAAATTTCCAAACTTCTTTTCGAAAATTTACTGAATTTAACTACCAGTTAATTTGTAGATATAGGTAGAAAATTGCCCAGATTTGTGAAATCGACTCTTCGAACAAATTTCATATATTATAAACCACGATAGTCACTATTTTGAGTGATATATTTTGTAATTATCTGGTCTCGATATGTTTATCTCTTCTGATATTTAAAAAAACCCCGAGACGTGAGGTCACCTGAGGACATATTGATTTCATTCCTAGTATACATTGTCCCTGAATCATCCCCGTTTCCTGTTTAGCTATTTCCTACAATTGTATTTTATTATTTTAAGCACATGATACGATTTATGTCACTCAACAATGATGTGATGTTACACCAGTTTGTATATTTGCGCGAGTGTGTTCAACAAATGCGCCAACAGGCCAAACAACATGTGTAACCTTACATTCATGTTGCAGTACACGTGCAGATGCTTAGACGAATATTTAGTCTTTGAAATAAAATTAAAATTTCTTAAATTAAAATTCAGGCTTTAATTCACTCAATAAAATATAAGAAGGAGATATTTCAAATATATTAAGCTTTCTAGACCTGCTCTAATGTATATGATGCGTTGACTAGTATTTGATGTGAGGATCTGGATGGCAGACTACCACATGTAACACATTCACTTACACCTTTACTGGAGGCATGGAGGGAACCACGCTCTTGTTATATGTCATGTCTTGTAACATCTACATCTAGAATCAAGAAGTTCTTTAAAATAACCATTAAATCAAATGTCTTAGATACGCCACACCATAGGAGGATTCCTAGTCTTACACTCAGACTCTGAAAAAGGTATTCATTCAAATATCACCATTTTATTAAATATTGAAAGAAGACTGTATGGAATGAAATTTTCTGTAAAAAGAGGCTCCTTTTTAATAATTCTTTTCAATTTTTTCAGAGTCTAAGTGTTAGACTAGATGATTCCTGAATACCACCATAACAATTCATGTAACTGTTCTTGGTATATTTGTTATTATAAATGTCGCCAACAGACGTCTCGGGTGTAAATTACGATCACCCTCAATAACAACAGTTTGAGGTCATTTGATAACTATTGATAACCCTCAATAACAGTCATCAGTTCGCGTCATGTGATAACCGTCCAGGGGATAACCTATACCATGAGAAAAAACGAAGAAGAGATTATAGGGGTATATATGTGTTTCATTTTCAATGAGCTCTTGCAGTAATTACGCCAGTTAAATAAAACGAGCTTTATTTGACTGATATCCATTATGCAAGTATCAATAATTGATTTCAAGATCATAACTATCTTATATTTTGTCAAAATGAAACTGGTATAGTTCTGTATATACATGTAGGCAAAATTCAACATGCGGAAGCCAGCAGACTACGCATCTCTTTATGTTATATGTATAGATGCCGTAACTCCGTGTATATATATTTCGTTGTTGATTTGCATTTACTTAACATCGTTGCCTTCCTGATCTATTAAAACTTTTTAATAAACAATTGTTTTAGTCATCAGTAATCTGAAATACAAGAGTATTGCAGAAGCATGACGATCCCTCTGTAACAAACACTGTCATCCTTCTCCAATGTAAATAATATTTTCTCAATAAACGAAAATGTTTCAATTGTGACCTCGTGATATTTTTAGATTTAATATTGGATGAAATACACAAACGCACTCCTGCACCATTGAATTCAACATGTTATCAACAAAACTATAGCCTGCATGGCTTTCTCTGAAAAGTATCAATACTTCTCTGAATGAGTTCACGTTAAAGAACCTTGGCATGTTTTTGAGTAACTACGATATATATATATATATACGCTTCAAAATAATTCATGTAAATAATACATTGAAAGACCTCGCCCAACTTTCTCAGTTTCCTCTCTCCCATGCATCAGATATAAAGAACTAGAATCCGAGGCTCGGAGCTCGGTGGAAAGGACGTGGTTTGTTTGATGGTACAGAGCTGCAACAGCCTCCAACAAGCCCAAGGCCTATAATCTTTGACATCACGGCGGTTTCCTTCAGCCCGACGCCCGTTCACTGTTTTCTTATGAAATCTAGAAGTCCTTTGTCTCTTGTTAGGGAAAATCTTGTGCGAAATCCGATCACTAGACTTGGGCACATTTCAGTCCAGAGGTCTTTCATCTGCTCCCTCTACAGGACAAATTTGCTGTACAGCCTGTGACAAATTATTGTGAAAGTTCTGCCGCATGCACCTTTATCACTTCCCTCGGCACTTTTTACAAGGCAACGTAATTGGAAGCAATCGACGCAAATCCTATATGTAGCTCTGCAGTGTTTGGTTTGGAAGAAAAATAATAATTCTGTCAGTTTTGCAGATTTAGATGTTTTCAATAATTTCTCCTCTTTCAGAAGGCAACGAAACGGATGTTTTTCAGCTAAGCGTTTGTCAACCCCCAGATAATTATAGAGCACGACAGCAAATTGTTTATTCTAAATCTGTTTAGCGCAATGTCCTATGCTCAGACCCCTAACTCAATGCTTCTTGGTGTTTTCTCTGAAAATACTGCAACAATTGAGAACGATCGGGTTCGTATAATATATTTTCACCACATAATGAGTTATTGTTTATCATGGCAGGTTGTGTATTATTGTTGTCACAATGTAACACAATAAAATGGAAACTGCTTTCAACATGCTTTTAAAGTCAAAGTTCATTTAGAAGATGGCAATTTTATACAACAGTTTATTCATTCTATAAACTTTCAATTCCAGGACATATCGAATTTCACCATGTTGTTTTCATTGAAACCATATGATGTCCATGAAATATGTCTATTAAATGCCAGTTGTGTATCAAAGTCACATTGTTGAAAGAAATACAATATTTAAAAAAATTTAAGCATACTATTTTATTAAATAATATAAATGAGAGCAAGCAGATCTTATATGAATTTGTTAAAGCACTGAAAGAAGAAATTTAAATGCGATTATTCAAAATTATTTAAGGCAGGCATATGATGTGATTTTAGGTAATTCTTAATAAATTAATTGTTATCAACAATAAATATCGCTTATCAGTTTTAAGCAATGCTAAAAAATGATAAAAACGTCATAATTTAACGAGCAAATATACCTTTGATAAAATTCGAATTCATCACGGGACAAAGACAAATTGGACACAGATTGTATTCATTTCAGCAGACTCGCGATCTCATTGTTCATAATTGTCAAATATTTTTTAAGTAATTAGAAGTGTGTTTGCATAGTCAAGTCATACGTAGTAAAAGGAATTAGAGGTTATAAAAGTGTAGAAATAAATGAATTTACTCTTTATACATTTCTCTGTTCTTTACTCGTCCGACTCGAAGCAAATGAATTGCATTGAAGGGCTCGGATCCTCGTTTGAAGGGAAAATTGTCCAAACACCCTCAGGGAAAAATCCATATGAATTTTTGTTATAGGAGTCGATTCATAATTCAATAAGATAATTTCCGGATTCCCTTCAAATTGTATGATAGTCGCCATACATCGCTGCTCGGACACAATAAAAGCAGAACGGGACGTTGTTTCCCTGGCTCCAGCTAACACCGAGAGACAGCAATATTCTGTAATTGTGATAGAACAAATGTCACGTTGAAATGTGTATTACATCATCGACTGTCTTCATACGTGCAATTGGTAGGTAAATAACAGTGATGGTGAACAGCTAAAGAGGCAAATTAGAATGTTCAACTTCTTTATTAGTGACATGTCGCGTAAGAGCTAGTACACTTTGTTCAGAAGCTTGGTAAAAATTGAATACGGATCTATATCAAACGTTGTTATTGTGTAATTAAGAAATTGCATAAGGAGTTGTCAGTACAGTTATTTCGTTTCTCAAGAGAATGTGTAATATAAAATACTTAAAAAATAAAATACAAATGAAAAGCATGCGTCAGCGGCTGTATGGATATTCGAAATAACGCACATATATATTGAATTCGAATGTTCAATTAATAATAGTTTGTTATTACATTGTATTAATCATGATTTCAATGTTGGTCAACTGTTATTATACTACGGTTTTAAACTTGTTATAATTACAACTAACCATAGGTTAGCAATGCGTAAAATATCAAATATGAACCAGATAACCAGCTATTATTTTATATAAAGTTGCTCTTTATTTTACAATTTCAATTTGTTAAGTAATTATAATTTAAGTACATTTAAACGATTATCGATTTTTTTTCAAGATTACTGATTTATATAGATAGACATGACACGACAACAACTGAAACATTTATTTTCACGAATATGTTTCAACTTTCTATGTTATAAACTACCCCGATTGTTTAATTTAATGTGAAACGTACTAAAGTTGAATGTTGGTCATTGGCAGTTCATTTAAAGTGTTCATTGAAGAGAAGAACCTCTATTTTCTATTTGAATGGTTTTAAAATGCAGCTTTAATTACGATAAATTATACTGCATTCGCGTAAATGCCGTCTCATTTAAAACGTGTGCTACACGATGTCATCTATTTGTAACAAAATCAGCATTTAGAGACGACAAAAGATTCTATCAGTGGTGGTATCACTCCCTTCCAAAACAATTTACTTTGATTCTCAATGGGACTTGCATAATGAAATGATTGTGATGGCTAAGTTCCCGAAACAATGGTATCAGCAAGGACGTCACGCACACATCCATTGTAAATTTAAAAGTAACTGTACGATTCTTTTCATCAGAGAAGAATTGCTTTCAGAAGCGTCTTCAGGGTTTGACTATAATTTCATCGTATCACGCAGTCTCTGAATGGAACCAGTTTACAGCCACCACCGATTCCAAAAGACCCCACACTTTTTCCGCCAAGAAAGACATAATTTTCCCTGGCCATATCGTGCCTGTAAGGATACGTTGGCAGTTGCACTCCGCGAATCGTTAGAAGCATTTATCCCGATAAATTAAGCCGGAGCAGAGGCCGGCAATTTCGACATCAACAGCCGAATAGGCGGGTCGATCAATGGCGCTTTGTCCAATTAAATGCTATCATATCGTTCGGGAGAGGGTCGATCGGCTGGGGCCGTGCCAGAAAGCCTGATCAATCTAGAAGGGTTTCTGGAAAGCAGTATCGCACTGAATAACGTTATGCTAGTAATTGCATTACAACTGATTTGAAGAGATAAAGGAAAAGCCGGGAGTGCGATACAGAGCCTGCGGTCTTATTGGAAGTGGGCGATTTTCTGGAAACACGACTCTGGATGAAGGCTTTCCAGTGCCTCTGTTGACAAGAACTGGAGACGCTTTTGGGCGGAATTCATTTTTCATTTGTAATGATATTACTTCTGCCATGTGCTTCTAAGCTTTTTACAGATCCATTCCAGTACCCCATCAAAGAGTTAAATATGCTGCTAATATAGAGAAACAGATTACTCCGAGGGGAGCGGTATCGGGGGATATTTTGTACTGAAGCACGTGTTGTGTACGCGTGAAGAGAGGACTGTATACTGTAGAAGTTGTGATGTACACAGTCTGAGTCCAACACGAATATATCAGACATTATTTCTGAGAACAGTTGAGCTTGTTTTGTCTTCTGAAATGTGTAAGAAGGTCAACTATTTCAAAGAACTTGTGTCAGAACATCTAATATGATTAGAAAGAAGTTTAAGGAGTGATAACGTTTTGAATAACAAAGTGTATAGTTTTTAAACATATATAGTTATGCAAATCTGCTATTTTGTGAATACCTTCGAATGAAATAATTAGGTGTCTTTGGATTTTAAGTTTATTGACATTACTTTAAGTAAAAGTGAAATCTTGTGAAAATAAAACAAAACATGTTAGATATATGTAATAAGTGTGATGGATAATAAATCTCATCTCTTTTCCTTCAGACTGCAAACCCAAATTGTAATCAAACATATCAGTATATCAGTGATGTTTTTATGTTTTTATATTAATTACAACGCAATTCAACGTTATTATTAAAATATAAGCTACATGTATAATTATTGTTAAAATTCCTATTTTATGTTTATTATTAGTACTTATCACTATAACTTCTAACTTCTGTTTATGGTTATTTTTTTTATTGTCATTGTTTCTTGTTCATGGTAACCATGTTACCATATTATTAATATTTCAATGTTACTCATATTGAAGTGTTGATGTCAAACTGCCAAATGAAAACATAGAGAGGTAACACATGCATGACAGGGCACTGTCACAGATCAATGTTCTGTATGAATGTTTGACTTTCACTCTGCCAAATCAATGTAGATTGACAACTAGTACAGAAAAGTAATGTACACTACCCTTTTGACTATGAAATTATTTCCCTTTTTACAACTAATTATATAATGCCACGCTTTCGTAAATATATTTTCCTGGTTTTGTCATTTAATGGAGTAATGGTTATAGGTTTATAATATATATTATATGAAAACGGTTGATAAAAGAACAATATATATTATATATGTATTTAAACGGTTGACAAAATAACAACAGCACACATAATTTAGGAGAAAACTGTTGGTGCTGTTGTTCTGTCATCAACCGTTTTACTATGAAGACTGTACACTTGATTGCATTTACATTCTAATTTATAAAAGAAGTTTTATACGTATTTGTTAGAAAATTCAAAGGGTAGATATATAAACTGCATAGAATATAAAAATACTTAGACAAAGCACCATCATCGGTTTTCAAAGATATGACATCCGCCGAAAGTCGTACAGTTCCGAAGGTAGTAAGTCTAATTTCAATCTTGTATCAACTCTAGCAACAGATGAGTTTCAAAATAAGCCGTCAATTTAGGCAAATAAAAAAGAAGCACGATAGTCCGAGGAGACTTTTTTACTCCTTGAAATTTCAACCAGCCTTCTAACGTATATACTTATCTCTTCTTATCATCTAATTATCATTTGCTTATCAACATCGCTCACTGCATGTGATATATAGCAGTCAGCGGGTGAAAAACCAATCGATAAAATATCCATGTTAAAGATAAGTACATATCCTTCAAGTTTTTTGTTGCCAAAATTCGCATTTTTATAAATGATTTGAAGTTTGACTCAGTTTTTCCGTGATATTTCTTTACTTGAGATAACGCACATCTAATATGCTATAATACAGAAAGCATGGGATGTACATATGGAATCAAAAGTATAGTTTATGGTTTTGGAATACCGTAAAGAAAATACTAGATTTATTTCTCATCGTCAATATAAGAAAACCTTGTTACATTATTTGGTTCCCATACCAGAGTGTTCGACCAACGAGAGAATGCCGTCATGAAAGGAAACGAAAAGATGACGTCATGCTTATGTTTGATTAAACCAGTTGAAAAATACACTATTGTACCAAGTAATTTTCTGTGATATAAAACATTATTTTACAAATATTAAGGTAGGATTTAAATGTATTTATCTAAACATTTATCTAAGTTTATTGCTATTATTATATGAATACTAGTATATATAGTTCATAAAATTATAATAATGACATAATTAAGTATATTCGACTGAAATTAATTTTACAAGTTATGTGAAATAAAAAAAACCCCGACCATTTAAGTGTGCAATTTCGAAGTTTTGCTGTTTGTTGTGATGAAAAAAACATTCGATTGACGACGAAAGTTGAATTTATCATTAACTTAAGCGATGATTACATACAAAATATAAAAAGAAATAAAACAAATAAAATCAACCAAAATGTGACTGATTAAGACTAAAAATGAAAATCCATGCTTGAATGGTAATGGAAAAAAAACCAACCGAACATTTTAAAAAATTTGATTCATTAAGAGTAAAAATGAAAATCCATGTTTAAATGGTAATAAATAAACCAACGAACATGATATAAAGTTTTCAGATAGCCGTCGAAGCTCTAACAGTGCAAAGATAAGTTATACAAAAGCACTAGTTGACGGCTGCGATATCTCAAGAGCTCCTTCTGTATTGTGTGTGTAACAACAAGCGTCTGTAAAATCATATACTGCATTGTAGATTATGTAACACACAGCGTGCTGAGACAGGGCCAAGCCATGCTTCATCGGGTATAATGCATGGTGTTATTTCACTACATGTACCACTGTTCATGCCACGTGCATAAAGCAGTTTGAACATAACAATGCATACACTGTATAACCAAGAACATTTTCAGAAAATAGGAGAAATTTGGAAGTATATAGTGTATTAATTATCATTCAGAAGAAAACGTACGCACACAAACATGAATTATCATACAATCTACTCGTATGATAAACCCAAAAACAAAAAAATCACACTGGAATATTTTCATAATCGCTAGATTTATTTTTTGAATATCATTTAAACCTTTGATAATCAAGACTAAACACATATACATCTAAATAGCATTTACCTCTGTACATACATACATTATGTATTTCACATATATCATCTAATACACAGAAGATACACATCATTTGTTGAACATAACGTGTACAGCAGTATATATTATATATATATATATATATATATATATATATATATATATATCATCTAATACACAGAAGATACACATCATTTGTTGAACATAACAGCAGTATATATATATATATATATATATATATATATATATATATATATATATATATATATATATATATATATATATATATATATATATATATCCTCTATGGTTTAACCCCAACTCTCGAGGATGCAGCCTGCCTTTATCATTCATCTCATGCTCGTTAGTAAAGCATCGCAGAATCAAATCATAGTTTTCTTATCAAAGTTTAATCAAGATATTAACGTGTAAATAAGTACTCTGTAATACATGCATCACATCTGTCCACACGCTCAATACAGATGTCAACGTGTGGTAATAACCTTTAATTAATCACACTGCTACATTTGGACGTGAACCTTTACCCATATGCTTAATCCTCTGACCTCTCACCGCCTCACCGAAACAGAACATATACGTCATTAATGGTGATACTGGAAATGATAAAGCATATGAGTTTCACTACAACAATGAGAATGTTTAACATGTTTAATCATTATTGTATGTAACTACGATTATACATAAATATATACTAGAAACATTCAGTTTAATTTGTCATAAATAAAATAATATTAGATTGAAATAAACTGAAATTGAAACATATGAACATTGTTAATGTCATTCATTTACTATACGCGGATGGATGGGGTTGTATTTGAACATTGGGAATAATCAGCATCATACTTTTTCGTAAACCATTGTGTCTGTATTATGCTTCAACAATCTGTCCCTTTTACGATTTAAACTCAGATGGAAATCATTACATACTCTATAGCAACAGCGAGCCATGATATACTTGTAACAATGTCTGCTTGTAAATATCATCACCTGTCTGCTTCAATCAAGCACACTCTGCCAGGCCGTCTCGGCACATGAACTCTGTTGTATGTAACAATGAACACGCACAGGCTTAATAACACGTTGCATACTACATGTCAAGCATGCTATCAACATGGCAGCAATATGGGCCATGTAAATCTATTTCATCGTTGCGATACATTCACGTCAATAATCCTTGCAAGTTGCCAGCTAGCTAGACCATTAGAGTAGCAAATCGAAATGTCAAAACGGTTTAGCTACATGGACACTTTATAACTTTTGTTTGCAAAACTTCTAAGGGAATTAAATGATACTCAGTTATTTTCCTTTCAGTACATATACTCCATTCACACCTGTAGCATGTTGGGCGTAATTACATGTTAATTATATACAATTAAAAGATGAAATCATCTTGTACTCCACTATGATGTGTTTATTGTGATAGTCACACAAAGGTAATACATGTCAACAAGCAATTTCAAACTCATCGTTCATAATTGGAATATTGCACTTTTTATATTAGTTATTCTTATGAAATCATCGCTTTGATGCGTCTACACAATTTACTTCACTCATTTGAGGGTGATCCTGAGAGAGACTGGGTCGTTGTGTGGTGAGGGTGATCCTGAGAGAGACTGGGTCGTTGTGTGGTGAAGGTGATCCTGAAGCAGGAGTAGCAAGACTGCACCAAGGCGACATCAGCCATCTCAAAACTCGACAAAAATTTATTGTGTCCAAGTTAATCTGAAAACAAGAATAAAAAAATTTCAGAATAAAAATCTGAGAACAATATTTCTATAAATGCCTCAAAAGGGTTTTTTTCTTGTTAAAGTATAATGCATCATAGTTTGGGAAAATATATCATTTTTTTAAGTATGATGATACAGTAAGGTAAGTTTTTCAAACGTTAAAGAGTAGTGTTGAAACATTCTATTTCCAAGGGAAAGATTCTAACCACTTCGGTAACAAGGAAATATGTGGAGAAGAGATGTATCTTTTGTAAAGCAATAGCTAGTTTTATCCATTGTCTTCATATCCAAAGTCAAAATAACGCCCAAAATAAATACACTTTCCTTATATACCTTGTGTTGTAGAGACACTATCTTCGCAATAACGTATAGATATACAAGTGACATTTAAGTAAGTAACTTTCTGATAAACTCGCCATATATTGAAACCATTGCTGTTTCATGACGGAATAAGGACGATTCGAGGCAAAATATGGTATTAAGGGTAAACTATATTTTAAAACAAATGAATTATAAACATTAAAATTTGTAATATTTTGAATTTTGTTCTGTGGATATAGTATTACAGATTGCCAAATTATAGAGGATCATATCTATAGAGGTGTTTTTCTTTACACCACATATTAAATTTTTCATAACGTAATTCACAGAACATATATTTCACAATGCATTATTCAACGTTCAAATATAAAACTGAGGACACAATATTGAACGAATAAATCACAGGTTCAAGAGACATTGTTGAATATATCGTAGTTTAAATCGGAATATGAGATGCTTCAAATGTTAACCTATGTTCGAACTCAGAAAATATTAAAAATACTATCACATTCTTGAAAATTCTTCAATTTTGAAAATATGAAAACATCATATAGTGAACATGCTGGTACTTGGTTAATAACCTACACTAGAAAGGTATCAGAGTCTAGTTGTATGTTTCTGTGTGACATGGTACGTGGAAATGTAAATGTGTGTTTGCGCATTACTTGTACTATCCATAAAAATATAATGTAGCCAAGTAAACTGATTTCACATGTATGCATATATAGAGGCCCATAAATGTAATGAAGTCAAACAATTCAATGGTTTACATTCGTGTGTGAATTTGAAAATTCAAAATAAGAGAATTATATACAATTTTGCGATAAAGATGGACAATATCATTACATGAAATCTGTGAATTGTAGAATAATTAAACTTTCTGGAAATGTAAGTTTTGTGAAATATAATTATAACCCATAACACAACAAGCAGAGGTCTGATTCATTCCACAGTGGTGAATAAAGTGCATGCATTCAATTGCATGTTTTGTGAAACGAAACCTCTCTTTTAATAATTGTTTTACTTTATCTATCATAAATGTAGACTTGATTTGCAATAAAGATGAAAAATTTTCTAATATATAATCCCATGAATTATGAAATCCAATATACAATTTTATGTGAATTTGAACATTTGTTCTTTTGAATATGGGAATACCACAGCTAAATGATTTTATTTACAATGGAGATGAACATACGGACAAGGAATGCTATAAATTACGAAATCGAAACGTCCCAGCAATTCCATTCGCCGTATTTGTGTGTGAATTCGAACATTTGTGTGTGTAATACGGGCAGCAGTATAGACCCAGGATCCCCCTCCGTGTGAGAGGCACATGGTGCGGCATCGCTCTGTCGATAACTATCAGATAGTGTGGGCACTGATAGTCACTTATATGTTATGATAAAGACACTCTATGAGAAAGAACAATAGTTAGTGTTCATCACTACTGACTACAGGGGCTGTGATCTGCAGCGAGACCTGCCTCCCCTCTCAAGCGAAGCCTCCATAAATAACCTGCATAAATAAACTGCCTGATACACAATCTAGAGGAGAGGACCCGAGATGACAGTATCTGGGGGAATGGTAAGAAAGTGAGGTAATATCCTCCCAGAGAAAGTAAACAATTTACAAGCAAGATGTGCAACTTGGCACCCCGACTTCCTATTGGAGAAGTGTATCTCACAGAGGTGCCGGCCTTTCTCTTGCTCGATCACTTGTCTCTGTATTCTCTTTCTTCGCTTTGGAGATATTCTCTTGCTGTGTGGATTTATGCTGAATTCATAGTATGGTGGACGTCATAACATTCTAATTCTAAAATTTCCACGTACCGTGAACATGATCTGTAAGCAAGAAGAAGCACTAGACGTGGCACTTCGAACCCTGGTTTCCTACTGTAGAAAGTGTAATTTGCAGGAGGGTGCTCTTCGTTTGTTGTGTGACTTGTTTTCACATGATACTTGGAATAATTTGAATCGGATTTTTATACTATACACATGGTTAATATTTTGTAGCTTCAATTCAGAATTGTGAAAGTTCACAAATTATGCAAATAATGTTCAATGAAATGTATCTTTCAGCAACGATGCCCTTCTTTGTTACTGAGGCCTGCGACAATGATCCCTTGTTACATATCAATATGAACAATGTGATTTCATTCACTGAATGACTCAACAAAAAAAATAATTTCATGTGAAATTTTAAAAAATAAAATTCAACAAAACTTCAAAACCCAATATTTGTCGCCTTTTAACCTTGTCCACGAGAAAGTATTTCCCTTAATGCATGGTCTCGTTAAACCGGTCAGTATGGTCAACCGTCAATGTCAGTTCCCTGTGTACGATGTTCATCAACTCAACTCATGGTGGAAATGCTATAACTTGTGAAAAAGCGAGAGTTTTTTTATCCAATTTTTACGGATGAAAGGTGTGATTGATTTGCTATAACATTTATCTTCATTTAATACGACTTTTAGACATTTGTTTTACAAAAAAATCTCTTGATAACATTTAAATATGATGAAATAAAATACACATTTTGAAGAAAAAAATTAAATAGTCCCTTCCAATTTAAAATTAATGTTAAAAGAAGAACAAGGGAAATCTAAGGAACAAAGATTGTTTTTCATACAAAAGACCCTTATGACAGATGATTTATGGTTTCACTTAAAGTATGAATCAAATAAAAAATCTACAAAACTACAATCAAGATCACTTCTTTCAACAAGTTTTTTTTATAAACATTATCTGAAACGAGCTTAAAAATGCAAATTTATAAACGGCAATAACAAAATAACATCCTAAGGAATTACTAACGATTTTGTGGGGAAAACATTTTCGGTGATTTATATCAAATAATTCAATTTATTATAGCGATATGTGCAAACACTTATATTATCAAACATGTCCATGGTCTCTCTCTCTCTCTCTCTCTCTCTCTCTCTCTCTCTCTCTCTCTCTCTCTCTCTCTCTCTCTCTCTCTCTCTCTCTCTCTCTCTCTCTCTCTCTCTCTCTCTCTCTCTCTCTCTCTCTCTCTCTCTCTCTCTCTCTCTATATATATATATATATATATATATATATTTAGCATCCAATAAACACCACTTTTCGTACTGGAAAACAAGATAATTCTGTGAGAGGTACAACAGAAGTACTCAATTACTCAACGTAATTCAATTGGATATTACTATTCGTAAATATAAGTTTAGATTTACTCAAGATGAGGATGTCTCCCATTCTAAAGTTATTGGTTTTGATGTAATTTTGGAACATGAAGATCTTAACTAGAAAGTAAAAAGCTATGTCATATGATACAAACAATCGAAACTTGAAGTAATTTTCATGAAATAACTTTTGCTGACTGGTCCCTTTCAAATTAAAATTTAAGCGCTATATAAGAAATTCGCAGAATATTAATTAGCGTATATATGTATTAATGACTCAAGTACGAGCGATGACATAAGAAGGTATTTTCTAATATGAAATGACAAATAAATACAAGCATTGCAAAGTATTATCAAAGACCAAAGTAGACAACAACAGACCGCCCATCGAACCTCTCTCACACCACCGACCAATCATTCCTCTCGATGCTATTAGGTTCCACGCCAAGAAGTCAGATGGAGGCTGCCTGGCACCTGATACTGATTTCCAATCAACTAACTAACATGATGCTAATACATTGTGGTGTTGAGCAAGGCGGTGGCTAGTGTAACATGTCATGTGCTCGGTCTGTCAGCACCTGTATTAAGGACTTACCTCTACAAAGAAGCTTACTCAAGTGTTGGGGTCAGGCCTAGGACACTCTCAAGAGGTTTACCTACACAAAAGGCCACCAGACACCTTATGTTTTCATGGAAAACAGTTTGAGGGAAAATATCATATTATAGAAGAAAGATTGACTCCACTCTATCAAATGTTGCGTCCCTGTACGTATGGGCTACACTGAGGGTTTTCAAATTGGGATCGTGTGTCACTTGTCCATCAAGCAATTTTGTTTATGAGTTTCCACTCTATAAACCCAACAAATGAAAAGTGGGGTTAAAATGTGAAATCTTATTGGCATATTTCAACGATATGGCTTCTTTTGAAGTGTCATTATTCGCACAACATGGTATAATCAGACTCCGGTGTGTGGAAAATAGACTGGACCCATTCTGATGTTTTAAATGGAGAATATGACGTCCGCATAAAAGTCATTAAACAACTTCAATGGGGCAGGAGTAATGCAATGAAACCGAAATGGTACACCAAACCCTGCGCATTTGTTATATTTACTTCTCACATTACGCCAGTACTGAACGTGAACCCGGGGTGAATATTGGCCTATTAGTTTTTTTTGTTCACCAATGACTTAGGTTTTTAAACAGGAATTTTATGGAAATTAATTTCAATGTTACTGGGTACATGTTATTAACAGCATATACAACCGTTCTTTTTCACCAAGCAAGGTTAAGTCGACTGGGAGAGTGCCGCTCTGGTAACATGCAAATCGCTTGACTTCACTGTGTTGTTAATCTACGAGTCTTTGTATGGAGCTTGCAAAAGAGGATTTTGGACATTTAGAAAAGAAAGAATTCGCGATAATGGGTCGCGCGTCTGCTTGACGACAAGCTATAAATCATAAAGTAATTATCTGATCCCATATTTTATGACATAAACATAAAATGCAGAAAATTAAAATTTGAAATATCACACCTCTAAACGCCAGAACATGTGTAGTCATTAATCTGCACGCCTCCATAAGAATCCTAGACATTTATATTGCAAAATAATGAAGAGATGTCATTATCGCGTGTTTGCAACCTTAAACTATCGACATTTTTAAACGTAGCTTAGCAATTGAACTTTGTACATGAAGCAATGTACGGACATAATTGTGAGCTATATCGTCTATACGAAGTCAGTTGTTCTCTGATTTGTATTCATACATGAGGTCGAGTGAAGGTCTCATGTTGTACACAATGTTCGTTCAAGTGAAACAATTTATTGTTGCAGTTTTATTTGTACTACTATTATTATATATCATATGTATTAGTTACATTTGATGCTATGGTTGTCAATGTTTAAACCTTCAAGTAAACCATGCAGTAAACAACACGCACTACGTTCGACCTGTCCACTTTCATTATGAATACTTTGACTAGTTTATGAATTGAAATCATTACTATTTTAGAGATTTCTAAACAAAACACAAACAAACCAGGTTGCCTTTTTCAATATCATGTAACCACTAAACATGGAAAGAATGAACTGCCACAGAGCTTATTACCATTTGTATTAGCTAACACGGGTTGCACTGCTTGTCATGATGAGGTATTGTTGTTGAGCCCACTGACAACATTATTTACACCTGAAGTGACCAAGTTGATCTCCACCCCCTCAATAGGTCCTCGTGTCATCCTCAGGACCATCCCCACCCCCGGGCCACACACTAGATCGCCCTTTCTCGTCATTGTATGAAATCAGTTCTTTACGCCTCGTGTACCAATCATGCTTTCTATACCCGTACTAATCGCTTCCATTATGTAAACTCATAGCTCTTTTATTTCCAAGGAGCCAGTCCCGCCTACTAATGATACTACAACTGTATTACCGTGTAAAATTAAATGGACAATGATATGCCAAAGGGGGGTAATCATGGTTATGTAATACCTTTGCATACCGCTAGTGAGGATTAGGGTGAATACAAAAGTTGGATTGGTGTTCCCTGTGGGTATGGATTCATGGTAGAGGAGTCAGAAGTCAATCTGATGGTCTGAAGCCGAGTAATTGTGGGAGATAATATCGGAGAGTGTTTATAGTGCAACTCAGAGGGAGGGGATACGGGCTTAATTCAGTTTTATTGAATAATTGAGTACAGATTGAACGATAAGTGTGATGACTTATTCATGCGAGGGAGTTTCACGAACAGAACTATTATTCTTTTTCTACCTACATGAGTTAAACACGATTGTCCGCGCATAACATTACAGTGGTTGTAGGTTGAGAGTTAAGACAAATTACTCACTGAAGCCTACATGCTTTAATATTAATTCAATATTCTTTATTTTCAATATTTCTTTCAATTATTTTTAAAAACAAGATAATTCTAACATTTCATTATCATGTTTTCCATTTTTAAATTAATATGACTCATTGTTTGTAACTACTTTTTTTATTTAATCTTTTAATGCAATGATTATTCATTATGAAGTCATGGGCCTAAGTACGAACAAAATAATAATATTTGTGACAAAATGGCTTGAAACACTTTTCAAACACATCTGAAAATTAAAGCTTTTCCCACGAACTTTGCCAAGTTGATTAAAATATGTGTCGCTATCCAACTTTAATAGTTGAGTAAAACTTCTTTCGATAAAATCGTCTTCTAAAACTTTTAAACCTTTTTCAATATACACTTACATTCTCCTTTGATTCTTCAAACAAGTCCTGATGCAACACAACATGGATATGGAATTATTTAATAATTTGGTCATTTTCATCAATGATCTAACAAACACGGTATTTCTCTTACAAAGGCTATTCCACATTGTACGATTTTTACATAACCCGATCCGAAATTCGTCCAAGACATTTGCAATACTTGCAACATGACTGGTCTGACATGGAAGCGATGCATGCATTCTGCAGGAAACCATTGGTTAAGGCAAACATATTGTGTTATTTACCTATATTACGGAGATTCCGCAGCGCAACTTGCAGTATGTAATATCAGGGTGGGAAAAAACACGGGGTCGAGGAGGGTGGGAAGAAGGTCACGTGACATTTGAAAGGTTAGAGGTCAAGCAAGACACTTGACATGTTGAAGGCAATGACTGACACATTTTAGTCACTGGAATACACCCCATGTGTGCATGGAGAAGCTCTGGCGCGTGATAATCATTACGTAATATTTTATCCATTCCCACTCGAGGAAAATATGCAGCACGTGTGTTGCCAGTCTTTACCAATGTTTGGCCGAGCTGGAACCCTGGTCGAATTGCCTAAACTTATTTTCTCTGAAAACTAGAAGCATTCCTCAAGACCCAGATCTTGCTTTTGTTTACAAATCTCCTGTGTTGAACTCTTGATTAGAACGAATACTATGCTACGAACATGCATAGATCTGAAGTCTCACTTCTACTGAAACTAGTTTAGAAACAACATGATATGAACTATTGTCGCTGTTGTTACGAATTCACCAATATCTAACGGATTAGACTAACATTTAGTCAACAACAATAGTTTACAAACAATTAAACAGGTATACAAAATGGAGCCCTAGCTTCTAGAATCTAGACTGGCTATAATTTACTAGACTGGGCTGGTCGTTAATCGGATATTTTGCCTCTAGGGTCTGGAAAGTCTGTCATCTTAGGGTTTGGATGGCAGACTATTACATCGTTTGAATAGATATAAACACCACTTCCGTTGATTTGAAGGGAAATAGTACCTTTTGATAGTGTTTGAAGAAAGAAAATTCAGAAGATCAGAAGGCATTTTGGAAAAAAAGTCGAATAAAGAATGAAAAATCGAACGAAAAACAAAATCGTCCTCTAACAGTTTCAACGTTATTTGAACGCACTTTGCCAAACCAAGGCAAGTAAAAGAATAAGAAACTTCAGTAGAGAACTGTAGCAATAACGATTTCACTTCTCTTTATTTTCTTAGTTTGAAAGAATTTTAGAATTAGCAGGTGCCCGCCAGCTGGCGATGAAATGAACACGCAAGTACCGATGTCAATATCAGGCAACTCGCAAACCTCGTTTCCACCCAATGTTCTTTGTATCTTCACCAAATCTCACTACCATGTCGGATTGAAATTGCCCTTCAATTAAATTATTCCCTATAAAACATTAATTAAACGACAAACCTCAGGCCGAATACAAGAAGTGATTTTTTACTTTACAAAAAGAAAAATAAAAAGCCGGAAAAAAGAAAACACGTTTATAACCCACTGCACACGTTGTTGGTCATTTTTCTTATTAATGTTTATGATGATGACGAACAGACTCCGTTTGAGTCAATTAAACAAGTTGTCAGTGGAAACCATGCTACCTGCTTGCAGCTACAGCTGAATACCGTAAACCACGGCTCACATCGCGTTTCACAGTGGGCCAGTAAAAACAAAATAAAACAACACGTGACCACGGTTTCATTATTAATATTGCCTAATTGTAATCCGAGATCGTTTTCATAAACTTAGCTGTCAACCGATCATTTGGAAGTATTTAAGAACGAATTCCTCTTTGTGGCCAGAGCGATAATAAATTCATAACGCGCCGTGAATTATCCCTCTACGGTAATAAAAATTAAAAAGCAGTTTAACAGCCTCTGCCGTACTGTGTGAACACACGGGTGGTGCCCAGCTCAAACCTGTTCACTCTGTCCTCCTTCATCCTTGTGTAGAATATTCTCTCAATTGACTCATTTCAATATTCACAACACAACATTTCTGCTCACTATATTCATATCCCCAACTAGAAAACTTAATAATATTCATGATGTAAGGTAAATAATTTTTTTCAATATTTTAAGTTTTCAAATATTTTAACGAAAACTGGTTAATTTTTATCTTTAAAAAATACGCTTTAATTTTAAAGGGGCAATAAAATTGCACGAACATTGTAAACTTATCCTATCTTCAACGTGATGACAGAAAAATAGCAATCATTCTTAAGTGGAGCTCTCCAAACACAAGAGGCGTAAAAGTGGAACCGCATGGCATTTTGTTGTTTTCAAACAGAAGAGTTATGCATGGGCGATAACTGCGAGAGGCTCTTGAACGCCGTGCTGGCCTGAAGTAGATAGCCGGCAAGGGTGGCGTTGTGTCGTGCTGGGTAGCTTAACCCCTCGAACCACTCTTAAACGCTCTGGTCATCCCTGACACCCCTTTATGTCCCTTCTACATTAATATGGACTAGGCTTGGTTAAGGCTGATTAAAATGACCCGCGATACAAATTTGTTTATCCACAGCCTGTGCAACTCCTGTACCAACCAGGCCTATTCTGAGCTATTATATACCCGATAGTACGCTACCCGGTATTAAATAGAAGCGATAGTTCAAAATGAGTTTTTAATTCACTTAACAATCTCCATTGAGAGAGCATGAAAGCCGTGCTCGCTTGACTGGGTGTTAGAGCGCGGTACAGGTCCCCTTGCCTCAGTGTTCGGGTGTCTGTTTAATATACTGCGAAGAGCTCGTGTGTGGTTTCTGACACAATTGTCCCCCTGTCGAAAAGGGGGAAGGGAGGGTAAGATGGACCCTCCTGACCCATCGAGAGGTTCCAGTTACCCAACTATCTCACACTGCGGGAAGAAGCTCCTGTCAAAAGAATTATATCCTAATCATTCCAGTACAGGACATGTGATACAGGGTACAGCAGTATCTTAATAACGTTGAAATAATCGTCCAGAAACGTGTTTTATGAAAGAACGTGTTACTATTTGTACATACGGCAGCTGAACATTAACCAATGTTATGGTTAGATGCAGACCGTTGACTTTTATGGAGTGTAATAACACAATTAAAGCTTTTACGGATTGGTAAAAACGTTTGCTATCCCAGGGCTAAAAGGTAGTGATATGGAGGTTCGCCTTCTCTTACGATTATGCACTCAATCATGAAGGCGCTAAAGCGAGAATCAAAATATTATTTTAGATTAACGGGTGATTTGGGTTCGCATATTTGATATGCAGGCAATAACATATTTGATATAGTACTGTGGTTGACTTGTTCATCAATGGGGGATGACGGACTGTCATGTTTTGTCGGGAAGGTCAGGCACAGAACTCCATGTCGAGTTTCACATTTCGTAACACCTGTCAAAAACAACTGGCCGACTTGCCCGCACCGGAAAATGTAACTTTAGCAGATGGATTTTCTACCACGTGAGTCCGCACCTAGTTAACAAAACAATAGCTTGAATTGTTGTCCAAATATGATTTTCTAATAGAAAAGTTTTTCCTTTTCTGTACCAATATGTTGAAGCGTTGTTTTTATTTTTGAAGAGAATGGTGAGAAAACTAGAGGGAAAAGGAACTGACACGTGATGACATGGTGGTACAAAATGATACTCTGATATCGAATGTCATATAGCAAAGGTGTCGAGGACTAAATGATAACTGTTATACATTACATGAGATGTTATCATACAGGTTTAATTCTATATCAATTGTCTTCATTTCTCATGTTGTACAGTGTAATTAAAATTTTAACGAATAATACAAGTGTCCCCAGACATCCATTACTATTCACCCATTGAAAGAGTAAGCATGTACTACGTTATTAAGTTGTTGCACAGAAAAGTAGCTTTTCTTATGTAATCCACTTCAAATGCGATTCCATGAATACAATAATTGTTGTTTGGATAATTTAAATAGGATAGGATAACCATTACAATTTAAGGACGCATTAATATTGATTTCTAGAATATCAATTATAAATTTATTTCAGACAGGTATCGGTTCAGTTCATCTTCGCTGTCCGACTGGTCTGTTTCCTCCGAAATTGTTATTGTCAGTGATACGTAGACTAAAAACTCCTAAACGGATAAGCGCGGGGAATATGCTAAATTACCAGATATCATGGAAATAAAACCACCCCCAATTTATTCCATGTGCTGTTCTGTTTACCAGCAGACACTCCGCTTCACCGTTTCAATAGACGGACACCAATTATCCATTTGCATGTTAGTGAGAACCTGCTATTGCCACCATTGTACCTGTCATTGGTAATCCTAACAGCGCATTTAGACGTGACAGGCACCACCCAGCCCCACCCCTAAAGCATGCCCAGCGCTGCGCCGAGTTTGATCCGACGGGAAGGGACAACGTTCTTATGGCGATGAAGGCGGACGCTTTGTTCAACGTCAAATTCACCAAGCTCGTCAAATTTGTCCGCCGGCACACGCTTCTTCTTTCCGATCCAGTGGCTAGAAATTGCTTGTCTCTGTATCCGTGAATAGGGGAACCCAACCAGTTATTTTACTGTCACCCCAAATACTATCAAACCTTAAACCGCCCCTGGTCACATTCACAGAAAGATAAAGGGTGTTCGGCAAGCTCCTTGCCGCGATGCGAGCGGGACGTGTTAGGTTTCGGACCAGAGCGCATCCAGCTATTGCACTTGGCTGTGGAAAAAAGAAAAGAAAGGAAAAATCTCGTTTGGCGTTAAAAGAGCAGAACAGTGGAGTGACGATGTGTCGCATTTGGGACGGGATTTAAAAAGCTGGGATTCTGTTAAAGCGCTAAATTGCTTTCTTAGTGTTTATCAAAGGACAAGCTTTTGGGCGCATGAAAGAATATCCCAAAGGGACGCTGGCTGGGTTTCAGGTGCTAGAGACTCCAGCACTAGCCAGTTCACCCCTTCTATGTTGGAGGAGAGGTGTAAGGGGTAATCTATACAGCGTATTATCCCCACTCCTACCGCACCATCTTGCCAACCTCCTTGACCCGCCTCAACAACTTCTAAACAGTACCAGGACAGCTCCAGGCTGCAGACAAGACGATAATTCACTCATTGTCAATCCCTCCGCTAACTGCCATCGGCACAAAGTGATGCTAAAATTACACAAATTGGCAATCGAAAGTAAGAGGAGCATATTTTCGACTTTTGCTGCCAGTCAAGAGATGGAAGACCGACCAGCCTCCCCACCCCCCTCCATCTGCCAGGTCGCCCTTTCACGGCTATAGATCTGCAATTCTCCACATTCCCCTCCGTGATCCTACACCTCTTTCACAATCGCGGCTTGGATCTGGGATCAAAACCAACTACATGTGTTCATCAAATGCTGGCCTGCTGCAGCCAACACCAAGCCAAGACTCCCAGCTCGACTCGAAATTCACAAAATGGCAGAAACAGTTCATACGGTCCCATTTCCTTTTGGCAGCTCCCTTCTCTCCACACCTGGTCCAACCAACTTCCCTCTTCCGCCAAAATCTACCTCCTCATGAGCAAAACGGAACATAAGCTCACATTAGCGACACCGAGATGTCCCCCCTCCCCTGCTCTCTGATAGACCCTGTCTTGTTGTTTTCCATCCTGGCAGACGTGATACTTCGGAATGAATAAAACTTGGGCTGGAGATGAAGATGTCGTCTATAAGCATCTTCACCTGACGATCTTCTTCTCTTCACTTCATGTCGTGCCAGATGTAGACTTCACTTTCGATCGTCTGCCAAATATCACTTGTATCTATTTTAGAACTAAGATGAAAGTATTTACGTTCGTGTAAATGAAGTCCAATTGCACCATCTAATAGAGGAAGTTGTTGCTAGCTTATGTTGAAATTTAAATGTTTGCGATCATATCATTTCCCCATATTTAGATAAACATTGTTCTATTTCATCTGCAATGTCAAGAAGTTAATCACTTCTTTTGGTGTCGTCTGCTTCAGGCCTGAAGGTCGAGGACACATCAAGCACTTCTCACCCACAGTACACTGTAAAGATCCACTCTAATCCATCGTCAGTCAGTAGTCATTTGTACAATCAGCTGCAGTATCACTCTCCTAATTCTTCCCATAGACAGCTCCGCGATCTTGTCGTCTGCTCACCACCAACAAAATGAGATTACGGACTAAATCTCTGTCGTCTGCGCCAAGAGGTTTACCCGTGAATGCCGCTATTCTGCTTTCTATCATATACGTTATATTTGGCGAGTGTTAGAGACCAGCAAGCCAGCCCACATCTCAAGATGTTGCCGTGAGCCAGAGTGAGAGATTGTAAATGTGTTTGTTTGTTGCTCTGGTTATTATAGTGATGTACAAATGTCACTTTTCTGAATAACTCTCACTCGATATCATCCGTAGAGTATTTTGTGAACAAATACATTTGTTATTGTCCGACCATGCACTGATGATTAGAAAATAAAGAAAAGGCTTTGATGTGCCCAAGCTTCACACTGGCATTTCCCGATATCTGGAGGTCTCAGACACACAGCCAGGCTTATGTGGAAGACATATTTCTTATATTCGCCAAAAACTACATTGATAATTTGTTTACTGTGCAAGCTTTCACGCTCTATTAGATTCAGCATCCTCGATTAATGTATTTGTTTTGTGACTTAGGTGTCTGGGGTTCACTGGCTGACTGCGTGTGGCTCGAGGTAAAGAATAACTCGGGGCTTGAATTTCACTCCAAAATTAGGCGATGCATCTACCAGGGTACCTTCCTGAAGTATTTACTCAACTGTTTCTGTTGGCTTTCTCCAGGTTATCTAGTACTCTTCGAATACATTCATATTCTGTTTAACATCGTCTGTTACATCCATCATAATATTTTTACAAATTGTAACGGAATCCAGCATGGTACACCATTTTAAAAAATTCCGCCATTGCATGACTGATACATTATATAACAATCATGAATGTTTCAGTTGTCAAATGAATTTCCATTATAGTTTCTTTTTTAAAATTGTCAAGAGTTTAGAAATATTTTTCTTATTTTTAAATAACATTGCTTCATTACAGCAATGCTTTACTCAGTTGTATTGAATTTTACTCAATTACTCAATTATTTGTAATCTCTTTCTTCTGCGATTGCATTTAAATAATGTGAAATAAATGTAAATATTTTATGAAGGGTGTATCTTATATATAATTATATATATATTTGTTTTTATTTCATTCAACTTTAGAAAATAGTATTGATTTAAATCGTTTATACATGTATATCATTTTAACTTAAGAACATCTTTAATGGGCCAGTTATTAATAAAACACACGTTATGTTATATCGTGTTGACACAATTTTCAAACACAAGCCAATGGTTATACATGTGTAGATTCATCGTAACATCTTTCATACAGGTAAAAGGAGCATTTCTATGAGCCCTCCGAATTCACACTCACTTCATTTAAACCTTAAGTAAATGATCGATGCCGGAGTGAAAAGTAACCCTGAGGATACTTTCATTTATTTGTTTAATTCTTAAAATTATTTACATTTTAGATGGGAGCATTTAAATTTCAAAACTATTTAACATAGAGTTTCATCTTGTCCTTAAAGAGGAGACAAGTTTAAGTGGCGTTTAGTGCTTTCAACACAACTTTTCTACACATTTGTTTAACAATATTGCAAAATCAAACAATATGTTTTTAAATAAATTATTGACAAAAGTTGTTTGGATTGTTGGCAACGTTAATCTATCTATTCTTGCTGGACACAAGACAGCTTGGAGCTCGGCAACAGCCCGAGGGCCAATTCTACGTAACGTACAAGGGGAAGTGGCTTAACTTTGGAGGAAGCCTCAACTTTTGACCTCACAAAATATCTTAGAGAAAGATAAATATTTTCCCGAAAAAATCACATCGAAATTTCTTTCATGAATTAAACTTGGACGGGCATTCCATACGCCCTGTTAACGCTGGAGGGTGTTTCAGGAGCTGTGTTGCAGGGTACACGGGCAGATGGGACACAGTAGCAAACCTCTGGGTTTGATGAATTATGAATTCTATATAAATATCCCATTGAAATCTTTTCATAAATAATATGCCCTTTGATGTTATTATTAAGAGTTTAGTTACAGATTAGATACGCAAGCAAAACTATTTAAGGATGTTTGCGTAAGTTTTTTTGCTAAGGTGCCCTTTAATCATAAACTTTCCCCCGAACTATTAAAATATTGTTATTTTAAAATGAATACAACATCTAACTTTTGACTTTCATCAATATTTAATAACTTTTCATGAACATTTAAAGAACTGAGTTTGAATACTATGAAAGAATTTTAAAAATGTATTAACAAATATAAATGAACTCTGCATGAAAGGTTTTAAAAACGGAGATAGTAAAATCAGACTTTTACAAAAGAAACAGATTTTTTGAAAACCTCTAAATACTCATCAATGAATGTTTCAAAGTATTACATGAACTCACGACGCAGTGACATTTGTAGTTTGTCTGACAGATTAATAATTTGTAAATGAAGACTTAAATGACTCTTTTGAAAGCATAAAAACGAACAAAGAAAAATGTGCCCGATGTGACAGTGGAGCTTGATTACCAGCATCAAACCTGGACATTTTGATTAAAAGTGACAAAAACAAACACAAGCAGTTACAACAATTAATTGTTTCATCCAGAGAGAATCATTCTAGAAATACGCCAAATCTCCATTGTCGTCTCATATTTTTTTGTGATTACAGGGAATAAAATTTGACTTGGTTAATGCGCTTTTAGATTGACGAAATGAAAGTTTAATGAACTGACAATGGATTTAATTTTAGTCGACTATGTTTTCAATGTTTTAACCATGTTCTATCGCCCCCCTTTGGTAATCACAATTAATCTTCATTGAGAATATGTTATTTTATATATAAGATACGTTGAGATACATACAATGTAGAGTCAAATTAGAAACGAAGTGTACATTATTAGCATTTCAATGCTTGCCAGTTCAGGATAGTGGCATTATTATGGTGACACATCTTGATTTCTGTTTCTAAAAGTTACAATATATAGCGGCTTGATGCGACATTTAGTTAAAGGTAATGTTGTAAACCTATCAATAGCAGAACTTGTGTGTACATACATTTAAATGGTACGTGTAGTTTCAGCTTCAGCGCTGGTATAAGTCAGTAGCCCGATTTTAATTGAAAATCAAGCAATTGTCATATATTTGGCAAATTTTGGGATGGATATATGCATGTCGATCGAGTTGATAGGGACTTATATCAGCACATACGGTGTTTTGGCACGTATCAACATATATGTGGAATGTTATTAAAACTAGTCTATGTCATTATAAGGAACACAACTCATATAACCATGAACAGCCAGCTGTTTCGGTCTTTAGGATCTCATCAGCATGGTGTGTGTGGAACATGGTTGGGCTTTCAGCTATGCAACTATATATACATATATATTTCAACGGTTTCTTGAGACTATATACACTATTTACATTTCATATTTCAATCGAAACAGGTAAAATAAGACTAAATTTAAAATATTAAAACATGACAGGTCAGTTTTTATCATCTGCTGATTTTAAATTAAGATTTTATCAAGTAAAATAACTACATTGTATTTGACTTATTATATAATTGCTTGGTTCCTAAACATGTTATTTAAATTAATGGTTTGGACCTTCATACAATTCTGTGTAACCCGTAACGCCTGTTGCATTAACGATTGGATAACCGTTAATGCAGCAGGCGTTATGGGTATCCTTCATGCTGAAGAATAAGAGAAATTACAGTACATAGAGGTATATACATAGGTATAGAGGAAGGTGAGAGTCCCCATTTCGGCAGGTGTCCAGAGAAGAGTATAGACGAAACACGGATGGCAATGTGCAAACACTCCAACATATTAACAGGGTTGTCTCCTGTCTTTCATTACCTCTATTCGAAACAGTCTGTCTTCTGGATCGGCTTTGAAAAGACCAAAACTTCTTTTTGACAAAGAAACAGAGCATATTGCCTCTCAAAGTGTGCCAAAACCACTTTCTGTGAATCGATCAAGTCCTTTGGTGGACAAGAGGAGTACCGCGGCAAGCGTGCCTTACATAAGCCTAGGCTAGCCCGGCGACTTGGTGAATCGAGTCCATGTCAATATTAGAATTACAGATATAGCCGGGGGACAAATCGCTCTGCGTAATTGAATTTCTATTTGTTGTCAATTTGTACTGTGCGGGGCAAGAGGGATCCTGTAGATTCAAACAAAAAGTTGGGAGGATTCAAAAGTTGTTGAATTATAATGTGGCGGCTGAAGCATTCTGTCTAGGTTTCAAAGATCGCTGCTTTTAAGGTGTGAAATGGACGGAGTGAAAGCCGGCATATGTGAATGGCTCTCTATGAAGGGTTGGAGGTGGATATTAACTTCCCACGACAGCCCGGGACGGAGTGCTTCTAAGGTCTTCAATTATACTCAATTTGACTAAAAATCGAAATAATCATATCGCGTTTCGAGCAAAAGACCTTAACAGTCTTCCATTTCTTTACATATTTTTCTTAAGTGATCCATTCCAAATCTGAGATTTACCATCCTAGCCGTGGTCGATGTTTCATTTTCTAAAAAAATTCAACAACAGATTGAATATGTTTTTGTAATTAATAATTAACGTTTTCCATTAGCATACGACTGGGGAGTGAAAACCGTCGCTTGCCCTTGTTTACGTTGCTTGATGAAGCCTGGGGGTTGGAATGTATCGTCATTGAGGGCTCACACTTAATTACAAACATGTCACTAGATTGAGAGACTTTGTTCACTCAACTGTGAGGTTGCGTGGGCTGATGCAATGAGCTGGTGATAATCATCATTATGATAATCAATGTCATGGTAATAACCCACAAGATAGTAACCCTTATATGATAACACCAATCATGGACATAACCTTCATGGTCATAACCCTCATGTTAACCACAACGATGGACATAACCCTCATGTTAACCACAACCATGGACATAACCCTCATGGTCATAACCCTCATGTTAACCACAATCATGGACATAACCCTCATGATCATAACCCTCACGCATGTTAACCACAATCATGGACAAAACTCTCATGATCATAACCCTCGTGTTAACCACAATCATGGACATAACCCTAAACATAATTGCCCACATGATAATAAGCCACATAACACCCTTATGGTAATAACCAATAACCCCCGTGATAGTCACACTTATGGTATATAATCCCTAATGGAAAACAGCCCTATATGATAATAAACCTCATAATAATCAACCTTATGATAACAACCTTCATGATAATTAATCTTATTATAATAACCCTCATGATTATCAACCTTACGGTAATAACCCTCATGCTTATCAACCTTACGGCAATAACCCTCATGATAAACAACGTTATGCATGGTAATAACTCTCATGATAAACCATCTGATGGTCATAAGCCTCGTGGTAATCAACCTGTTGAACCATTTGTAGAGAAAACATGGCTTGACATACAATGCATGGTTTATCAACTGCTGAAAACCTTCATGACCCGTACGAATGTTTGAATCGTCATCTACATATTATATCAAACTGATACAACTCACGTTAAAACGTTAACGCTGTAATCTTTACAATGTACCTACAAATGAAAGACATGCAATCGTGATGCAGTTTTGAAGTTTAAACTAAAACAAAAACAAAAACACGGACTAAGAAAATAAACTGGGGAATTATCCAAAATGATTTATCTCCATAATTCCCCACTGATTATGTTTAAATATTTGAAGAAAGAAACATGACTGTCTATCACGACACATAAGTAAAGAGAGGGAGAAGAGAGGCGAGCACGCATGGTCGCACTGGTGGCTATCACTGGTGTGTTTATACAAAGGTATATGTGCTGCTCTATCAGAGATATGTTTATCATGAGAAATTGAACTAATTTGCTTTTTTCCACCTTCATCTTACTAGAACCAGGTGTTTGAGGTGAGGAATGCCCGCTGTTTGGACACGTCTAGCTATAGCAAGGGAGAATGTACACAGCATCTAACAATTAGTGTGCTGGAATAGTGGAAGTCTACTGTACAGAGAGTGGAGACTTGTATATACTTACTGCGATATATACAACACCTCCTGTCAAACATAAACACAGAGTCACTCTTGTTTCGGAGAAATGGAATCATGCCCTTTGACCTGTTACCGTGGAGCCATGTCTTGATCATCCCCCTGAAACGGGACTAGGACCAGGAACGTCTTACGATGACGTCTTTCAATGAAGAAAATATATGAAAGGAGAAATTACAAACAGTATTCAATAATTATGTTCTTTCCTTTGTTAGACCGTTACATCCAACCTAATATCATAAAATAAAACTTGTCCTTGAAGGTAGTTCATGCTGAACAATTTTGATTTGTGAGATAATATTACTTCAAAAGGATTAAGATTTGAAAGACATGAATTAAAATGTTAATATTTTACATAGTATTCTGTGCATTAATTACACAAGATCGAAACGATATGATAACTTTAAAGATTTAAGATAGATATCAAATTATCATCGATGATGAGGCCCCCGCCAAGTAAGACTGGTAATCTGCCCCGGTATCGCCAGATCGCACATCTCCTGGGGTAGCCAGGGGCACTCTATAGCGTGTGTGTCCATCAAATATTATCTGCTATCTTTAAAAAGATCGCCCTGCACGGATCAATCGAAATATTAAAAATGTAAGGACGAATTTCCTCCCGTGTGCCACATTCAGTCGAGATTAATTAAAAGTGTGACGTCATTTTATATTCATTGATTACTTCAAGCATATGTGACGTCATTATAAATTCAAAGATCAGTATTAATAAGTGTGAGCCTGCGTTGCTCTTTCACAGATTAATTATCGAATTACCATACATCTTTAATCAATCTTTGCGATATAGTTATTGTTAATATTTTTTTTTAAATATGACCCAATACATTGATATTTTTCACAGGAATGTAATATTCATTACGTTCATTGATTTAAATATCAAATAACAGGTTGTTTGATTATTTGTACACGATAACGCAAATTGCAAATAAAAAGTTAATTCACACTTGAAAGCTAAAAAAGTCACTGAAGTGTGGGGTTGTACTGCAGTTTGCTCACGTTGTCATGGTTATCTACCTGTGTAATACATATACTGTTTAGGAAATGTGTGTGGATAAAAGTGTAGTGGATACGTTTTGGTGTTGATGATTAATATTCACTTAAAACATTATGCAGTCACATTATTTAATAATTGAACTAAAACTAATTAAAATTAATCTTTGACAAAATACTCGTAGGTTCAATTGTTATAGAAAACTGAAAAATGACAAGTGTTCAAAACATTTGATCTCTATCAATCGTTTTCAATGTACATTAATGTTGATTAAAGCTGAACGAACAAACTGAACTCCAATTAAGATGTAAAGTAAATATATTTGGAAAATTACATGTCAGTACTTTCAGGCTTTTATTGTTGTGATTCTGTGATTATGAATCTGCCTCTTTCATACCGGGCAATAACACAAACAAAATGCGTCCAATATATATACTTACACATTTCAGTGCAGGTGTCGCCACAGTTGTCACAAGTCCGTAGGTAGGTGACATATAACTCTATCGACGATTTCATCTTTAATATTATTTTACTGCCATTGTACTTATGAAGCTATTTGTTGTTTTACCTGTTGACATCGGTCTCTGAAAGGAATTACTCAGGCAACATGATCATTATCATCATCACCATCTTCCTCATTATGGTTTCCCGTTTTTATATAGGAAGAGTAGAGTATTCTGCTGCTAATATGACGCTTCAGTATCAGTGACATTTATATATTCCTCGTGGCTGTTGTCCGGAAGATCTGTTCGGTGAGCACTCACATGGAACAATATTTGACATGACACGTGCGCACAAAACATGTTGCACACATCGTAACGTCAGAGGACATGCACGACAACGAGCTCAAGTGACACCGAGTAGGTCGGCTTATGGCTTATGGCTTATGGCTTATGGTTTATGAGTGAGCGGTGTAACGAAGCATACATGTTGTGTGTCAACAGCGAATATTGATATCATTTTTACTGCATGAAATACATTTAGTCGCCATCAATACACGTGATTTATAACGTCATGTGTAAGTGGATACAATACAATCCACGGGAGCTGGAACTCTTTGACAACTATATTGTTCTGATTTAAATGATTAATGTTAATCCTCACATGAAATTGATATTTATTCGAACAATTAGTTTGATAATTCCTTATTTTAGGTTCTGTCGTTTTCAGTTGGAAAGGCACTGAAATGTGAAATGAAAGTTGAAAGTAAAAATGTAGTATTGTGTTGCCCATAAAGACAGTGAAAACATTCTTTGTCCCGGCATTAGTCTCTGTTACCTTACAATAATGAACGTCTTTGTGGCCTGAGCAGATACATGTGCAGCACCCAACAATACGTGTACAGTGTACGCACACAGGGGTTACAATACAGTGTTGAGATTGTTCATTGTTTCGTCAGATGATGATGCTATATGACGCTTATATTAATAATATTGACAGCTATGATGTTTCTGTTGCTGCGGATGCATGATATGATGATGATGATGCTGCGGATGAAAGCTATGATGTTGATGATGGTTGATGACGTTGATAATAGATGATGAAACCTATGGGGATGCTGATGCTGATGCTCAAGGAAGCGATGATGATGATGATGGTTATAATGATGATGATGCTACTAAAGAAATCTATTGAGATGCTGCTACCGATGATGATGATGATGATGGAAGCGATGATGATGATCAAGATGATGATGATGATGATGGTGACGTCTATAATGATGATGATGATATTGTTGAAATCAATGACGATGCTTATGCTGCTGATGCTGATGGAAGAGATGATGATGATGACGATAATGATGATGATGATATTGATGAAATCTATGGCGATGCTTATGCTGCTGATGCTGATGGAAGAGATGATGATGATGACGATAATGATGATGATGATGATGATGATGATGATGATGACGATAATGATGATGATGATATTGATGAAATCTATGGCGATGCTTGTGCTGCTGATGATGATGGAAGCGATGATGATGATCAAGATGATGATGATGATGATGATGACGATAATGATGATGATGATATTGATGAAATCTATGGCGATGCTTGTGCTGCTGATGCTGATGGAAGAGATGATGATGATGATGATGATGATGATGACGACGATGATGATGATATTGATGAAATCTATGGCGATGCTTATGCTGCTGATGCTGATGGAAGAGATGATGATGATGATGATGATGATGATGATGACGACGATGATGATGATATTGATGAAATCTATGGCGATGCTTATGCTGCTGATGCTGGTGGAAGCGATGATGATGATGACGATAATGATGATGATGATGACGACGACGACGACGACAACACTTATGATGATATTGATGAAATCTATTGTGGTGACAATGAACAGTAGGAGGGAAATGAGCACGAAAGCATAACGTTATATTTGAGAGTAGCAACATATCTAAACCCATACATGTCACAAAGTGACGATGTGAATGTAACTAACAATTTGCTCTCTACAAAACCTGGCTGCAGTGTGAGGATGTCCATGACGCTGGTTACATGCAGCTTCCCTGGAGAGAAGCGGGTACTCTATTTCTCGCCGCCTTCTCGACAGGGACTCGCACACAATCAGATTAATTCCTGCAGTTTCCTGCTGGCAACACCCGTCATACGTTGCTGCATGTCCTGCAGGATCTGGTTAGTCCGAGTCAGCAGGCCTCTAGGCTAACATTTGCGGCCTTATAATGGCAAAGAATGTCCAAATTGTAAAACATATTAGATGGGTTTGAAATGCCTTGAGCGAAATCTAATATTTGAAGGGAGTCATTGTATCGTTTCAATGTATAAAGAATTACATAATTAGTTTGAATGTAACTGATAGAATTGGATTTTTGTGTTGAATGCTGATTCCATCTGTTGTGCTATTTTCGTAGTTTAGAACAGTGATTTGCGAAATATGTAATTGTCCAATACCATCAAAAAGAGTAAACTTTATATGTATAAAGCTACGATCAGGTGAAATGTATGGTCAATTCATAATACATGTGAGTATGGCATTGTAAACATTTCAAACAAAGGTTTTAAACTTTGAAATCCTATTATTGAAAACTAAACATTTGTTTGCAAACATATAAACAAAACACCTATAAATGAAATAACAATAGTGATAGTTCCGATGCTGCTAGACCAAACACATTTATTGATATATTTATAAGTATGATTCGTAATTCTACATTGATGCCAAAATGCATTTGTCTTGTATGTACACCCATCCCCGCAGAGCCGTCCGGTCAACGTGGGTATATATAGAAAACACTGAAGGTGTTTGCGGAAGTGAAGTCTGATTGACAACTGTCGCAGCTTTCTCCTACTTGTGATACCACACCGTCTTGAATAGCGAGTGTCCGTCCAACACAGGGTCAAACCACCACATGATGATGGAGGCTTAGTTCCTGACCTCCAACCCCAGGCTAACCCAATCCTCCAGCCCATTGTGGTAGAGATCAGTGCTGTAAGGCGACGTGTGGTGTGTCTGAGGGTATTAGATCTACAGTGTACACAGTCATATTGGTGGCAAGCTCTAGTGTGCACCTTAGAGTGTGTACACCTCCATACAGGGTTATAACCAACCGGTACACAGAGTACACCGTGATAAAACCCACCAGTACACCTGTCCACTCACTTTAACTCTTTTTGCTCTTTTCAAATATTGGACAAAAGTCGTTAAAAAGTACTGGGAAAACGGTTTTGAAAGAATTTTTCCACCGGCCATAAATTTTACTTTGTTCATTTTTTAAACGACAAATACATATATAAGTCTTAAGATTATTAAGATATCACTGAAATATTTGCAAATAATTAAGTCTATAAATTCAGTATAGCACAAGACTGTATGCTATTATATGTTCACATTTGCACCTGCGGAATAAGAACATGCCACTATATAACATAGTCATGATATTACTCAAATGTGCCATATATTTGAGTAAAACAACTTAAGAAAGAGTTTCAATGTAAAATTGTATTTTCTTTAGCAAAATGAACTATAAAATAACTGAAATAAGTTGATATAGGTGATACTTTTTTATGTTATTTAAATGTAGCCTGGAAAACCTAGAAAAGAAATATAGGTTACAAGATTTATCTGTGACACTTTATGTACAAAGGACGGGCATATGTAATTTGTTGCACACCATTCTGGCATTACTAACACGAGACAAAAAGTCAAATCTAAAATAAGATTTTCCTGTGTTTGCAAAATAATTTTATGATGAATGCAAATATTCAACAAAATTTTTACAATACAAGTAAAGAGATATGTAACATTTAAGGTATTTATGTTTACAAAAAAAAATAAAAATTATGAAACAGTTCCTCTTTATTTATCCCCACTGCTGCAGGCTTACATTTTTGCCAAAAGCCTCTCTTGTATTGTAATTATCAACTTTAATTATCTAATGTGAAAATAATGTTCACCACCTAATAACAAATTTGTAATTATTGTTAGATAAATGACGAATTGACAAAAATTAAAGTGAACGAAATTGTAAATGATATTTGCAGTAATGATGTTATCACATTTGATTTTCACCACCTGGTCTAATATTTTCACATTTTACTTTTAGAGAAAGTAATCGTTACTAAGTCGTCCACAAAAGTCAAGTGTTTCATTGGCGGTTTCTGTAAAATGTAGAATGTAAATTAAATCATGTTTGGTTTTATTTATGAAGCCAATAGATAGTCATACATGTTCCAATACTACCTAGCTTGTCAATCTGTACATTTATTATGTCCTTGTTTCCTAAAATATAATGATTTTTAACACGTTATAGTTTCATCTTTCTAACACTTTGAAATAACCAAACGTGTTCCTATACCTCAGTCAATTTTCAGTATCACGGTCAAAGGCATTATTAGGTATTTCTTACCCGTCAAAATGTAAATCATATTTGATTACGTGTCAAGGATATTAATTTGATAAATGATATATACATCCATTTGATAAGATGTCGGTCATGTATGTGTAATACACAATTCCAAAAATTACATCTGTGAACATCTATAACAAAAAAAATTTTTCTTAAAAATATTGTCAACAAAAGTATCTGATGGATCACATGATCCACTTTAAATCAAAGTTTTGCTTTTTGAGGTAACATTTTTTTAAATACTTATTTTTAATTTATAAGTGATAACAAACACATTTATGATGAAAACTAATTTAAATGTTTGTTAAAATTTTAAAAATATCTCTTATAATACAATTCACTGAGGGATTCACTTATTTGAACATTATTATTTTCCAAACATTCCCTGAAATAAATGTTCTATTATCAACATAAATAATATAATTTATTACCTTATTTTGACAATATTTGTGATTCACTTCATATGGCCATTATGACCAGTAATGATAAACATACTAATGACAAAATAAATTTATTTCTTCAGAATAAATTTTGTCGATGTACGTTTTAAAAAAAAAATCTTGATAACTTTTCCAAAATGAGGAATGAAATAATCAATTCATGTAGCCCTATTACAACGTTAATAATTACATATTGATTTTCAAGGGAATAGTTGAAAATACCTTTATCAGAATATAAAACTGCATGGAGTAGCAATTCATCGGATTACAGAGGAAATGAGATTTAACAAAAAAAAAATCAGTATCAATTTACAAATTGAAAACTCAATATCAATTTCCTATTCAATTCAAATTAGCACCACTAATGCAAAATTATATATGTGAAAATATTTGCATGGTCAGAGAAATTGTCATGATTCTATGATTTATTTCAATTATTTCAATTATTTCAATTATTTTTATTTCAATATTATTTCAAATTCCTATATGGTTGAATGTTTATTTACAGATCATAGTAAAGGATAGAATTTATCATACGTTTTTAGTTCATTACCCATCGACTCAATTATACATAAGTAAAGCTATCCAAAGGTTTTTTTTATACGGATCAAATTATTTCTAAATTGTATTAATCAAAAAGTTAAATTTATATAACAGAGATAGACTATACATAACGAATAACAGTTAACAAAAAGAAAATCATTAGATAAAAAATTTCAAACGATATACAATTTTTGAAAACAATATTTTAAATATGTATTTTCTGCCATTAGTTTATATATAATAATTGTTCTAGTGTATGCACCACATTTGATCTATAATTGTTTAGGAATTTCTTTCGATCATTGATATTTCATTAATGTTTAATTAACTTTCCCAATCAATCTTCCATCGAGTACTAGCACTATAATAAATAAAAACATAATTAAGGTGGTAACATAATCAAGTTTAATCAATCATTTAACCATTGATCTTTTGGTTGTAAATTAACAAGTGACTCTGAAAAAGATTCAACTTGAAGAAGAGGAAACTGATATGAGCTAACCTCAAGAAGAGAAGAAAGCTACGCCAACATTTCACATGGCCTTCAAGTCTTCGCACGTCGTTTTCAACATTGTTCAATCCTTTTAAATCTTAAACCGATTTTAAAAAAATAAAAATAAAAAAGAATGGTGATACCAGCGACCTTCTAGAACTGACACCATAAGGTTTAACCTGACCCCACGGGAGTTCTCACGCCTCAAGTTCCACCCTACCCTGGGAGGATATTCACCTGTCCCCCCCCCCCGTCCCAGTCCCCCGACCCGGCTGTCATTACCGGCAGTGTATGATCCGACCCTGGGGTAGACCTCGCTCTGGGGGAGAGACACGATGGTCCGAAACAATGACTCTCCTTTATCACGTATGTGAATTAATAATTCTGTAGGTCATGATGTTCTCCTCTCGAGGAATGCTCAAAGTGCAAAAGTCACCAGTCCAACCTTCATTCCCTGCGCGCCCCTCTCACTCAGAGAAGCCCTTATTCTTTCAAGATGGTCGGAGCATTTCAGACCCCCTCCCCCTCGCACAGGGGTCAAAGGTCGATATCGGTAGTAATCTATAAACTGCGATGAGCAGAGAGAGGGAGAGAGAGAGGGAGAGGGAGAGCTAAACGGATCCAGACTTTCATCCAGGACCGACCGATTGACTGACTTGACTGACTCATTGTGAAGAAGAAGCTCTCTCCGAACTGAGACAAACAGCTCCTCTACCACGGCCCTCCACTCAACCAGGCCAATTTCTCCCATTAATCACCGGTCTTTTTGTTGTTTTATGCCAAAGTCGTCATTTCCCCGTTTCATGTCATTTTTGATAGGAAGTAGATCGCATTGGGTCTGTATGGTGGCGGCGATGTCCAAGTCCAATATTTGAGGAGCACTCATCTCGCCGGGCCCCAGTCACGTAGGTGACAGTTGTGGCGGGGGATGGTATTTTTTACAATAATCATACCATCTTACTGCTGCAACTTCAAACTCCACAATAACATTTCATGATATTCTTCATAACGCTGTAATTTCCTCCCTCTCCTCACAAGAAGGTCCCAGTCACATCGCAGCCCCGTTAGATAGCAGGGACAATATTTAACTAGCGGCCCAGAGAATCAACTATAATTATAGAGGAATAGCAAAATATTTTCTCTTGTAACTGGAGTAATAAAATAGAGGCTATAAGTTACTGCAGTGTTGGCCCTGGCTGCGACTGGTTCAGCCCTCGTATTGACACACCAAATAAGATGGGAATTTATTGACTGAAAAGTGAAGTTCGTCAGATCTATGGCAAATTACACAGAAATTATCATCCCACAGTCCAACAAGATCTAAAAACGTGTAAGATGTCTGTCGACACGTCTTCGGCATACAATACGTATTTAATTGGCATTTGTATCAAATTTTGATTTTAAGCTTATTCAAGTTATATTTTTTTACAATATAATACAACAGATAGACACAAGCTATTTTACATTATTTGAATTAATTGAGCCTTGATGTCAAATAGAGGTGATTAATCCTGGTACCAGTGTTACTCTCTAGGAATTATCACCGTCTGAATATACATTGACGATATCATTTATAATTAAAACATCGTTTGTGTCAATATAGAAGGTTCAAAAGTATTGTTATAATAGTGGTAAAAATGTGGCTTTAGAAGTGTATTTGTATCATAATATGTTGATATCAAAATTCACTGTATGCAATTTATTATCATAGTAAACTGTCATTATTATTAGTATGTCATTATAAAATAATAACTAAATCCACGCAGTATATTAGATACAGCAGAACACCGAAGAAACTCATCCCCCAGCTCAAGTATAAATTAAGAATCTCATATCCGTCAAATTACACGGTAAATAGCGGAGATAGAATCGAAACCCCAGATAACTGTTGTTATCTATAAAAGCAGATTGGTGAAACATAGAATTCTTGGTTGTATCTCGCTCCCGGGGATAAAGTTGCCTCAGAGGAGAGAAGACAGGCACATCTGAGGAGAAATCTTAACTAAGGGAAAAACATCTCATTCATCCGTTTAATTGAGAGAGAATTCTACAGAGCACGTTTAAAGAGTTGCGCCATTCACTTCAGCGATGAGCAAAAAGCAAATGGGGCGAGTTCGTGCAAATAGATATATGAATCTGGCTTCCAGGAGTCTTCTTATCGTTATAAAACATTTGACATTCTGCTTTAAGTTGAAAATTGTTTACATAATGAATAAAGAGTACGAGAGGCTATGGTTATAAATCTTTGTAATTTGACTTGATAACGTTTTATCTCCTCACAATATGCTGTATGAATTCCCCTAGCTTATTCTCTCAAATAATACCTTTCTTGGTTGATTGTGTATTATTTGCGCTTCAAAACATGTTTATATTTCCAACTTGTTGTTTAAGATGTGTTATTATAAAGGCAAACATTTTGGATGATTTGATTTCGTTTATGGAGGATTTGAAATCTTGTTGAGGTTTTTAGCCTCGGGTCAACTGCAGAAGCAGGCTCTATTGGGTCTGTGGCTACCCTCTCCACGATGTCAAGTGGTATCTCTTGAACACTTAACATTTAAAGTGTTTTAAGCACATTATGTATTGCTTGGGTAAACTATCTCATTTTAATGTATACACCAATGCTGGAATCTTGCCTCGTGCATGGTATTTCAATCAAATAATTGTTTGCTGAGATGATGTTTATTTTTCTATATAGAAAATTGATTAATGATTGCGAAAGTGAACATGAAAATTTGTTTATAAAATTTGATTTAAAGTTTTGATGATGAACCACTTTGTTCTGACTTAATTCTGAAAATATAAATGTAAAAAATTATTTCCATCAAAATATGCAATAAAGGTTATAAACCATAAATTCAACTTTTGAATATTATTGGTAAATAGTTGGAGTATTTTCAACATTTCAAATGTTTCTTATAAACCACGCCCCTTTGTTAACGACGTGTCTGATTGTGTACAAGTCACACATCTTGCATTATCAAGAATATCGTGTAACCAGCAATATGCAAACAAAAGCTATTCTTCATTGAAGGAAGAATCAATTATAGGAATACTCTAATCCTCTTTCATCAAACATTAGTAGACTAGGGTCACCATTGTCAGTGTCCCAGAGCCTGTGGGTGGGGCATGAGTCCAAGAGCGAAGCCCGGGGGAGGGGACTTTCATCAACCCCACCGTTGCAAAATCATTTAATGAAAGTCATGCTATTACCAAAGGATGAAGGGTAGTTTGCATCCCCCTCTGTCTAGCGGTGGTTTGATTGGTTACTTGTTATCGGTAGGGTAACTTAGTATTAGTTCGTCATCGCCATAACATTTCGTCAAGAATTTGATAAATATGTTCATGTCTGTACAAAGCATGTTAGGGATAAATATAGCAATAATCCCATGAAGATAAATACTATATGAAATCATAATGCAATTTACAGGTTTAATATTCCATAAGCACGAAACCCTAATTCAGTTTATACAGTGCATTGTACGTACTCAAATTTCTTTATGATATGTAGGACTTAGTGAAGTATTTGTTATCATTATATATCCTTTTTAGTCCGACAAAAATAGGAACACTTTATAATTAGTAATTGTATTTTCAGTGAAATAGTTTTACTGCATGAATATATTCTATTATCACTGACAGATTGCCTGGCCTGACTTCGATTGTCACAGTTAGATCATTATTAGACAGAAACTAGCTAGATGGTTACTAACAAGTCATTTGGAATCAACCCGTTTCCCTTCAAATGATTACCGGTATAAGTAAAATATTACAACGTGGGAACGAATATATATTGTACTATTCTGATAATAATTCACATTGGTTATTTGAAAACGCGTGAGTCGCCATCCCCTCATCAAAATTGAACAACATTTGTGGAACATGCATCCCAATTAACAAATAACAAAAGCTGTATCTTAACCTTATCACAATTTACAACTAGTTGTGGAACATTGCCTAATAAACAAAAGTTGTACCATAAATAAAATATATGTCTGTCTGTCATAACCTCATGACAATTGAATAACACTTACTTAACAAAAGCTATATCTTACGTTAATGACTAGTTTTCATTGGGAATACATGTCACCGTTGTCATTGGTGGAGAGAGACCGTGCAGCTTCATATGCTGTTCTATATGCATTTTAAAATCGATTTGCATTAATTAATTACACAAGTGATGTAATATTATGTTTTGCGATTTTGTTAGTTTGGTTAAAGTAAAAATTTATTTATTTTTACTAGACAAAATCCTTTGTTGTGTGTATGTATCTACGTAAAAACGGATTGAAAAATTCACATGTTGTGACTGTCTCTGTTGCTACGTGTGTGTGTGTGTGTCTCTCTCTCTCTCTCCCTCCTCACCCCTGTCTCTCCCTCCCCTTGTCTCTCTCTCTCTCTCTCTCTCTCTCTCTCTCTCTCTCTCTCTCTCTCTCTCTCTCTCTCTCTCTCTCTCTCTCTCTCTCTCTCCCTCTCCGTGTTAGCATTGTTAGAGGCAGGCAGCTGGGGGAGATTCTCTGAGGGGGAGTTGGGGGATATAAGGGACTGCCGGGGGATGGAAGGTAACCTAATTTACTAATGTACAAGACAGCCATGTTGACATTTGTGACGAAGTGTCAGTTTGGACACGACTCCTGTGATATTGATGCTGAAGGGAGACTTGGGCAAAGAAGATTGCGCTGCACACAGATATAACACGTTCTCAAACAGTTCAGATACAGTGCAAATACTTCCAGTTTGCACAGATGAATATAATTCTTCCAGCGAATTCAACAAGGTCTTAAATATAAGTGATCTCGTTATGCTCGCCTAGTGCCAATTATTCGTTATAGATTGCGAAAAAAGGATACAGTTATGTTGATGAATTCAACACGACCTCAAATATAATACTTTTATTTGGATTCCACTACTGCCAAATAATTACCATGGGTTTCATAAACGAAAATAGCTGTATTTTAGAATTAAATTTTCTTCTTCTCAAATATTACCATTTTATCAATTATTCCATATATAGCCAGTGAAAAGATTGATAAATTTCAGCATGAATATGGCATGGCTTGAAACGTTCAGTTCTCTAGGGAAATATGAGACATGTCATAATCTCATAAAAACAAAACTTTTTTTATTCAAATCAGTAATGTTGTTATAAAATAGCTTTAACAGTATGTGTTGATATGCAACTATTTTTTAAAATAAGAAAGTTGCTACTTTTCAATAATCAAACCACCGTGGTTAGGAATATTAGAAGATCACAGATGAATTGAATTCTATTCATTCGGTTATTGATGAATATCTTTCATGAAAATATAGCGAAAAATAAATGTAAGGCATATTGTAAGACATGGATACATATTTCTAAACGGAAAATAATGTTTGAACATTATTTCCTATATTTAATTCCAAGTGATGACCTTTTTACAGGACATGCAACCGCAACTTAATTATATCATTAATCTAGAAATGACATATTCTTAAAATAAATAAAATATCAAGTTATTTATTTTGCTTCATGCATTGATGCATTTGATTAATGATTTCATGCACTATTAAGTTTCTTAAAAAGAAACTATCAAACACAACATATAAATAAATAAATGATGAATGTTTAATTAGACAACGCGCACAGGAGTTGATAGATTTAACAGTCATTCATGTTTCGAGAGTAATCGACAGTGAATTTGAAAAAACCCACTCTTAATTCAGAAAATGAAAAGAAATATAATATATATGAACATAATATTGGATGAATTTTTTAACCAAATTTATATTGATAGCATATCTACAATAAAAAAATCCGTTTTTTTTTATAATTCGCATAATAATTATAAACTATCAATAAATAAAAAATTCTTTACCGCAATATTCATAATAATTATATATTTGGAAAGATAATTCGAAATAGACTTAAAGAGGAAAATCCTAGTTGAATGGCGGATGTGAGATGAGGTGAATTACTCTTTGTATAAACGACATTCTCCGGTTTCTAGATCAAAGTATTATAAGTAGTTGACGAGCAGCATGATATCTGTAAGCAATACTAATTACCTACGCAATATTAGATATGATTGCGGTGTGCAGAAGGAAGCGAGCATCAAACGACTGGTGATCAAACGAAGATTAGCCACCCGTGGATCATACATGCATATCACTGCGCGAGTGTTTGCTTCGCACTGTCAGTGTTAATTGGAAGCAATAATGAGCATATTGTGCATTCTTAAAATATGCAAAGCATATACCATCGTTTGTTGTGAACTTAGAACAATATTCAAAATTATATACTGCTTCTCTGCTTCATTGCAATATCCGGTGACCAATTTTACATTCTACTAAATTAGAGAATTAATTATAATATTTTTAAAAAGATGATAATTATAGTTTGTCTTATTTGCAAAGTGTTTTCCTGTGGATTAAAAAAAAATATCATTGCTTATTATTTGTGATAAATGAAAAAAATATTTTTATTACTTCAATTATTATATGGATCTTTCAATAAATAACTGAAAATAATTAGAAATACTTGATTTGTAGATATAGGTGTGCAAATATACCTGACTGAGAATTCATATTCTGTATGTATGCCATCATAAATGTCATTCAAAAACAGGAATTGTTACGCTTTATTTAGAATAATTTAATGTATTTAAGTATTAATTAAATATGCTGATTTTAAATGTGGTAAAACAGTTATTTAGTTATAATCACATTCATCATTCATCATTGTACATTTTGTTAAATATAAAGTTACAAAATATCAAGAAATAATATAACAAAAATAATTCATTACCATTTAAATGCAGTTATATTTTCTAGAACACATTTTTAACAACCCAACAAATCAACTATTTATAAGACTCTGCATTTCCATTAGATTTTCACCGTGGAGATTTTTCTCACATTTAATGTTAAAATGGCATGACAGAATGGTGTAAGTGTTGCTTTATGTGATGTTTTCTGCAAGGTGTAGGTTCATTATGAAATGTCTTGTGAAAATTTATCTTCAATGCATATTGCAAAAAATGATTGAATTTTAACTTAGGAATTTTGTATAATTGTTTAAAAATTATTTTAAAAAAAATACTTTATCAGGCATATATTTACAAAGCGAAGAACAATGAAATCCACATGCACACAAAAATATCCCAGGTGAATTTCAGGTGCAGCGGACGTTTGAGTCATTAAATAATAATTGTTGTCTTCTGACGAGGAACCATTAATCAACGTGTATTCCTGTTAGTCAACTAAGAATATCTTGTTGGTGTTTAAATAATTCTCTTTTATCTAAGAAACACATTAATTTAGAAATTAATATTGTTTTGGGCTCATGTTTCATTGTCACATTTAATTCCTTTCCAGTTTTTGCATTTCTTTAAATAAACCAAATTTGAAATCGTTGAACAAATCTTGGTTATTTACACACCACGTCTGCATATGTAAGTTGCATTTTGTTTAAAAGTGGATGTTATTTGTGAATATTCGCCTTTATTTTTCTTTCTCAGAAATAAATGTGACTAAGGAAACCAATAAAGGTTGGCATTAAATATCGCGTCCCGAGCCAGGAAATGCACTTTCGTTTCTTGGTAAGTTTTGAATTTACAGAAATCTAAAATGCAATACTAACTGCTTACAAGCATTTCCTTATGCAGTTTATAACATTCAAATGTTCAACCAAAAAGCTTCACAATTACATAACGTATAGCTAATACTCAGTGTATGAATAACACAGTTTGTATTATTTGCAATTTTACAATCAAAATGTAAGAAATAAATATTAATTTTGAGCACAATAAATTTCAACAAATGTGAATTTCTTAGTCAATAAATGTCCATCCATGTGGGAACGTTATTCGACATTTACATCAATTGGCTCCATCGTCTTCATTCTAGTTAATATCAGCAATATCAGCAATTATATGTTTGTCACATTAATCATATTTACGTACTATTTTGTGTTTTATTCATTACTCCTTCTTCTTCCCTATTATGACAGTTCAGAATGATATATGTGAGATGTTTAAGGGACCACAACTCTTTCTTCTAACCATAAACGTTATGTTTACATTCAGGGCCGTGTATACATGTTGTCTAATTACTCTTCAACTTCTCTAAAACAGTCCTCAGTGTATGTCGTCTTACACTTTTTATAGCGCATCCTGGGCGAGTTTTCCGTCGTTGAGTTTACCACATGTCGGGAACACACACCTCACAAGTTCGTAGACTTTTAAAACCATTATCATTAAGATCGATTCTGAATGTATAAAACTTTGTCTGTTCCGCGCGATACAGCGCATGAGAACGCGGAGTTTTCTAGCAATATAAACTTGGGATAAATCACCCTTATCGCCCTCGAAGCTTGTTGTATTATCAGTAGGATTGCACGCGCGAGATGACAGACAAGGCTAAACCAGTCCATAAGAAATATAGATGAAGAGAACGGCTCAAGTTTCTGCTCGCGACATTCTCTACTAAGAGACCTGCAGTTCATAAAGAAAAACTTCTACAAAATTGTGCTTTACAAATTGCGTAAAAATAAACAAATATTTTGATGAGGGCAAAGTTTTTAACAAGTCACCATGAAGCCGACGGGGTATATTTAGAACCATGGCCGAATTCCTTTAACATATTTCTTTTTGTGGAGCATATTTTCTAACCCGACAAACCCAAGTTATCTACAAGTGCGGCGAGAAGTTCTTTGAAATTCATCGCTTTTGACAGGCTTGAAATACGACCTATTATTTCGATGTTAAGACGATAAGAGGCCGCTATGGCGTTGTAGTAACCACTGTTCAACTCAAACGCTGGGAAAAAGTTTGTCAGAAAAAATATCAGCTCGGTCTGTAAAATACTCTAGTTTGATAAAGCACAACTTGATTTGTGTATCTTTCATAGCAGTCAATCAAAATGATAATCCCTTAGACTGTTTCCTCTCAATTGATACGTGGCCGGCGTTTCCAGCAAATCTACAGCATAAAATGCCCCGTTGAAGTCAAACAAAACCAGTTTTGTTCTCTTTTTGTCTCAACTGGCACCAGAGTGAGTTGATCATCAACCAAGAAACTGCTGCCTGCTTTAAATGACTTTACCAGACGACTAGCCTCGTCACAAGCTCAGTTTAGGTCGAAGGAATTCGGTTTTAACTCGGCAAGAAGAAATCTTTCAACAACCCCCTAAACCGAGGCCAGGAAAGCAACCCAGGTGGCCGAGTCTTGGATGGGTGGGGAGGAAAATATCCCCTTTCTCTCTCACTGCGTTCTAAATCAACAAAACCATGCACGTGAGGCCCAGAGACTGACTTTGTCTTAAAAGCTGCTTTTAATTCGCTTCTTAGTATTTCAAGTTCAAACAAAATTAGTTCGATAAAATCGTGAATCGGGGAAACGGTTCATTTCAACAAAACCCATTGTCTCCAACATGATTGTCTAAATCGATCCTGACAGAAAATCTCCGAGTTTTACTTCTTCTTCGTGTGCTGTCCCCCGAGTCCTTATTTGCTCATCACACACTTAATTTTGAACGGCGTAATTTAATTTTCCAGTTACGATCTTAGAAGTAAATGGGGACATCAATATTTGTTCACAAACTGTTGAGACGCTTTTTTTCAGAATATGTCAACAGACTTTAACGGCTTATTATTTACATCCTTCAATTTTAAAAAAGTAAATATTGCAACATATCAAGCTACTTTTGTGTGCGTGATATTTTAGAAACAAATATTGTATGATAAACTTAAAATATGATTTTTTCCCCAACATTTTGGACAGAATGTTTTAAAATTTTTTTATTTTTTTCTCAAAATGGTGACGTATATATATATTTTAACTAAATATATTAAGATAAAAAAAAAATAATGTCAGCATCAGTTTGTTTACAAATATACGCAGACTTTATTTCAGTGCCGATATATGTTTCTTCATAAATAAAACACGTTTATATATGGATTGATAGAGCAAGAAGTGTATGTATTTGTTCAATTTCTCGGAAAGGTCAAGAGTGTTAATTAGGCCTTCTGACAACTAATAGAGTTTTTCCTTTGAGAGTAGGTGAGACGACACATCTTGACACGGTGTCGCCTGGTGAATCCAGCAACACTGCAGTGTAGGGCCGGAGTTCTAACTAGAAAAAGGGGCACCCAAAGTAACAAAAATGAGAGAAAATAAAGTTTTCATTTGCACGTGTTGGCTGGTCTGTCTGTCTGCGAGTAATTACGTTATCAGTGGGATCAGGAGCGAGGACATTTCTCATTACTTGATGTGAGCAGGGTTACGGCACTCACGCCGACCGCTCTTTAGCGTGGCTAACATTGTCAGAATCTCCGGAATAACTGTATGTCACTTTTAATCGAATTCTTGGTAATTCGTGTAACCAGTTTACTTTTCACCGACAATTCTATTATCTCTCATTGCCACGACAGTTCTCATGTTCCGAAATTTATTGCGAGTGAAGATAATAATTCTCTTTTTGTGTAAAATGCTGGACGTATTATTTGTTGAATTGTTTATATCCAAATTGTGTAAGAGTTTCCTCTGTCATCGCAATAAATGAAAACAGAATTGACAGTCCCCCCCTTCTTCTGGATGATAGAAACTCTAGTAGAACATAAATGTAAACAAATAAATATATTCTAAATTTAAAAAATATGAAAATAACCTAATTTTGAATTTTCCACAAATTATGTTGGACTTAAAAATAAAGAAATATTATAATAAAAAACCAGAACCAGAAGATAACAACAATAAGGAAAATATTATGCTACAATTATAAAACCAGCGAGGTTTGTATATTAACGACAAAATAAAATCATGTTTACCATTATAATTAAATATTGCTATTTTCTAGCGATCTGTTTGCATTTGAGTTTAACACGGGTTTCTATCAGCCATGAGAAGGGATTCGGAACTAATCTCGTGGTCAATCCACGGTTAACTGAAATTCGGATACAGAGTGACCGGTGAATGTAAACAAGTTTTGAGAACTCTATCTGTTCAGCGAAAATATCTCACATTACGAAAATATTAAATGAAGAGGCAAAAACATGTTTTGTTTCTAATGGCTAAACAGCCGAATATTTATATTCCTTTTAACATAGTACAATCAGCCAATGGGGCCAATGTTCGATTTCCACAATAACATCTTTGACAAAAACAATGAAATGTGTACACAACGTGAAGAAGCACTGACGTATTCAACAAAATGGTGCCTACCTGGCCACGTGAGGGGCACCCTCCTAATGAAGATAATTTACATGTTCTCAGTGGACCCGTGTGAGACGTAATTAGACGCTCGCCAGCACGGGCAAGCAGTGAAAAGTCCACAAGAATGTTTTACAAGTTTTTTGCGTCACTTTCGCAAATCCATAGAAGCACATCTGTTACGGAAAGAAAAAAGTCTTTGCATTTTTTGTTGAAATCCTAGAATATTTTGCAGCGAGCAACTGTCACCGCATGTGAAGTTTAAAGTCTTATGCGAAACCAACTGGCATTGAACCCCGGAGTAAGATTTCAGTCTTTGGTAAGCATTACACAGTCTAGTTAACAGTCATACGTGTACGGGCTACCCGTTTTGTAGGGAGTTCGGAACGCCAGTTGACAACTCGAGGGGGGCTGCGACTGTCCCGCTGCCTGGGCAGTCAATAGTCTATGAGAGTCAAACATATCTCGGACATTTGCAAAAGGAGAACTAGAAAACTCGGAGCCGTGGTTGATGTCCGAGTGAGGTGGCGGGGCCATGTACCAGCTACTCGGCCGATTGTACGAGCCGGCCTGAGACACTGAAAACACACTGGGGTTGAGTCCGTTCGTCTGCGGGAGGGTGGTATGAGGGGAGTGGTTCCCGGGTACTTCCTCACCCGGTGAGGGGGTAGGGGCGATGGACATATGCTGACCAGTAGCCCCGGCGTTATGATTGGGAAAAACTGGCTGAGCGTTGCAGTGGTAGTTGTATGGAGACGAGGAGGACGGCGCGTTCTGAGAACAGGGGGCCGTGTTGCGGTACAGGTCAGAAGATCGGGTGTAGGGGAGGACCTGGGGGGACACCAGAGGTGGGGGCCGTGACGTCACGAATGTACTTGCCACTCCGAGGTTGTCACAGTTTGTTGTCGTATGCGATGTCGTCATGAGGTTTTCAACTGAGAAGTTGGAGGTAGTTGAATCCATGGGCACCATGGGGTCGGGTGGAATGGGTAGCGTGTTGCTGGTCGCCGTCCTCACGGATAAACAATCACTTTTGGGGGAGTCAGGCTCCAGTTTCGCACTTAACACAGGGGAGGGACACTTGACCTCCTTCTCCTCCACCTTCTCCGACACATCCGAGGCGTCCGAGGTGCTCGAGTTGTGCAGGTCTCCGTTATGGTCTTCCTGCTCCTCCTTCCCCTTCTCCTTGTCCCCGTCCCGTCCCATCTTGTCCCCCGAGTCCTTTTCCTTCATGTTGCTCTTCTTGAAGCGCCGGCGACGTCGCAGGTAGCTCCCGTTGTCGAACATGTTGTAGCTGTCGGGGTCCAGGGTCCAGTAGCTTCCTTTACCCGGCTTTTTGTCGTCCCGAGGAATTTTCACAAAACATTCATTGAGGGAGAGATTGTGACGAATACTGTTCTGCCATCCCTGCTTGTTTTCCCTGTAGAAGGGGAACCTGTCCATAATAAACTGATATATTGCGTTCAGTGTCACCTTCTTGTCGGGTTGGCTCTGGATAGCCATGGCGATCAGGGCGATGTACGAGTAGGGTGGCTTCACCATATCCTTGGACGCGTGGTGCTGGGGTGCGTACGGCGAGTAGGGGGAGGGTCGGGCCACTGGCGAGTACTGATCGTGTCCGTACATTGACATTCCTCCCATGGACATCCCCGTGTATCCGCCATGTCGGTAGTAATTCTGGTGGTCGCTGAATAGAGTTGGTACCATGCCTAATCCAGGACCGTTAGATATACTAGGCATGGCTGATGCTGGGTAGGGCGCCTGTAAACTGCTTGGTTGCATATCCCTCCGCTCGAGCGGTACACTAGGAAATATACAGACAGCCACCGTGTCTTGTCTACAGCACTCTTCTTCGTGTAGTCTACGTTTAGCGGTTACTAGGAGTCGAGCCTAGAATGAACGATCCTCTCTGCACCATTCGACAACATACACAAGTGTGTGTACGATATTTGCCTGCCACGCCATATATGGTTCCAAGCCCCGCCCTCTAGCCCCGCCCCGTCCAATGAGAATGTAACGAGCTGGCGCTGAGCGAGAAAGTGGCCACACACAGGGCAGCATGCAATCTAGACCGGCATGTCATAACACGGTTTGATGAGCATGGAAATTAATTGCCGATTTCAACAAGGCGACTGACAGACAGGCAGTCCTTGGTGTTCAGGCTTGCCTCCACCTCTACCGTCTCGCTCCTTGCGTCTGTGTATAAACCGCGCTATGACCCTTCCAAATGTTTTCATTTCAGATGAGCCTTCAAGAGACTGCTTCAGCTGATTTGTATATAAAACGATTATACTCAATCGAGAATGATATTTCGCCCCCTCTCACTCTATCGCCAACACCCGCAAAAAAGACCGTCAGTCAAGCAGTACAATTCTCACACGTTTTATTCCAAAATGCACAATTTATTCGAACCTAGTTCTGTTTGAATTTTTTAAAATTTCTTTAGCTCCCCCACCCAATATTTATACACCCAGTTTTCCGGGGTTAGGGGTCGACTTGAAATAAGAGACTTGACTATGGGTTCCAACGCTTTTAATTCCCATACTGGAGAATGTGCCGCTTTTGCATTGTTCCCTCGTGGTTGCTTCCACACATGGTTGATATTACAAGAACGGGCAATAGGCTTGGATTACTTTCACATTTGCTCTGTATAAAAATTTTCCCAAATGCGACTCCAAGAAATGCTCCCGAGATGTTTAGCCTTGAATATTTGGCGGGTTTTATTTTAATTTTTTTTCATTCGTATTTTTTGTCAAAAACGAATTTTAAAAACAAACATGACTTATTAACTGTGTTCATTTTTGAGTGTTTCACGTTGATAAAAGTCATCTTATTTAAAATTTTAAATCGTTTGTAACTTCCTAAATTTTAAACGAAATCACATAAAATATTTTACACGGGAAATCGTTATATTTGAAGGCAATACGAAGTGCTTTGGGCTCCTAACAAGTAGAAGAATTTCTGAGGGGACTGTTCATGTTTGCTTTCAGTCTTTTTAGCATAACGCGGACCAGATGCGATACAGTTTAGGTATTATCCTGCACGTTTTTGTATAAAAGTCCTAAAGGGTTTCGATGTGAGAAGCGGCAGTTCGGCGAGAAAATTGCAATGCTTAAAAGTAATCAATGTGCCTTTTGTCAACAGGGAGCCCGCGGCGGATCTCTAGTGTATTTGTCTTACACTATGGTGGGCACTTACAGATTGATCAAACTTCTCCCCTGTTCGGGGTGTCTACCCGGCGAAATTCCCCCATTTAATGCTTCACCCCTCATAGTTGTACCCGCTCGTTGTGGCGAAACCCCTCGAAAAGACACTCGCTGGCGCACTGTAAAGAACGAGCTCGTATTATTGGTCGACATGAAAGGAAATTAAATGGCCTGTCGTTGAAAGAAAAAATATCATCATATTCATATCCATTTTTGTAAGTGAAGGGTTAATTAGATTAATGTTGGTGTACACAAGGGATGTAATAAATATCGTCTTGTGCAAGATCTGTTTTGAATTGGTCCCCATCTCCGCCGCTGATTTATACGAGTAAGTATCTTACAATCGTTTGAATTTTTGTTTGGCAAGGCGCTGTTTTCTGAGACAATAGCGCGCGTTCTGGGGCCCAGGCTTGTAGCGGCTTGCCATGTGAAAGCGTGCTCCGCCAGTCGCTTTTCTCTATGCTTTATTGATCATAAATGCAAAAAATGTGCTCTGTTAGAAAATGATATGTATTCATAAGTATATTTTCACCAGTAACATCTCCGAGACGTCTGTTGGGATAAGCTGGGAACACAGGGACGTGATCAGTGTGTGATACATTGCCCTCCTCTCCCTGCCGCCGCTCCCTCCCCCGACCCACCGACCGACCGGCACATTCTGGTAAGATTTACATTGCTTCTAAATTTGTTTTTTGACTTAAAATTCATAGAAAGTTTGTATATGATAGGTTCTTAAGAGGTTTGACATTTTGTTTATGGTCCATTGATTGACAGCGTGAATCTGCTCTGTCAAATCAATTCAACGTGTATCTTTATTCGTTTGACGTTCATGCATATACTGTTTCCATTCTTTACGTTATTTTGAAAAGCAAAATACGTTTTGAAAATTAATCAAAATTCAACACCAACCTTTTACAACCCTTTTCACTGTTATTTGACTTAGGGAAAATGTCAATGTGATGGATTTAATATTAATATTTTGCTCAGTTATGTTTAAATGATTTTTCTCAGTATTTCAAATATTTCCTGAATTTTCTCTTTTAATGTAGCCAAAATATAACTTTTGTTTTGAGAAGTGTTACCATAGATGATGAAATTTGACATTCTTTAAACGCCTCATTAAACTAGTATCCCAGTGTATACAAACACCCCACACACACAGACCAGTCACTAATCACCCAGCTAATTATTTGGACATGTTCATTAAAACAATACTTTCGTAAGAAGTCAAATAAAGCGATCTGTCAAAACCAACCCTAGCATTCCGAGTCAATATTTCTATAACAGTGATAGGGCTTCGGGCCTTCAGAGCCGCTCTCAGGAAGACCAAGCAAAGTTATAAGCGATCCTGTCAGCGTTTGTAGGGGGTCGACTTTACGTAATTCCAATAATTACTAAGGCACGTGAGGAGATTTAGGGTGTTAAGAACATGTCAGCAGAGCCCAGGGGGATAGATGATTTCCTCTCAAGACGCTACCCCCTCCCCACCCCCCTCGCTGTAGACACCACTCCAGGGAGATATACAGCGGTCAGTAGGCTGTGGCTAGTTAGTGGCGACCAGCTTCTTCATCGTGTAATACCATATTGTAGTGTACATTTGACCGCCCTCGTCGTAACGCCTTTCATCCTTCTCTGCATTCATTCATTTCTTTCTTTTCTCATTTCTCCTTTTCTCTTTCATTTCATCAGTAAATGTTTTTTTTATTCTTCCATGTTTACACGTTTTCCCCTCATTTTATTTCGTTTTCAGTATTTCATTCAACTCTTTTACCATCGATAATTTAGATCATATCTTTTACCATAATATCTTCATACTATTTATGTTCTCCCTCTCACTTTCATCATCATTTGACGTTGTTCATTCTATCATGTTTTGTCTTTACTGTTCTTCCATTGTCTTCTTCATTCGGTATTTATTCCTCCCCGTCTTAATTCCCTCTACATAATCTTCCTCATTTCTCTTTTATAGGAATGGTTAAGAAACATTTCTAAAATGTTTTTAAATTATCTAAGTTTCTGCATACATTATGCCTATGTCTTCCAATCTATGATTTTGTTATGGTATGGGGAATTTGCTTTATGTATTATTTGAAAATTCAAAAAATCAAGATTTATAAACATGTGTTTTATTTATTCCTTGGGGAGGGGGGGGGGGGGGGGGGGGGGGGGGGGGGTATATTGAAAGTTATGTTGTGTATGGTATTTAATAAGTAAAAATTTGGACAATAGTATTCGCATTATCATAAACATTTAATTTCATGCACACTGACTGCATGTAATAATTTATTTCATCTAACTGTCCGAGGTGTAACATCTGAGTTCCAATTCTCTTCGTGTGTTAACAACCGTGTACGTCATGATCATAATAGTGTCATTTAAACTATTCAAGCGTGATGACGTGATGAAATTAAAATAACCATTTTAAAACTGTTTCCAATAGTGAAATACACTAATGATTTTTTAAAATTACCATGACAAAAATGACAGTTCTTACACAACGTTAGTGCATTTGAAGATAAGGCCGCAGGCCGCACAATTATGACGGGTTTGATGAAATAATATGCAATTTTTAATTGGTTGATGTCACTGAGAAATTTACTTTATTGGATATTGTTGATTAGTTTAACTAATGAAACGTACCATTTAATATTTCAGTTACTAGATGTGTTTAACATCTCTCATGCTTATCCATTTGTAAAAAAATGGCATAAACATTTGTTATGTCACCTGTAAATGTTTTACAAATATAACCAATTCTCTTTCTCTATATATATAGAACAACATGACATCTCTGAATGAGTTACCATATCTGAATTGACAGAAAGTTAGGACAACTAGAAAATCAGAAAATACTTTATATTCAAATCCTTATAGGTATATGTAAACGCTGTCTTGTAAAGTCTCTTCTATACCGTTCATAAATCTTTAAAGATATACATTAATGCAGTAAGTTAAACAAGCCTTGAAACATAACACAACGCTATATGGTATCTAAATGTATTTACTTTACTTTATTCGAATATACATGAATTTCATATACTACATTATATAATAATATATATGAACAAACAAGTCTAAAAATGTATGAGTACATATATCACAAATCACAAATATTCAGAAGTAAAAAAAGACACAGATTGATTTTCACCCAACGTGTTTTATATAAAATTAGTGGCTTATGTGTTAAATATTCTTTAGAAGGACGGACTGAAGATTGACAATACATTCATAATCGACTGGTTTCACTTCATCGTGATCATCATAACACTGTCTTGCTACTCATGCAGGTTTAAGAATATAATGTTTGTTGTGTATATTCGAAATATATACAGTAGGTTTTGTGAATGTTTATAAGTTACCAACCTAACATAGTTTGAGATTTGACGGTGAATATAACTGTGGTGGATAAGCTCCATAAATCGTGTGTGCCCTGACAAAGATGCCAAGTCTAAGTCAAAGTCTTTAAGTGCATTACCCGCCTTCTGCAGTTAAACTTATGTACTTTTCTCCCCATCATACTAAATTTTCAGAGCGCGAAGGTTTTGATGTAAACATTAGCCCAACCGTTGAACGGAATTGAAGTTTTTTCACTTGGAAATTGCTTGTAAATGGAAAACATGCCGGAAAACAAGCGTTAAAACAAATGTAACTGATCGCCGAGATGATCTCTTGTACATATCCAAGGCGCGTGAAGGAGAAGGGGGATCGTGCTGTCTCCCCCTCCCCTCCTCGTGGAGCTGCGCTGTGGATGTTTTCCTGGTCAGAAACTGTTAAACCCATTGTCTTGCACTTTCCATTTTGTATGAAATTCGAGAAATTCGCGGTCATTATAAGTGCATCAAGTCCCAACTATGTCAGAGAACATCCCAAACGCCGGTCCAAACAGCTTTTATTTTCCATTTACGCTCAAACGAGGCGTTTTTCTGCTGAAAAGCGGAAAAGACAATGCCAAAGTTTCAACTTATTATGTTAAACATATTTCCTTACTTAAAGAAAAATTGCCTTACAAGCAAATCGAGTGTTCACGCTGATGTTTTCTTTTCACAAAGTTTTTCTCTCATTATTTGCTTTAAATAAATGTTGCGGATTAAACATATGAACGAAATGGCACCAAATTGAAACCTGTTTCTGTAATTTGATTTTAAGTCAATACCTTCGACTCGATATCTAATGATTACAATTGCAAACTGACACAATTTCCATTTAATTACACCGACAAACCAATAAAGAAAGGAAAATAAATGTGAGTGTTATAGAGCGCCTAACGTCTCATTTTGCACAGGAGATTTCGATCTGTTTCGGTGGTCAGTCAGTCCCCGCACGGGTACCGCTATTACTTCACCTCGGTGTGCAGATGAAGACAGGGAAATTAATTCTTCCATCTTGTCTGGTGGGATAACAAGGGTTCGCAGGCTGCACATGTGGCAGGAATTAACCCACAGTTCATATGGGACACGTAGGGAAATTAGGCTTCGAGTCAGTGGCTGTGAAACTCTTCCGCAAACACCCCATACATTCCACCCCCTAACTAGCCCTCACAAGAAGTTATTATAATTCTAGGGGTGGGGGAGTATTTATTAGTCTATTATTGGGGAAAATGACATTGATTTTTCAGAGATATATCATGGTAGAAAATGAAATTATGATGAATATTTAATTGTAAAAAGTCTTTATATTATATTTTATGAAATTTATCAACATTTTGAGGATATGCATGAGTAAATATGAGACTTGAACCGAATTATTCAAGTTTAGTTCATACAATCGTTTTTGGAAAAGTGTCTTCAAATATTAGAATTTAACATGAATGTCCTGTAGATGACATTGTATTATTAAGGAGGATTTTCTCCAGTCTAGAATTCCTCATTTACAAGTCTATACTATAAGTCTCTAAACACATACACATTTGCAAGCGCAAGAATACAATAACGAAAAGCATGGCATTATCGTTTACAAATAATGATAATATTTTTGAAGAAAGTTTAGTATAACATATCGAATGCAGAACGCTATAATAGAGGAATATTTCCCACCAGAGGTGAAGAAGTGATATGTAATAGAAATTCGCCTGGGTGAGATGCTGGTTCGCCAGGGTAATGAATGAGCCAGAATTCGGCGTGGTGTGTTATGATTGGCTAATTATGATCAAGGGAATATTTAGTGTATGATTCGTGAATATCACTTAACGCATTATAAACATGGATTTTATTGCCATTGAATATGAAAGCAGTCTTGTAATAGTTTTTACATTTCAAACTAAAACATAACAAAATGTTTCCCTTAAAACAATAAATTGTGTTGTGCATCTCAATTTCTGAGTGTAACCAAACACTACATTATGTTCTTTATAATGAAATACATCATATACATGAAATGACAGGCTGACACTGTATTCTATCAACCAGTCTAACATTTCATCATGTAGAATGCCATTCCGGACGTGAACATATCTGCATATTAGTTTTCATCCACTGCAGTAAAGATCATACAGAATGTGATAACAGTTCAACTTTGTCGTAAAGGATACCTCAAGTGCTTTCTAAATACATCCTTCAAAATTGTTGTCATTCTCTTCATATTTTGTTAATACCATACTTCAAAAAGGTTTAAAATCCTTGCCTTTAATTAGCTTGACTACTCGGTGTTATATCCCGAACACAGAGCACTGCCAGCCTACAGGCACCCCTCCCAGTGAAATTAATAAGCTTTGACATTCATGTAATCTTTTCCATAACAGACAAAAACTAAGTAACCCTCTCGTGAAATGTTTGACAGTTTTCTTTTATTTACTCATCTTTGATACCCAATACGATCCCAGGTGCCATTATTTCACGCTTCAGTGCACAAAGTGACTATCTGGTATAGCCTGGCCACGCTTCGTGCGTTACACACAATCCGAGATAAGTGGTCGTATCAAAGTGCACAGAAGAAACGACGATCTTCAGAATGGGGAGGCATGAAACACGTCATTGTTAATTTCTTAACGTCGGTAATAGGTCTCTTATGGTAGGATTGCAGACATTTATGATATTAATAGTCTAAATGGTAGGTACTTTATCTAATTTATGAAATAACAACAAATATAGATAATTGTTTTATTTATGCTAAAAAAGATGGCTTGATTTCCTTATTAATCATATTTGTTGAACTAATTACTTTTCGTTCTTTGATTACAGGTTAATGCTGATTTACCTATAGACTGTTACCAGTGGACTGTTACCAGGTAAATCATAAGCTAATTACCCGACAAGTGCATCATATGGCTTTTAAGAAACGAATTTGAATTGTTGTATTACCCGAGCGATAGCGAGTAGAATATAGAAAATCGACCGATTTTCGTAAACGTCACATGTCACACTTTCCAGTGTTATAATTTCTTTATTATTCACATAAGGCCATTTAATCGTGTACAAATAGTGCAAATACCTGAAAGTGGTGATCCGCAACTGTGTGGTCAAGATAGATATGTTGACGTTACAGACGACAAACCCTTATACTAGAGCTCTTGCAAAGACAATGGTTGCTAGGCAAAAGTTATATTGCACATGTACACATATCATATAAACGCCACTTGTTATGTCGTACCATCTGGTCATAACGGCTTATATTACTTTCGTCATTTACCAATTTGGACAGTCTTACGGGAAATATTTTAATATATTCTGTTAAATTTGTATCTTCCGATGAGTAAGAGTCGAAAACAACGTCTACCATTATGATGATCATTGCATAATCAAACTCGACTCATTAACGTAGATATCACCAACGTGACAGAACTAATTACATGAATATCAAACTTACTAAAAACCAAAACCAAAGCATGGCACATAGCTAGATCTTTCAGAACCTCGTCCTGGTAACACTCCTTTTGTTAAATCTTTTTATATATAATCATACCTACGATACCAGGTAATGAATACGGTGAGTCTCGTTCCTACTAGTAACTCTTGGAACCTACCTTCCTACCTTGAATTAAGCAGTGTGTATAGATAATCAGCACTTTTGTAATATTGTAAATATATTGTTTCAGTTAAATGTCAGATATCACAGGACATGTACATTCTATATAAGTATAATGGTAAACCATGCATGTACCTATTTACATACACCGAGGGGCAAACAAAACAATACCAAATTTTCAACCAATATTTCTTCCGAATTTTGACATATTGTAACGAGGATATTATCTATAGTAAACAGATATACAAAGTTTCATTCATAAGTGTATATATGATATTTAATATTTTATATCTGTTCATTGGGTGCCGAAATTGTTATTTCAAGGACGTCATACAACAAGCCAACAATCCTTTTTAATTATTTTTTCTAGTTAGGAGATTTGAAAACGGCGATTTTTTAAAGCGTGCGTATCTCAGAAATATGAACAGTGAAATTTCAAATTTAGTTTGGTTGGTTTATGAAGACATAATTTAACTCTATTTCAGTCGTATATATATCGTTCGTGGGTTGAAATATCTTGTATTTTGTATGGTGTCGTTTCTTTTGCTCTTGGATGTATGTACCTTACACTATTTCAAACACACACATACCAAACTGTCCTTCCTTACTCATTGTTCATGTTATTATATTTTACGATATTGTTAACTAAACCTCTTTCATTGGGTCTGGCTGTTTTGTGTCGCAGAAAATATATTTTACATTTACATGTGTCTGTCATATGGTATGATAATTATGCACGTAGCTATGTTGTCACAAAGCAATGTTGTAGAGATATATTGACGAATATAAGTACATAATATAAGTATATCATGTACAAGTTAATAAGTATCATTCATCAATTCAACAATCGTTTTCTTTATAACCATATTAAATCAAATGTTAAAACTAGAAAGTAACCATTCACAATTATCTATAATATAGGTATTTCACTAAGTCATTTACCACAAGAATAAGACTAATCTTGAGTTCAAATTGATTAATGCCAGTTTGTGACAACATCACAGATTAAAACTACATTACTAGATCCAAGCTTTTGTTATTAACCCTTGCTTACTATTATTGTGTAAGTTTACATTTGGGGCTGGGTGGCCGGTGTCAATTGAAATTAATATATGCATATAACGTGCCAATTTACAAATTATCAGAATATTAATATCAATACTTAAAGAGTCAATTAGTTTTTTGATAAAACAATTGCGAAATGTCTACCATTACCATTTTTCGCCTATATTGACGCCATATACAAGTAGTGATGGAACAAATATGGCGACAAAGTAACGAAATGGTGTAGCAACATTGATTGTGCTGCCTATATGCTCATTGTTATGGGTGGACTATGTTTATAGTGACTGATACCAGGCTGACAACATGATGTACCAGAAAAACCAACATACTCAATAACATACATTTCATCTGAAAATTGATCTGTAATAATGGTACCGAATATGTCTTTGAACATTTAAGTTGTGTATCCCGTCACATTAGTGTTAGTCCTTTAAGGCAAAACATGATTTATCCAATTAAATCAAGTAATAGTTCAAATTATAATATAATGTATTTCAATACTGTATTCTGGGCCGAGGCCGCATACTGTACTAAATATGTCTGTGTGCATGTCCATGTGTCTGTCTTTTGTATACCTGTCTTTTTTCATACATGGTCTGATATTTAAAACCAGAAAAACATACTGTTTTATTATAATACAATTTAGGATATTGACGATGAAAATAAACTTTTTCTAAGTATTTCCGAAAATACAATGTACAGGTCGTTGGTAGCAATACCGTAGACACCGAAATAACACATCGCACGACAAATAAAATAATATGTTAGGAACTACATGTATACAGAAACATTGGTTTTGTAAATGGTATTTTCATGTCATTATATGTTAAACAGAATATGTGTTTCATTTTCATACCAAACAGTACGGCATATTTGAATTGAGAATCAGTTGCATTTGACAACTTTATTCCTTATTATATAGGATATATTTAATGTATATCATTTGAGTCATAAATTGTCTTTGCAATCCAACCCCTTTAACTAAATTGTGTTAAAATCAATTACATGTTAACAAACAGACCCGTGACAAAAGAAAATAGTTCATGATAAAACAAAATGTATATTAATAAATATAAACACTTTTTCAAAATTAATTGTTTATTGTCATAACAAAAAATATGACGCGTCTTGTTTACATATAGGTTGTTTATTTATTTAGCAAATAGAGAATTTTATCAGTTTGGCTGGCAGTACGTTATTAACTAAGTTAATAAATGTTTCATAGGCAATGAGCAGTGTTGGATAAATATGATTTATGATACATATTTTACTGTCTTTTGGCACAGCTTTCACTCAATATTACAGGTAGCTAGCCACGTGATTGAGTATATTGTACGGAAGCAATCGCCAATATCCATCGCTCTTAATAGACGTGGCATCCATGTTTATTTTGGTTGGGAACAGCTTATTAAATTTCAGATTTTATCTTCAAATTATCATTATTAATGTTTATATTTAATACGCTAGTTTGTACAGTATAAATTAAGCGTATATATTTGATGCTCCGTGAACATCATGTTCGAATATCATACAGCTCAATGTTTGTTTAAGCATCAAATTACATCCAGAGAGAGAAATGTAATTCTTTTGAAGTGATTCCTAGATTTATGTTTTCCATGTATCTTTTAAAACAAACATTTAATCATATCTATCTTTATCCTACATCTTGATTATAAGTTACGAACATCATGCCGGTACGATCTATATCATATTTCATCGAGTGTTTTCAACTTATTTCATTGGCTTTATATACGAATAATAGCTCATTGATAGCCGATGGTGGCCTGTGCCATGCACGTGTGTGCAACTGAATATTTTCTTTTATTGAAAATTGAATATAAATCTGTTACAATACACCATCAACCCACCACTAGTGATACGTATCACCCCTATCTCTTGTAATGTTATAACAATGCCGATTTAAATCCATTAGAACGGTCACATTTAACGAATGAAAAACATCGTAATGATTTTAATGTCACAAACTATTTGAAATTAACCACCATGTGCATTACTTGACAAATATGTGATAAATATCGAGTAAACGTATGATGCAAATGCGTTGTATTATGTGATAACAGAAATACATTATCTTAAGAAAAAAAACGTGATTTCATTTTATGAAATACCATCTGTCTCCTCTACATTAAATGCGTGCATAGTTTCACTGAATTTAAAAAATAAAACAGAGATACAAATCGCAATTATTTTAACTTATGTAATTAACTTAAAGTTATTGTAATATTCGTTAATATTTGTACATATCTTCAAAATATATAGAGGACATAGAGCATATATATCTTGTCTTGACCAATACCATGTTTATCTCATCGCGTGAGGTGGAAAGTTTATGTTTACACTATAGTAGTTCAGCCACTCATGACGATACATAAGTGTACTTCCTTGTTCAAGAAGAGACATATTTTATTTATTATATGACGATTCATTGTTAGTATATGTATACATTGTTAGTATATGTATACATTGTTAGTATATGCAACAAGGTCATGTTCATGTTGGGCGACTACTTGGAAGACCCCGTTGCAACAGTGACAATTTAATGTCGTCATAAGAAAATTTCGTTACGTTAGATCAACAATTTAGTACGTAACAATCTTGAACTTTAATCTTTGAGTGATGAAAGCCTGTTATTTTCACGCTATACTCAGTAAAAATACCACGTTCCCTCTACCGCGGACTGATTGCGTCATTATTCCACTGAGAGAATAGGTACTTCATCAGCAGTCAGATACTAATCTAGCCGATTATTGTTTTCAGGATAACTTTACAATAACATTAAGTGACTTTTCCCATAACACTTCTATTATTCACACTGTATACACTCGAAGTCTTGCGACCATGTGTGGAGCTTACGTAAGTGACTGGCAAACATAGGCTATTGTTTTATGCAACAAAATCGACATTAACACGATGTTACAGAATATATTTACAGATTTATATGTTTAATTAGATTTAAATTTATACACTTTGTAAATATGTAATTCACCAGGTGTATCAATATGTTTCAAAACCTGTAAATATTATACATTGAATGAATTTTGTTAAGATGTGCGATTCTATTTCGTATGAGAAAGTGCCTTATCAATAATAGAAGAATGTATACACCTACTTCTATGATATAATTAAAGCTATACAAAAACACTTAATGTAAATACAGTATAGTTGAACCAATCATAAGTTGTTACAAAAACCGTCCTACGCATGAATTTTAGGTTTTGTTTTTATGAGGTGTGATGTAAATGTCACGTAATTCTGATTTGAAATGGTTCATTGGACATTTCATTACTTTCATTCATGATCCGTCATGCTATCTACCTTTGGAAAATTTCGCATGCTACAGAAACTATTTAAGTGCTTCGATGACTTCCCTTGCAACTACGCATTGTACAGTGCACTGTTCGACTAACTGTTATAGTCTGGTGTAGAGTAAGATCACTACCACTTTTCAAAAAAGTAATGATATGTACTAAAATGTAATGTAATTCAGAAATACGCGAGTTTTGAAAAAATAATTAAACTAGTAATAGTAAATGAGGAAGTATTTTTCAGAAACAAATGACTAACATACTGTATAAAGGTATTCATCTGCCCAACCACTGCCCCTATATGCCGACCCGTGTCACACTCCATGACAGATTGAAGCATCTGGCTTGCCGGACACTTTTGTACACGTTTGTTTTGACCGATCTGTGACATGTTTCCTTATTTCATTCTTCTGTGTATTTTTTCTCTTTCAGACACCACCCTCCATCCTGACGGTGCGGGTTGATGCCCCAGGGTGCGGCCACCCCTTTGCAGTTTTGAGTTCTGTATTCACCCCCATCTCGACACAGGTGCGCGGCCAACAGCCCCACTCTCTCCGTATTGATAATGCACTGTCTCACCTTAAACGGTGTGACGTTTTACAACCACCCGTGTAATTGTGGTCTGTATGATTGTTGAGTTTGTTCAGACCAAAGTGGATCTAAAGATATTAGACATTTTAACGCCTTCATTCGCCTATTTATTTCCTTAGTGGATATTTAATACACTGCACTTACTAGTCGAATATTTGTGGATGCGGAGAACATTGATGCGGGGAGATGATGCACACTCGAGCTTAACGTAACACTTATAGTACAGTCAGACCCCGTTTATCCGCACAATTTAGTTACAGTTAATAATATTCCGGATAGCAAGTCGTGGGATAAGCGAATCATCATTTACATAGAAATGCACAGAGAAGATTTGAAATACTACCGTCCGGATAGTCGAGTTTCCGGATTGCGGTGCCCCGTTAAACGAGGTCTGACTGTAATTGGAGCTAGCTATAGTACAAGGTAAAGATTGGGCATAGTCTTTTCATTTGTACCAGATATGTAAGTTGGTAGACCCAAGTCAGTGTAGCGGTGTGGGTATGGCGTATTCGACATAATCTACTTTCCATTTTACGTATGTACGAAGACACTGGTGATGATGAGTACGGAGATTTAACGAGCGGTTTTCAGCGGAGCTGTTCTCCCACTCGGGTCACACAGACCTTTAATAAAGTTTCGAAAAATTCCAAAAAGGGATAATTTTGATGCCAGAGTCGAAAGGTGGAGGCAAATTTTGAAATTTTGAAATTATTGAAGACACTGGGTAGATGTGTATGGCGTGTTCGACATGGACGACATTCCATTTTTCTTGTACGCGAAGACAGTGGGTAGATGTGTAGGTATGGCGTGTTCGACATGGATGTGTTTTCGGAAAGCAGAAAGTCATAAACGTGTTCGGACCTGATACAGTACCAACATTAATCGTCAATATATCATAAAACTGCTTTAGTTGATTGTCAGTGTCTTGTCGATAAGGCACTTTCTCACCTCCTCCGGTGCAAGGTGTATACCCTGATTCAAATGTGACCCGGGGAAATTGTCCCTTTCAAGCAAAACTTACGCCTTTAAGCAACGTCTTTGTTAAAACCTTGAATTCCGGTATTAATATTTTCGCATGAAACCCAACACCCGTCTGTGAGGTGTTGAACCCTCCGCCAGGTACCGTTTCCCAATGCACACTGAGTGTATGAATACATCTATTATACGGGTGCATTGGTCTTAGTCGCGGAGCGAGGTGTTGGGTAGCTCAAACTAACAACAAATTAAATAGCACGGCGGTATATTTACCAGATACATCCCTCCCAAATATCATCTTCACCGTACTTCTATTGTACCCTGATGAGCTGCTCCGCGTTGACACTCGGGGGAGAAATAAATACACCTGAATTGTCAAGGTGTGCCTTTTATCACATAAAACATACGCGATACTCAGGTGTGAGACGCGCAGCATACGCCGTGTGCGGAGCTTATATGACGTAGTGACGTCGGACACGTGACTGTCACTTGGAGTTGGTTATGGAGGAGATTTAATCCAGTCACGGTCAGATGGTGGATTGATGAATCGCCGACAATGGAATTGGGTTTACTATTTTGGCCTAAATGTCCGTGGTCTCTCAGTGGTCAGATATTAGTACAATACAGTAACCCTAGTTCGTGACTATATCATAGCACCATGGCCCCTTTAGCCGATATTTATATGATGTATGTTGTCCGTGTGTGTTGTAGTAACAGTTGTCAAACGTTATAAATGGGGCTATTTTATCGAGAAGTAATGACTTATGTCATAAACTGCCGTTTTAATGGTAGCCGATTCAGTATTTTGAAGATATTAAGGCGGAAGTAGTGATTTCTGATGGAATACCGTGCTTTATATTTGGAACTTATTTAGTACCGTCAAAAGGACAAATTCGAGTTGGTAATATTTAATAGGTCATAAAAGTACTCTGCATGTAACTGGAAAGTGTATAGATTAGGTTTTTGTACATACATATAGGCTGTTGATTGATGTTCATTGAGAACAAGTAATTATCATATGTTTGGCGATTATAGGGATCAATATGCCAGTCATTGAACTGATTTGAACTTGTATAAGCATATATGGTATTCAGGCATGTATAGAAGCGAAATAAAATATTTTGAAAATACTGAATGTACCTTGTTAATGTACATTGATAACGAATTTGTTGAAGGTACGGCTTTATACTTTAAAAAGATGTTTATACTTTGTCGACACTCACCTGGTGAGACAGATCATGATTAGAAACGTTTAAAGAACAATGCATTCCATCTTCCATCAGGGTTGTTCTCCTTCCTGTTGTGATGATCCACGTTCATGATGAAGGTGTATTCTAACCTAATGTATTAGAGTTGATGACACGTTGAGGTAGTAGAATGTTTCTATACCAGGCGGTATTGTATTCCAATGAGCGAGATCGGTTGTTGACAGTTGCATGTAAATTCAATGATTCATATGATAATCAATCCTTGTCGATTTGTCTATCTCTGAGATTCAAATGCAGAATTGTAAAATTATCTTGATAGATACATAAATAGATCGACTAATAGCGAGATAGCCAGCTAGATACCAATGTGTGTATTATGTTATAAATTGGTAGTTAAATGTTAAATAGAATTATGACTACATAAATAGATTTCACAAGAAATAAGATAGGTCCACAAAGATAGAAAAACCATAAAGAGTGTTACAGATAACGGAAACATTGGTTACAGTGTGAGTTACTCATTGATTGCCCAGTGCACTTTAATATGGGTTATAATAGAAGTGATAACAGTTCCAACAGCACATGCGTGCAGCAAGCAGCTGAAGGTCAATGCACATTAATCATTAGTTGACCAAGTTCCTCTGCGCTAGACGCTTCAATGGCATATACTGCAGTCTGGGCCCTCATGCCCTGATAAGAGACCAATCTCCCAGTCCGAACCTTCATCAGACATGATCGTGAGAAATTGCATACAAGAATCAGATTTCAGATTCATTATGATAAATGCACAATACGCTGTCTGCAGTTCCGTGACCCGCGGTCTCCTCTATAGGAGATTTATACATACAAGCCGCTGCTGTTGTCAGCGTAGTTCAGTTTTATATTTAATGTAAATAGATTCGGTGGGACTAACAGTGTGTGACAAACTGCACATGTAACACGTTTAGATCCTCCTGGTGCAGCTCCCCCGACCTGTCGCATTTAGAGCCCTATCCTCTCCATATTCTGCACTATATCAGATAAATACGGCGTCGCTCTAACCCCAACATCCTCGACTTCAACCGCAAGGCTGAAAAACTACGGAGAGATTGCACAACCCTGCACTAGCCGTTAGGCACATTTGTGCATGGATTGTTTGGTATGTATGATATGTGCATTGTGTTTGTTGTAAGTTATCAGTGTTTATTTCAAAAGATATCATTAATGATATGTATCATACAAAGGCCATAGTGATTTCAATAAATATTCAAATCGATTATTTCTTTTCGTCATTTTTTTAAATATTCTCATGCATTGCTGGTGATGGTCTTGTGAAATTCGGAGGTACAATTAAAACGTGTCCCTTTTCTCGAAAATATTTGAATCATTCCGCTGTGTTTTCAGTTCCCGGTATGAACCAATCAGTAAATGAAGCCTTCGTTAACGATAGTTTGTCTCCCAGAAAATATTGCCATAACATTTTTTAACTTTTGAGTTGTATATAGTCACATGTTTTAAAGTGTATGCGAATGTAGGTACATGTCTCCATATCAGATCGAGTGTTGAAGTTATATATCGGGTGGCTGAACAATATTATCTACTATGAGTGATTAACACCTTTAATAAGCCATCGCTTTGAAGTCCCGCATGCACTACCCAACTTACCCCAGGGCGACAACCGATCTGGGGGTAACATTACCCCAGTCAGCCACCCAAAACTTACCGGGTGTCCTTTAGATTTCACCAGTGTGTGGTAGGTAACGGGTAGAATTTCACCTGGCTTTTTGCGCGTTCGTCCGTGCTTTGGCATGATATTACTATTGACTGTGTGGAGTGGGAGTGTTTGAAGTGTATCATAGTGGCCGGTCTATACCATACATTCTCCTCCTTGCTTATCCAAGAAAACCAACCCACACCTTGTGTTAAGAAACAGAGTGCAAATAACGAAATTGGGGATTAATTTCTAACGTTTCTCGCACTGGGTGAAACAGCGAATATCCATAGATCAACACGGGACGAATCAGTGACTTAGTCCGCAGTGAGAGCAGGATTAGAGGAAGATTCACGTACAATACCGCTCTGTCTTATGTTTGAACACACCATCCAGCTAGTGTGCGTCTAATAATCTTGCCATACGAAATATATTACGTTTATTTAGTTACAATAACACTGTTTTGTGTGTTGTGTCGTCCCGTAATATATTTGAATATTTCTATCAAAAACTTTTAAAAATGTTTCGAAAATTGTAATATTTCAATAACTCGTTACAAATTCTCGCATGTGAATTGTGTATTCCATATATTTGGACCCAGGGACCTGAATACTTGAAATAAAGGTGATGACGAATTTCAAACTGTTAAGTCTCTTCTTTAAACTGTATTCTTTGTTGGTATAGACGTACATGAAAGAAGTTGTTCAGAATAAAATAAACGCTGGCTTGCAAATTGGATTTTGAAGCTATATCTTAGTTGAAGTGAGTAACTTTAAAACATTATTTTCTGTAAAAAAATAAATTTTCCAAACTTCCACGTTTTGCATTCATTTTAAATAAAAGAGAATGTCACTTATGAATTATGAAATAACTGCTTAAAACTGATTTAATAAAATTCTTTCATGTTTCGTTTTTAACTATATGTGGGCGCATTTCATCCAATGGTTACATTATGCCGGAAGGTATGACACAACAGTTGAAGTGTTTACCATCCTGAAAGCGACGTAATTCCGTGCATCTATATAGTAAGAGGGTACATGAAACATTTAGCATGCAGAAACCTATTTGTAAATGATAGTTGTGTGGTGTTCAAGTTAATCCATCAAGGGCATAGTTCCAATGTTATTACAAAATTTAAAACATACCCATGACAGTATATATGCAATATAGTTATATCCAAGAGGTATGTTCACCTACCATATAGAAAACCACATATTGAGGTTCTTCTAAATGTCAGTTACATTATTCCCAATGCTGTGGCAAAGGATGATCTTAAATGTACAGGTATCTTAACCATTCTTTGAAGTATCATGCATGTAATGACAATATGGACAGAAAGGGCATTTAAAAATAGTTTACAACTATATATGATTTATATATATCTTTCAAATATGATTTTTCATGTGAACACGATAGGAAACACCTTGAGAAAAATGAATGCCGCAGAATTTAGGGGTGGTTTGAAGTTGGAAATATGCAAAACAGTTTTGTAATATCTATCACCCTGCAGTCACTTCAACGATATGTCTGGTTAACTGTGAGAATTGAAAGAGAATTAAACTAAATCATAATACACTCAAGTATAACATATTTCCTGGGGACACAAGTCTGCCCTGCTGTATCAAACATCAAACATACCCAGCTACGAGGGCATTTATATCTGGTCCATATTTTTCATACGATGGTATCATGGTAATGTGACGTCATGCACAATGCTATGACGTCACATTTCGTCTATGACGTTGTGTTCTAAACGGTGGGTAATCAACGTATTCTTGAAAGTAGAGTTTGGTGTATCTTACCCTCCAATAAATAGACCATTATATTCTAGCATGTGCCACACTGCATGTCGTTGCGACATTCTGCATAGGTATAACTCTCGCTTTTGCTCCGGAGATACCAATATTTATGCACTTGCATGTGTCGTAAACAAAGTGTGGTATGGGTTCTCAAGAACTAGTTTCTATTTACATAATATTAGCACTAGCATACATACGATAGAAGGTGAAAAACGTTTTGAATCCAGCTGCAAAGTAATAAAAACTTACAATAATATGCAAACAAAAGGAAATAGAACATATTGAAAATCGTTGAAATTAGGAACCCGAAATCTTTCCTATTAATAGTTCAACGTAATACTGTCATGGTTTATAAAGAGTTTACATCGTTCAGACAAGGCCGCAGTGTATGACAGTTGAAGCGTTACATCTACATGAGGTTGTTTATATGCGGGCCGGGGGTAACACATCAACAACAAACACGCTTAACCGTATACATTGAACAAAGTTATCTTTGATTTTAACAAAATATATATTCTCGCCGCCTCTAAGCTTTAGATACAAACCGGAGCATGTAAAAATGTTATGAATATCATTAAAATGGTTGACTGTTTGCTTGTGGGACTCTCTCTTCGTATTTAGTTTGATGTCTTGGCCAAGATTTCATCTTTATCATAGCTATGCTCGTATTATGGTGGTAACAAAATACGTTTTGTGTGAAAACATTTCTTGTTTGCGATTCAGACTAAACATATAAAATAAAAGTATATTTTGAAAGAAAGCATCACGCGAATGTAATTATTTAGATAATAAATAATTTTCTCTATGCGGTCATACCGACTGCATTTACAATGTTAAACACCGAAACCCAACTTAACAGTGATTGACGTTAACTGGGTATGGAAGCAGATATATGTCTGAACACATCATTGACAAAATTAACGAAATATAAAATAAATTTTTTTTTCCAAAAAGGATTCAAGGAGAGAAACATTTTCGAAAATGTTAATTTTATGAATACAAATAGTTTGACATTTCTCCGACTTGCCAACAACAGATGGAAATGAAATAAATGATGATATTTCAAGATATGTGAATAGTACATGGGAAGATGACTTTTTTCTTTAAAACCAACTTAACGAATCGGAATATCACGCTGCCTCGTGTTTACATTGCTTTAAATCAAGAAAGTTTCCCGAGAGAACGAGAACCAAAAATGGCAAGAAATGCGCTTTATTTCGTTCAAGATTTAATGAATTTTACACACGATTAAACTTGATAAGGAACTTCCATAAGGGAGAGATCGTCTCGGTTTAATCCGTGGGAATGCATTCCTTAGATAAATGTTTCGCAACCCTAAGCCTGAGAAAAGCGGGTTTCGCAGCATGGTTAGTCAAACAACGTCACAGGACGAAGCTACTACTAACCGATTCTACATTATTTCCATGTATCGTAAAGATTTAACAGTACCCTCGGGACGAGCCGTGAACCGTACGGCCACTTGCAGATTCCGAAACGATGCCAAAAAATCCACGTTTGTTTTTCACGCCTAAAACATCCACAGCCCGACCAGCATCCGAAGACGAAGTGACACACCCGTTCAGCCGGGCCGTCCTGCGTTGGTGTGATATAAACTGGCATCTTGGTAAATATTAAAGCCGAGGGAGGGAGAGCGTTCTTATAAGAGTTGTGCTTCTTTGGGGATAACGGGGTTTGAAGTGCGCCGGACCGTGACGGAACTACATGGGAAAGTTTACACAAGTCGGCAACCTGTTACCCCGCCGATGTGATTGACAACCATGTAGATTTCCCGATAAGCGAGGCGGGCACGGCGAGCAACGATGGCGGCCTGCGTTATGAGAAAATTAAGACGTTGTTAGGGGGACATAAACATGGTTATTTTAATTAAAACATGATAAAATCACACATTGCCTCCGCTCTGTTACTCAACATGAACTGTATTTGTATCTCTTTTTAAAAACATGTAATAAATCAACAGAAGAGAATAGCCTTTTTACCGAACAGAATATGGTAACTATTCTTTTTCTAGAAGTGATATGTAAATGGGGTTCACCTATTGATATTTCACATCATCAACATTATTCATTCAAAAGCAGGTATTCATTTTATTAGATATTATCTAAAGGTAACCTATCTCTATATTTGCAGATATGACACGTCTCATGAGGTGGTGGATTATAACAACTGTATAAAGACTCATATTTATCAAATTCGTGTACGCATTAAAACATTAGACGCTCTCGGCGTTACAAACGTCTAGCATATTGCATCCAAATACTGAAGGAGGAAAACACAAGAACGAAACCCAAGAACCATAACAAGAACAATGCACAAGAAAATACACAATAACCATACATAAGAACAATATACAAGAACCATACACAAGAACAATACACAAGGACCATACACAAGAACCATACACAAGTACCATACACAAGAACAATACACAAGAGCAATACACAAGGACCATACAAAAGAACCATACACAAGAACAATGCACAAGAAAATACACAATAACCATACATAAGAACAATATACAAGAACCATACACAAGAACAATACACAAGGACCATACACAAGAACCATACACAAGTACCATACACAAGAACAATACACAAGAGCAATACACAAGGACCATACAAAAGAACCATACACAAGAACAATGCACAAGAAAATACACAATAACCATACATAAGAACAATATACAAAAACCATACACAAGAACAATACACAAGGACCATACACAAGAACCATACACAAGTACCATACACAAGAACAATACACAAGAGCAATACACAAGGACCACACAAAAGAACCATACACAAGAACAATACACAAGATCTATACTCAAGAACAATAACAAGAACGATACTCAAGAACAATACGCAAGAACGAAACACATAAAAAACCACAAGAATAAAATCCAAGAACCTAAATATTTTGACGGAAATCACATGTACAGTAAAATAACGTTGACAAGAAAAACACAATCTAATGAATATGAAATAACGTTCTCAGATTGTTTTTGTTTTTCCAGGGCCAATTATACCCAAATCGACTCGGGTACTCTGGTACTTTCATTTTTCATTATTTGATATATTTTAAAAGTTGACTGAAAAATGATCAAAGTAAACAACAACAAAACGTTGTCAATATGACGGTTTAAAGAACAGCAACTGACTCGCAGTACCACTGACAGGAATAACGAAGTCCTCAAATTTCACATTCTGTCAGAAAATTGTTCAATGGGAGGGGATAACAAGATGTCCTGCTTCCAACCTTTTCATGGCGATGTTTTACAGTTTCGTTTCAAGGTGACATGACCAAGCGACATGAACCTATACAAATCCAAAAACTAAGGCATTACATTCACCTTCTGGACAAAGCAGAACTACATTAAAGGCATTCTGTGACCATTGGGCCAGAAATATGTGACGGTGTTAAAAACTAATCGCGCGAAAACTGAAACTAAAAAGCTAGAAGAGAAAGAGAGAGCTTTGTTTTCTCAATAAACAGATCGATGTAAATCATGACAGGAAATCAGCCTCGTTTTGGACATGACATAGAACTGGTGACAGCTCTCGGAGCGCTATCACCGATACGTGACGAGGCTAGAGAAGGAGCCCAGTTCCGAAATCAGTGATGGATACGAGGGAGGTGGATTCAGCGTTAATCCGGTTAATTCGGGATTATAAGATCACACCAAACAAGGGGTGGTAAATGTGTCTGCTGGGTAAATCACATCAAAATATTAATCGTTAATGTTTATAACGCCCGACGAGGGATGGAGAGAGTTAACATATTCCACATTATGAATATTACATGGAGGTTTGTCTGTCCGTGGCCTCCATTCCAATCGCAACACCTGCTTTGTTTGTCTTTCCAGATAATTAAAGTCTCTTTGGTGATACGGTATTAGTCCTGTGACAGTAACGGGATTTCGTCACTGGCACTATCACTCGCGCTAAGCCTACCAATTTTACTGCGACTCACGTTGCTCAATTATTTACATCTGATCAGTCACGGTTCTTGTACGTTGAGAAATTATGTTAGTATCTTCATCACTTGAAGTACATCTACAAACATGTATTCTAAAAAGGGCGTCAAAGGAAATAATCGTTTTTAAATAACGTTGGTGGTGGAGTTCGAATTACTATATCACATAACCGCTTACTTGGCCAAGAACCAATACGTAGAATATCACACAAAAAGGACTGAATATAGCGGGAAACTAATTATATGATATAATTTTAGAGAAAGAATAGAAAACAGTTTGCAATAATATTGTAGTAAAGTAATGGTTCAAGTATCCTGTCAGTGGCTTTCAGTGGAAACATTTCATTTGGTTTTGCTGTATTTTTGTTCGTGAATTTCATTGACAATGCCCCGACCACAGCGGCCATTTGAAATAATGATCCGATTGTGACCATTTATAGCTCATTTTGTGGGGAAATCATTCAGCTTTCGTATCGTATTCATCGACTGTGCCATGAAAAATGTTTTTTGATGCGAAATATAAGTTTGAATGAGCATGGGGTTGTTTCGTAGTTACATCCCTTTCCTTCCATATAGTAATAGGGTAGGGTCTATATGGGTATATGTCTTTCAGACGCTGTTTCTTAGCGATACACGCCCCTGTGGCCCCGGCTGTTTTTCGACAATTCCAAAGTGTCGTCCAACATGAAATTCAAATGTGATACCATATACTTAAAGCAGAGACACCGATCAGTTCTCTCCATCGACAAGGAAAGGTGTCATTCTTCAAAATAATCCTGCATATTAATCGACAGGTATGGATATAATTCATTAACAGTTAACTGATCCCCAACCCAACCAATTCGTAACCACCTCCGTTCACCCATAGCACCTCAAATCAACATTTTCAAGTAAATGCGGACCGGTTTTAATCTGATATGTGTCATGCCACAGGTCGGAATGCGTCGATCCCGTGTCAGCACGCTAGCGAGTCGCTACCCCACATGATGTAGACGTGAGAGGATGATCAGGATTCCAGTAAAGTCATTCCCTAAGTCTGTCAGAACCCTCTCCAGGGGGAGTCAGTCCCCCAATCTGCCAGTGCGAAACATGGGGTGTGGGAGAACGAACGGTGTTGTTTGTCTTATGTACCTCCTAACATATGGTCCGACTGGGGGACCACATATGCCGTTTGAGAACGGAAAAGTTGACCAGAAATCATTGAAGGTAGATTTGGAATGGCGTAACCCATGTTTTAGTTTATCTTTCTTTGCCATGTAAACATGCAAGAATAACACGCTCCTAGAAATTAATATACGCCATGCTTTTAGGGATCTGTTCTCAACTGTGCATGCAAAAAGCGTGTCGGGTATATTGGCGCTGCCTCTGCTGTAAGCATCTGACGGAAGATTATTTCCGAGATGAAGAATGTTCGTGCAGACATCTGTGACTTGGTTCACTTCAGAACGAGTGTTTCAGTATGCCTTCTTTTGTCACTCGTCTAAGGGAGAGTAATGTTAGAGGCCCTGGAGAAACCATCATCAGGGAGACCCAATGAGGTGCAAAAATTACTCCGAAGATAGCGGTAGCTGCCATTATAATGAAGAATACAGATTCCTCGTTGTCTTAACAGATGGTCATGTATTGAAAACTAACGAGTGGTAAATGAGCTTGAAAATAAAATTTATAAAAAGAGGGTGTATGATATTGTCTCGAAGGACACACACCGTTGAACAGAGGTCACGGAACATTGGCTTTGATAAAAAAAAAGCGTCGTCGTTGGTGTTGATGGCTTTGGTGGTAAAATTTGAGATAATAAGCAAACGTTAGAGAAATAAACGCGTTTAGATTAATAAAGATATCTGCAGGGGATTATGAAGAGGCGATATGCGACTGTGCTCTCGACTGTGTATCGCCATGAGGAATGTTGATTCTCACAGATGATAAAGTAGGTTTGCCGCAGCAGTTGCTTCCAAATGAAAACAACAATACGAGACTAAGTTGTTTAGCAGTAACGAGGGGTATTATATAATAACCAGATTCCAAAACTAATTTTGAAATTGCTGAATCAAAGGTCGTAAAAATGCCGAACACCTTAAAGAACAATTTCCTTAGTCAGTCAAAAGTGAAACGTGAAACACAGCTGGGATAAAATATGTTTGTGTATGTTTTAACATTTGTTCTATTTAGTTCTTTTGGGAACAATATGTTTGACTAACAATAAAATGGCATGCCTTCAGAGAAGGGATTTATAAAACCATTGGAAAAAGAAAAGCTTTAACGACGGAGGAATTTTCGATCAAAGCGATGCGTTATCGCTATTTCAATATTATAGGTTTTAGATATAGGCTTGAAATAACGAGTCCAATTACTGATGCTTTGTTTTCAACGCTCAGGGGCCTTAAAGCGACAAATCGTGACGTCAGCGGAAGTGTTCAAACCGGAAGTGACCGACCACAATGTCCGCCTAGGTGACGTATGATGCTAGTTTAATGCGGCCCTTCATTTAGAGTGGGTCCCTGAACCCGGGAATCTGACAGAGACAATCTGATAGTGATTTCACGTCTTGTTGATCTTCGATTCGGTCGCATTTCATCTCTGTCTAGCACCCCTGTACTTCATCACTCCCGTGTTGATACAAGCCCCGTTATTGATTACATCGCAGTGATATGTCAATCAACGACATATTGCCCTCACAGGTAAATTCATCAAATCACGTGATATGTCATTCACCCAGTGACACCTCCAAATGGGGATAACAAGAAAGGGAGATCAGAATTAGCATTCCGTTATAGGATCAAGCAGTAATGGAAGGAACCAGTTGCAGAGAGGCATGCTATCTGGATAACAACTTGTTCTTATTATGAATGACACGACGTTTGGGAGTATACGCTTACTCTTCCATTAGATGACTGGAGGTATTACTTCACGTGTATTTATACGAACATAAATATAAATATATCGAAAGGTTTTATTATTTATAATAAAGAAGTTGACATCCGTGAAGTGTACTTCTCTGTCAATTCCACTGATAAATGCCATTTAAGTTGCATGAAATTATAAATCAAAGGAAAAGAACTACATCAGTATGTATGCGCATTATTTCATATATCTTCAAATGATAGGGAAGTAGACCCACTTTGTTAATTCTTGTACTTTGTCGGGATAAGTGCAACACTCTGAAAGTCAGGCACCAATCACCAGCACAGACTGTACCAACAGCTTATCCATTCGGCCACCGATAAATTATTTCACTATCTAAATGGCATGTGTTTCTGAAGTAAAGGAACAAAAAAAAAACCCATTTCACTCGGTGTGCTAAAATACGCTTATTATTTGATCAATGGGTAATGCTTGTTTGATAAAGTACTATTTCCATAATTGATCGAGACTTCTGCGGCAAGGAGACATCTACATGAAATGTGGCTTTCGCGGCAATACGTTTTTCGAATGTGGCTTTCCCGGGAGGACACCGACATGCACTACCGAGCTATCGAACTTCACAACTGATAATAAAGTGTTTGTTACAACACACAAACCATCGTGTAATGAGAACTTAAAAAGTCCCATAGATAGCAAGGGATGTAATTCTTTAAAAATATTTTAATGAATGTCAATACGGAAATGTTTAACATATAACATAACATCAGTACTTATAAATTGGTAGCTGATCAACAAAACCTCAATAATCATCCCGTGGATACGCAAGGGTAATCATTATGGGTTTCTGAACCCATTTGTATTGCAGTTAATCTGGTTTCGTCGTACAGCATGGAGAAGTGGCAACAATACACATCTTTGTGTATTCTGTGCTACATATTTCTTTTGTGAACGAACAACTTGAAATATTCAATCTGTAAATCTGGTCAAATAATATCTGATTCTTCATCCTAAAGTTTTATGGAAGTCATGTTCTGTTTGGGTCATACTCCAATCCGATAGCATGCCAAATTAGTGTCTAAATCACTGACACGGTAATGGAGAGGTGTGTTAAAGCATGTGTCTAGGACACGTGAACACATACCAACTCTGTAAGATTTACACAGTTATTAAACCGTTAACATAACACTACCCGGCGAATTCATTACGAGATGTGGATTTCAAGATGGCGTCGACATCACATGTCAATCAAATGTCAGTGCGCCATTCCTAGACGAGAATGCATGCATGGCGCGCCGATGACCAGAACAACAGTCTGTGCCCTTTTGGTCAGCGGTTCCTGTACGTGTGATGGGGATGACTGGAGCTGAGAGGGTTTGGAGTTGACTAGATGTAGACTAGTAGCGATGACTGGAGCTGAGAGGGTTTGGAGTTGACTAGATGTAGACTAGTAGCGATGACTGGAGCTGAGAGGGTTTGGAGTTGACTAGATGTAGACTAGTAGCGATGACTGGAGCTGAGAGGGTTTGGAGTTGACTAGATGTAGACTAGTAGCGATGACTGGAGCTGAGAGGGTTTGGAGTAGACTAGATGTAGACTAGTAGCGATGACTGGAGCTGAGAGGGTTTGGAGTTGACTAGATGTAGACTAGTAGCGATGACTGGAGCTGAGAGGGTTTGGAGTAGACTAAATGTAGACTAGTAGCGATGACTGGAGCTGAGAGGGTTTGGAGTTGACTAGATGTAGACTAGTAGCGATGACTGGAGCTGAGAAGGTTTGGAGTAGAATAGATGTAGACTAGTAGCGATGACTGGAGCTGAGAGGGTTTGGAGTAGACTAGATGTAGACTAGTAGCGAGGACTGGAGCTGAGAGGGTTTAGAGTTGACTAGATGTAGACTAGTAGCGAGGACTGGAGCTGAGAGGGTTTGGAGTAGACTAGATGTAGACTAGTAGCGATGACTGGAGCTGAGAAGGTTTGGAGTAGAATAGATGTAGACTAGTAGCGATGACTGGAGCTGAGAGGGTTTGGAGTAGACTAGATGTAGACTAGTAGCGAGGACTGGAGCTGAGAGGGTTTAGAGTTGACTAGATGTAGACTAGTAGCGATGACTGGAGCTGAGAAGGTTTGGAGTAGAATAGATGTAGACTAGTAGCGATGACTGGAGCTGAGAGGGTTTGGAGTAGACTAGATGTAGACTAGTAGCGAGGACTGGAGCTGAGAGGGTTTAGAGTTGACTAGATGTAGACTAGTAGCGAGGACTGGAGCTGAGAGGGTTTAGAGTTGACTAGATGTAGACTAGTGGCGATGACTGGAGCTGAGAGGGTTTAGAGTTGACTAGATGTAGACTAGTAGCGAGGACTGGAGCTGAGATGGTTTAGAGTTGACTAGATGTAGACTAGTAGCGATGACTGGAGCTGAGAGGGTTTAGAGTTGACTAGATGTAGACTAGTAGCGATGACTGGAGCTGAGAGGGTTTAGAGTTGACTAGATGTAGACTAGTAGCGATGACTTGAGCTGAGAGGGTTTGGAGTAGAATAGATGTAGACTAGTAGCGATGACTGGAGCTGAGAAGGTTTGGAGTAGACTAGATGTAGACTAGTAGCGATGACTGGAGCTGAGAGGGTTTAGAGTCTACTAGATGTAGACTAGTATCGAGGACTGGAGCCGAGAGGGTTTAGAGTTGACTAGATGTAGACTAGTAGCGATGACTGGAGCTGAGAGGGTTTAGAGTTGACTAGATGTAGACTAGTAGCGATGACTGGAGCTGAGAGGGTTTAGAGTTGACTAGATGTAGACTAGTAGCGATGACTGGAGCTGAGAGGGTTTAGAGTTGACTAGATGTAGACTAGTAGCGATGACTGGAGCTGAGAGGGTTTGGAATAGACTAGACGTAGACTAGTAGCGATGACTGGAGCTGAGAGGGTTTGGAATAGACTAGACGTAGACTAGTAGTTTGTGATGACTGGAGCTGAGAGGGTTTGGAGTAGACTAGATGTAGACTAGCATTGAGGACAGTTACAGGAGCTGGTCACCTTGTGTAGTTATGAGGGTTGTAGCCATTCCTTGTGTCTTGTAAACGTACGATCACAGTAACAGTTTACAACATTAGTGACTGGTTAAATATCAGCTTGATATATTCTACATTTTCCCTACTGATCAAATACAGAGGACTATAAACCAATGCGTCTTCAAAAAAGAAAATTCAGTTGAGATGTTAACGATAACACACTAGTAAATAAAAACCTTTTGAATATAAGATTAACAAAAGTATCGATGTTAAATAAAGTTTGGATCTCCACATGATTTTTCCACCTAAGGAGGTTAAAATGAAATTAAAGGGGTTATAAAAGAAAGAACTTGCTCTCATAGTCGAACACCAAGCTGATGAACAATGACACTAGAGTTGGATTGTTTCCACTGGTCGACCCCTGCCTCTCCGTGAGAGAGAATCAGATAAGGGAATTGACCGGGGACGGATATTCTGGGAGGGAGAAGGAGGGATATACTGGGAGGGAGGGAAGGGTGATACACGCACCCAGGGGGCATGTACAGAGTTGGCAAAACAGTCCTGTTGACGGCGGAATCCGTCTTGAAGAACCGCCGAGCTCCATCAGGGTTATCTTGCACGGCCCATGACGTTGCATAAACATCAACTAAACAGATTGCACGCACTAAGGAAAAGGCACGGGCGTTTCACGAGCGATGGGGACGATGATAAGGCTTTGGGGGATAGCGATACCTCCCCGACCCCCACAGGCCTAGCGAGGAACAATGCTTATCTCGCTCATTAGATCAGGGTGCTACAACAATTGGAAACTTTGGGGGGAAGTGATCTGAGAAGCGCGATAGTGATGCGATACATCCGGATGTGATGGACAAATCTCACCGGGGTCGGGTTCGAGTCGAGAGGTTCATTAGAAACTTCAGTAAACATGGGTTTGGTACAGTACCAGGGGTGGGTACTGCAGTATTGATAGACAAGGTTCATTAGCACTACAGTAAACACGTGTTTGGTACAGTACCAGGGGTGGGTACTGCAGTACCGATAGTCAAGGTTCATTAGCACTACAGTAAACACGGGTTTGGTACAGTACCAGGGGTGGGTACTGCAGTACCGATAGTCAAGGTTCATTAGTACTAAAAGTAAACACGGGTTTGGTACAGTACCAGGGGTTGGTACTGCAGTACCGATAGTCAAGGTTCATTAGTACTAAAAGTAAACACGGGTTTGGTACAGTACCAGGGGTGGGTAGTACCGTATTGACAGTCAATAGCCGTCTAATACTAACGTTTAGTATCTGAAATGAACAAATTTCAACAAATTCAATGATGGCTTATCTTTATCATTTATTTGATTAAGCCTTCTACGAATGGAGTTGCTTTAATGTAATACTATTTTATTGACATTAACTTAAATAAAGTTTATGATGACATAATATAACTGTTGGTTCAAGGGTTGAAATGCGTTAAAACTATCTGCTGTATCTACATGTAAGCATGTGATGTTTTAATCGTCTATAAACGGATATGTTTCAATATCTTAATGTGTCCAGTCTTTCTAAATGTTAGGTCTGATTACAATGTTTTGTATGGTGGGATAATAGAGAAGTACCGTGGTGAATATGTGTAATTAAATTATGAATGATAATTGGCTATAAATATGTACATTATATGTTTTCTCAATCTAAATAAATTTAGATCGACTGTCCTTTATCATGGATATGCATAACCTAATATACCTGTTGATCTAAATTTATTTAGATTGATGTTTTCTTTTCTTTTGATACACAAATGACATATTTAAACTATGATTTGATAAGTTCCGAAAAATATTCCAAACACCGTGTTGAAGAACGTTTATTAATTAGATAACCGATAGAAAACCATTCTCGTCTCGTTTAAGTAAGATAGTTGTTGTCACACATTCCAATTAAAGTATGTGGAAGTTAAATCACATTTTCTCACTGGTATTGTGTATTTCATCTGTGAAGTCCAAAGATGATGTAGACACATACTCATCTGAAGACATAAATCTAAAAAAGGTTTGTTTGAAAAGTACCTATTCAGATAATAACTTAAAATTACAACGTAATGTACTAAATAAACATGTATAACGAAATATATAAAAAAAAATACTTGTTTAGAAAATATTAAATTGTTTCTGCATATTTCTATTCATATACGACTAAGACATGCACTAAGTTAAGGTTTCAAACTGTTCAATATTCAGTTCAGATATATATCCATTTAAGTTACGTTTGTAAATGACATGGAAGCCCCCGCATTTAGAGTGGTAAACGAAACATGAATGGAATACAATAATAAATAAAAAAATTCACTTTATTTCTCTGATATTTGGTGAAAGTGCCATTCGTCCATCTTCTTTACAATTGACAATAACTGCACTGCACATTAAACTAAACGATTTCGCTACACCATATAAACCGGTGTTGCTATAACAATAGTTAAAAGTTCGTCAGTTGACATCTTAAATTGAATGCGATTTTTTTTTTAAACCGAACGGCGAAATACACTCGTTGTAAGTATACGCTCTTACATTAAGATATAGCGAAATGTTCATAATACTAATAATTAAAATATTTAAAAATTTGACGTACATCAATTTCATTCTATGTTTTACGTCTTCACCTTTCACACAGGACCAGATCATCGCATGTCACATTCCAGTATTACAGCAGTTAAAGCAACAACTTTATTTCCCTTATATATACGAGTCTTTGGCCACCATCAGCTTATGTGTTTAGAAAATAAGCTAAACTCCGAATGACAATAATCAGGCCCTTTCACAGAGTATGGATCAACACAAATGAAATCATCTAGCATGGTTTTAGCGTCTCTCTAAACAGTCGCCTTAGCCTAAGGTCATAGCGTCAGCTAATTAGGTGTTTTGGTATCACAAGAATATAAATACATGTTTGCTATCAAAGGAAAAGATGCTATACAATATGCTATAATGAATGGGTTGTGAATGAATAGGTATTCACTGGAATGGTTTACCATTTAAAATTGAGCTCATGTTCAATTCCAAACAAATATATATAAATGCTATTCCCAATTAGTTATTTTTAAAAAATAAGCTTTATTGTGGTACGAGTTTCAAGCAAAAAAGTTGTAAAAAAACAAACAGTCTGCTTTTACAAGTTGTAGAAATAGGCATATATGTTTGTGTCAGTATAGTTCATAACTAGATTACCATGGAGACTTAAAATGCATTTTAAAAAGACAAATCCAAAGGTCCTGCAAATGTTAAGCCTTCTTTCAAATGTTCATGAAACCCTGCCCGGCGTGTAGGAACCGACGACACGTGGAATGCAATTTGGACAAATATTCTTTTTCAATTTTTTGTGACACGGGACCGTAAGGTCTCTTGTAAACAAGTCTAAATTAAAGGCTAAATGGACTTGAGTTTTTTTATTGGACCAGGCCTTGAGACATAGTTGCTTGGGGTTAGACTGGCTTCCGAACTTCTGCCAACTTGTAGAAGAAGCCAAAAACACAGGTGACAGAAGCCGAAAATATCCCTAAGGAATTTGATCAACTTCCGACAGGTTTGACAACACATCCTCCCAACATCACCTACAGATGCTACTAAGTACAACTAGTCCACACTTTCACATGCTATCGAGTACAAGTGTTTAACCATCTTATTCAACGTGGAAGCGACCGCGTTTGGACAATTGGAACAATGGTCTTGTGAGAGGCGTCAACAGAAATATGCATTGAAATTCCACTAGGCCACGCCTAAAATCCATTTTGATTCCGGATTTAAGCATCACCAATGTCATGCCCCCGTCCTTCTGAAACCTTGGTCGGTTGTGTGAAGCAAGTTGGTCATGTTTTGGCCACGACCGCTCTGCCAACTTGTCTTTGCTGTTTGTGACTCATTAAAACTGAAGAGTGGGTGTGGTGCAAACTGGCTTCTCAATTGTAACCGAAAACGGCAAATTTCGCTCTTGGGAGAAAATTGACTCTTTCGCGTTTATGGGTCAATAAATGTTAGGATAATTCCACAGTGTGGTGAAATTACACTAAGTTCTTTTTGAATAAAAAACATTTAGATACACAGTCGGAGATCTGTCTTGTTTGAAGAAGTGAATTGGAAACTTTAATTGGCAAACGGATTGCTTTCGAAAGAAGATATTTTGATAAGGATAAAAACTTAAGACTTCTGTGCTCTCATTTTATGAATCGTCACACATATGTGCTAATTTGCTTATCTCTATAAGTAAATGAACAAAGCTTTGTGTGTTGTTTCAGCGTGTTTTGCAATTATCCTCGCAATTTATCATTTAGTTTTTCAAAAAGTATCAGCTACGAAATGTAAATACTATGTTTTTGGAAATGAAGTCAACTAAAGACAAGAGAAACAAACGTACTAAAACGATATATACTTTAAAAATCTAATGCATTTTAAAAATTAATTGATTAACCACATCATTATTACCTTATCATCATCTTCTGCGAGAGGCATTTAACAAAATTGTAAAGGTGTCCACCACAACCTTCACCATCACTACCACTATAATCATCATCATCATCATCATCATCATCATCATCATCATCATCATCATCGTCGTTGTCGTCGAAAATTTACTTTACTCTATACTTTGAAAGATCCTTTAGAAGACTGTAGGGTGCCAAATGTTCACTTCTCAGTTTGTAGAGAACTTATTCTTCTTTGTCACCATCATTGTAATCACCTCAGTCTTCGTCGCCATCATTATCACCATCATCATCGTCATTACAATCATCATCATCGTTATCAGCAGCAGCATCGACATTATCATCAGCATCATCACAATCATCGTCGCCATCATCGTCATAATCATCACTATCATCAGCATTACTATCATCATCACCACAATCATCATCATCATCATCATCATCACCATCATCATCATCATCATCATTACCATCATCATCACAATCATCGCAATTATCACCACCATCATGTTCTTATTATTGTCTCATGTATTCTTCTCATCAACTTCTTTGTAATTCCACTGCAAATCGTAGAAACAACCAGTAATTACGGCTCACCATGTTATCTCAGCAATGTGCAAAGTTAACAAAATAGCAAGGTAAGAGGGACGCGCTCAAGTTGATATACATTTCTGCTACTGACAGACTTAAAGCACAATAAACAGCGTATCGAGGAGGAGAACCTCTTGTCTTCCTTTACACAAGAGCTTTATAGCCCAACCAGGCAAGAAAATCCTCTTTGAAATGTCCTAAACGGGTGTGGTCTAGGTATGTTTTAAATCTTCAAGACTCGCAAAACAAACACTATTGGCAATATGAAAATACGTTTGTTCAAACCTACTAGCGGTAGGAGATGATTCCAGACAGAAAGGGGATGAAAAAACGGACTGCTGCTCCGAGATAAGGGGGAAAAAGCCTCTCCGTCACGAAAGCTGAAATTATACTTTACTAATGATCTATTTCAGAAAGATGTTTTGAAACACGAGCTCGCCCTCACGTGCGCTGCTTTGACAAAGAGAATAAAGGGAAAATAATCATCAATAAAGCCTTTTCTTTCTCCATAATCTAAGCAAGTTTTTAAAGAGTTACATTTATGTGGAAACAGCATGTGAAGGAAGGGAGGAGAGTTTGAGTGGAACACAAATAGAACCCCGGCTCAGGCTAACACTAACATTGCTGTTGTCCTGCTGGGAGGAGCATAATCCTCGACACTTAAAGGGAAAGTTCTATCACCGATTTATCGGTAGCATCCGCCATCTTGGTTTCCCCGGCATTTCGTGAAATGAAAACATGCTATATTAACCCAATTTTAAATTGTTGTAATAATAAAACATATAGGCTACACTGATAGAATATTCACATAGTAACACATTACGTATCATAAAACTAATAAACAATGTGCTATTATTGCCGTAGCGAAGTTTTCCCCACTCGCAGCGCCGATGAATGGCTTCAATTCTCATTGTTTATATTTTTCGACAAATGTTCGCTTGTCTTTATCAAGTTGTGAAATGTAAAGTCATCTAAGTATTAACTTCATTAATATCTATCAAGTTGACTGTGTTTTAATCATGTATTATATATATGTCTCAACAAAAAATACCCCGAAACGATTTCATTAATATGCATATAGACAACCCTGCCAAAGACACGATCAGTACCAAAATGAAAGATGTCTTAATCCACGAGCTATAAATACGAACGAAACAGAGGTATGTCTCTAGAAATCATCTAGCAATATACATTTTCAGTTTTGTACATTTTCTGCTCGTTTCCGTTAGAAAGTACGCCTTTTTAAATCGTAAATTTTGGAATCTCTTTAACTGGCTGAGGTCGGAGAGTGAAATGGGATATATATGTATACATTACTTACTTATAACATTATAGCTTTATATTTTTATATTTATATTTTATATTCTTTTTAGCAAGATAGTCTCTCATAACTCTTACAGGGTGGCTCACTTTTATGTCATTTATAATGTATATTTATGTTTGTATTTTATGTGAGGTGAGACTCCAATAAAACATCTGTCTGTCTGTATGTGACTGTTTTACTTGTTTTATTACGTCATATACGGCAATGAAACGCCAGCGAGTTGAAGTTCACTAACGAAGTTACAGAATTTCGATAACATGTTTTATTTACTTAATGTCCTTTATAAATATTATTTGAACAAGCTTTAATTCAAAACCTAAACAAATTCATTTTGAAATAGCGATTTTAGAACCCCATAATTGCTTCAACAGATACACGTGTGTCACTCACCCTGATAAATAGAATTCTTCTTTATGATCCTTATCAAAGATATTTGAATCGATTATATCTTGCTGCAGTATGTTGTCTTTGATTCTGTTGACAAAATCGTATAGTTTCTGGTAGTTCTGTCCGGTAGTTAAAATAGTTTAAATAAAATATACTTAACAGGAAAACCTAATTCCGTGTTTGCCATTTTCTGTAAAGATCGAACATCGATCGAGTTTTCAAATGAATTGGATAAAGAACGTGAGTTGATTTAACGTTAGCCCAATCCTTGGGAGTTAGTGAAATAACTCAGAGCGAGATTAAATGGATATTATCTGACTTGTACAGTAGGTATTTCATTTGATTTTTTCAAAAGGTGTTCATTTGACAAATTACGTTGTCTTTATTTATGTTACAGAAATAGAATAATAAAACAGATGGCATTGATTAAATATATGAATATGGAAGAAAACATTGAGAATTTTAATTAAATCGTCTTCATTATTTTGTAAGGAAATCGAATTGAAAATAATTAAATGTTATTGGTGAACATGTAAGATAAAAATCAAGTTTTAAAAAAGCACAAACAGTGTAAATCTACATATTTCATGGATATCATATATGTATGTGGTCCGTTCATGTGTGTACATGTTCAATAACAAGAAGATATATATATATAAATATAAATAAATATATAAGCTTATTCAGTACTCGGAATAGATATTTAATTGAAACTTTGTTAATTGAGACTTCATTGAAATAGTGTCGATTTGAATTTTAGATGTTTGAAACAGAATATAGTAGCTGTAAAGTGCTTCGATGTTGTAATTCGAACAAATGGTTTTAAAGAAAAACAGAATTTGTAGTGATTAGTGATTATTGCAAGATATATCCTATGCATTGGCAAATTCCCGATCCGTGACATAATCAATTATAGTTTGGATAAAATAAAAAAACTTTTTAAAAAAGGAAGACAACTGGAAAGTTTTAAAGTGTCACTCCCATTCTTGTCACATTTATCGTTATACGAGTTAATTTCTTCTCCATGTAATAATATGTAAATATCAGGTGGTCAGCAAATGCACGTCTCTTAAACAAACAAAGTGGTGCTTGAAACAAATTAAACTTTCTCCAACAGCTGTGAGGGAAATTGTCCAATAGTTGGAAACATATGATGACACTGCCATAAAAAGTAGGTCCGTTATTACGAGCCTCGTCTTGGTTCTAATTACAGCCAATCAGTTGTCCCCGCGGGAGAGGATAACTCACATCGAAGATTGCGCATGTCCGGATATGCCACGACACCCGGCATATGTTGTAATGTGTAAAACTGTCACTTTGAGTCGCCCCCGTGTCGTCCATTATCGACTCGTGATCTGTTGATATATTATGCGCGTCTGTAATCAGAACAAGACAATGCTGACTATGTAGCTTTTGTAATAAATAATGCATGATGTGTTGCATAACAGCTAATCTTTCGGCAGATTTTATCAGAAAAATAAATCCTCGTTTTAAAACGTATACCGGTCGTGAAAAAATAACGTATGGGTTCTAAGATGCCTTTTGGTTGAATTGTATTGGTAATAAATTTTTCATTTAGAAGAACATAACTTATTAACTTTAATATGTGTATGGTGATATTGGTTTGATACACGGTGATTGGGCTTCGTGGAGAGAAGTACATCCTGATTGGAGGGTTTCAGAGATTAGATGTGTGTTGTCTGGTACACTGGATATAACAAGTTTCCATTTATGAATTGGTAGCTCGAGTAGTTAACTGTTAAATAGCAACCTCAGATTTACATGGCATGCATGGTATTCAAATTCGAATTCCGTTTTTCAATATGAACCTTAAACACAACCATTATCTACTTTTTTAAAGGTGAAAAGCTATACCAGATAGGTTCTGGTTTTTATTATTTGGTTGGTCGTTGTACGTATATAAAAAGTATAAAAGTATAATTCACTTTATCTAAACTCGATATCCTAATTTAATGTATATTCAAAAAGGTGAATTTGAAAATTCAAAATTCAAATTGACATGTCTATAAAAAAAACTTCATGACTTGAACAACAATCGCCAGTATGTCATTTACAATAAAACTAATACGTTTAATTAAGACGTTGAACGTTTTATTTTTTTAAAACTTTATCACAAATTATCTTTCAATAAATAAGAATAAAAGTGTTGTGATAGCCGTAAGAACAAGTTTTCGCATTGCACTTGGAGAGTTATGTCATGTTTTGTAACTATTCGACAAGTTCTAGAAATCTTATACGGTTAACATACAGTGAGTGTGTAGTGTCAAGCAGATGACAGACGCTTGTGGAACTGTGTTTCTTTGCAGAGGAACTGACCGGGAAGAATTGGACCAGCTCTTCGCAAATTGCAAATGCACCTGTAAAAAGAATCGAGCGGCATTATCGACAGAAGGTTTGAAATTAGACTTCCCCTCTCGCTAACTCTCCACAAGAATGTTTATTCTACTTGGGGAGGCAATTATGCAAATTAACGCTGGGAGACCGTACTGATAACTAGATAGTTTTTATCTCAAGATTTGACACTTATTTTTCTTGCCTTTTAAACGTCAGTATTTGCAAACCAGTAGATTAAATTTTCAAAAACAAAACATGTGATCCATCAGTTGGATATTTTGAAGACGATATGCTCACCACGTGCGGCTTGACGTGGGTTGATTGCACGTGCGTGCACTGGTTTACTCGTCTGTAAGAGAGAGAGATGGAGCTGGCTTTCTGTAATTACATGTAACATCTTACATACTCCCTTCGTGTATACAAATAGATGCTAGCATGTGTTAGAGACGGGTGGTTCGGGAAATCTGTCCGCAAAATATTTAAGATTTTGGATAAATAAGAATCTTTGAACTCCAATATGGGAGTACTTCATCCATGCTTTATTATCACAAATGTTTTATTAAGCTATTCATTACTGAATTTGGAAAGAACAGATATATATTTGATAGGAGGTTTATATTCGCGTAAGAAAGTAATTTATAGGCAGACTTCTATTGAAGTATTCGTTATACATGTATTCAATATATTTATAAACATTTTATTTGTTAATGAATACATTGAAGATACCAAGATACCAAGAAGATACATGTTTGTAAATACTGTTAAACGAATTTAAGTTAACGTTTGCGACTTTTATCTTATCATCTTATTTATTTCTTTTAAATCGTATTTTTTTAAAAGATTTTGATAATAGAATTACATGCAAAGATAGTATAACATATATATATTTGGGATAACACTACTTTCAATAGTACAAATTCTTGTTCACTGCCTAATGGCAAGTATTACTAAAGCTAAGATAGTAGTTTAATTTAATTTTCCCATGCCATTTAATAATTAGCATGAATTACAGTCAGTTATCTTTATACCTTATCTGGAATAATATTTTGACATACATAAAATTAGTTGAATGTCTTCAAAAAGTTAGAAAATCGTATTAAACGGTTTTTTCAAGGTCAGTAAAAAGTTGAAAGTTTAAGATTAGAATGTTTTTGCACTGTTTGAGTCACCAAGAAATGTTTGTTCGACTCTGGTATACGTAACGTCGCTTCTTGCAGGTGCGTCCCACTCCACGTGCAGATGGCCGCATGTGCTGCACTTTAATTCTACTCGAAGTGAGGACATGTGCGAACTTCTCAAAGGTAATTAAACTTTTAATCTTTCCTATGTGAAATAAGACTTTTGACACCGTCCGCGGATTAGTCTAATTACTCTGTTTCATCACTCTTCGTTCTGAAGTCAAAGAATATCGTTTCCGTTTTTGTGATATAAACGTTTCAAAGGTTTGCTGGTATAAGAGTTGCTAGTATTACGTTCCCGTTAGTTAGTCATGTGCATATTATACAATGTAAATTTGAGTTTTATGAAATAAATTATTAAAATAACGATGCTTGAATACATCACCCAATTGGTGGAAGCGATGACATTTTACTTCTATATCATTGGGATATTTTCCGTTGCAAGTTTGATTTTATAAAACATGTTATGCAAATGCCATAAAACTGTACGTTACACTTTTTAAACCAATTTCAAAACAGTTCATATATCTAATTCATTTTGTTATCTGCGATAATTATGACGTCTAATTGAAAAACTTTTCAACAGACTTTTATACATTCATTTCATGTTAAGTGTATAATCGTTTATTAGAAAATGGAAGTTATGAAAGTATTGCTATACAAATTACAACTACAAAAGTCCAATACTGTATTATAGAAAGAACAATTATTAATAAAAATAAATGTATCAAACGTATTATATATTTTAAAATCGTTCACAACGCTTGTGTCCACAGGGGCGTGTATCGCTTAGAAACAGCGTTTGAAAGACATAAACCTATATAGACCGGTCCTATAAAGCCTACCCTATTACTAATAGGGATAGGGTATATATAGGTATATGAACTTGAACTTATCAGTTGTCCTCCCCTCGTTTATTTCCTCCTCTGCAGTCGGGGTGTCTGTCATGTGAAGTAAATATAGTTATTATTCCAGCGTGACAGAAACTCGCTGTTTGTTGCGTTAGAGAATCACTTCCCTTCTTCTATTTCTTCTTCTGAATATTTCTCAAATGACGATTAGAATTCTCCCATTATCAGTTGAAACCAAGACGCTGGATTATTAAGTAGTGTTTGTTGATACGTAATTAAGGACTCGTTCTCAGGGGTTATACATAACTCGCGGGGAAATCAGGTTCGTCCCAACCTCTCAAATAAACTATCTTCTAAGTTATTGGGAAAACAGTATCAGCCAGTTCTATATTTGATGACGTTAGTTCGCGTTTGTTTGCTTATGGTGAGAAATTAATTAGGTCCACCGAGAGGAATTTTCTCTCATTGACCGCTCGTCATAGAACTTCGTCCATTAGTTGTACTTGACCGCGGTCAATCTTTCATCAGCCAAACATCAACAACCAACAGGCGACCGTCTTAACACTTTATTAATAAGGAGTAGTGATCACACAAGTAGCATTATCCACTTAATTACAGCAGAGTGGCTAATCTTTATCTTCAGATTGAAGTGGTTCGTGATAGAGATGAATTGCTACATGTGGACGTGTGTCTCGGGATGCTCTTTCTAGTACAACGAAATATTTGACAATTCGAACATTGAAATTCACATTTATTGTAACATTACTGTAAATGCAAAATAACTATTTTCGAAGGTATAAGTATAATCGTAATTACAATTTTAATTTCTTATTTTTAATTACATTTCATGTTGATCAAATATATTCTTATTCTTATTATTTTCTTAACTTTTCTTTTCTACAGAAGGGATTTTAATCTATTTTCAATTCCCTCTTTATGAGTAATATCATTTAAGAACCGATTTTAGAAAACATTAATACCATTATGATTATTGGTTAAACATCAATCCCCTCTTTAAATTAATATGATTTAGGATTCGATATAAGAGAACATTATATAACATGATTAAATAAAGTAATAATGTATCAACCAAGGAGATTCAATAAACGTATTCGTCTACAGTTTTCAACATGAGAGTTCACCATGACAAGACATCTATATTTGCTACACGTGTGAAGGAGGCCCTTTATAGGAACTTCACTTCGTCAAACTTTTATTTCAATCTATAAAAAGGTGTTTTCGTCTATGAACATTTTTATCAGTAATATAACTATGTTTATATATCTACATTTTTACGTATAATAAATGGAGGAAAACGTCTCTGAATTTTAGATAATTAATAATGAATAACTCATAAAATTATTTAATATTAAACGTCGCCAGTCACTGTTCAGTTGACGTTTAAGATAATATTTAATCTGTTAAATGACGTTAGAAATGCGAGGACAAACTAAACAATTATACCGACACAATCAAATTTTAACTGAAAACTCATTTCATTTCGATATATTTCATTTTTAATCTTTTGTTTAAGAAACCTATAAAACAACGACAACAAATAATTCAAATCCCTAGCTGTTAAGGGTTTTTTTTGCTTGAGTCTTATTAATTTGTGATACAGTTTAAAGAGAGAATTGTTTCGGGGGTATATTTTTGGAAAGAAATTCGAGAGGACATTCCTTTTTATACATAACGTTATAATACATGATTGTAACACAATCCAGTTGTAAAACATTACTAACGGTAATATCATTGAATCAAGATTTGAAAATTTGGCAACGAATTTCTCACATTCATTCAAACATTAAAACACCAAATGATAATGGAATCCATTCATCGGCACTGAGAGTGTGTAGAGCTTTGCATGTATGTTCATGTGTGTCTAATGATAAATTATCTGTTACTTAGCAACTATGTTTTAATATTACAAACTTGCACAATTAGGAAACATGCAGCCTAATTCACGAAACAAAATGGTAGATATTCTGATAGAACCATCTCTTTATAGCAGTGATAATGTCAATAATATTGGGAGCCAATTTAAAGCAAAATATACAATTAAACCATTTAGCTCTAAGGCATATTATTTCATCTAGTTTAACAGCGCATGCATCTAACATCGCAAGTTTTCCCAACATTGTTAATAATAGCGTTGCATCTATAAGTTTGAAAGTTTCCCCGGACAGGAGATGTGACTCTGCTAGGTGTTTCCAGCTGCAATCTATGATTGCTCATGTCTCATATTTTCAAGCTGCGACTGTCACATTGATAGATCTCCGTTCTACAATTTTCCCCTTCTGACTTGAAGCCCGTTCAAGGGTGAAATGAATTTTAACAAACAACGCTTAACAGAAAATTAGATATTATAGTCACCAAACTGTTTCTGTTTACAATAACCGGAAGTGTTTGTTTATTATACCCATAAAGGAACATGATGTTTAAAATGATGTATATCTTTGAAAAAATCTAAACCTTTTTTATGAATTGTTTTGACGATGGTGACAGTTTTAAAGTCAAGTATAAAAGTCTATTTCTCTCGCACATTTCATGCATTATGCTGTACATCTTCAAATAGAAATATGCAAAATGAAAATTATTTTTTTATGTTGTATCATATCAATGGGATAGTCAATACTGATTAACATTTCAATTATTAAAACAGGGAGATTTTCTGGATAACAACTTTTTTAAAGTGGAAATACACGACGTTTCGGAGTATATGCTCACTCCTTCATCAGGCTGCATTTCACGTATTGTAACTTATCAACATGAGAGTCATGCAGCACTCCTCATGACGATTCCAAGAATGTATAGTTTTATTCACAGTTCCTAGTATTCTAAGGCATTTATCCACCTTATTACACGATTTAACATAAACGCCGTATTTCATATAGTTAACGTTTGTATTATGAGTAAAATTAAAAATCGTTGAACATGATGTGTACAGAAGGAGTATGTCTCTCAATATTGGAGGGTTTAAATCAGAGAACCACGGAAATAGCGGAATAATTTGACACCCACACCCACTTGTGTTTGATGAGGACAAGGCGGATTTCACAGCATTGTTCGTGGTCAAAAAGTGCATATTTACTGAAATATTTCATAATATTTATAATAATTAAAAGCACTTTGCGAGGAAATTCCCAAAGCGATAGATTGCCTTCTCCGTCTCCCCGCCCCGCACGGTTTGTACTCGAGAGGAACTCGCGCCAGAACGTGCTTGCTTCCGATTAAATGAACACTTAAATCTTGTTACTCCCACATAAACAGCAATAAAAACAACCCCCTCTCTAATATAATGTCATTTAGTTTGTAAATTTGCGCGGCATATGGTGAAAATAATACCATATCTGCACCCATCAGTTAAGCGGAAACGAAAGTGTTAGGGCTGCATCCACACCACTTGGCTATATATATGAGCGTATATATGTATATCAAGGAATATTTGTTCGCACTATCAGATATGAGTTCACTATGTACAGATTATTGCTTCCTTTGTCACTCCTTGACAGTTAAGCTTGTGAGAAATTTTTTATTATGTCATTTATCCGGTGACGACCTGCAAAAAATATGATACTGTTTGACATGACGACATCTTGTTAGCACTGCTACAAACATGGGTATATCAAACCGTATCAACCTTTAGGCAAATAACAACTTACATAGTGATTACAAGGTAACACATCTTTGAGTCTATATATCCTCCAAGGGGGATACATCTGCACATTGAGTTCGTTCCAAGGTGAAGATAACAGTGTGAGCAGACACTAGAGGACGTACACACCGTGAACCAGATCGACACCAGGGACTCCCTCCTCACACCGTCTTCTATTGTCATTACTAAACATAACAGGGAGACGTTGAAGGTTTCAACTGCGATTATGATTTTTAATCTGATGCAAGTAATTAACAAACATGAAATGTTGCACGCTCAAATAAATGTTGACCTTTACAGCTATAAATCAAGCCAGAAGCAAACAAGGCGACACGAGATCCTTTTGTAAATGATTTCATGCAGTAATGACACTGTGAATCAAAGAGCTCCGAGACAATACCAGAGACTAGATCGGCAGGTAGGCTATTTGAAATTAATTAACATTCTTCACGTAATGTGTATCCTATTGGTTTAAACATATTTATTTCTTTCTAGAAGAACTGGATGGGTAAACAAGCTCAAAGCTTATCTGAATACCGCTCCAGTGTACAAAATACAATTCAAGTCATGGTGTATTTACAAAAGCATGAACATTTACAAAAGTCAACACTAACACAAATCTTAACAAGTTCATAACACTAATTGTAATGTGATATTTCAAAACAACAAATGCCACAGAAGTCTCTCATCATGAAAATACATAAACGTGACAACTTATTTCTCAAATCTGCCTGTTAAATCTATGAACATGTGCACAGAAGTTAAAAGTTTATTATTTTCAACAGAAGAACAGGTTGGATTCCCAAATAGGACTGATTTCAAATCATATCCCCGATTATAAAAGAACAAATTTTGCCTTATAACATTGTAAAGAGGACATGAGAAGAAATAGTGAGATGGGTCTTCATAATCATTGCCACATGAGCAGACAGGTGTTTGTGATATGAATCGTTCGTACTTATGTGCGTTTAGGTCACTGCATCCAAGTCTGAGGCGAGAATGTATGATTTGACAAAACCTGTTACCGTTATTAAGGTCAAAATGGGTGTATGTGTCGGTATCTTTTAGAAATGCATTCTTAAAACTTAGTAAGGATTGTGAATCTCTGTGTTCTTTCGGTAATGAGTTCCATAATCTAACAGTATCAGGAAGGAAAGATTTTGCATAATTTACAGTTTTACAGTTTATGGTCTGAAGTTTTGAATCATCGCGAAGATTATAACTAACAACATCTGATGTTTTTGGAGGTACAAGGTTGCTTAGGTAGCTAGGTGTACTGTTATTGGTCATCTTATAAAAGAAGGTCATTTTTTTAACGTATCGTCTATCGGACAGTGGTTGGCAATTGGTTTCCTTATATATCTTATTGTGGCTGGTGCCGCGAACGGCGCCACACACTGTTCTCAGAGCATCAAGATTGAGCTTTTCAAGCACATCTGCTTGCTGATTTGTGCAATTATCCCAGATATGACTACAGTAGTCAAATAAAGGGAGAATAAACTGTTTATACATGGTTTCTAGTGTTTTCCTGTTTAGACGATATTTGAGACTTCTTAGGCAATTTACCATTGGTGCAACTTTGTTAGCAATGTCATTAATTTGATCATTCCAAGAACAGTCATGTTGTAAAATAAGACCTAAATGTTTATGACTCTGAACAGAATCTATAATATTACCATTCATGATCAGATCTGGCAAATCGGGCGGATGCTTTTTTCGGGTAAAACGAATAGATACTGTCTTATTCGGATTAAATGTGACCTGCCATTTATCTGCCCATTCTGCAATTCGGTTCAAATCGTCATTTATATCATTAGCAGTTTCGATGGGGTCACCAATAATCGCATATAATGATGTATCATCCGCGAAAAGGCGTATATTACTGTTTATACCTTCAACTATATCATTTATATATACAATGAACAAGAGCGGCCCTAATACCGAGCCCTGGGGCACACCGGCATAAACAGCTCTTTTATCTGATTTAAATCCATTAATTACAACAGATTGTTGTCTATTTTCAAGATAACTCTCGAACCATTTTAGCAAGTTACCCTGAATACCATATCGTTTTAATTTATGTATAATTCCCTTATGCCAAACTCTGTCAAATGCTTTACTAACATCACAGAAAACAGCTTTAATTTCTTTACCTTTATCTACTGCTCCAGCTATGAAATCATATAAGTACGTCAGTTGATTAACAGTGGAATCTCCTGGTGTGAAACCGGATTGGAGATTTGACAGTATATCATTATCTCTGAAATAATTAAAAACGTGTTTAAAGATACACTTTTCAAAAACCTTTGCCAGACAACTTGTTAGTGCAACGGGTCTGTAGTTGCAGCATTCATTAATACTTCCTTTCTTATAAATAGGGACAACAGAGGCTTCTTTCCACACTTGTGGAAATGTTTTTTCTTTAAGCGATAGATTAAAGACTTCGGAGAGGGGGGCGGCCAATAGTTTAGCGTTAATTTTAAGGAATTTATTGCTAATGCCATCTGGGCCAGTTGCTTTTGTTGCATCTACGGAAGAAAGTATATCGCAAACTTCATTTGAAGTGATATACATGTCGCAGAAGGGATTATTAATGTCAGGAATACCATCTTCAATGTGTTTATTAGGATAAGTGACTTTCGTTTGATTTGTAAAATATTCATTCATTATGTCTGCAATTTCATTGCTATCTTCATATAGCTTGTCATCATGTAATACAGGTGGAAATTGTCTTAATGCGTTTCTGCTTTTAGTGAAATTTTTAATTAAACGCCACCAGATTTTCGTTCCATGTTTCTCGTTTATCATTTTATCAATTTTGTCAGTGTATATTCTTTTGGCATTTCTTACTGATGAAATTACCTTATTTCTGTATAATCTGAACTTCGCCCAATCGGTCGGTAAATTACGCCGTTTAGCAATCTTATGAAAACGATTCCGTTTACGCATCAGTGTCCGAGTTTCATTATTCATCCACGGAGCATCGTTTGGCCTGATAGTGACAACTTTGTTTGGCACATGTTTGTCGCATATATTTATTAAGGTGGTGGTTAATAAACTTGCTATTTCATTTACGTTGCCAGAGGAAAATACCTTATTCCAATCAAATGTACTAAGATCATCACTAAGGGTTTCGAGGTCAGTTAAACTATAATCATATATTTTTCTTTTGTAAGTGACTATTTTTGGCACGGGTTCTTTTAGAGTAATATATACGGGACAATGATCACTACATATAGGATCAAGTACACCAGAATCTGTTACAAGGCCAACATGTGATACAAAAATAAGATCAATCAAGGTACTAGAGTTGGGTGTAATCCTTGTTGGGTCGGTAATGATTTGTGATAATCCATTCAACAGTTTGATTTGTTCTATTCTGTTTGATTTTGTTGTAAGAATATCTTCATTAAAATCCCCTGTCACTATTGTAATCAAACCAAGATCAACAGCATTATTGATTGATTCATCTATTAAATCCCAGCAAGCATTCCTTTTATCTGGTTTATAAAATGTCCCAATAAGGTAATTGCGTTTTTTACATCTAATTTTAACCCATATCGCCTCAAGCGCAGGTAAGTCTAAAATGTCCATATAATATCCTATTTCACTGGAAAACCGACGATTACGATTAAATGGAAACAAGTAAATACACCGTTTACTTTAAAAGTCATCACTAAAACGATTTTAATTGAAACGAATAACCTTTTGAGGAAGTAAATGTTATTAATAAGGAGAGGACAATATGTCTGTTCTTCAAACCATTACCCCGTCAGGAGCCAGCAACCCGTGTTAGCATCCACTGTATCCATATCGAGTTGCTGCTTGCAAATTTCGCTTTGAAGTTGGCAAATCAAAGAGAGATCGATGAAAGGTCTGTTTTGATATATTTCCACCCGTTGAAGGCTGAGAATGGGCCCAGTGTGATGGACTTATGTCATTATTGGGGTAAAGAGTAGCAGAGAAGCGTTGCAATGAATATAACAGTACTCTATTGAATCTGTATCCTATTCCTATTTATTAACATAACATGTGTACCAAAGCACTTTTAGCAAACCATTGAGATGTTGTCCTGTCGAAATTCCATTTGCTCTATCATAATTACTTAATGGCTTCTTTGGAGATGGGTATGGAATAGGTGCGTAAAATGTTTGTAAAATTCATCTTTTTAAAGCTAATCGAGTACAGACCAAGTTAGGTTGTGAAACCATTGATGAAACGAGAACTTGCACTTGATTGTAACTCACAGGAAGGTCATCTGGTGACCAAGACAAGGGAAACAATGGTTCATTAAGGAGTTGAAGTAATACCAAACATGTGTTTTCCTATAAAATGTGGTGTTTACAACTTTCGTTTAATTTAATTCAATGTTTGATTAATGTTATAATAAGTCACATGCATATCTGTCATGGACAGTGTGTTCTTGAAATAAGCCCACACCTGAACTGATGTCCTATGCGTGACACTATTACCTGCGAGGGCAATTATGTGGAGGTTAATATTTTTCATACGATGTCCTAGAGCAAAAAAATCATTTTGTCATGGTGACGTGACGTCATAAACAATGCTATGGCGTCACGCTTCGTCAATGACGTTGCGTTCTGCGCCAGTCTATGGTTAAAAGTGGATTTTAGCGTATTTTCATCAATTTCACGACTTAGATAATAAACATAATATTATAATCGTGTCTTTGTCGTACTATATTTACTCGTGCCTGAATATCGATATTTCCATCGCGATACTAATATTTAGGCACTCGTGTCGTAAACATAGTATGACATAGAGACTCATATAATATCATCTATTTAAGTCATGACATTCCCAGTGACATTCTACAAGACCCACAGATGCTCTTGATGAAAAAAATAATTGATCATGTCTTATATGACCAAAAGCGTTTTATTTACCTCATATGATAATTTACCTGACAAGAAGAAGCCCAAATACAACACTGATGACCCATAACGGTACGTAAAACTAAACTCTCCCTAACTAAACGTCTGGCATATTTGACCCCCAACAACACAATGGATGTACCTTTAAGTAGTATACACAAGCACTGTATAAAACGCATGATATATTTTCTCCTGAATTTCTTCTTGAGCTTCGCTAAGTTGTGTACCCTCCCCCTCCCCCTCCCCCTGCCCCATCTGGTGTACGAACCTAATGACGATTGAATATGACAACTGTACCACCACGACCGTTCCATTTACACGACGCACGTCTTCATTAGCAACGACATCAAATCTAGGAGTTTCCTTTGTCGTAAGTGTTCTTCCATCCTTACACAATTAGTTGTTTCTAGCACAAATGACTTCCACAGATTGTGTGCGACTGCATCCCCATAAAGAACACATGCTAGCATAGCAAAGCGCTGTTTATGAGACAGAAGACACTGCCAGCAATAACGGAACGTGCATTATGAGATCTGCTCTCTGCACTCGCCCCACACTTCACTTCTCTGACGACCTGGCCGATATGTAAACTAGGAAATAAGACATGGGCTATGCTCTTCGATTTCATCTTAACATCCTACCCTTAATGCAGGAAATAGTGCAAATTACGGGCGCGTCTTTTTCCGCAAGAAGAAATAAACTCCAGCGGTAAACGAAACCCGGGGTGAATAAAGTTATGCTTTCAAGAATCGTTCCTACACGCGTTTTATGTTCATTTTACGTTCATATTCTAGTTTTACGGTGATGCCTCATTTGAGAGAGAAATCACTTTGTTAGAGCATACATTCTCCTCTCGTCCCTGCTGCAGATATGGCATGACGATATTCTTAGACGGGAACTGAAGTATTCCCGCGATATGGGCTGAGATTGATGATTGGAAAGACAGGTTTGTGTGCACGTCTGGAGAGGAAGGTATTCAGTCTATGTCTTTGTGTGCGTGCCGTCACCTCCACGTCTTAATAAAACACTCGTCCTGTTCGGGGACAAACCTTGGTGTTGCTCGACCAAAAAACTCTTTTCTCTTCGCGGTATGTTAATTCCGATCCTTCCCTCAAACCATGGGCGGGAAGCCATCAACTCAACACGTTTTTGCGGAATTAAGTGGTATGTATATGTATACAAGCATGCTAGGGCAATGACGACTGCCAAGCCAGTAGTTGTGGAATTTGTGTCGCTTCTGAAACGAACTCTACACGTGCGCACATACGCTAATTTCACGTACGCCATGTCCGCCTTCAGCTACAACCTCACCAACAAAGAAGGACGATTCTACAACACAGTCTATCAGTCCCTTGTATATTGGAGGAACTGTGGAGCATTCTCACCCCGGTTCCCTCTCACTATCCAATTCCTGCACCTGTATATACGTGTCTTGTTCCAACCATCCTCCAGAACAGATTTCCCCGTTTGTTCGTTTCCTATTACCAACAGTGCTGAAATTAGCAGTTTGAGAGGTTCTTGGTGATTTATGTAAGTTGTGTGTGTATATCCAGAAAGACCCCCCATACGCACCCCTCCCTCCCTCGACCACAGGTGTTAGAAGCATCATGAGGGCAGTCGAGCAGTGCATATGGAGGGTGCTGATTGAGTCTGGACACTGGTACGGCTTGCCACCTGACGCTGCGATGACAAGAACTCCACGCTGGGATTTTGCCACATCATTACAGGTAATCCACTCAAAGTGGTATGTGCCGGAATGACCCATTTATCCACACTTGGCACAGTGGTATGAGCGGAGTCCGGGTTTTATTCCGTGTTTCAATGTCGTGATGGATATACCAGATTTCACCGTCAACACCCTTGTAGATTCAGACGTCACAGCATTCGCTGAATATGTTGCATAATTCCCGTGAACGGTTTAACAGCTGATGAAGATAAAACATGTTTCAATATTTCTGAAATTTATAAAGATATTTGTTGAATGAGGTTATGAGCGTCGAAAAGGTCTGTTCTAGAATGTGATTTTTAAGACTTTACGACCGTGGTGTTGATTCCTGATTTATTTGACATACCTTCACCTTTGACTTGGGGTATGTACGGTTCCTTCATTGACGGAATGGCCAAAACTCAATTTAAAACTCTTCATATACCAAATGTACCGGAAATATCCCCAATTGTGTGTTTGATTCTTGAAATTCGTACCTAAATCACATGCTATCTTGAATTCGTATTGTTTTACCTTCTCCACACAAGGTACTCGTTGCATACGCAGGTTCCGTTACGAATTCATCGTCGAGTCATGGTCGAGCCACAAATGAATTAAGAATACCTACGAATGCCTGCGAATCGAAAACTTTGAACAGTTGACAGTTCCAGTTATTAATTTGCGACTGCTCAAGAGTTGCAAGAACTGAACACGTATAACACGAATATATAATGTACTCGATGAACCAAATACGATTCAAATACGAATTGTCAAATGTATTATTAAAGTTACCAATCCGTGGCGATTAGTGGACTTCATGGTCGTAGTGTGAGGGAGTCTTAAGAATAACTCCCGATAACTGCAATCATTGATTTGTCGAGGTTCCAATGAGAACACCAAAGAATGACTTTTACGATGACTATATCTGGTTACTCATAAGAGGAATAAGTATTTTCTTTGAAATTTTGGTGATCGGACAAAAAGTCACAGGAAAAAAAAGTCACTGTAAAAAAGTCACAAATTTGCCTAGGAAAAAAAGTCACAGGTAAAAAAGTAACAATATTTTTTTTGGTCACAAATTAGATAACATTGGGGGAAAAGTAACAGGAAAAAACCAACTAACATGTTTAACAAAGTATTATGTAATATACAAGCATCATTTATTAGTGATTGTAAGTGATTTTATTCAATTTTAAGACATGTTGGAAGTCTTTGCATATATAATAATTGGCACCGTTTTTCAACCATTGTTGTTTTCTTCAAATGATAGCCTTTGTATTAATCTGCATTGTTTAGAAACGCTGAAGCTAGTCTTCTAGATCTGTCAAATGCCATATACCATAGCCGCTTCACCATAGCCAGTTTCAAGAGATCCAACAGCCTACAGAGTGTATATACTCACTCTACTAAACAAACATATGTGGTCATATCTTAACTAATTCATTAAAAATACATGACAAAGACAACTACATGTAACTAAAAATATGAAAGATTTATTCACTCAGCACTAACATAATGATATTATTTGTGACTTTTTTACCTGTGACTTTTTTTCCTGTGATTTTGTTTCCTACATTCGAAATTTTAGAGATGAATAAACTGGTCTAAGAAACTAAGAAACACGTTATCAAATAAGAATCTTAATGGCGAATGCTTGTCGGGATAGAGGAAGTGTGAAGTCTGCGTTGAGGCGGAACATCTGCTCCCAAGTTTGTAATTAATTTTTGATACAATGGCATAACGGATGATTCCTGTTGATATAAATGAATATTCCAAGTTCGTCGACATATCTGCATTCCTCAAGGTGTGAGAAACGTAAACATTGCTGATGAACTCCCAAGTTGCCATTGTTTCTCTTTAATCGTCGGTATTTCTGTTCAACAGGGTTACCAGTGTGTTCCTGGCAAATATAGTACAACTTGGCACCTGACATTCAATCATTTACCTTTCCAAATGTACTCAGTGCGCTATTTTCAGAAATTATAACTCTTCATAAAGTGTCTTTTACGTCAAAATTCATATTTGAATAGCGATGCTATTAAATTCGTTTATTCCAATCAGACAATTCAAACACGATTTAAATCGTTCCACGTGATGCATAGAAAAGGTCAGGCAGCAAAATCGTCCACCATAAGTTAGCATCACTAATCCCTTTAATGCAGTGTTGAAGGTGTTGTGGGCTCATTGTGTGATGAAATACGGCATGTTTGAGCCATTGCGCCCCTCCCCCCTCCGCCCCCCACATTACAAAGCCGTCAGAACGTGGCCCCTGATTAGATTCCTGACACGCTGGATGGTCCCCGAAATCCAAACACAGTCTGTTGAACGGTCAATCAACTACAGGGGGTAGTATAATTGACTCTGGGTGTCATAGCCCCTCGCCCTCCACACAGGTGCGCGTTGATCGAATCACCCTCCCCGGCTACCCAATACTCCGTCCCTCGGCCTGGGAACAGTGCACCCCCAGGGGGACCGATTGTCTTCCCTCCTCGCCGGTTGTGTGGTAAAACCCTCGTGGCATTGTTCTTTGGTTATAGAGACAAACTTCCCGAGGGGAGAAGCAGGAAATCAAAAGCCACCCTGAACGAAAGACATTCCTAATCCAACATAAGCGCAACGAATTTGTTAATTGGAGAAGTGCCACCGTTTTGTTGGCTTCAAATGTTTGTTTTTGTTTCTCCAGTCCCAACTGGGCTTCGGCATGCATCCCCAATGTCAGTGAAATTGCAATTTCATCCGGAAATCCTCGCTCTCCCTCACCTGTGTAGGAACTGAAGGGTATTCAGTATTCTCAGTGAAGGTCATCATGCCTCAGCATCTAGTCTGTGTAATGACTTGCCTTCATCTCCAGTCAATCTGGGACGAAAAGTGTCAGGAAAAAAGTCATGAAAAATAAAGTCACGAAATAAGTAAGTGCAGGGTGGGTACATATTTGATCTTTTTAAGTTACTTGTCTTTGTTATGTACTTGCCGAACTGGTAGAGCTAAACGCTGAAAGAGATATATGTGCAATTGTATCTATTGTTATGAATTGAACATGCACCTCTCCAATATCCAGAAGCGAAAATGGTACTCGGAAAAAAGTAACATTTTTTGTTAGGAACAAAAGTAACAGGAAAAAAAGTAATAGGAAAAAAAAGTAATAGAAAAAAAGTAACAGAAAAAAAAGTAACAGAAAAAAGTAACAGGGAAAAAGTAACAGTTTTAAAGTGTTTTATTTAACAAGATTAACAAAGTATTATATAACATACAAGCACAATGTCACATTAGCAAAAATAGCCATCCTCAGGCAAATCTAGATGCCTTTTCAGGGCGTCTTGTCGTTCTATACTTGAATACTAATTATCAACAAATGAACAATTATCAAGCAAACTTTCAGTATCATTTCCTACTTTCAGGGACTTATAGATTAATCTAATCTTGATAGGGTCGCTGATACCGTTAATAGAACTTCTTGCCGTGTGTTGTGCTGTATGTATGAAACTTTAAAGGCCCTTCAGCACATTTTCTGCATGTTAAAATTTGCCATGTATAATAAAAGTTTATGCAGTAAACCTTTACTTAAGAGGGTAAAACAGTCCATTACACGACCCGATTCCGTATAGGGTGATATTGAAAAATCCATCAGTGTAATCCGAGAAAACGGTACCACACATATGGCTAGAGGCCATTTTAAAGTGAACACCTTTTATAATTTTATAATGACATACATACATACATACATACATACATACATACATACATACATACATACATACATAGATACATACATACATACATACATACATACATACATACATACATACATACATACATACATACATACATACATACATAGAAACACTTATATAGTGCAGTTTTCTGTCAATTGCTCAAGTGATTGTATGTTCATGGGTAGACTGTTCCACAGTGATGGTCCGACTTTGGTAAACGAACGGTCGCCAAATGACTGGGATTTGGTGGCTGGCACTTCCAGGATAAATTTGATGGATTGTACTGTTTAAGTGTATCAGTCAGGTAGGCGGAAGCAAGTCCATTGAAGACAAGCAGGAGAATCGTGTATTCTATCCTGTATTTGATGGGAAGCCAGTGTATATTCTGGAGCACAGGGGTGATGTGATCATACTTTCGACGCCGTGAGATCACTCGAGCTGCAGTATTTTGTACGCGTTGCAGCTTGTCAAGTAGCTGCTGAGATGTTCCATACAGGAGTGAATTGCAGTAATCAATCCTTGAAGTGACAAAGGCTTGGATGAGCGCTGATGTGGTCGAAGATGGGAAATTAATCGCTCAACCGAACCATGACCATCTGATTTAGAACACTATTTATCGATTTAGGAGGATCGTTTTGCAACTGGTTAAAATGTCGTTTTTGTGCGACTTTTATTTCTTTCCATTAGAAAAAATGGTGCTACAGCTCTTTGAGGGTATATTACAATAATTCATCTCATTGTAGGAGTTGCTCGATGAGAATGCCATTGCAAAAATATTCTACAACTGTTTCTTTTCACAAAGTATGACACTTTGGTCAGAACAACATTACTACCAATACTAACGACAATTATGCCATACTACAATATTTCCTTTACAACTGCGAAACAAGTCATGGGTTCCAAGAATCATATGTTCGGGCATTATATATTTCATGTTAGATAATTGTGCTGTTGTGTTGTATTGAACACTTTCAGAGAATAAAAAAACCCAATTATCATTACTTAAAACATACAGATAGATACAGGTAAGACATTTTAACATATGGTTACATATTGGTTGCAAAGATGCAATATTCAAATAGAGACATTGATAATCTTCGGTCCTCATAATAAAGTTTATTTTACATAGTTATTTTTCTCTATATTGTAACCGAGCGGAGCGATTCACCTATATATTCCCCCACCCATTTGGACAGACATACATACATCTATATTCCCCCACCCATTGGGACAGACATACATCAATATTCCCCAACCCAGTGGGACAGAGAGACAGACATACATCTATATTCCCCCACCTAATGGGACAGACAGACATACATCTATATTACCCCACCCAGTGGGACAGAGAGACAGACATACATCTAAATTCCCCCACCTATACTGGGACAGACAGACATACATCTATATTCCCCCACCTAGTGGGACAGACAGACATACATCTATATTCCCCCACCCAGTGGGACAGACAGACATACATCTATATTCCCCCACCCAGTGGGACAGAGAGACAGACATACATCTATATTCCCCCACCTAATGGGACAGACATACATACATCTATATTAACCAAACCAGTGGGACAGAGAGACAGACATACATCTAAATTCCCCCACCTACTAGGACAGACAGACATACATATATATTAATGAATTATATATTAAAGGAACAACAGTTAAAAAATATTCAATAATTAATTTTTGAATAATTTTTAATTGGTGTTCCTTTGACAACAATATCTACAATTAAGTAATCGTATATTTAAAACATGCATAATATTTTCTCGGTAAAACTACGTTTGGCGGGCAATTATGAAAAATAGTCCATCCATCTCGAAACCAATTCTGGAGCACTATTTCTAAAAAACATTACGGTTCGGTTCAGCACCAGGAACTTGGAATTTGGAACAATCATCATGTTAAGTACCTCTTTTGGGCATTTCAACTTTTTATTGGCTCATGAGTCTTGAAAGGCCCAATGGGCTTATAGCATGGCATGGCGTCCGGTGTCCGTCCGTCTGTAAACTTTTCGCTTTTTGGTCTTCTTCTCAAGAACCGCTGACTCTAGGGAGCTGGAATTTTTTGTACAGACCCCTTGGCCAATGGAGATTCTAAATTGTAGATTTGGTGACCCCATAACCCAAATGTGAGTTATAGGGGTCATGACCTAAGACCTTTCTTTTCCTTGTTAACAAGTTAACAGTTGAGATTGCTTAGTTCTTCAACCGTAGACTGAAGTCCATTGCTCTGATTTTGTGACCGTTTCCACGGAGATATATCTACGAATTTGTGTGTCCAAATCAAATTCCGAAAACCGTAACGCCTATCTCAATTATATTTGGTACGTCAATCGTGTAAGTATATGCATGCCTTTAAGGGTTTTCAAATTGTAGTAATGTTTCGCTTAGAAAACAAATTGAAAATAGATTCCGAACCCAATCTCGAATATTTTGAATAACCAGAATTTCAATAGCAATGAATTAATGACTGTATATGTATATATTAGTTAAAATGAAAAAAACCCTATTTGTTTTGTCTGTCCCATTAGGTTGGGGAATATAGATGTCTGTCTGTCTGTCCCATTAGGTGGGGAATATAGATGTATGTCTGTCTGTCTGTACCATTAGGTGGAGAAATATAGATGTCTGTCTGTCCCATTAGGGTGAGGGAATATAGATATATGTCTGTCTGTCTATCCCATTAGGGTAGGGGAATATAGATGTATGTCTGTCTGTCTCAGTAGGTGGGGGAATATAGATGTATGTCTGTCTGTCTCAGTAGGTGGGGGAATATAGATGTATGTCTGTCTGTCTCAGTAGGTGGGGGAATATAGATGTATGTCTGTCTGTCTATCCCATTAGGGTAGGGGAATATAGATGTATGTCTGTCTGTCTCAGTAGGTGGGGGGATATAGATGTATGTCTGTCTGTCCCATTAGGTGGGGGAACATAGCTGTATGTCTGTCTGTCCCAGTAGGTGGGGGAATTTAGATGTATGGATGTCTCTCTGTCCCACTGGATGGGGTAATATAGATGTATGTATGTCTGTCCCATTAGGTGGGGGAATTTAGATGTATGTCTGTCTCTCTGTCCCACTGGGTGGGGGAATATAGATGTATGTCTGTCTGTCCCAATGGGTGGGGGAATATTGATTTATGTCTGTCTGTCCCACTAGGTGGGGGAATATAGATGTATGTCTGTCTGTCCCAATATAGTTGGGGGAATATAGATGTATGTCTGTCTCTCTGTCCCATTGGGTGGGGTAATATAGATGTATGTATGTCTGTCCCATTAGGTTGGGGAATAGATGTATGTCTGTCTCTCTGTCCATCTGGGTTGGGGAATATAGGTGTATGTCTGCCTGTCCCAATGTGTGGGGGAATATAAATGTACGTATGTCTGTCCCAATGGGTGGGGGAATATATAAGTGAATCTCTCTGCTCGGTTACAATATAGAGAAAAAATAACTATGTAAAATATACTTTATTATGAGGACCGAAGATTATCAATGTCTCTATTTGAATATTGCATCTTTGCAACCAATGCCGTTTGCAGAATATGTATCCATATGTTAAAATGTCTTACGTGTATCTATCTGTATGTTTTAAGTAATGATAATTGGTTTTTTTAATTCTCTGAAAGTGTTCAATATACTGGTCACAGTTTCTTAAATAAATATCTACAATGACTAATTAAACACAATTATACAATGTAAAATTAATGAATATGGTTATTCCACCTGTATAATACAATACAGAACATTATTACCCACATGCACCATTCCTTAAGGAATTATGAGAGACTACATCTAAAATATATACATGTTACTAAAATAAATAATTTAATGTAAACTATATAAGTTTAAACTATTATACAATAACAATCTCCTTCTAGATAAAATAAGGAATAAGGTTTTGGCAACGCTACTAACAACATTATGATTAGACATTTAAAAATAAACTTCTGTTCTTCGCTAAGAGAATAAAAATGATATGTGACTACAAACATCTTTATTGTTGTATAGTACGGTTTATATTGAATCTCGCGTCCTCATGCCAGTCACTTTGCATTAGAAAATGAAGGACGGTGTCAAAACATAAAAATATAAAGAATCTCGCCCAAGTGCCCTCTGTTATCAAATAAATATCAACACGAGTTGATAAAATAACATCGATATCTCCTGTGGAGCACAGTTTTGAATGATAAATGAGCATGAGCCACTGTGGATAGTAAGTAAGTAGGTACTACATGAAGGTAGGTGTAGGTAGGTAGGAAGTAAGGTATATAGTTAGGTATGTAGGTGAATTTTAAGGGCGAACTTTTGGCAAAAGTATAATTAATTAGAATTTAAAAATGCAAAAGCAAGAGAAAACATACCAAAAGTGTATGTAATCATATTTGCCGTATTTTGTACAAAGTTTAAAAGGGACGTCACCAAGCTTCAGATTTTCTCCAAGAATTGATTTAAAATTACAGTTATTTGATTTTGACATTATTACATCTTATGTTTTCTTTACAGTTGTTAAACAATCATGACATAAAGGAGATATATCCTTGTGAACCACCGTGTTAAGAGAACCGACTTATCTCCCTTTGTACATATGTATTTGTGCAGGTGCTAATAGGTAAAGGTGACTATCTATACTGTAAGTACATCAACAATACATTACCCTAGCAGGGGAAACATAATTGATAATAAATAAATACGATACTACACTATGTTGGAAAAATGTACACGCATATGTTAATGTATTTTGTGCATGGAAATAATGAACAGCAACATTTGTTACTACAAACAGAAAACGATTAACACTAAATGTTATTCAAATTGACATGTTTGTAATTATAAGTACATACATATAGCAAAACATTAAATGTAATAATAGCAATGAAATGAGCGCATGAACTTTCTAACAATTATAATTTTCAAACATCATTCATAGGTTGCTTAATGAGGTGGTTCAATTTTGTTTAGTTTGAATAATTAAATCAATAATGTAAATGCATGGTTAAAACACAGTGCAATTGTAACATTTCGCTCTGGGTGTTATTCTGACGAGCGTTGGCAAAATTAATGCACACACGAGAGTAACACCCTAACTGTCCCCACAGAAAACTACTCCACTCGCACCGTCCCTTGTATACTGGTGCAGGGTGTCTGGCAATCCACATCACTGCTAAAGTGGACCATTACCATAACCACTGTGTAAAGATTAAAGAATACATTGTGATAAAGCTTAATAAAACAGATATTAAGAAAACATACGGTCTGTTTATGTCATTATCATTATGAACATTAAACAAAGTGATAACACTTAGACAAATATATTGGACCCTTTGCGACAAATGGTAACGTTTAATGTATGTTTCGTCGTCTACTTTCTATCTGGAGCTATAAAAGCTGTAACTACTAAATCAATTGTGACAGGCTTTCGTATGTATTTCTCATCACTACGTGTGTGATCCCAGGTCCTGTAGGGCCACGGCTAGGGCGAGGGGTGAATGGTAACGGGGAGGGGGGAATGGTGACGGGGAGGGGTGAATGGTGGGGATGTACAACGTGGAAAAAGAATATGTCAATGAGAATGAAAGATGTTGATATTGTCATTATGTTTATAAATTCATATTCAGCTTAAGATGAAATTTATCAATACACGTCTATATTTCCAAATTGAATATAACTGTAATGGTAAAATGATAACATCGTTAACATCCAGGATGAAGCTGAGGAACAGTCACATCATGTGTAATGGACAATATGAATGGTATAAAGACTTGACAAAACAGAAAAGTTACATTTTTATATTGTTTGTGTCATATTGATATGATATGGAAGTATAGCATTTTGATTATACTATTCTTTTATTTTAGGCATGTTTTTTTTAAAAACAATATGTTACGAGATGGTTCGTAATGTTATTCTATGTATGGTTTCAACTATGTAATTCTCGTATGAAACATTTCGAATATTATGCATAAATATATAGTTCATTCATTATTTATTTACCATTTGGTTCATTTTGGACCGATGAACCCATCTTACACAGGATGGTCGCTATCCCGATTTTCAAACTGCTGCCCTTTATATTTTAAACAACACTGAACTTAATAGTAATGTTTACGAGCAGTTGACCGTTGTTTTGTACATTGATCATCCAATATTGGAATCAAAACTTCAAAGAGCAATATAAATGTATACGAGTCTAACCAATCATCATTTACTGGTCGTATTTATATGTTAATACAAATTAAAATGTATAAACGTATTTAAATAATCAATTATATCTCTCAGATTAGAACCAACAGCAGTAGTATATTGATTTATGAAATCGTCACAGGTAAGCACATTTTGCAGACACAAAGATATACCAATTAAACAGTCTGCTTATGAGTATTAGATGCTAAAATATAATAAATGGTGGCTTATGCCTTGCGTTTACGGATGTGTTTTCTGTGTGTCTCTTGTGGTGTGGTTTATCCCTTGAGTTTAGGGCTGTGTCTCTAGATGGCTTATCCCATTGTTGTGTCTCCTGTGGGGTCGGGCCCCTAGACAGGTTGTGTAATGATCCCTGTCATCCCAGATGGAGCGAGGGAGGGGGCAGGGATGAATAACGCACCGTCCCCCCTGGGTTGAGTGTGAGACGTTAATGAAGACAATGCTTGCTTGATGTAATCAGTGATGTGCATGATGATATGTTTATTGTGACTCTCAGGGTATATGGGCGTGTCAAGGACATATCTTTCAAATTAAACAAATTAAAAGCGTGTTTTACACATGCAAATTATTCGTTGAACTATCATTGATTTTCAAATCATATCAAAACATTGTTTTAATAAAAAAAAACATTCGCTATTCTTACAAACACTGTTTTACATTAATATACAAAAGTGGGATTAATTGAAGTTTGACACATGCATGGGACATTGTGTATACACACGAAACACATATCTACAGGATATATTAATTTTTTAATAGTCTATTTTGTTTTTAGACGTGTTTGTGAATGTTTATGGCACAGTTAATCAAATAACAAATAAACTATATATATTAATTTATTACAAGCATTTTAATAGTTTAATAGTTAATTTTAATAGTAATAAAAATTACTAAAAAGCAATCAACTGCATGTGGAACAAAAATAAACTTTGAATCATAAACATAAGAAATGGTTGATATTTTAAAAAATATGTAATTATCTTAATGATTTAAAATTTAAATTCAGATATTCTTTAACAAATGAATATTAGAGAAGTCAGAATAATTATTGCAAACGTCAAATTGTGAAGAATAAAACGTGTCAAGAACACGTTTGAAGCGAGAAAACCGCAAATGACGTTTTAATAAAATATATTCTCAAGAACGTTCATAAAAATTACTTTCTTATGTATATACCACTCCAAAACACCTTCAAATATCGGATATACATTATTTTACACTTCTTAAACACCCGACATAGCTAATATCCTCATCAAGACTATAAATGCCTATTTCAAAAGCTCTATCAATAAACAGTATGTTTACCATAAACATGTTGTGTATATCTACTCTCTGTGTGTATACTTTCAATACACAAACGCGCATTACGATAATGTGGGAGGTATTGCAGACATGTACTGACTAGTCAAACGACTTTTCATAGATGTATCAAAATACAATAAAACAGAGTGTATAAATATAAGTCGATGATCTACTGTGACGTGTATATCCACACACTTTCTGTGGGTGTTAACAGAGATTGTGTAGACATGGTTGATACAGGAAGTACTTCATTATAGTTTCCAGAGAAGCAAAGAAATATGACTTTTTGTGTCATTTCATCAAATCTTTAATTACAAATTGACATTAGTTTTCAATCAAGGAAATGATGCAATATTAGAAAAAGAAATCATTTTCATTCTATTCATTTTCAATGTATCTATAATACAAATTGCATCCAATGTCTTTCATAAATAGGGGTATAACAACCTCGCGATAACTTTAACATTACCGGTATCTATATATCTGTTAAACTATAATCCTAGTTCAACATATTGAACATTTGTTAATATAATATAAGATAGACTTTTCTTCAATACAAAATCCTCTGACAATAATATAAAATCAACGTGTGGTGTTAAAATTGCTAAATTCTGATAAATGTTATACATCACAAATCATCACATTTGAGATTTATAGATTGCGTGTTTATTATTATGTCACCAACATAAGGTCCCTTATGCTCAATTAGTAGCTGTTAATTGTTGTAATTAGCTTGTAAATGAGATTATCTTGTCAGTCGCTCCCTTGCTATACTTGCACTTCATCCCGTGTCAAACTTGCCACCCCTTATCTTGTCCATCGCCTTACCACTCACCGGTCATCAGCTTATCGTCCTCATCGACACCAAACATGTCCAGTAGCTGCTGACCACTCAGTGGACACGTGCTGCTAATGATCATCGTTAATTACCAATTGTTGGGACTGACAGATAGGTTAGTAGTCAGTCCGAGAGAATAAATTAATCTTTGTATCTAAAATTAACATTTGGAGGAAAAGATATCCACGCAAGTATGCCATTCTAAATTGAATAGCTGATTTGATGGATATTCAACGTTTTTGTCATTGAATTCGACGCTGAAACAGAAATTTCGTTTCAAACATATTTTAATCATAAGAAAAGTATTGGTTATAGAACAACCTCTCCTTAACAGAAACAGATGTTGATGGTGGTTTAAAAATACACATTATAACTGACAACAAATTCTAAGTTTTCATTTCATAAGTCAGCGTGAATCTTCCTTTAAAACACGTGTATACATTTTGTCATTTTGTGTTTTAAATCGATAGTACATTCCTTAACCTCTTCTGTGATTTCCCTTGCTGTGATGACCATCGTGGAAACGCCGATACAAGCTGTATGACATCTACAGTTTATTCCGTCTGGTGTTTTATCCATTGTATCGCCATTGCCCACAGACGTGTGGAAGTGTTTGGATTTCATCATTTATTAAATGGATTTGTCCTTTCAAACTGGACGACATTTTCCACGGCTAATTGCGGATCTTTGAAGAGGGGAAACAGCATAAAGAAGACGTCTTAAAATAACGTTGTTTACTTTTTGTAATTAGTAGATGAAATATTAACTGTATTTGCGTAGTCACAGATGAAAGACTGACGATTTTGGACTATTTAGATAAAGACGCTTCGCCAAGTAGTGCCCAGTCATAATCTCCGTCAAAATTAATGATCCTTGCGGCATGCAATCGATTAACACGTTACGTCTAGGCCCATTAATTCGATCGATACGCGATAGAACAGAAAACAAATCACTGGATTTAAAAATATTAAAAATTAAACGAAAGAATGAATGCGGAAAGCATGATATTTTTGACTGTGTCAAATACAGAGGAATTGTATGGTTAATTAATTAATAATGACATCAATGTATATAATGACATCAACCTGACATTTTGCTAATTATTAAACATAAATAATTTCAATTTAATTTACTTATCAGTAAAGATTAAGGTGACAATTGAGAATGATCAATACACTAAAGCATAACGTTTTCTGTCATCACGGTACAGGCCTTGCTTTTAGAATTAAAAATGAAGAATTTTTGGAATAACTGTGTCTCTAAAGTATAAGTCTAAATTTAGTCTTTAATAAATTTAATTTTAAGAAATAAGTATTTTTTTCCGAATCATTAAACATGAGTATTTACTTTTATACAAAATATGCACGATGAACCTTCAACAATGATACATTTTAAATCATAATTAATAACTATAGTTTTAAACATATCCCTTTAATTTTTGGCCGATCTTGATATAATCAATAATTGAAAGAATTAAACATGTATGGCTGGCAACCTCTTTATTCATTATTTGCGACGTTACGTCACAGATTCTTGAAATAATGTTCTCTTTTTTATTCAGTCACCTTAATTTGATAAGTTACCGAATTTTGTATTTCCGGTATACGAGCGATCTGTACAAGCCGAGGTCACGTCTCCGCGACCCTTTGTATAAAGGAGATCGCCCATGTAGAGTTCTTGTAGCACCCGGCCACACATGGCTAGATTCTTCATGGATGTTTTAGAGAACATTACTACAATCTCGGAAGGAAATCTATCCCGCAACCTCTATGCAAGTACTGTAGCATTTGGTTTACCAATCAAGGGAGTTTTATGAATAATATCAGTTACAGATAAAGTGTATTTTCTGCCCCATCAGGCGGGCTATCTCACACATTGCGTGAACTTGATCCAGGGAAAAACAAATCAAAAGTATTCTCTTTTTATCTGATTGACAAGTTGCACGCTTTATACCACTGGAGGCGTTATTCACGTTCGCTTTATGGCCGCTAAACGTTCAACTAGGCGAGTTGAAGGACTGTATCAAGTATAGTATTGTTAACTTTGTGTCTCGGAAACTTTGTATGTATATAAACTGTGTCTCCTAAAACTGTGAATGTATAAACAAAGGTGTAACTGCCTGATTCGCAGGATCTATAAAAACCTGAGTTTTCACACTTATTCTCGACTTAGCATTTTGAAAAGAGATAACATTAGATGCATTTAACTCCGGGCACTTTGAGCAATGGAGAGGAAGTGATTGGTTCATATTTCAAAAATCAAAATTGTAACGTTCATCACAATATATTCTGTTCAATATATTCAATTCAAAATACATCCCTAGAATTATATAGGACTAAACATTCATAACTAACTTGCGAGTGTCTTGGTAAAGTCAAATAAATCATCATTTTAAAAGTTTTTAAAAAGGTTAAAGTGCTCACGACAAAAACGTTGATATAAAACAATATATAAAGATAAAGGTACGAAGACTTGGAGTAATTGGATGAATCAGGCAACCTGAATGTCAACAAATGCCTTCATGACATTAAGAGGAATGTACCCCACACAGGAAAATATTATTTAAATCGTTTTAAATTCCTTAAAAAGAACGGTTTTGGTGCTTTAGCCTACTGCAATCCATTAACAATAAACAACAACACATTAAATGCTCCAGCGATCGTCATGTTATGAAAATCCCCTGAGTTACTCCATTAAACATTTGAATACCACAGAAACCCTTGATAACATCTCCAACCATAACCAGCTATAAATCAGTCACAGATAGTTGTAAACAAAGTCATGAAATATTAATTATTTCCCAAAACACGTCAAGATATGGCCTGATATCGTTATTTGTGGCTTCATGGTTCGCATGGACTTGTAACGAAATACAAGAACTGAGAATTTACACAATAAACTCGCTTTTATTGACGTTAGACAATGCAGGAACTTATGATTAATACATGGCGTGGCCAGATACACATTTGAATACAGAATTTAAACTTTACATTTACAATTTAAACATCTTATTTATAAACAAAGAACATCTCAAATATCACTTTGACAAGCATGGCGTTACAAGACGCTCCCTCGAAATCCATGTAGTCAATTCAAGGGCAACGTTTGGGCGATATGAGCACGCTGCTGGAAAGTCAGCGCTGCCTTATTCTATAGGTGTGGGTTCGAATCCCGCAAGGGTCTCGACCCGATAAGAAAGTACAAGAAATTGGACTATTGCACATAGAGTGATCCCAACGATGTTACAACAAATTACCTCTATGCGTCTGGAATTCATCTATGGTGATTTAAAAATATAAAAACGTTAGTAGAACTATCTATGTATTAGAACAACATTTAAACAGGATTTTTAAATGTCACGAATTATCAAATGTTCTCCAAGAATAGATCAAAGTTCTTGTTTTTGACAATATACAACCTATTTGAGGCCTTCCCGGTGGTCACTTACAAGAGTTACCTCCCTTCATGGTGACCTGGTTCTGAATACCACGCAACTTATCCCAACATATTAACTTCATCGCAGTCTTAAGTGATATTGTATTGTGATAAATAATCCCAAAAAGATTTCATGAACATTCTGATTAGCAAGTCAGCATCTCAACTAAGCAATGTTGGAGAAACTGTTAAAACATTACGAGGAACGAATACCTGTCGGTTCTATCTTTGACGGTAGATCTACAGAGTGGAACACGATAGCGGCCAAGTCACATGAAAATGTAAAAAATAGAGCCATGGCCTCTGTAGCTCATCAGGAAATAATAAGTGGGGTATGTTATGCAGTGGACTTTATAGCAATGGTCAGATAATGGAATGTAGTAATAAGAATCTAGGTAGTGAAACGATTAAAGCAGTTTAAAAATATTTTGTTACCATAACTTTGCCAATCTGCTATATATATATGTGTTGAAAGAGCAACACAAAGCTTGGAAATAAATTGCTGGTATCAAACATATAATAATGTGGTGGAGAGATCATACTGTTTTTTAAGATCGTACACACATTATATAATAATGAATATACCGGGTACAATTCTTTGCATACAATTCACCACTGTCAGCTATTGCAATAATGGCCTGGGGCTGTAGAAGAAAATGAAAAAAACCTTTTAAGGTCATGACCCCTGCTAATTATTATCAAAATTGGTTACACATAAATCAAAAACATTCGTTATGAATATCATACACCTTTGCATTATATTGTTTTAATTCTTAATTGCATTATGGCAATACCAACATTTATTACATAATGAATAGGAGCCTCAGTTTTTGAAAATCCAAATTTTTTTATAGGCTCCATTTCAATACTTAATAAATTGGTGAATTTTTTTTAGTAAATTCTTTTTCACCATTTCCTATAGGCTCCTTTTCAATATTTGATAAAATGGTGATATTCTATGAATAAATTCTTTTTTAGAGTCAGTGGAAGACTAAAGCAGTCTCACGCACAGTCTATGATAACACAGTGCTGCACAGTAGTTTGAAGTAACCTGAAACCTCTGTGTAACTATCAGTTTTCATCCTTCTGCCAGGAAGAGGTCAACACAATGCAATTACATAACATGCAGACACTGGACTCACAGCCAGTAAAATTTATATGTTAGATGCAGTTTTTCCTACAATTAATTATGTTTCTGTACTTGAGAAGATGATGAAAATAGGTGTGATGTCACAATCTCATATAGCTACTTCTTGTATAGTCCTATGTTATCACCAGTCATCACTAGTCATATTCAGTTCACATATCTCATTTAAAATGAAAAAATTTAATTCCTCTTCAAGTTATTCCTTCAAAGGGTGTTCAATAGTTCTCATTTCAAATAGATTCACATTAAACATGTCCATGATGTAGACATCTATCTCATTTCTTGTTCCTATTGAATAAAATTAACTGCAAAGTTAATAGAAAACTAAATCGGTTTTAAAGTATAAAATATGATATAAATAAGGTATACCAAATTGACCCGTACTGGAAATTCTCATTAATTAATTAATTAATTCTCCAAATAATTACACAATATCATGAGATATTAAAAAACTCCATTATTTACTCTTAAATTACAAAGAACATTATATTAGATTTAATAAAAGATTCTGTATTAAGTCTTTAGAATACTTTTAGACTTGTGTACCTTTATCAGCAAATTCACTTGCAAAATACAAATAATTACTCATATGTGAAATGTGAGACAAAGATAAAATATGACTTATAATTTTTGTTAGACCTCCAATTCTAAGTTTTTAATTCTCAATATCTCTTTTTCATCAGACATATTATATTCTCAAAGCACATGTTAGAACTCTCACATCAGAAAGATGAAATGCCTTTAACTCAGCTGTTTTCTTTAAAATTACCTCCCTTACCTACTTACTGATTGAAGTGCACATATAATCTCAGAAAGATGCTGTAAACTGAAATAGGCTTTTAGGTTATGATCCCTGTGACCCATATTTGGGGTCACAGACTCACCAAATTTACAATTTAGAATCCCTTACAGCCAAGGAGTCTGTACATAAAATTTCAGCTCGCTAGAGCCATTGGGACTGGAGATGAAGATGAAAATAGCATTTTAGGTCATTGCCTCTGTGACCCAATATTTGGGGTCTCACTGTCACCAAATTTACAATTTAGAATCCCCTTCAGTCAAGGAGTATGTACATAAAATTTCAGCTCTCTACGTTCATTGGGACTGGAGAAGAAGATGAAAATAGTTTTATTTAGGTAATGACCCCTGTGAGCCACACTTGGGGTCACAGGGTCACCAAATCTACAATTTAGAATCCCTTTCAGCCAAGGAGTCTGTACATAAAATTTCAGCTCTCTGGAGTCATTGGTTCTGGAGAAGAAGATGAAAATAGCTTTCAAGGTTATGACCCCTGTGACTCACATTTGGGGTCACAGGGTCACCAAATTTACAATTTAGTATCCCCTTCAGCCAAGGAGTCTGTACATTAAATTTCAGCTCTCTGGAGTCATTGGTTCTGGAGAAGAAGTCGAAAAAGCGAAAAGTTTACGGACGGACGGACGGACGGATGAACGGACGGACAGACGGACGGACGGACGGATGGACGGACGCCATCCCATGCCATAAGCCCATCGGGCCTTTCAGGCCAGATGAGCTAAAAATCAAACATGTAATTTGAAAACGGTCATTCACTTCATGCCTCAAATGTGTACTGTGTTTTTCTCTTTCCTTAAGTCCGTATTGCCATACTTTAACTTTCATTTATGTTCAGGCGGCACACTATTATCTAAGGTATGTTGAGAGGCAATGTCCAAGAGCAATGGACAGATCTTTCAACTGTATTTGTTGAGGTAGGTTATTTTGGTTATGCACAAATTGAAGGTAGTTATTTCTAGGTCGTTTTCAAATTCAGAAAACCAACTTGGGTTTTTCAGTTATTGACTAGAGGCGAAGCCGAGAGGCAATATTCGAAAATTCCCAATGAGTAATTTTCGAGTGAAGATACCAAGTTCGAGGCGAAGCCGAGAACCTACGGTATCTGCCCGAGAGTTTTAAACAAATGTTTTGGCAAGGATATAACCGTTAGGACTTTAACACAGCTATCCCATGTTAGTTTCTTTTATATGATTTCAAACGGGCAAATGGGAAACTCTAAAAATTAATTGTTAAAAAAGTAACTAAATTTATATTATTTAAAATTCGTCTACGATATTTCCTATGAACTACGTTTTGCTCTTGGTGCGCCCCTAGTGATGAGGTATTGTTGGTAACGGAGCTAAGCACATAATCAAAGAAAAACAATTGTTGTAACACTTCACGCCAATACTTTAAGCTTTGTATCTATTTGTGAATTTCAACTTAAAGATCTGGTGAAATGCATTTTCTCAAGAATGACACATGATTACCTCTACGTATATTGTATATCGGAATCAATTGAGCATAAAATCGAGACAATATATACACTTGCAATTCATTATTAAGACGATTTTAATTTACACATTTTAACAATCCCGCAAAGATTTGTTAGTGAAATTAACAATCAAAATGTTGCGAAATTACGTTGAATTATGACTATCGCCGATAATGACATTACTCCAGTGACGTCACAGAATGCATCTCTTCAGGGACCACACCCCAGCAAACGTTCATTCTGATCGCCGGGGCTAAATTAGGCGTTTTTTTAAAAAAGCCGTATAAGTAATTTATGGACCAATTTCAGAAATTTAAAATCGAGCAATTGTCAAATTGACATCCCATTTTAATGAATCCGATTTTGGCCATATGTCATTGCATCTATCCTTCAAATAAAAAAGTTTGAATTTATAAGACATAGAAACTGTCGACCTGCGGCACTTTTCAAACCGTTTATAAGCCAGTGAACAAACACATTATGAAATCTCTTTCTTAATTGAGAAATTGTACCTTTGTTCAGTTTGAGATACATACATTAATTACTCTATAAACATGCTTCACTGCGATAACCTTCCATTGGTAACCCGGGCTCTGTTCCATAACACCCATAACAGCGAGCGCTTAATAATCGCTCATTGAGCGCCACATTAAACCTCTCTTGAACGCGCTACCTAGCAAGGCGAGCAAACTTGGAGGAATTCGCACTGTATCGTTCAAGAGAGAATGAGCGCTACTTGAGCGCTACATTGAGCGATCAATGAGCAATTTAAGCGCTCGCTGTTTTTTGAACGGAACCCAGGAGTGCAAAGGAACAGAAGCACAACACACGTGTGAGAAGATGAGGTAATATCTCTGCAAACACGTGTGAAGATGTCGATATTTTCTCGAGGTATACATTCAAATTAAAACACTAACAATGCAGAAACTATAATACCCTGTACTGAAAGTGCTGTGTTTAAAGTTCTGTTATTCTGTTATCTTATCAGAGAGTACTCCGCCACTTTGATTGCCGATACATCCCTATACATGTATATCAGAACCTCTTACGTATCCGTACAACAGTGATAAGACAGAACTCCCAACATGGTATTCCTGTATGACTTATTACACGCCTATTGAGATTCAATTGACGAGTGGTGATGTGGAGTATGGAATGATTTCGCTATCTTAGCGGATTCGTGATCAGCGCCCTCCCCAATGTAACTGTTGGTACAAACACAGATCTCTAGGGGAGTTTCTGCCTCCATGGCCTGCTGACGAACATCTCTGTTTCTTCACTTAGAAACAATCAATCACCTTTATGTTCTGACATACGTTTATAACGCGCATTCACCACACCTCGCCCGCCGCACGTGCAGTGTGTGGTCATGTTATGGCCCGCGTGTAGTCACGCGCAGATGTATTTCTTCATTTCATTCGCTTCATGTTTGTTATGGAGTTATTTAAAGTTGCCCATGAACGTGTAGTCACAAACCAACATTTATCAAAGATAGTTTTGTTTTCAAAATCAACCGTTAGAAATAATAAAGCTTACGTCCACAGTAGACGATTTGAACTCACTGTTCTTTAATTTAATCATCATCTTGAAAATATAAGAATATGCATGCTGGTGTATCCAGAATGAAGATTCGTTTATGAGATAAGGTGATATTCAATTACAGTGTTGTTTAAACTCATTTGGATTAAAATGATTGCCTTAATGACTAATGAACTATTCTGTTCTGTTCATGCTCTGTTGAACCAGTCTATATCAAACGATACCCGAAATTAGATTAATATTAAATACTTATTTAAATCGTGTGAAACAAGAAACCCTATAAGCTTTCTTAATGATTCAATGCTTGGCTAATGTACAGATAAATACTTGCTTATCTTAATTTGATTATTGAAAGTCTAAACAATTAGATTAGTAACTGTTGAAGTCAGCACGTGTTGCACGTCACTTCAAGATTCCTCACAGCGTATTTAGGATGCGCTATTCGTCGCTTGTCTCTCTCAATTCCATCGCATGTGATGTGCGTGCAATGTATAGAGCTCTGACAGATAACGTGGAGTCGACACGCGTACAGGGGTAGTGAGATTTCTGACTTAATTGTGGCGATAAATCACTCGCCTAGTCTTCTGTACACGGTAGGTGGAGCTATAGCCAGTCGAATACCCTGGTCCGTGGGGCGAGGCTGACAGGGCTTGATCTGGTCCGTGGGGCGAGGCTGACAGGGCTTGATCTGGTCCGTGGGGCGAGGCTGTCAGGGCTTGGTCTGGTCCGTGGGGTGAGGCTGACAGGGCTTGGTCTGGTCGGTGGGGCGAGGCTGACAGGGCTTGGTCTGGTCCGTGGGGCGAGGCTGACAGGGCTTGGTCTGGTCCGTGGGGTGAGGCTGACAGGGCTTGGTCTGGTCCGTGGGGCGAGGCTGACAGAACTTGGTCTGGTCCGTGGGGCGAGGCTGACAGGGCTTGGTCTGATCCGTGGGGCGAGGCTGACAGGGCTTGGTCTGGTCCGTGGGGTGAGGCTGATAGGGCTTAGTTTGAACGTGGGGTGAGACTGAAAGGGATTTGTCCGGTCCGTGGGGTGAGGCTGACAGGGCTTAGTTTGAACGTGGGGTGAGACTGAAAGGGATTTGTCCGGTCCGTGGGGTGAGGCTGACAGGGCTTGGTCTGGTCCGTGGGCCGAGGCTGACAGGGATTGGTTTGAACGTGGGTTGAGACTGAAAGGGCTTGATCTGGTCAGTGAGGTGAGATTGATTGGACTTGATCCGTACCGAGGGTTGAGACTGACAGGACTTGGTCTGGTCCGTTGGGTGAGATTGAGCTGGCTTGGTTTGGTCCGTGGGGCGAGGCTGACAGGGCTTGGTCTGGTCCGTGGGGCGAGGCTGACAGGGCTTGGTCTGGTCCGTGGGGTGAGGCTGACAGGGCTTGGTTTGAACGTGGGGTGAGACTGAAAGGGATTTGTCCGGTCCGTGGGGTGAGGCTGACAGGGCTTGGTCTGGTCCGTGGGCCGAGGCTGACAGGGATTGGTTTGAACGTGGGTTGAGACTGAAAGGGCTTGATCTGGTCAGTGAGGTGAGATTGATTGGACTTGATCCGTACCGAGGGTTGAGACTGACAGGACTTGGTCTGGTCCTTTGGGTGAGATTGAGCTGGCTTGGTTTGGTCCGTGGGGCGAGGCTGACAGGGCTTGGTCTGGTCCGTGGGGCGAGGCTGACAGGGCTTGGTCTGGTCCGTGGGGTGAGGCTGACAGGGCTTGGTTTGAACGTGGGGTGAGACTGAAAGGGATTTGTCCGGTCCGTGGGGTGAGGCTGACAGGGCTTGGTCTGGTCCGTGGGGTGAGGCTGACAGGGCTTGGTTTGAACGTGGGGTGAGACTGAAAGGGATTTGTCCGGTCCGTGGGGTGAGGCTGACAGGGCTTGGTCTGGTCCGTGGGCCGAGGCTGACAGGGCTTGGTTTGAACGTGGGTTGAGACTGAAAGGGCTTGATCTGGTCAGTGAGGTGAGATTGATTGGACTTGATCCGTACCGAGGGTTGAGACTGACAGGACTTGGTCTGGTCCGTTGGGTGAGATTGAGCTGGCTTGGTTTGGTCCGTGGGGTGAGGCTGAGTGGGCTTGGTCTGATCCGTGGGGTGAGGCTTACAGGACTTGGTCTGGTCAGTGGGATGAGACTGACATGACTTGGTCTGGTCTGTTGGGTGAAACTGAGTGGGCTTGGTTTGGTCCGTGGGGTGAGGCCTACAGGGCTTGGTCTGATCAGTGGGATGAAACTGACAGGACTTGGTCTGGTCTGTTGGGTGAGACTGAGTGGGCTTGGTTTGGTCCGTGGAGTGAGACTGAGAGGACTTGGTCTGGTCAGTGGGATGAGACTGACAGGACTTGGTCTGGTCCGTTGGGTGAAACTGAGTGGGCTTGGTCTGATCCGTGGGGATGAGACTAATATGATTTGGTCTGGTCCGTGGGGTGAGGCTGAGAGGGTTTGGTTTGGCCTGTTGGGGTGAGACTGATAGGGCTTGGTCAGGTCTGTGGGGTGAGGCTGAGAGGGCTTGGTCAGATCCGTGGGGTGAGACTGCCAGGGCTTGAGTCGTACCGGGTTGAGGCTGATGAGAGGGCTTGGTCAGGTCTGTTGGGTGAGGCTGAGAGGGCTTGGTCTGCTCCGTGGGTTGAGGCTGAGAGGACTTGGTCAGATCTGTTGGGTGAGGATGACTGCGATGGCTTGTTCAGGTCTGTTGGGTGAGGCTGAGAGGGCTTGGTCTGCTCCCTGGGTTGAGGCTTAGAGGGCTTGGTCAGGTCTGTGGGGTTATGCTGATATGGCTTGGTCTGGTCCGTGGGTTGAGGCTGAGAGGGCTTGGTCAGGTTCGTGGGGTGAGGCTGAGATGGATTGGTCTGGTCCATGGGGTAAGTCTGAGAGGTCTTGGTCTGGTCCGTGGGGTGAGACTAACAGGGCTTGGTCTGGTCCGTGGGGTGAGACCGACAGGGCTAGGTCTGGTCCGTGGGGTGAGACTAACAGGGCTTGGTCTGGTCCGTGGGGTGAGACTAACAGGGCTTGGTCTGGTCCGTGGGGTGAGACTAACAGGGCTTGGTCTGGTCCGTGGGGTGAGACTAACAGGGCTTGGTCTGGTCCGTGGGGTGAGACTAACAGGGCTTGGTCTGGTCCGTGGGGTGAGACTAACAGGGCTAGGTCTGGTCCGTGGGGTGAGACTAACAGGGCTTGGTCTGGTCCGTGGGGTGAGACCGACAGGGCTAGGTCTGGTATATATACTATATATTATATAATACATAAACAGCACTACAACTAAGATTACAGGCGTTGCCCCTCCCCAAAGTGCACTCAAAGCTAAGTATGTTGCAGTCGTATACTGATTAGTATATAGCTGTCATCACTGTGAGCTGAAAGTACTCTAATTGTTCTGTCTGGGGGCCATAAAGCACGTCGGTTCCGCTACAAACATGCAAACGAACCTGAACCGTCCGTGGTTCAAATGATAGGAATTCGTCAGTACTGAACATTGTATAAAGACATGGATGCATCAGTGGAGTTAATTACCACTTTATTTAACTGGATGAACAATACAATACTTTGGGGATGGCAATGATCGTAATAACGTACATTTGAATAGGACCAGACTGGTTCTCCTCTGATGTTGAGACACTGAATATAGGCGTCACCACCTCCACGTTAGGTGTTATAATATTTAAAAAATCATCAATACTTTGCGCAGAACTGTATGTGGATGTGTTGATTTCTCTGAAGTTATGATACTTTATGGATACAGACTTACAATTAACAATGTGAGAATTATGAATAAGAATGAATTGATTTTGATCGTTTTGAAATTCTTTATAAATGGACTTATTTGCAATTTCCTGGAATTAAAATTATAAAAGGAATAGAAATTCTTTGAAGTTGTTACAATTCTGTAACACTGAAGATTACATAAACAAAGTGGAATACCAGTTAGATTGTTACACGGTATTTTCCTTAGGGAAATTCCTGCTTTGCGCCGAGTGAAGTACATCAAAAGTAGTTGTAAAAGATTTGCGTCATTTGTCGCCGGCATCCATTTGTCAGGTTATGCAAACGATGCCCCTCAAACATACGATTGCCATTCCTGAGTTTTAGAAAGAAAATTGATTTCTTACTTGGCCATAGCAATTCTTTTCATCTCGGGTTTAATTAGATGTGAAAGAGAAACATAGCTAGACTCGCAGTGCTAGTTAGCAGATCTCCACTACACAAATTACAAACATGTGTAAAAATGCAAACTAAACCATAAACAAACCGGGGCCATTAAGACAGGATCACTCATCGCTCACCAGAAGCAGTAAAACCCCGTGTTCCCCTCGAGACCAAGATTAAGTCATCCCCCTTGGATGTCGACTCCTGATCAGAGAGATAAAAGAAATTACCTTAATCACAGTCAGAGTGGCAGTATTATATTCATTAGCATCCAATTGATTATGACATAATCAGCGCGTTGGGGGTCCGGTTCGAACCCAACCTTGGCATGAGTAATATGTCGGGTTACAACCACGTGCTCTCACCAAGCAGTTCATGTCCGCGCGTGCTGTGTGCAATCCCGGCCACGGCTGGCTGAGAAAGGAGTGTGTTTATTTGTGGAGGGTTAGGTGAGGGGTAGTTGATGACAAGCCTTAGAGGAGAGGGGGTAAATTGGAGGGGATAAGTTGGGGAGGGGGTAAAATGGGTGGAGGAGGAGAAGGGGGGCAAGAAGTCGATGGAGAACTGCACACATGTGAGGAGAAAGCGACTGGACCGCTGGTTCCAATAAAACCATGTATTCTCACATTTCTACCCTCACTCCCCGAAAACTGTCTAATCGTAAGATTCCCGCCTCTTGATCGTGTGAACTGGCTAAACTCGATCTGCTTGAAATTAGCGCGAATCAAACAGCGCCCATATCACAAGTCACTTTTTTCTTGGCCGGTTTTCAGCAGGGAAGTCAAGATGAAAGCCATCAGACGGAGTATTGTTTAAAATTGCCCAGTTCCGCTGTCATATTTGCACTTAGTAAGAGACATCGACAAAACATCACGCAGTTACGGTTCGTACACAAACCCAAATTCGCCGCATTCAGTCGGCAGGACCCCGAGAGACAGTTCGAGTTGCCCTTCTGTCCTTATAACTACCAAACCGGTTAAAGAATCTTCTGAAGTCACCAGCCGAAAGTGGCGAAACTTCATTTACATGTATAACATTGTTATTCCTTGGTTCACACTATCTGTAAATTGTTGTACTTTTTGACGAATCCATTCGAACCCGAAACCTCAGAGTTAGGCATGAATAAACTTTAAGAATAATCATATGTACTATAAGGCCGGGTTTCCATGTGTATGGCGTGCGTACTGCGTAATGCGTAGTACGTAATGCGTATTTAACACTTTGCACTAAAATAGTAGCAGTTGATTCCATGAACACGTAATGCGTAAAGCGTGGTGCGCAGAGCGTAGTACGTGTTCCCCGGGACACTCACAAGAGTGTCCGAATACGCAATACGCGTCTATTCGGATACCAAAAGTGGGGATTCCCCTGGGGTTTTCCTACAGACCACGTGGTTTTCAAAACAAACTGCACGTTTCGACATGTCTCGCAACTTTATACCTGATTTAATTCTTGAGAACTTGAAGATCAATCTCTTTATGATGCCTCATAGAAGGATTATAAAGATGCCCTTATTTAAAACAAGCAACATTTCATTCTTTTTTTTAAACAAAATAACAATAGGCTATACAAATTCAACAATTAGCAGAATATCTTCGTCAATCTCAAGTTCTCTCTGAATGCTCTTGTTATTCGACATAGCCATCTCGTGTCCATATACACAAAGGTCAAATTAAATAATCACGCTGCAATGTAGGCCCTATATACATTACTCACGCACATATGGAAACTGACAAAACGCACATATGAAAACTGCCAATACGCATCACGACTTACGCAATACGCATCACGTGACACGCATAACGCACGAATAAGAACACATGGAATTCCAGCTTAACAATGGTATTTTGTCCACTATTTAAATGACACGTAATCTTTATTCATGTACATATGTTAACACCTTGCTTGATTAAAAATATCGTGCGCCTTGTTAACAGATTATTGCGTTCTCAGATTTTCTTTTAAAATATAAAACCTTATTTCCCAAGTCGAGATTATGTTTTGAAATTGTTCTCATTTCATTATAAAAAAAACCCCGCATAAATAATTCAGAAAACTGCATATGTATTAAATCGTTTTGTGGAACATTTAACTGTCTTGATTATCACCCCCTGCTGATTTTGTAATATAGACTTAATACACCTGTTCCGGTATTAACAAATTTGGTTTAGGAAGTTTAGGAAAATCCTTACAAACCGCTTACATTTATACAAGTTTTTCAATTTCAACGATATTGACCGTAATAAAAAGAAGAAATAGAAATCCTATGAACACAGTCATTTTCAAAGTTCTATCACCGGTCTATCGGAAGCATCTGCTATCTTGGTTTTTGTTCCATTAAGTGAAATGAAAACATGTTATAGTTAATCTAATTTTACATTTTTGTAATACCAAAACACATACAATATTAGAATGTTCATACAGTAACACATTACATAAAATAAAACTAAGAAACAATATGCTGTCGGGTCGTGGTGAAGCTTCCCCCGCTCGCAGAGCCCATTAATGACTTCAGTTTACATAATTTTATATTTTTCAACAACTGTGCGCTTGTCTTTATCAAGTTGTGAAATATAAAGTCATCAACATATTAACTTCATTAATATATTTCAATTTGACTGTGTTTTAATCATGTATCAATATCATATATCTGTAAACAAGAATATCCATATCCATTTACTACTAGCAATTCACATTAATAATATGTATTCTGATTATATGTAGCCTATATACAATATGATATGTAATATGTATGTTAATAATGTACATATCTCACTGTCTGTATAGCTTTAGGTCATTGTAACCTATGCATCTAATAAACACATTTGTCTTTTTGTTTATATTACACTGTCGTCAAACTGAATAAATGTAACCTATGCATCTAATATACATGTTTGTATTTTTGTTAATATTACACTGTCGTCAAACTGAATGAATGTAACCAATGCATCTAATACATGTATGCCTTTTTGTTTATATTACACTGTCGTCAAACTTAATAAATGTAAAACTTGACAAATATGTCGAACACACATAATACATATATTACTTTAATAAGGCCGAGCTAATGAAGCCTCTCACTGTAGGAAGTAGTGAGATAAATTAAACGTTAAAGTAAATTCAGTAAAATTCAAATAAATTACCTGTCTTGCCCACATCCCAGATTACAGGGTTCAATGATGTTCTCCTATCTCTCGAGTATTGTGATAGATCAATACGCTCCACGGGAATACATAGACGCTTAATATCTACCTGTATATACCTGTATTCCGACAGTCAAAACTCCTCATCTCTCAACAAAGTAAAACATCATTACACAATGAATAACAATACCTTTAGTTGATTGTTTAACATTACAATTCTAAGATTGTGGAGTTTGTTTTAAAAGGCTTCACGGTGTGTTCCATCTCATTACATACAATTTATTGGATATCCACAGGACAATATAAATTATACGTATGAGTGTGCAAGAGATGGATTTCCCTGTAATACGCCCTCATATAGGATGCTTATATCTTGCAACATCAGTTGTTTTTATCTTAGTTTATTTCTGTTATCACGACTTGTTCACTCGAACTTGTTCAAACATGAAAGTTTTCAGAAATATTAATTTCATATTCATAAAATGTAACTTTTGTATAAAAACGAAATTTTTGGCTTCACAAGTCCGTTGAGTCCTATACAAGAGGAAATCTGTAACAATATTTCACGGTAGAGTGAGTCCACATTAGTGACAGCTATCTCAAGCGCAAACAATATGGAACTGGAGTTGAAAACGAAGCCAAGAAAAAAGGGTAAAATTAGGGTTCTTTTCAACCCGCCTCGCTTGATTAGGGGTCGCAGAGAATCGTTTTAACCTTCAGACTGATAATGGGCGCTATTATTTCCCGCTCTGACTGGAGTCTTTAGATAGTATGTAGGTTCGTTACTGCTGCCTAATCGTTTTGGTCCCTTCGCGTTTCTTCCGCATTTCTATTGCAGGCTCCAAATGGTTTGAGTACTCTATTTATTAAGCTTTTAACAGAAAAGTGTGAACAATAAAATTACAATGTTAGCAAATATAATTGCAGTTTTTTTCGCGTCGATGATCAAAAGAACCGGACTAAAATATTGCCACAATCAGGCAATTATAGTCTAGGGCTTGCGTCTTTTCCACATTACCGAGATCTCTATTGTGATATGTCTGTCATGACGTTAAGGATAAGAACGAAATTTGAATAAAATGCTGAACCATACAATAATAAACAACTTTCCAAGAGTTCAGATAAATAGGAAAACCTGAAATTCAATGATTTAATGGTTCTATCACCTGAGAAAATAATTAAAAGCAAACTATATACCAAAGTTTCTCTAAACAATTAAATACTGTGTATGGCCTTTAAGAATATTGAATATACATTTGATGCTATTGTAGAAACATTTCCACTCTGTGTTCGATTAACAACAGTCTATAAACCAGAAGGTATGAAAAGGATAAGGATAAGGATAACATTTTTTAAATTATGTCAATATGTCATATATATTTGATAAAAATTACTTCATTACGATAACTGACATTTTGATACATTAAGACAAAGTCGACCACTCCATGAGTCACTGAAAGTTATGATAGTCTAAATGTAAATGCATGAAAGCGCCTTGGACGGGCAAATTAAAACAGCAATTAACAAATTAATTCCACATTTAAATTAAGGAATTCACTGAATGTTTGAATATTCAAATACTATTACAATGAGCGGTCCCAGGTGGAGACTGGTCTGGTCAGTATGTGTGTGTATCTTCCTCTGGGGTTTCCGCTGCGTCATAAACTGCTATAACTGTCACTAGACTGCCGTCACAATACTATGTCAGATTCCCGCTACAAATGCTCCCTAATCGAAACAATAACACCTAGGTAAGGGAGACAACTCAGAAATTTCCTTTCACTAGAAGAACAATAACTTGCCCCTGTTGTAACAGGCGAAGCGGGTTAGGAGCGAAAACAATGGTAAAGAATTTTACATTCCTACAAACAATGAACTTCTTATGTGTAGTACCTTCTTAGTCGTAATTGCAAAATTGTTATACATTGGTTTCCTGGCGCCGCTACGTGCTCGGCAGATGCGTTCTGTATGGGTATTTACTCCGGGGTAGAATTTGAAATATGTGGTAGATTAAATTGTACTGATGACTTAATATCCTGTTTTTTTATTTATTTGGTTATTTTATTTATTTATTAGTTAATAAATTATGATAATAATTATATTTTCAATGTATGCAGCGTTATATTTTTAAAGATAAATTTTACAGTTATTTCTATATATTCGTATTGATTGTGATATTTCATGATCAATATTGAATTAATGATAATATTTGATGCACTTATGCAGATATGTATGGGTGGATATGGTTTTGATTAGGGTGATGTATGTGTCATATATATTATTTATCTATCTTTATCCGCATGATATATCTATTAACAACCTATCGCTTCAAGTATTTACAATTTTGTAATTTTAAAATCTCGACGAAATGAAATTATATTTAAAACTTTTTTTAATTTAAATTCTCAGTGAACGTCAACTGTCAACAAACAGTTACAAATATACGCTATGAAATGGAATTTTAAAACAGAGGCAAGTATACAGCACCTAAATGAACCGAAGCGTATCTAACCAGCATTTCATTAGAGGGACGTGTACGTCGTTACCAAGTAATGAGACATTTTGACAGGCTGACAACGCCTCCCCCATCCCTAACCTTCCCCTCCCCCCACAACCTTCCCTCACACCCTCTCTACAACCCTTCCAGGTCACTGTTGAGTGACACAAATGCATATACCAGAATCACGTTGAAATGGGACTGGAAGTCGACGACCGTGTATTTTCACTAATTTATTTGAAGGTGAAGGGCTTCAACTGGGTTCGAATGCAGATAGTTGAGAAAGCCTACAAATAAGCAAATGTCATGGTAAATCTGACATTTCGGGCTCCATTAACGAAGCCTGGCCCCTGGGGACATGTCAGCCCCTCCCCGCGGACTGTGGGGTGGGGAGGGGCCGTGTGTCTAGAGGGAGAGAAGAGAAGAGAGAGGTAAATGGTTTCCATTCTCTCACATCTTCAGTTTCAGCCCAGCTGCAGCGTATATGTCTCGCTTTACATCTAAGTAAAAACAATCGAAAGTGGGAAAAAGCTTCGAAGAGGCAGAAAATGTGCGACTAGTGGAGTTTTCTTACCCCGAGTTGTTGGATATTGGCTTACCAATACCATTTGGTGGGAGAACTTTCAGCTAGCGCGCTGCCCACAGCTCTTGGGGCGAATAATAGATAAACGTTGTAGTTGTTGTCGGTGTAAACAGCGCCTTGTGTTCGTATGGAAACACATCTTACCCCTCTTCTGCGATACATACATTTCTCTTCACAACTGCTACATAACACTATAGAAACTGGCTATTTTACCGTTTTGTGCCTAGTGTGAGCCGCTTTGCTGACAAGCAACTTATTTTCCTAGAGGTTTTTTTGTTGTTTTCGGGTTTACCCCTTAGGGGGACTTTTAACACTCTTGCCTCTCTTATCTTTCAGGGAATTTGGAAGCTCCAAGGTGTTTTGATCTTATGTATCGGGCTGGCTTTAGATCATCGGCTCGATTTCCGACAGAGAGAGACTTTGTCAACAGTAGCTAGGTTACAACGTACAGCCAGCGTTCGGATGGAGGAGTGGGGGAGAGGGGAAGGGAGGGGGATCGGGAGGTACTCCACCTGTTGTGGTACAGTTCCACATTAAGGGGGAACGAGTGGGATATAGGCAGTTTGTGAGATGGTTGAGCTTCTCCTTCTATAAATACGATGGTACTATACATGCTATAACACTAATTAATTGTTGAAATGAATTGTTAAATTAGAATTGGTATAAATAGTTTGTAAATTCGTAAATTATCCATTTTCTAAAGGTTTATTGTTTGAATAAAACCGTGGTATGAATATTGTAAATTTTATTTTTGAGCAATAGTCCGCGATCAAAAACACAGTACTTACATTACATTTGAACCAGAAACCTTTGAATATGACATTAAATATACAGCAAAGTATTAATTTAAATGCCATTAATAATAATTACAATCGCACTGCACTTTATGAACTATATACCTTAATTATTGTTTCACGCAAAGTGGAATCTAAAACTTATTTTATTTTGATTTAATGAATATAATTATCTGCCCAGAAATTTGCATTAAATCCGATTGAAGATTTTAATAAATTAGGATTACGCTCCATCAACCGTGTGGTTAACAAATGCATACATGTAGCTGTAAAGTTAGTCGAGCGTTTGAAGTAAATTCCACCTACCAATGACGTAAATGTATAATTGCCATTTCTTTCAATTGAAGGAGTCTAAAGTTCCCCTGAAGAGAAGCCGGTGTAGGTATCTGATCCAGTTTCAAATATTAATATGCTGAATGAGTGACTATTGTGGTGTATCTATTTGAACAATACGGTCCGGCTGCTAGCACCCAATACAGCTCTTTTTAACACTTGGTCCACTTGAGAGTTGTTGACGCTTGCTAATATTTTCTCTTAATTCGCGACCAAGTCCAACACGTGCGAGAGTGAGACTCCACCAGGATACATCAAAGATCACTATGTTTGCTCTCGGGGAGAAATTTCACCGTATATATTTACTTACATCTCGGCAAACATGTTCATTTTATTACAAAAGAGACGCAAGGTTTTTTTGATCTTCAGCTACATCGGTGCAGCTTGCCGCAGCTTCTCCAGGCGTGGCTGATCATACCTTTCGCTTTTAGAAAAAAATGTAATAAAGTATGGTGTATGTTTGCAAACCCTGGACTCAAGAGAGAGGTCAGGTGAATTAAGTTTACCACTCTGCAGTGAGATTGGTCGTTTGTTAATCAATTAAATCACATTGAAGCAGTGTTGTCATGCGATGGGACGTTTAAAGAAGAAAATCCATGAGAAAGTGTCAGAGAGTGCAGGGCCGATTGAGTAACCCTGCCACACACCCCGTACAGCTGTATGTATTTGCCTAATTAGGGCGTAATCATTATAATATGTGCACATGCGTGACAGTCGGGAGAAGATTCAAAGGTATGATGCAAAGAATCTGTATCTATGCAAATATTGGTTAATACCGATATGGAAGCTACTCCTCTGAAGAGAGAGACTATATATAGAGGCCTTGCGTACGGATAACTTGCTGTGAGGCTGAGGCTGATACTTTAGAGGCATTGTATACGAAATTAATATTATATTTGTGTTGAATAAATACAACATTTTTAAAATGTCGATTTACTTGTCAAGTAATTTAATTGTAATCGGCGTGAAAGTAAACTTTATTGATTTTTATACGAATTCTCTTTTACGTATCATATACACTTTAAAAAAAACGTTTCTATTCTTGTAGTTCAAATAAATGAAATTACTCAAATAGGGAAGAGAACATCAAATCGTCTTCATTCAGTTTTCAGAATAACAATCCAATCATATTCAATGGTTATCTTGAGTCAAAATAATTTTAGAATAACTTAAAATTATAAATTGCAACGGAGTACACCTGCACCTGTATTTAAAATCAAACAGACAGGGGTCGTATCGTGTTAATTCCTTGACCGGAACTTCTCCCCTTGTTTATTTTATGTCTACTTCGCCTGAGTTAACTCCAACGAAGTGAGAGTTGATTTTAAATTTGCAAATCCGAATTTATATTGTTAGTTTTATGATTGTTTATTTTCCGGTCAAGCGGAGGACGTTTTGTGTTTGTTTCTGTTTGGAGGTTAGTGTTTGTACAAGACAGCCTCTCGTGTGCCACATGAACCCGGGGCCAAGGAAACCAATTCCATAATGTGCTGGGATTTTCAGAAAGCCGGACGGATTTACTGATCCATTTGGAACCATCCAGGCGGGATCCCCTTGTTCGACTCTTAAGATTAGTGCAGCATCAGGGGGGTGTTGGGAGGATATTTGTAGGCGGGACAATGCGGGATGGGGAGATTGAGGCGAAATTTATTTGATCGGTGATTAAACTTGATGATTGACGAATGTTTTTAAAAAAAGTATTAGGTTATGTGAGGTATTCGTTCCTTCTAAAATACGATTCAATGCGTTATTTTGCAGATCATTTGGTCAATCAGAATTACATATTGCGCATAGGGCGAATAATACAGTCATGTGAAGGGATTTACAGAGACATGAAATATACAATGTAAATAAAAACGGACTTTAGAATATATTTTAAGATTTTACGATGGAGGTTATTACCAGTAAAGTGGCTTCGCCTCCATGGAACTGATCAACCTCAAGTCGAGACGAATCAATTTCAAATATGAACGTTAAGAGGACGTGTAAGAAGGTGACATAATTTCTCGGATACTGTAAGGTATGGATGGGAGAGGTAGGTCCGTGAAGACAGGGTAGGGGTATTAAGCGGAGAGCGTATCAGACAGGGGCTCACCCCCCGATATTCACGTGTTGATAAACTGTTAGAAGTGATGACAAGTGAGCGTGGTGACATCTAGCACATGGTATACCCCCCCCCCCCCCCATCTAGCACATGGTATCCCCCCCCCCCCCCCCCCCCCCCCCCCCCCCCACACACACACACCCCTGTCTCTAGTTAGCACACACAACGAGGAAACCGGTCTATGGAAACCAGATACGTCTTTGAGGTTTTGTCCTGGAGTGAAAGAGTGTCCAGATTCCTGGATTGCTCTCCCGGTGACCAGTGTGGTATGGAGAATACATTCATCACTCGGTGATGGACATTAGACCCTCGTGGTGGCATCACCTCGGGGTCAAAAGTAAATAATTGCTACTGTGGATCTAAATTGGCTTTAGAACATAGCTTTTGGCCAAATTGGTGAAAATCAAAGAAGTGTTTGTATGGCGTGGCGACAGAAGAGTTAAGTCATAAAAAGCTGAAGGTGCTAGTATCATATTTCGGATAATTCAAACATGTTATTTTGCTTCAACTCGAGATACTAACGCTTTACGGTCACCGCGCGGCGCTCTGGAATACATGTTAGATATGCAAATGTGATAATTAGGATTTTAGATCTGCTTTGTGTTGGTTTAGCACCTGTAAGAATTGCTCTTATTCCCGGAAATGCATTGTACCATGATAACTTGTTGACTAAGTTCGATATTGGAACATACAGTATTACAAATCAATACTCCCAAAACAGAATTGTTCTCACGACCAAAATGAGTTCTGAAACGTATTGGTATCAATACGCTTTGTATGAATGTACTATGATGTAAAACAATATTTTACTGAAATATTTGAAATATTTGTTCAATATCAATCGATTTTTTAAATGAATGTAACGAACTATAACAAATTTGCACGAATTCAAGAAAGTCGAATTTCAAGAGACAGCTAATGACGTATCGCATGTGTTCATATGTGTTGATTAAGAACGTCACTATCATATTTTTGAAGCCAAACAACATTACAAAAACATTGTATTGTACACTTTTAATCAAATCATTATAATTAAATAATTTAAAAATATTTTTCTTATCATATTATGGTATACAATATATTATATTGATATTTCTTATGATGGTGTATTTTAAAATATTGACATTGTTTCGGAACAGCATTTCAGTTTGTATCGATACAATCGTATCCCGCCGTAATCATTTGTGTAAAATAAAATCAAAATCTAAAAAACTTTACATCATTTGCTGGAAATGTTTTAATAAATACAATGATATGTGGAGACATATTAACACAGCTATTTAAACTGTAGTGTCTAGATTTGTAGGAACACGATTTCCCCCTTGACAAAGTTGTGCTACAAAATATTAATTAACAGACTTTGTAATTTAACCCATTGAATGTAGTTGTGTTACCCGCATGCAACTATCGAGGATATATATTCTCCACCATCGGTGCTTTGATCGTGGGTATATAAGTCATGAGAGATTTACAATGGAGATTATATCCCCTATACCACGATCGTGTTTGATTACTTCATTACAAGGTGTGCCGCGTGCATACTTGATGTGACGTTATAACAATACCATACACAGTCTAAAAAAATAAAAATAAAATCTCCATGTAAGTTATAAATATGTTATGATATGTGCAGCTGGAACCATTATAATGAAAGGTAAACAAATTCAAATTAGAATAAGAATTTTAAATTATATTCAAAGGTCACATACTAAAGGTTTCCGGACAAAATAAGCTATGAGACACTAAATAAATAAAAACAATGCTTATTCAATTCAATCACGGACTTAAATTAAGTAATTGAAGTCCCTGATTCAATTGACTCATGAATGTGAATTCGATCAGTGAACACATTATGAACCATTGTGACAACGGATTTTATTGCGCTAGTTGGACGATAGACAACTTCTTTTTAAGTACGGACCTCTCCCGAAGCTTGCTTTACATGCACTATAACAGTGACAGACAAACATATTGGTGAGCATAAAAAAAGTATGTTCAATGAAAACAAGCGAGTACAAATGAAAACAATATTTTCGGGATAACTTCTTTATTGTTTAGATACACGATGTTTCGGAGTATATGCTCACTCCATCATCAGATGCGTACAACTGTCCAAAATGGTGTGTGCGTGACGCGATGATGTTTGAGCTCATCGATACAAATAGAATATAGTGACTGTTCCTTTTCCCCTCAAATCTAACTGGAATACCGCTCAGCGTAAAACCGCAAGAAGCTGCGGCAAGGTAGAATATAGAGCTCGTTACTTTACAAGTTCAGTGTTCATGTAAGTTGATATTGTAGAATCTAAAAGAGAGGCTTCTAGGAGTATCCACTTTTGGAGCATTATGTGAAATGAGAAAAACGCTGTAATGTCCAATACATTTTACAACATTTTAGTAATAAAACATATATATTGATATAATATCCATAAAGTAATACTTTAATTTGTCATTATACTGATTAACACTATATTGTTATGATGTAAGAAAGCTCATATAGCTGATTAATAATTTCCATTATCTTTGTTTTCATTTTCGGGCAGAACATTTCCTCTACTGTCTTTATGGAATCACTGTCTCCAACAGTAAAGACTGTTGAAATGTTTGAAATGCAACGCTGAAGATACACTCACTGAGGAAAATTAAAAAGGCGATTGGACATGAGAAGGTACGGGGAGCTTCTATAACAGCAGGACGTGCCGCAGTGACAACTAGCTCCCTCTGGGTACCGTTCATCTTACATTCATTAAATTCTCAAGTCCTTTTCTGGGTGAGACAGCATTAGGTGACAACAATACTTTACTAGGTGTTTAAGGTCACTTTTCAAAAATCTCATAAATAATACATTCTTCTTTCACAAATACATGTTTATTCGCCTCCGTTTAAAGGTCCCTCAATAGTATTAGATGGTGCTAATTCCTAGGGAGGAGCAATGGCCGTGTTAGGGCCAGTAAAGTACCCCCTTTTATCCCCCTCACCCCCTCCACGACACGTACTCCATGTAATAGAGCCTCAATAAAAATCTGCACTCGACAGAGGGCGCTGTCGGGTCACGTGATACCAAGGGGCGTTATTCCAGGGTGAATTTGTCGATAATAAATCTCCTATTTACGCTCATTTAATCAGGAGATGTAGAGATGGGACTATAGGAGGAGCTGGTAATCTCCAGAGGTCCTCACAACATCAACCTTAATTAGTTTTAGCGACAAAGGGGCGGACCAGCCTGTTTGTAAACGTCTTGGGATGATCTCTAGCTGTAGATCGTCACTCGGAAGAGCTCGGACGTTTAAGAGAGCCGTTTAAAAAACTTGTACTGGCTTAAGAAGAGCCTGTGATTGTTTGTCTGTTTGAGGTCTAAATTTTGTCAATTGCATTTTGCATGTTCGTGTAATTTTCGTAAAAGGGAACATAGTTGCAGTTCTTCATGTCTTCTTGGTACAGAATGCATTTGATTGGCAAAGTAAAAACAGTTATTACATGATAAAATATTTACAAACGTGCCATATATTTGTTCAACATGGCTGACTGCATTTCGGTACGGCGGCCATGGCGGATACGAATATTTAGATCTATATACGTCTCCACGAACGCAATGTGTAACTTGTGAGAAATGCACCAAAACCAAGTTCCCTTAGAGTCCATAGTTATTAGAATCTGATGTCATATGATAGCTCATAGATGCCGCGCACAATAACAGCATATGCACCTCGTTACATGGTATGAAGAGGAAAGAAGATATTTTATAATTGTACATGCTAATATTCGTACATAATGAGGTAAAACTAATATCACATAGCATCGGCCATTGGGCACATAAAACACCTACAATAAATAATTAATGTGTGCACATATAAATTCCACACAGTCATCCCCAGAATCCCACCCAACCACATACCCAGTTATTGCACGCACAGCTAACTACTATAGTTGCCCCAAAGTGTACAGGATCTAGTGACGGCAACTGCTTTTCGGCTTCCGAAATTTTGTTGTAGCTGTCATTAATGTATTGTTGAGAAAAGCTCGATTGTCCATAGTGTTTCTGTATCTTTAGACAAATTTATGAAAACGAAACGTCCAAATTAACTGGTAACGAAGATAAGGAAATTAGGAGTTATCTGGAGTTTATCGGGCTGGATGATTTTTAAAACATAACATTTAAACCAATAAGCAAATACATGTATTGGAGTTGTTCAAATAAGTTCACCCACAACCAAACTATCACGCGTAATAATCCGTCTAATACTTGCACTATCTTCTGCAATTTGTATGAAAAGGTTAAACATTTAAAATCTAGCGTGGCATTGTTGACAGATACTTCGTTGACACTGTTGTGTTTAAAGATGCATCAATTCTGTTTCATAAAATTTTATTTTGCTTTAATACGTGCCAACATACCAAAATGTGCTGATTTCAGTTTAAACAATTTCACTCAGCATACATATTCATCCCCTATCGTCAAATTTATCATATTTACTACTTTCCGATTAAAATCGAGCAACATCATTATACATGTGCGGAAACCGAAACTACGCGACCCATGTAAAAGTACAATAGTTATAAGACCTATCAAACACTATCAACCAAAATTTTTCTTTTTGTCTGCTGTAAATAAGTTTCGAAAATTACGTTTCCCTGGTTGACGCGCGCCACACGCTGTGCATTGTCCGGTTGTCGATCAGAAATCGACAGTTTTACCCATATATCGCCGGTATATTGAGTCGACTATCACCAAAACGGCAATTTTCGGCAAAAGTCAACACTTCTGGATAAAATAACACATTTTATAACATTTGGCATATGTAACCCACAACAACACAATGGATGTACCTTTAAGACTTTACAGAGTGCGAACAATTACTAAAATGTTTTCATCTTGAGGACCTGAATTGAGAATGTGCATTTCGTCATAGCATTCATTTACGCGGAATAATTTTTGTTTGAACAACCATAAAAGAAAACCAGTGCGATGAACAAATAACCAGTTGTGCCACACAGTGCAGTCTATCATGGTGATAGTGATCCTAATTATGCTGTCAGTATTGTGTCACGATGATCCGCTCACCAGTCGGCCTGGACGGTACAATGAGTCTCCACGCCATTTCTCCGCCTCATCATTGCTCAAGTTCAACGTAAGGCGGACAATTTGTCAAATCCCCAGAATTCGTTACACTTGTAAAAACGCCCCTAGACCTTCGGTGCCTTTGTTAACTCAACAAATCAGTTGAAATTACAAACAAATTAATCGTATTCAACACTTATAATATTCTCACGGCACAAATCCCGCCATTTCAAACTCTCGGACTGACAATTGGCCTTCGCTGATTCCCTTCTGCACGAGTTAGCTCCCTTGGCCCGCGGGCATGAAATGAACAACTCGTCCCATCAACTGTCACATGTCAATCAAACAGAGAGAATGAAAGCGTGAATTTCTTTAATTACGGTTTCAATAGCTTGGGATTCGGTAGCGCTAATAATCTAACTGACAAACAAATAGAAAAGGGAGGGAAATATCAGATAACCTTGTTGAACGCCTATAATAGAAGTAGCCCATGGGAGGGGACAATAGAAGGTGCTGTAACGTGAGACATAACGGTAATGTGTATTTTCGTGTACTAGACACTAGATACTCTAGCACCGTCATCCTCATCTTAAACCACCTTACATGCCCCATGGTTGGTTTTTGAGAAATCATTTCTTAATTCAAAGAATTTTTTTTATCAGTCTTTGAAGTTAGTCGGAACGGAACAACTTCCGTAACGCAAGGGGACGACATAATGGTGATGTACATGTAACAGACACAATATTGGGTTTGGACCCACAATTAGCATATATATTTTTATTTTTGATGATTACATAGTGTTTTGCTTAATTTATCCCCGTAACGTTAATACATGATAATAAATGAAAACAGGTCTTACTATGCCGTTATGATGTGTTGTGTTAGCAGTGTTTTGCTGATAAAAACATTTTCAAATACACTTGAACTTTCTTGTTTCGGATACTAAACACGAAATTTGTAAACAATTTTATTTCTGAAATGTATCTTTGCTTATTTGTCCCTTAAGTGTTCCACTCATTACTCCATTTTGCAGATGCATCTGTACACAACTATAGAGGTTGCCTCCCATTACTTACTACAACAATAATAATGGGCTAGTCCAAACTGCAGACTAGCAGGATTAATAGTGAAGCAGCTTAATGGACCAAACAGATTAAGAGCAAGAAGTTGAAATGTTTGGTTCATTAAAGATATTAATATCTTTATTCAGTTGTCTTTATCTTGCGAAGATTTATTTTTGTCAAAGTATGATAAACCATTTAGTATAGTTAACTTAATTGTATCGAGAAAATATATTATGTTATATAAATGGCCCATGACACAAACCATGTTCTCAAAAGTATGTATAAGCAATGGAAGAAAAACTGTATATGTATAAGTGAACAAAATAAGACGTTTTTAAAGGAACTGGTCCACTTTTGTAAATATTCAATATTCTAAAAATAATGATCTAAATGTAAAAAATGTAACTCATCCAAAAAGACATTTTCAGAATATAACAACTTAAAAACAACTACATAGTTTGAACTATTAAAGTAGAAACATGTATGTATGCTTGCTTCAGAACCACTGTTCGAGTTCAATATTTTTTTTAAATGAGGACAGATGCGATACAATGATACAAATATGTCATCTTTCAGAAATTAACTTAGTTGCCAAAGCATTAAATTATGTTTTAAAAAGATAATGGAAACATATACGTGATTTCAAGATTAAACAAAAACCCATCTCTAAATTATAGTCGAAATAAAATTGATCCCTCCCCCCTCACCCACGTGTACCCCATCCCCTGTCACGGAGCACGTCTGGAGTTACCCTGCTCCCGTGTCCCCCAATTTACCCCGACCCCACCTGTTCCCTACGGACCCACCCTGGGGCGAGAGGGCGGGAGCATGTTTGTTTAGGTGTGGGTCTAGCTCAAGTTGAGTAATCTCGGCCAAATTAGAAACATCATCCACCTCCACCATGGCCTTGAAGTGGACCCTTTTTTCGGACTCAGTATACCTGGGTGGGAGCGGAGAGTCTCAGACCAAGTCTCGTCCTCCTCGTTATGTCAGGTCTGACACACACAGAGCTGAAGGACAGCAGGACTACAGCAGTCGGGGAGAGGTGCGGGCAACACAGGGGTGCTTGTTTGTACACTACATTCCCTATATTGTTTGGAACCAGGAGGACATTTCGGTGTAGAGGGATGTCGGATTGAAATTTGTTTCATGATATAGACTCATCAGGGACGGAGAGGAATTGTTCAAATTTTATCAACTTTCATACTTTTTTACTCATTACATTACAATTTTCAGACAGTTTCCCGGTAATACGCAAACACCTGAAGTTACTGCATCTAGTTTTCAATATGATATTTTCAGGCTTATACAGAAACTGTATTATTTAGTTTATACATTTATATGTTACAGTAGTAGAGTAGTGCCGGATTTCGGGACATGAATAAAACTCGTTTATTAAATTCAATAATTATAACTTGTTATATCATATATTTATAACATTATTCTGATATGAAGAAAAAAATATTTAATCATTTTTTGAAAGTAATAGCCAATTTCCAATATATTATTTACAATGTATTTGGTTACACTTTCATATGAATAAATATATGGCGTAAAGGAAATAATGTTTAAAAAATAGAAACAATTTAATTGACTTATATCACTATTTCACTAATAACATAATAACTAATTTCCTTTTATTTGTAAAGGAAAGTTTAGTTTATCTCATGTGGGTGTAACTTTATCTTAAAATATTCAGAAGTTAGTATATTCAAAAGACGTATTATAATTACCACTGTAAATAATTAGCATCAATATTTCCTCGGTCGTATTAAGATGTTTTGAATTCGGGAGGCGTCCACGATAAGACGTACATTGTCTGTATGGTCCCGTCTGTATTATTTGGACAATTTAAACATACCTAACAATGTTTTATGTGAATACCTATAATTAAGGGTAAATAAAAAATTAATGTGTCACGGGCATCAGCGCATCGCTTTTATTTGTGCGTTTGACAGCTTTTTATTGTCATTTATGGATGAAAAACATGATGAAGAATTTGCCGCATCAGTTTGCTAGAACCGACAATCCATTTGTCCACCAACAGGAATGGAATGTGCTTTCGTTGTGTATACATCTACAACGTCCAATCTATATTTGATGGAAAAAAGTAAATTGTACTCCTCGCTCGTTATTTGTTTCTCCAACAAAAATAAAAGAAAATCCTACCCTTTGAAACAAATATTCCCGAGAAACATTTAACATTTTTTATGCAACCAAACATCACTAACATCATTCATGCAAATTTAAACAGGGGCTCACACATGCGTATATAGTGAACTAACACAAATAAGGATGCATACAGGTTGTTTGATTTATTTAAAGCAAATCAATTGAAATTTGTGAATATTGTAAATGAAAATGGTAAAAAACATTCAATGAAATTTAATCATATATTTGATTACGATACATGCATATCAGTTTCAATTTTAAGTTTCAGAAGAACTGAAACAAATTCAAACAAGCTAAGCCCAGCCATTCTTGTCTTACAATACGTGTATACTTTTTTTTATTATAAATATTGCAATTGACAGTTTTACTGAAATTATCTATATTAAAGTGGCGATATTTATATGTCTAGAGAATGTTAAACTTTTTATAAAAAAGAAATAAATGAAAATTTTTGAAAAAGACACTTAGAAAATCATTAACTAATTAAATAAATATCTTTGTATGAATAAATTTCAATATGTTATCACATAATATAAAAAATAATAAAACAATGTTTCTTTAATATCTTTTAAAAACATCTCTTGTTCATGCTTATCGTTTTCCTAATCGATAGCTATAAGATACTACCTAAATCTAGGAAACACGAGCCTTCAGAGTCCCAGTTTTATTATTCTAACAACCAAAATCTCAAGACAGATGTATCAAAATTTCACACCTGGATCTTCAAAAGCGGCGATTGATCAATAAGCACAGGTAGACCATGTCAGAATGATCATGTATTTCACAGGTGGTTGAGAAACTAGCTGAAGACTAGCCATAGCATAATATTATGAGATTTTGTTTAAAAACAACTGGAACAATAGTTTGTTTTTGGGATCAACAAAGAGGGCATCTGGTCGCTTTGTTACAGTAACATACGGATACAATGGAATAAGGAACATCAGGCTCCTGCTTTCATATACACAAACACACAAACACGGAAAGAAAGGTAAAAAAGAGAGTGCGAGGTTCCTAATGGCTGTACGAGCCCAGGTAGAGCAGGACATGGTCGCTTTGTCAACACTACTGGGAACCCTACACGTGTTGTGAGGTGTTTGTAATTTAATGAATCTTCAAACTATTACCATGTTGCCATTTCTCCACTGAACACTGATAGGCAGGGAGCTTCGTGATCACGGAGAATAGATCTGGAGACGAGTTTTGAAGAAGAAAAAAATATGGAACAGCATTGCTTATGGTGGACTGTAGGAATTCTTTGGAACGCAGCTTCCTTCGCTAGCTTCATGCATTAATAGTGGTGAATAGTCGACATGGTGTCAATATGATGAAGTTATATATATATATATATATATATATATATATATATATGATAAAATTACGATGATTTAATCAGATTTACTGTGAATCTGATTAAATCATCGTAATTTCTTCGAACATTTTATTTTTTCTATATGAGACCTGGGAGTTGGAAGATGTTTTAAACTGTTTTCAAAAGTAAAAAAAAACACAGAGCCATTTTTTTCTATGTATTTACGTCTGCTAGGCAGAGGCAAAAAATGTTTTAAATTCTTTTACTGTATGCTTAAACACAAACAGAGATACGGCAACAGACTCATGCATCATACTTATTTACCATACACATCCAATGACTTTTGTATATTGTTTTGTGATCAACAAAGTTATCATATAATCATCATATTTACCTGATAGAAACCAATTTACACATATTAAAATTCAAAAAATAGATTTTCATAAATATTTGTGTAAAGTTATGTTTTTGTCAGTAAACACGCTAATTATGAACGATGGCATGATTCTCATGGAAGAAAATCAAATATCTTTTAATCAATAAATAATAAATAACATAATAATAAATATATTAATTGAAAAAATGATGGTTCCGAAAAAATAGTTTCCAAACTGTATCTGAAAACGTTAACCTGGAACAAAATTACAAACTTTCTGCGCTAACTTTAACCTTTATTTTAAAAAAAATCGTTGTTTTAAATGCGTTTTGTTTCTATTGTCTGAACACAATGCTACATGTATATCAAGTAAATTCCAGCTGGCAGTATGGCCTGAACGTATTTGTGTATGTCATAAGTAATAACGGCTAGAGCGACTTCAGCAGGTTAAAAAACGAATGCGTTTTCTATGTTATCTTCTCCAAGCATATTCAAAAGCTAATGCTGTAACCTTAATTCTTCTATCAGCTGATATAAACCACAACGATCCCTGCGTACATAGCGCCATGTTGTTATAGAAGCAATGTATTCATATCACTGTCAGACCCTATTACTTGGGTGCCAGGACTTCGCTCCCCACTGTTATTCCTGCACTTGGAGTACCTAGTCGGGGTTATTTAAGTATACATCATCATATACCATTCGAGACGAATGTACCTAGGGGTATTCAAGGATATCCCGTCATACCATTCGGACAGAATAGTAATTTGGGTTATTTAGGTACATCGTCATACCATTCGGGAAGCGTGCCCAGGGGAGTATTTTAATATACATTTATCAATACATTTGCTCTTGTGGAAGAGTATCTAAGTTTCAGGATAGTCAAATATTCATTTATAACAATATGTTACCTTTGGAAAGAATACCTAGGGGTATTCAGATATAATTTTTACCTTACATCTTACCATTCGGGAAGAGTACAAGGGGGGGGGGGGGGGGGGTCGCACAAGAGCGCAGCATTACGATTAGTGAAGGAGCTGGACACAGCTCGACAAGACTTAGTATACCTCATCACACAATCATATCATCAGTACTCTGGTATGAATTGGTTTCTCGGATACCGAAGATGCTAGATTCTCAAGTGCAAATTGAAGGCTAAAAATATGAAATAAAGATAGTGTGTTGCAAAGACTGTTATTAACGCTATCCTCCTGTTGGCGAATAAATGTTTAGAGAGGAGAAAAAATAACATACACGTTCGCTCCGGCTAACAGACAGACGTTTTTCTTCGGAAATTAAATCATAGTTTGGCTCTATATGATATTCTAATCTCCGCGTGCTGCTGGATATTGAGGGATCGGGCGTCTGACGAGGGGGGAACTTTGAGGGGTCAGGTCGGAATGAGGGGATCTGCCAGAATGCTCGGCACGCTTATTAATATGCAGAGTTCTTGTTCATTTATTCCAGGAAATATAAAGAAAATATAGTTCCAATTTCGTTTCCCGGTTTTGTGGCCTTTTTTCCCTTGAAAAACTTTGCATTTGAGGGCGTCCGTGAATACGCATTTCAACGCTATAAATCGTCCTTAATAGCGATTCGCTGAAAAGCCGATCTTGAAGGAATCTTTAAATCGTTCTTCACAATGAATGTCTTTCTTGAAGAAAGCTCGGCTTATATGTCACAAATCGATCTAAATGCCGACATAAAGACTGCATATTTATCTTGCATTAGGGCCTGCTATTGGATGCATTGAACCTCCCATGGTGCATTATTTCAACGTCTCTATGGAATGTGTCATCCGCAGAGTTTCAAGCTTTATTTGTACGTCTTTGTGTGAAATTATCGATTCCTGCAGATTCAAACAGATATACATGCCTTCAGAGCCATACTCAAACACACACTGGACATTTTGATACATACGCCCTCCTCTCATTACTACTCATTGTTGTGTTTAACAACGCATAGGTTCGTCACACGAGCTAAGTGCAGTGAGAAAATTCTTGTCTCTCAAAAATTTAGAAACCCTTTTCTGTACTACCTTTGCAATAATTAAAACTTAAATCTTATCAAACTGAACATTAGAGAGAACAATTAGTTTATACAAACTTCCATGTTGATACACATTTTGTTTATAGTTGTTTAAAAAATCAAGCAGATGCGTAAATTATAAAAATAATATATGTCATTTATTATGCGGTTTTAAAATTCAATCTTTTAAAATTCAAATGAGTAGTATTATTTAACTCACGATCATCTTATTTTAAACATATGTATTATATTTTATGATGGAATATAATTATTGAATATATAGAATATAAAAGTCATCTACTCAAATCCTCATGAACCACTTGAATACAAGGGGCGCTTGGTCTCTCTCCATTTATATTCACATGTACCGGAACTTGTATTGTTTATTTCAATATTGATGCTTATTGAGGTAATATTTATTGTTTTCATATATTTCAATCCTCCTGATATTCACCGGATGTCAACACCTGGCAACGAGTCCACTGCGCCTCCCTACTGCGCAGACATTTGCCGGAAACACGTGACCATGCACCTGATTGCTTGAAGCAACTTTAAATGTATCCGTTACAAGCGCAAATCAACTTATGATGCCTCAAGTGATAACCGAAATATAACAAATGTTAGGCAGCTTTGTCCATTCTGGAAAGATGTTTATTTCCAGGTTTCTAGATATAAATTCGCAATAAGCTTAACGAGCGTTTCAGAATCAGCAATAGCTGGATAATAAACGTTTTAAGAATACCGACGGCGACAAGCAGCCTATTGTCCAATGATATCATATCCTAACTTGTCTATAGCATTGATGTTGATTCTCTTAATGTCTTCATACTATCATTTGGAGTTAAATTTGTTGACACATCATTACTGTTTGACGTCACAAAACAAGCCCAAAACCCTTTTTAACTCTCCTGTCTCGTCAAGTTAAAGGAGATTCGAACACGAAGATTTCTTAAAATGTGTTTTTCTGAGAAATATGAACAGAAAATGTTTGAAATTTCAGATTTAGTGTTGGCTTCTGAAGGCATGGTGTAACTCTTTCTCAGTAACATATATCGCTCGTGCATGGATGGAAAGATCTTGTATTTTGTCTGGTATCGTTTCTTTTGCCTATCAGTGTATATTACCATTATTAGTAATGTTATGATGTTATTGCCAGAAGTTGAAAATGCACACGTTTTATCCACCGAGAAGTGATTCATCTATATATATGCTTGACATGAACTACATTTCAACGACCAGTTATATAGTGACGGTACAGTGTTCTCTACAATGATGGACAAGTCCTGCTCTACCTTCAGTACCCGTCATTACAACAGCTACAGTACGTGCAGGGTGGTCAAGTATATCATGAACTGGAACACCACAACACGTCGTCTGGATATTTCCTACGTCAACGTTAACCAAGATCTGAACTCAAGAAGACCCATTCATTATTATTCAATGATGTGACATGTTTGGTGATTTTATCCGAATATTGCCTATATGAACTTGGTGGAAACACGACAAGGGCCTGTGGATGGTAGACTACCCCGGGCTGCATGGCCCGACAGTCACCTAAAATCAACGACCTCTCTGCTTTCTTCTCACCTTGCTGGAAGGGGGAAATACAGCATCATCAAACATAAGAAATACACTCAAATCTAATTTACAACATCATATCGTTATCGCTGTATGCTAGTCTAACACTTAGACTAATTGCAAATGAGCCTCTTAAAATTCAAATTCTTACAGTCTCCTTTTCAATATTTAATAAAATGGTGATATTTTCAGAGTAAATGTTTTTTTCAGGGTCTGAGTTTAAGACTAGTTGTATGCTCAATATAGAGATTGTAAAACACATTTTATTATCTCGGAATCGTTGAAATCCAAGATGTAAAGCCTGTAATTTGCGTTCCTGCAAAAGTTCGAGTGTCTTTAGAAATACGTAAGATTGATTTAGTTTTGTTATATCAGGGCCGATACAATAGTTTTAAATCAGTTAATTTCGTGAACGTGGTAAACGGTAGTAAAACAAATTCTTCTTGGTTACTTCGTGTCAATTTAAATGTAAAATACCAAAACATGCATTTGTTTTTGAACACATAACAAATATAAAAATAATCATTATACGTACGATAATAGTTTCACACCGACAATTTAAATGTTGGTCATAATTTATAATACACCACAATGTCGTTGTCAGCGCTAATAGTATTCAATGTGATATTTACATAAGCAAAATATGTTTTTGTCATCAAAATGTTTCATTGCAATTTTTTTTAATAAAGAAATCGGTTTGCATGTATTATGTTTTGACACGCAGGTTTGGTTAATGAGGCGAAAGCTCATTAGCAATTAAAAACTTGAAATTTATGTACTTAAAAAAATGATCAGCGCATCAAGTGAACGAGTGCATTGTATAGTGTGTAATGTACATAAGAGATATGTGTATATAAATATTTACAACGTGGTATTATGCACATGCACTAATTCAAAGTGTGAAACATTCACGTACGGCTGGGAGTTCTGATCGAGCATAGAACTCAACGGCAAACTTTGTAAATGAAACTTTTAAACATAATTTCAAATTGTATAAATAACTCGTAAAATGTTTCTTTGTTTGATTTGATACTATCATTATGACATTTTAGGCAATAAGGAAACTTTCATTTTACAAAACGCAGTCTAATACTAAGTGATGCTCATATATTTTGGGTTGGTTATTTTAGTGATATATATCCCAACCTTCATGTAGTATTGATACTGATGTTCTAAATGTGATCAGACTATCATTTGTTAGTTTCAAAGTGTTTTATGTTCTGTGATAACTAAACATATAGCATCACATCAAGTACATTTTAACTATACTAGTATACGGTGATGGATAGCAATTTGTTTTAATATATTAAATATATGTAAATTTTACTCCTAAAATATTTGAACAAACTATAGTGATACAATTTGATATAGTTAATAATGGCGATAAGCGAAATAATTTTCAAATAAAAACCGAACGAATTATTTCAGCAATAGAACGAATACAATTGACCTAAGACGAAAGTTCGAATGAATAAAAATCAAACGAAATTTAATCGTGACGAATCGTTTAGTAACACATCATAAATATTTAGTTTCAAACAGCTGGTTCAATTAAATAAAAGATTTCAGCATAAAAACCAGGAATGTTATTACAACGTTTTTATCGCCTTTCCCGCCTGATTCCCTGACCCTCCGGTATAGACGTCGATTGCCAAGTGTTACCTGTGGGCTGATTATCATGTTTATTAAAATCAATTCAGGTAACAAATTCTGTTGATTTAATCGCTGAAAGCAGACAATTGTCCCTCCTATTCATCCCGTTTAGATAACAGCTTCATTCTTTTAAATGTGATTTATCAGCCCGTTGTCTACCCTCGAAGGCGGGTTATGAATAATATACACATCAGAAAGAAATTAATACCGGCTTGTTGGCGTTGTTTCCAGATCTGAGGAGGAAGATAAGTTAGTGTCTATGTTGTGTTGTGAGCTAGCCCGTGAACCATCTGTTGAATGACGGGTGTCACTTACAGCTATACGGCTACACCGCTGTCATTTGTCGCATTGAAACCTACAGTAACATTCAACGTGTCTATTTGAAATTGTACATTTTTATGATGGCATATGCGCTAAAGGTGCGCATGCGCCCTATTATCTGATACAGTTATTACGAACACGTGCGCTTATCGTTGGAATAGTAAATTAATTTTATATGTAAACTACACGAGTATTCTATTGAAAGACGAGGGAGCATGCGTCACGTTCAGACTACTTTCATCGCTTCTACCTATTGAAATGTACCCGATGAGCGAGAGTCAGAGAAATAAACTGATTTACGACTTCATTTTGCAACATATGTCACCTTTTATTTAATTTCGATTTGTTTTACAGACGGTAGGACGACGGGGACCAAAGTGGTCAAAGGGAAGTAACTCTTCCGATGTTTCACTATAAAAGAATTCAGAATTTTAAAGCGGTGTAGCACGGTTTTTTCATATAATTTTTTCTCAAATTTGACATTTATTATTAAAGTTTTTACAATATCTCGTTACGTTAGAGGGTAAAATAGCTTATTATATGATCAGATAAGTCGTATCCATATAAAACGGTTATCGGTATTGGAAGAAAATGGTGCGACGTATACAGCGACAATTTTGTCGAACTTTTCAGTGTGAGAGGTAGATTTGTAATTCTAGTACGATTTCAAACAGCGAATGGTTGACCATTCCATCATGGTGCCATATTTGAAACTCTACGTTGAGTTAGGTATCTGAACATCAGTCAGATCCCTTGAACTACCTTCGAGCGGCCATTTTCATATGAACACATTAAAATGGCTGCTCGAAGGGAAATTGACTGGCGTGGCTCAACTGAACCATCTACATTCGTTTTAGAACTATTTTTATTAATTGGTGACGCTTATTTAAATTTTCACCTTCAGGAAAAACGGTTTGGTCTTAAATTTCTTATATTATTGAACAAAAAGGTTTTCGCTGAAATTTCTTCTTAAATTTTAGATTTTTATTTGTGTTGAAATGCTTTATAATGTAGGTATGGATGTATACTATTGTCACTATTATCTTCTTGTATCTATGACGTTACATGACGACTAGGACTATCTTTGAGAGGTATTAAGAAGTTGGTAATATGAATAATTAAAAATAACATGGATTTGCAACTTCTTTATTGAAAAGATATGCGACATTTCGGTGTAGATACTAACACCGTTATCAAGCAAATGATATCATTTACTTGATAACGGTGTTACATCAAGCCTCCTTTCAGAGAGCAAATTTATAAAGGAAGTTTAACATCTAATACTTTAAACCAGTGGGAAAAGAGGCACTGGAGAGGTATTGAAGAGTTATGCATATGGTTTTCGATTGAACAAAACATTATTGGTGAAATAACATTGTCGCTCACAGCTCGTAACGTGTTGGAAATAGGGAATAAGGGGTATTTTATGTGCGCTTAAATCACTTTCATCCTGTTCTGATAATTGCTTCATCGTGAGTCGATCAACAGTGTTATAAGTAAAATCATATATTTATGTGGTTTTATTTGAAAGGATCTGACAAATGTGAAGGTTGAACGTTTGTCTGGACAGACTAAACATGTCAGAAAGAATCACGATTAAATGATTTTCATTTTACAAGTGTATAGCATGAATTGACGGTCGAAGGGAGAGAACTCCAAAATTCTTCAAATCCGTGTAAACGGTAAAGCTGAAACTTATAGAAGTAGGATTTGTAATAAAGGAAAACGGATACAAGTTTTAAAGTTTTCTGTCAAAATATATACCACTTAAAATATCCCGAGAAGGACAAACCGTAATGAAAGAGGCTTGTAGAAGCATCTGATATTGTTTATACAATGGTTCACACGAGCAAGAGCAACGTGGTACAACACATCTAACACTGTAAATTCCTCGGTCACCCATTTAATATTTCCATACTCTTCATAACACCAACATTGATAGCTTCAAAGCGGAAACCAGAACCAAATTTGTGCGCTGGATTAGTTTTTTTAACATTAATATTGAAAAACCAATTTAAGCATATATACGTCTGGTTTCAATTTTGAATCAAGGGCGAGTAATTTGAGTACGAGATTTCTTTAAAACTCCCCGAGGTGTTCCAGTGCAGAGGATCGGAACATGAAGCCCAGGGTGAAGGAGGAAGTGACCGAATATCGTTTAGGTCGTACAGCTCAAACCTTTCGTCTACGATATATGATGATTTTACGTGCGTTTATTTGATAACAGCCTCGTGCTACTGTGATAAAACACCTTTAAGACGATTTACTAAAAGTTTGACATTTAGACACAAACAAGCTTGGTGGTAAGAGTAGAAAAGCTGTAATATATATGTCTATATACAGGATGTTGTGTTTCAGTGGAATGTCGCGTTTCTCTCATCGAGTGGTAGGAGTCAAGTCAATATTATATATATTCTATTATCAGTATCCTTTCTTTATATCAACTTCTATTGTCTGCATCCTTTCTTTATATCAACTTCTATTGTCTGCATCCTTTCTTTATATCAACTTTTATTGTCAGTATCCTTTCTTTATATCAACTTCTATTATCAGTATCCTTTCTTTATATCAACTTCTATTGTCTGCATCCTTTCTTTATATCAACTTTTATTATCAGTATCCTATCTTTATGTTAACTTACATTTGCAGCATCCTTTCTTTATATCAACTTTTATTTTCAGAATCCTTTCTCTATAACAACTCCTGTTGTCAGTATCCCTTCTTTATATCAACTTCTATTGTCAGCGTTCTTTCTTTATATCAACTTCTATCGCCAGCATTCTTTCTTTATATCAACTTCTATTGTCAGCGTCCTTTCTTTATATCAACTTCTATTGCCAGCACTCTTTCTTTATATCAACTTCTGTTGTCAGCATCCTTTCTTTATATCAACTTCTGTTGTCAGCATCCTTTCTTTATATCAACTTCTGTTGTCAGCATCCTTTCTTTATATCAACTTCTGTTGTCAGTATTCTTTCTTTATATCAACTTTTTTTTTCAGAATCCTTTCTCTATAACAACTCCTGTTGTCAGCATCCTTTCTTTATATCAACTTCTGTTGTCAGCATTCTCTTTATATCAACTTCTATTGTCAGCGTCCTTTCTTTATATCAACTTCTATTGTCAGCGTCCTTTCTTTATATCGACTTCTATTGTCAGCGTCCTTTCTTTATATCAACTTCTGATGTCACCATTCTTTCTTTATATCAACTTCTATTGCCAGCATCCTTTCTGCATATCAACTTATATAGACAGCATTCCTTTCTGTATATCGACTTCTATTGGCAGCATTCCTTTCTGTATATTAACTTATATAGACAGCATTCCTTTTTGTATATCAACTTCTATTGTCAGCATTCCTTTCTGCATATCAACTTCTATTGGCAGCATTCCGTTCTGCATATCAACTTCTATTGACAGCATTCCTTTCTGCATATCAACTTATATAGACAGCATTCCTTTCTGCATATCAACTTATATAGACAGCATTCCTTTCTGCATATCAACTTATATAGACAGCATTCCTTTCTGCATATAAACTTATATAGACAGCATTCCTTTCTGTATATCAACTTATATAGACAGCATTCCTTTCTGTGTATTAACTTCTATTGACAGCATTCCTTTCTGCATATCAACTTATATAGACAGCATTCCTTTCTGTATATCAACTTATAGAGACAGCATTCCTTTCTGTATATCGACTTCTACTGGCAGCATTCCTTTCTGTATATCAACTTCTAATGTCAGCATTCCTTTCTGCATATCAACTTCTATTGGCAGCAATCCTTTCTGCATATCAACTTATATAGACAGCATTCCTTTCTGTATATCAACTTCTATTGTCAGCATTCCTTTCTGCATATCAACTTATATAGACAGCATTCCTTTCTGCATATCAACTTATATAGACAGCATTCCTTTCTGCATATCAACTTATATAGACAGCATTCCTTTCTGTATATCGACTTCTATTGGCAGCATTCCTTTCTGTATATTAACTTATATAGACAGCATTCCTTTTTGTATATCAACTTCTATTGTCAGCATTCCTTTCTGCATATCAACTTCTATTGGCAGCATTCCGTTCTGCATATCAACTTCTATTGACAGCATTCCTTTCTGCATATCAACTTATATAGACAGCATTCCTTTCTGCATATCAACTTATATAGACAGCATTCCTTTCTGCATATCAACTTATATAGACAGCATTCCTTTAGGCATATCAACTTATATAGACAGCATTCCTTTCTGCATATCAACTTCTATTGGCAGCAATCCTTTCTGCATATCAACTTATATAGACAGCATTCCTTTCTGTATATCAACTTCTACTGTCAGCATTCCTTTCTGCATATCAACTTCTATTGGCAGCATTCCTTTCTGCATATCAACATCTATTGGCAGCATTCCTTTCTGTATATCAGCTTCTATAGACATCATTCCTTTCTGCATATCAACTTATATAGACAGCATTCCTTTCTGTATATCGACTTCTACTGGCAGCATTCCTTTCTGTATATCAACTTCTATTGGCAGCATTCCGTTCTGTATATCAGCTTCTACTGACAGCATTCCTTTCTGCATATCAACTTCTATTGACAGCATTCCTTTCTGCATATCAACTTCTATTGACAGCATTCCTTTCTGCATATCAACTTCTATTGCCAGCATTCCGTTCTGTATATCAACTTCTATTGTCAGCATTCCTTTCTGCATATCAACTTCTATTGACAGCATTCCGTTCTGCATATCAACTTCTATTGACAGCATTCCTTTCTGTATATCAACTTCTATTGTCAGCATTCCTTTCTGCAGATCAACTTCTATTGACAGCATTCCGTTCTGCATATCAACTTCTATTGACAGCATTCCTTTCTGCATATCAACTTATATAGACAGCATTCCTTTCTGCATATCAACTTATAAAGACAGCATTCCTTTCTGTATATCAACTTATATAGACAGCATTCCTTTCTGCATATCAACTTATAAAGACAGCATTCCTTTCTGCATATCAACTTCTATTGACAGCATTCCTTTCTGTATATAAAACTTCTATTGACAGCATTCCTTTCTGCATATCAACTTATAAAGACAGCATTCCTTTCTGCATATCAACTTATATAGACAGCATTCCTTTCTGTATATCGACTTCTACTGGCAGCATTCCTTTCTGTATATTAACTTCTACTGTCAGCATTCCTTTCTGCATATCAACTTCTATTGGCAGCATTCCTTTCTGCATATCAACATCTATTGGCAGCATTCCTTTCTGTATATCAGCTTCTATAGACAGCATTCCTTTCTGCATATCAACTTATATAGACAGCATTCCTTTCTGTATATCAACTTATATAGACAGCATTCCTTTCTGCATATCGACTTCTATTGGCAGCATTCCTTTCTGTATATCAACTTCTATTGTCAGCATTCCTTTCTGCAGATCAACTTCTATTGACAGCATTCCGTTCTGCATATCAACTTCTATTGACAGCATTCCTTTCTGCATATCAACTTATATAGACAGCATTCCTTTCTGTATATCAACTTATATAGACAGCATTCCTTTCTGTATATCGACTTCTACTGGCAGCATTCCTTTCTGTATATTAACTTCTATTGACAGCATTCCGTTCTGCATATCAACATCTATTGGCAGCATTCCTTTCTGTATATCAACTTCTATTGTCAGCATTCCTTTCTGCATATCAACTTATATAGACAGCATTCCTTTCTGCATATCAACTTATAAAGACAGCATTCCTTTCTGTATATCAACTTATATAGACAGCATTCCTTTCTGTATATCGACTTCTACTGGCAGCATTCCTTTCTGTATATTAACTTCTATTGGCAGCATTCTTTTCTGCATATCAACATCTATTGGCAGCATTCCTTTCTGTATATCAGCTTCTATAGACAGCATTCCTGTCTGCATATCAACTTCTATAGACAGCATTCCTGTCTGCATATCAACTTATATAGACAGCATTCCTTTCTGTATATCGACTTCTACTGGCAGCATTCCTTTCTGTATATCAACTTCTATTGACAGCATTCCTTTCTGCATATCAACTTCTATTGACAGCATTCCTTCCTGCATATCAGCTTCTATTGTCAGCATTCCTTTCTGCATATCAACTTCTATTGACAGCATTCCTTTCTGCATATCAACTTCTATTGCCAGCATTCCGTTCTGTATATCAGCTTCTATTGTCAGCATTCCTTTCTGCATATCAACTTCTATTGACAGCATTACGTTCTGTATATCAACTTCTAATGTCAGCATTCCTTTCTGTATATCAGCTTCTATAGACAGCATTCCTTTCTGCATATCAACTTATATAGACAGCATTCCTTTCTGTATATCGACTTCTACTGGAAGCATTCCTTTCTGTATAGCAACTTCTATTGACAGCATTCCTTTCTGCAGATCAACTTTTATTGACAGCATTCTTTTCTGCAGATCAACTTATATTGACATTATTCCGTTCTGCATATCAACTTCTATTGCCAGAATTCCTTTCTGCATAGCAACTTCTATTGGCAATATTCCTTTCTGTATATCAACTTCTATTGACAACATTCCATTCTGTATATAAACTTCTATTGACAACATTCCTTTCTGCACATCAACTTCTATTGACAACATTCCTTTCTGTGTATCAACTTCTTTTGACAGCATTCCTTTCTGTGTATCAACTTCTTTTGACAGCATTCCTTTCTGTGTATCAACTTCTTTTGACAGCATTCCTTTCTGTGTATCAACTTCTTTTGACAGCATTCCTTTCTGTGTATCAACTTCTTTTGACATTAACCTTCTCTGTATATCAACTTCTATAGGCAGCATTCCGATCCTTTCCTTTCATTATTGTGTTGCTGCCAGTATTTTGTTGTTACCATCCTGTCATTCATACCATTTATTTCCGGATATATAGAGGACAGCTGCTGTCTATCCTTGCACATATTATTATTTCGGGAGGTAGAACAATAGGTATTTGACGAGTACCGCAGATTCGAGTGCAATATCAACTTGTCTATCAAACGAGATGAGATGAACATGGTATTTGGCAATACAAAATAGGCAATTCGTCATTATAATCATTATATCATTATTTCTGTGCATTATGTCTGCGGTAAATTTTGACGTCCCGCGAATGTCGATAAAGTTTATCGCCACTAAGTATTGTAACCATAGAGGTTATCTTTGCTGCATCTGGCTTGATAGATGGTTTATTTCACTCTCAGAACAGAGCATCACTCTCCATCTAAGCCAGATACAATTCTTGTATTGTTACCAGCCTTATATTGCTATCATCATGCTATCATCTACAACCATTTCTCGCCTGATATCAGTATTCATTTCTATGATTACACGCCGAAAAGCATCATCCATTTTGGACATCCCTTCCTCGACATCCTACATTGTTATCATTGTTTTCCGCAGCTGATCCTCTTCTGTTACTTCCTCCGGGAACATCAATTCCTACATTGTTGTCCTTTCTTTCCGCATATCATCCCATTCTATTAAAGTCCTCTGGGAACATCTTTCTACATTTTAATCCTTGCTTTCCACAGCTGATCCTCTTCTGTTACCGCCCTCATCAGTTCCTACATTGTTGTCCTTGCTTTCCGCATATCATCCTATTCTATTACCGTCCTCTGGGAACATCTTCCTACATTGTTGTCCTTGCTTTCCGCATGTCATCCTATTCTGTAACCATCGTCTGGGAACATCTTCCTACATTGCTATCCGTGCTATCCGCATATTATCCTTTTTTGTAACCGTCCTCATGGAACATCTTCTTACATTGTTATCATTGTTTTCCGCATGTCATCCTCTTCAGTTACAATCGTCTGGGAACATCTTCCAACATTGTTATCCTTGTTTTCCGCAGATCATATTCTTCTGTTACCGTGGCCTGAATACATCTTCCTACATTGTTGTCTTTGCTTTCCGCATATCATCCTCCCCTGATTCTGTCCTCTGGGAACATTTTCCTACATTGGTATCCTTGCTTTCCGCACATCATCCTATTCTATTACCGCCTTCTGGGAACGTCTTTCTCCATTGTTATCCTTGTTTTCCGCATATCATCCTCTTCTGTTAACGTCCTCTGGGAACATCTTCCTACATTGTTATCCTTGCTTTCCGCATATCATCCTCTTCTGTTACCGTCGTCTAGGAACATCTTCCTACATTGTTATCCTTGCTTTCCGCATATCATCCTCTTCTGTTTCCGTCCTCCGGGAACATCAGTTTCTTCCTATACATTGTTATCCTTGCTTTTCGCATATCATCCTCTTCTGTTACCGTCGTCTGGGAACATCTTCCTACATTGTTATCCTTGCTTTCCGCAGATCATCCTCTATTGTTACCGTCGTCTGAGAACATCTTCCTATATTGTTATCATTTCCGAATATCATCATCTTCTGTTACCCTCCTCTTGGAACATACTCCTACATTGTTATCCTTGCTTTCCGCAGATGACCCTCTTCTGTTACCGTCCTCTGGGAACATATTCTTACATTGTTATCCTTGCTTTCCGCGTATCATCCTTTTCTGTTACCGTCCTATGGGAACATCTTCCTACATTGTTATCCTTACTTTCCGCAGATGATCTTCTTATGTTATCGTCCTCTGGGAACATATTCGTACATTGTTATCCTTGCATTCTGCAGATCTGTCCGGGGCAGTCAGTGGCCAGTTTCTAAATTCTTAAAAAGTAATCCACTTAACAGTTTATTAGATAAGATAGTAAATGTTACTTTTGGTTGATTCCCTTTCGATATTACTTAAGTTCCTAATGGGAACGCAAAGTTTAACCTATCACCTTGAAAACGAAATTGACATATGTATATTCAAGAAACAAATAGATTTGGCCTATTCTTTCTCTCTAATTCTGTATTTTTTCTATTATATTGGTTCATTCGGACTGTATACAAAATGTAGATGTGAAATGTAATAACATGGAGAGGGCTTTGGACAACTTGCGTTTCACTTCTGTGACTAAAATATGTTTAAATAACAGAAAAACAATCGCTATCTTTGTCCCTAAGACATCAAGTTCAATGGCTGCTTTATCTATCGTTCGAATGAACTATCGACCAATACTCAGTCGGTATGAAGATACTTACAGTTTGTCGTTATGACTTGTTCTCGGTAGATATGGAATTAGAAATAGGGTTTGTGTTAAAATCGATACGAATGTAAGCCAATGAGTGATGGTTATGATAATAGTATATGGGGACTCCTCGATATCTGAAGAACAAAAGAAACTTGGTTAAATCCATCTCAATTTGACGAACATAATTTAGACTACGTTGAATGATTTTAAGACGCTTCGAAACTGTTGCTTACATTTGTTTATCTCCCTTTGACCGTCACCGCTCTACATTTTCCCAGGTTGCTATGTTAGAGATTGCACAACGAATGAGTGTTGAAGATCGAAAATATTCCAACGAGATGCACGATTGCACTTTTTTAATGTTGTGATTTAAGAGCGAAACAACAACTTTTCTTTTTTAAGTTTGCACTTATATTTTGGCTGCATGTTTACTAACATGAAAAATACGTACAAAAAATATCAAGAATTGAACATTTTAAGCGGTATTCGATCCTCTGATTACAAAAGTGGTACGACATCACTGTCGTCGACTTAACTTGTTTTGGTTACACTCGTTGAATAACTTTAAAATGGTTAGAATACACAATAGTTGTTTCAATTGACAAAAGTTATTTCAGAAAGACATTCACCACATGCATGCAATAAGAATATAGCTTGGTGTACGTGTGTGGCTGTGACTTTCATCAATGTTTTATATGGTATTACCGTGTCATTACTGGCATACAGCCAGAGAGCAAATGATAAAATATATCTTCTTCTCTATTACGAGTAAACTTGATGCCGTTAACGTGAGTGTATATTTCGTTTGTAAGATTTTGCATAGACTACAATATATCCCGTTATACAATAAGGAGAGGGACGACAATAGAAATGGCTTTACTTAACGCAAGGAATTAGATGGATGTGATAGACGTCTTTGCTTGACGCTAAATCAAATGATGTAGTTTTAAACGAAGTGAAACGAACAATACAATTACGCCAACAGAACATCCTTGAAAACTTTCCATGTGTATGATTTTAAGACGTTTAAAAATGAAATTGAATTACCTCCCTTGGACCATCACGTGCCAACGTGTCGAAGCCAAAGAGGAGAGAACGAATATGTAATTGAGGTTACTGAAAAGTAATACAAAGTCATATGTGATCATGTACACACTCGAGGGTAAGATATAATTACTAACAATATATCAACACTAAAATCAATGCCTTTATTTCAACACTGTCGGACAAACTGGTGTAAACATGGTAATGTAAGCCGACAAAATAGATTTGTTCTTTCTCGATAATCCAGAGTATAGGCTAACGCTCTGAGTAGATTTATCGGAGCGTATACTCTGTATTATCGAGAATGGGCTTTGTTCAAATGTTAACCTATTGATACGTTAATTTCGTACATGCACTCCCGGGCAAAAGAAACGCCTACCCACAACATGACAGATAGTTTAATCAACGAGTTACTTAAATGACGGAGTTACGTCATTATTATCTCTAGGGACCAACACAAACGAATTGTAAAATTTTGTAACATTCTCTGTACTTCTTTTCGAAAAAGATGTCGTCGTTTTGGAAACTCCTTCACTAGGCGAGATAGGAGAATGAAATTGGACATTTTGGTTTATTCTTTAGAAAAATGCGTTAACGATAGTCCAAAAAGGTACATTGTGTCAAATACATTTTGTATAAGCTTATCTCCATACTAGTAGTATATCAATTCTTAGTTTAAATGTTAAACAGTGTTTAAAAAGCGAGTTGACACCGATTGTTTGAGTACACATGAAGTACAGCTACCATATCCTGATGAATTAACTTATGTATACTTATTCACAAGAAAATTGATAATTACGTAGACTCAAAACTGACTTTATCAGCTTCAGTATTTTGTGTTTTTACCATGTTGAAAATGACTAGGCGTTTCTTTTGTCCATTAGTGTATCTCTTTGTATGTGTTCGACATTTGGAAAGATGTCGAATGAGATATCGTTTTCACAGTTGATTTTACCAAATGTCATTATCAAGTAGGCTTACAGACACCACACTGCTTTTACATCATCAGTACAATTATCACTATGTTATGATGTCACAAATCTGATGACATCACAATACTATGACGTCATACACGTGATGACGTTAAAATACCAAGACATCATCACACTGATGGTATAACAGTACAGTACTGTGTTCAGAGAGGTATACTCATAAAAACTAATGAAGAATGTTACACCTTGGTGAAATCTTTGATAAGGATATAAAAAAATGTAATGTAAATGTAAAATGCTTCTTAAAATTAATTTTTTGTAAATATTATGTTTTCTTTGGATAAAATAAAACATCAACATCAACTTCTAAGATTGTTACCGTCACAAGTAAGAGTTCAACACGGAAATCACTAAGCATTCAGCCATATTGAACATATGTGATGCTGGCCAGTTATCAGAGGTTTATTTAGGCTGTCTGAAAGACATGCCCATGCTAAACACTACGTATATTTTATCAGAGCTTTTTATATATTTTGTAACATTGCAAATGAACGATGTTTCCGCTTTAACTGTAAACATTTAATCTATAGTCAGTGAAATATACATGGAACGAATGACATTTCTGATTGGTCCATGACAGTCCCCACGTGCGTCTCACACCTTGTATGCTGATATCGTCCCGGGTCACGTGGGGCACGCCCTATGACGTCATCACAGATAACATCTGTACCTTACACATGCGTTGGTGGCGTACGATGATGGACACATCTCACTGCCTGTCTATATATGACCTAAAGTAAATCTTTATCATTCTATTTGATCAGATTTGGATCCAAATTTCTATATCTGGTGTTCATAGTCCCCGCCCTGTTTCAAGTGTTATGTACGACATTACCCCAAATGAGGAAATTAATTTCCACTTACGCGAAGAGGTGGGGGAGTTCACATGCGACTTGATGAAGTGATGACTAGCATATATCATATTGTATATTGATAACAACCCTACACACGTGCGTGCGATACGTGACGAATGTACGTATACTATTAAGGCAGAGAAACTGTATGTGTTCAGTAAATTGGTAAACGATTGAATCGTTTCGATTTGATTATATTTATTTTTAAAAAAATAAATTTTATTTTCGTTATAAAACCTAGGGAAAGTATAAATGGTATGTTGTTGGTATTTTTGTGAATAGTTGAGTAGTTGATGCTGGCTTATACATTGTTTTGTACAGTTTTTATAATGTTCGCGGACTAATAGTCTGTGTATTTTGCAAGGAAACATTTGGTTATAACTATTATATATATATGCCCGTGATTAAGAACATAAATATATCAAAGGTTTAAAAAGGTTTTAAAACAATACGCCTATTTACAATTGCAAAGATAGACACGTTACTAACAATTAAACACTTTTATTTGAAATGTTGTCTAACAGAATGTATATTAGATGTGAAATATCTTGGGTGTTAAATACATGTAGACATATGCTCTTTCAGTACCGGAAATAAATAAATAACATAAAGTGAAAGATAAACGTGATATTCCAAAGATAACAAACTGACAAATGAATAACCTTGTTCCACTAAACCAAGTTCAGTGTTGGTTAAAGAACTCCCATGCTTTGATTTTGTTTCTTTGAAACTTGACCATAACACTTTATCGAGTCCCTGCTTTAGAGTTGTTTCCCCTTGTAGTCACCGCCAGATGGCGTGATAGATGTCACCGTCGCCCCAGCTTGCCTCAATGAGGAAGTTTCTGTAACAGTTAATTTCAAATAAGTCTTTGGAATGGTTATGAGAATCCCTTTTAACGATGTTAAACATGCCGGATTGGAAAGCCTGCCACTTAGATAGAAGGACAGCGTCGTCATGTGAGCACTAAATTAATTGTTCGTTTGAGTTAACTGACGTTGAATGACAGACCCCTTTGAAGTTACCGACCTCCACAGAATGACGGTATCACACGTAGCGTGTCTTGTGTCAGTCCGCCATGTATTGCTCCGCGGGGTGTAGTGCGGATTGAGCCATCTCCCAGGCGTCTCTGATACTAAGCAGACGCTGGAATGGTGAGCTGGCACCGGGCTGGAGAATTGGTCCTGTCAGGACTACACCAATAGGTCTGCTAACAGCATTTGCTGATAATGTACGGTTACCCGACTGTGTCATATTGAATAAAGTTCTCATTAGGAATCGTGTTTTCTGTTAGATAATAACATTCTAAGAAAGATAAACTTCAACATGACACTAAATGCGTTCTCTTACTAGATGGTTATTTGGATTGTTACAATTGGATGTCTCATATATCATAATATATATAATTCAGTTTTACTTATATCGTAAAATCCGCATCATTATAAGAAAAACCGTATGATGTATTGCAAGAAAAGGATTACAAATGTTAGATATAACCACTTCGTAACGTATTATGTTTGTAAGCAAACGCAAAAAATAGTCACAATGACATCAGTATGTCCTGCCACAGCTTCCATAGTTTTAATCGGACGAGAACCGAGTAACAAGTTTTCGGGCGATGAAATACACCCAATGAATTCTAGCAAAATCTCGAGTTACTCTTCGGTGTCTAGCATCTCGCTGATTATACACAGGTTTGTAAATCAGAGGATGTCACTCAAAGACAAGTAGCTCCCCGATTGAAATCAAAGGATTCCCAGGAGCAGAAGATGGGAAAGTTTCGAGGGGGACACCCGGAGGAGAGAAGGTTGATTGAGGCTGGGATAAGAGTTTAGTTCCGGGGCTTGGCCAACCAACATGTACCTCTGTAAAAAGATCGGATACTGACATTTACTTCATTACATATCTCATTTTAACATTGAAAGGAGCTCGCAAAAACTTTATCTCAGAAGCTAGGGCAATCTAGATATGCATAAATTGTGCCGACTTGTGAAGGATTCCTTTATGCATGTTCTGGATGTAGGTCTATAAAGGGTATTGTAGCTCTATGTTTAGCTGGGAACTAGGTGGGGGCCACTTGGTATGATGTATGCTTGTTGGTAAGCCCTTGAAGCTGATAATATCATACCACCCAAGTATGCTGTGATAATTCCCTGACACTGAAAGGTCCATAGCCTATCGTTTATGTATGGTTGCTGCACAATAAGTAGGCGAATTCTAACGGGTTATAAAGAGGTTGCAGTGACATTTATATAGATATTAGGATGCATAGTTTCACAATGAATTATGATTTGACAGCTATGAGTAGAATGTGTACCAGAGAGAGATACCTAATCAGATACCAGGACTAGTATTATTATTTAATTATTGGACTTGAGCTTTTGAACGCTCGAATGTTTTCAAATTTTAACGCTCGAATTTTCAATTTTCGAAAAACGACATCGAAACTTACATATCGGTAAACAGTTTCCGTTCGGATTCTTTCATATTTCAGCGGGCTGTCGACAGGGATATTCTCTCTTCCCATACCTATGTATATGTGTTGAGGTATTAGGTAATATGATTAGAAATGATGCAAACATCCACGGCATTAATGCTAGATGGTACCGAGCGCTGCCGTTATGATATTGTGCAACCGTTAGATCGATGTCCACGTTTTTTCTGGACTGAAGGTATATACGTAAATGTAGACAAGACTGGGGCTTCCTAGTTGGGAGCAGAGACACGTCCAAAAATGAAATTATCCCCTGTTAAACTATATTGGGTTCAAAATGCCTTTACATTATTGGGCATAAACTTAAGCTTAGAACTCAATTACATTATTAAAATGAAGTAGAATGAAAGGCCATAAGATGAACTTTTGGTCCGCAGTAACCTTCACTCCTCTGGGATGACCCACTGTGTTAAAATCATTAATCTAGACATTTGCTTCACAACGACTTTAGATGTCGAAACGTCGTCTTCACAGAATAAAGAAGTTGTATATTAATAAAATTATTATGTTCTTCTATATAAAACCCGTATTCAAATCTCATTATCAATGCCTATATCAAAGTAAATGCTTCATATTCAAAACAAACCCGATAAACAAAAACGATGTCAGATTATATGTCATACAAAGAATTTGTGACAGTTTTATGTTGACTTAATCTTATCATAGTTGTACTTGACAAGCAGACACAAACATTCTCAACCAAACAATATGGCATAACTGTAATAATTATCGTCACCGGTACAATGTATACAATCAACATATAAATAATTGGGATATTGATTCACAATGGAACACATTCTGACTGGAACAATGGACCAAATATTACATGATATAAAGATGCATCACCCATTCATTAACTGCCAACTTACAATGGTTCCCATACAATATTCTACGCGATATCCTACCAACCAATGAAAGCAGATATACAGTGCAACATTTGGAAGTTTGTTCTTGTGCGACCACCATGGACCGAATTGGAAGGTTAGCTTAGAGAAAAAGCCCAAGTAGGAATAACTTTGAACAAGGAAAAGATGACAATTGATTTCTCAGAGAGAAAACCCATTAAACATAGATATCTTGATCTTCAGTCAAAGGTTGAACATAAACAGAAACAACGTCCAACCTTCTAAACATCAATATATAAACTATGTGACGATTACAATGTAAATAGATGTACAATTGAAATGTTTAATAGAACGGCGCCACTCGTGAACATATCGGCTTTACCCCGTCACTCGATGAGCTAGAGATAAGTGATATCACAATGAAAACACAAAATATTATGTTTATTATATGCTTCTGTGGTCGGAAATATGGTGTTTTAAGTCAAAACTTGCTTCAATTGAGCGAGTTCTGGCGACGTCATACCATTGTTGGTCTACCACTTAGCAACTGCGATGACGTTGCGTTGATTGTAAACGTGACGTCAAACCAGTGTACACATGCCGTCATCCCCATTGTGATATTTATCACTGTGTTGAGAGAGTGATATAAAAATACAGTGATGGGAGCATATATTCTCAAACTGAGAAAACTCAGTCGCACATCGCTTAGCATATAATAAACATATATTCTATGAATTCGGGTCCACTTTCTTTTTATGTGAATATATTGTGTGATTGCGACCTATGTATACATGTATTCTCGAAATAAAAGTTTAAATAAATAATAAGGAAAACCAACTAAGTACATGTACTTCAAAGAATTTAAATGTTATACACAGGAAAGCATTGTGTAAAATAATTAAAATATGCATAACTCATCAACTATGTTGTTATGTAAATGTATGACGTATATATTGGGCAGTCGCAATAACATTCAATGTTATCATACAATGCTAATAATTAGAAGATATAATCTCTTGTGAAAATATGTGAACACAGTCTGCAAGCTAGACACACAGGTAGATTATTTTAAAAGAGACTAAATAACACCTCGCTATCATATAGTCATTCAGACGAACGCCAATATATATATATATATATATATATATATATATTGTATATATATATTGTAGATTTATATCAATTTGCAATTTGCTACACCAAAAACATTTTAATAACAGTTTACACATTTTAAAAATTAAAACAAAACTTACTGAGTGAACCCAAAATAGATATAATAAGGTACCTGCCACAAAGAACACAGGTATAAAGGTATTCCAGATATACCACTCTTGACAACATAATGTATCTGACATATACATTATACATGATGTAAATAGCAGTGTACAATTAGCCACATCAGTACAACCACAGAACTGAGATAAACCACTGGTTCACAGCGAGGTTCAGGCAGCATAGCTCTGTGACTGTTCAACATGTGTTTGAAACATAATGAGGAAGCTGATTGACAAGAAGATACCGTTGAAGAGAAATCAAAACGTTAAATGAATTTTTAAATATTTAAAATAGACCCTTGTTTACGGTTTAAATTCTAAAATGGCATCGCTGATTCTCTAGAGCAATGACTGCTTTTATTAGAAACCAGAGAAACAGAGAACGAACAACAGGAAACACGTATAGTAGAGCAAAAATAGAGCAAATAACGCTCCAATGCGAATAAAGTGATATGTTATGATATATTTATGATAGAGTAATATAAAATAATAAAGAACCTGCAGATGAATGTGGGAACAAATAAACAGAAAAATATATTATGTATCTTAGAAAACAGCAATATTGCTAAGCATAAAAGGAAATAAAATTATTTCTTTTGAGTAGTTTTTGGCCAGGTGAAAATATGGAGGTAATTAATACATGCTATTGAACTCCATGTTTAGTTTGTTGTTTCTGTCCTGCGACTATATACGTATAGGTCCCTGGTTAAAGCATTAAAGCTAGGGTTACACTGAATTACGAGGTACTGTCATCAGGAAACTAGCATGTACTTTATGCATCAAGTGTGTCGTGTTGAAAATAGTTTATTGCAGCCAGGTTGGACATGTGTTAGCGAGATACTGCTGACCCGTGAGAACATACAACTGTTTATTTATCTTCACCGCTTGTCTTCGAACCTCACTCGAACTCTTGAAATTCCAAATCGCCTTTATCGTTAAGCGTTCAAGTATCACTAAAACGAATTGGGCGAAAATGTGGCTTTATAGACTGACCAGCTATATGTTTATTCTATACAAAAATGTTCGTACGTACGTTGATATTACTAGAATATAGGATATTTTTTTCTGATTCAAAGTTTCTTTTCATCAACCGACAGTCAATCATTAGATATATTAAAAGTTGTATGTAAAGCAGTAGATATATTATAAAGATTAAATTATATTAGAGAATTAAAAGTTTCCTTGTTTTATGAAAGTATTTATCTGAGAATTGGAATTGACTGAAATGGTACATTCTAGCAAATTTAAGATATCTATTCATGTGAAAATTATGATCTAAGTATAAGATTTGATTGAAACATATTTTATTCAGTCAAGAAAGGGATTGGGCACAAGTTATCCAACTTATAAAAGCCATTTCCAGGTAATTACAACTTTGATATCACAACAATGCACACAAGAGATGGACAGGTGGTAAGGATATTTACAAGTATAAGATCATAAGTTTTGGATATAATTCTTATGTATAATTGAAACCTGATTGATTTACCCCTAACCCTCAATTGAGAAATAGTTAACTCTTTCTTACAAACCACAAAGCAGTCTTTGTTTGGCATTCTAGAAGATGAAGTGATGAAGAATGAACACACATGTTTGTGGATCAACAACTTCTTTATTCTATATAGGCGACTTCATACCATAACTTGCTTGACAACGAATAAATCTGTCGAAATGTCGTTTACATAGAATAAAGAAGTTGTTGACCCGTACTAAAGTTCTTCATTCTCGAAAACAATGCTTCGTAGAACAAAATCTGATTTTGTCACAAAGTATTCCCCTAAACGTAAAGTATAAACGACCATTGACAATTAATTGACAATAATCATATAACTTTCTCATTAAAAACTCTAATCCAAAAGGAACGATGAAGTTATTTCAAATTCATAAATGTTATGATTATGATTTTTGGAATAAAACCGACCAATCATCAATCGCTATTCAACATTTCCAGATGATATACTACTTTCCTAACAAGTTTTATAGATGTTAGTACCACTGAAACACACAGCGTCCATCCTACACGCTGTAAATGATTTGCTTCCATGCAGGCTGTGATGTTAACATGTGAGGTTTCTCAAACCACTTGAAGATTCTCCCTCCTTCACTCTAAGCTAGTAGTTCCTTTAGTTTCTTTACTTTCCAGTATCTACGTGTGTGGGCTGATCGCGGCATGAAATAAGGGGCGCAAGTCGGAGATTTAGTTCTCGTAACATTCGTCAAGCGTTAGACACTGGACCTAGCCTGTTTATCCGCCACGGTTAACTGATTATTCCAATAATTTACATGTTCAACGACGGGGCTCACAAAGATGGAAGAATCCAGACTTCGAGCTGGCTTCCATTGGCTTCCCTTGGTAAACAAACTGAGTAATAATGTAAATTGGTGCGGCACCACCGGTGCACTTAAAACTACGACCTTTATCGATTGCACCCGTGTTTTAATAACATATCATTGGTCCTGATGGCCTCCACGTGTCCTAGACGGCTGAAACCTCTTTAAAAAGAAAAGTCAAATGCGCCCTTTGTACTAAATTAATTCCAAGCCCTATCGATTATAATTTTTATGATTTCCTTCAAAAGAAATATGTGTAAACATTTCCGCGCAAGTAAGCACAATATGGGTACAAATCCACCAATGAAATTGTCGAAAAAGTGTAATCTCGGTTGACATGTTTCACTGCGCATGCGTGGAAGCACAGAGGGCGCCCCGCCCTATCAAAATAGCGTTTGAAGTGTAAACGAGGCGGTGACAGGCTCGCTCCTTCTGGTCCCTGACTCTCCCCCTTCTAGAGTCACGACCGCCAACTCGTGCTATCTTCAATGGTCCAAGAGGCGGCGTCCATCAACAGAGGGGGTCAGAACGCGCCCCCTGGCGGACAGACGCGCGTGAGAGGAGGCAGACGGGAGGGACGTGAGGACGACATACACCAGCTGCCTGCAACATCGTAAACAACAGCTGATCATAGCACACGTGCTGATAACAGGGACCAACTCTGCTCATCGTAGTACCTATGGTGCTTGCGACTTATGCGTTTACTGTAGTAGTAGTGGTGGTAGTAGTGGCAGTAGTAGTAGTAGAAGTAGTAGTAGTAGAATTAGTTGTTGTTGTTATAGTAGTAGGAGTAATAGTAGTAGTAGTAGTAGTAGGAGTAATAGTAGTTGTAGTAGTTGTTGTAATCATAGTAGGAATAATAGTAGTAGTAGTTTGTGTGATAGTAGTAGTAGTAGTAGTAGTAGTAGTAGTAGTAGTAGTAGTAGTAGTAGTTATGGGGTTAACTCTGTACATACACTAAGATAAGGTATCGTTACAATTCCATTCGAATGTATCCAACGAAATACTATAGAAAAATAAGTTTCATAAGGCATAGGTGACCATTTAAAATAAATACTCATTCTACCATGACATTTTAAAATCCTTGTTCTTGATTGGTTTATTTTATGGTCGAACGGAGGTTCGAACGGCGATTTTCCGCGTTTGGATACATGATGACGTAAATTCTAGGCCAAACCATGTCATTGAATAACATGGGTAAACCTGCGTTCCATAACAGCGAGCGCTTATAATCGCTCATTGATTGCTCAATGTAGCGCTCAAGTAGCGCTCAAGTAGCGCTCAAGTAGCGCTCAAGTAGCGCTTATTCTCTCCTGTACGACACGGTGCAAAACCTCAAAGTTCGTTCGCTTTGCTACGTAGCGCTATATTGAGATATCGCGTTCAAGAGAGGTTTAAAACTCTGAAACCTCTCTTGAACACGGCCCAGTTATCTTCACTTTACGGTTTCCATCATATGTTCCTTCTAAGCAATTTTATCTGTGTATCTGTTTTGGAAAATAATGCTAATTTGGTCCGATGTTTTAAACGGTGAAACTACAGTAGTCGATCAAGACCGCGATAAGCCGTGTCGGTTCGGATACAATGACGTCATAAGCTCAATCAGTTATGACGTCACAGGAAATGGTCGCGTCAATTTGACAAGTGGTGGAGGAAAGCTTTCAAGGCGGAGAAACCTTAAGATTTACAAACCTGTATGTTCTATTTGATTAAAATCTATGTTGTCACTTAATCATCATATTTGAATATGAATGAATTTTTAATTTCACTGTTTATTCAATTTCTACCGCATCGAAAACAACGGAAATGTGATGCGTCATACCCTTTTTTATCATTCGAAGCCTCACGCTGACGCGTTCGGCTCCGAATGATAGAAATCGGTATCAAAAAGTTAAAACACAGTAGGTTTATCTCCTAAATTACCTCACTGTATTATTATCTCCTGTCCAGTTTAACGAAGTTTCATTAGTGAGCAGCACAATCAGGAGAAGGTATGTCGTGTACACGCACCTGCGTCCTGTACCAGTTCAATATCAATGCAATCATCTCCATCCTTCAGGTGTGCAAGGTTCACAGATCCACCTCTACTAGTGAAAACTGTTAACATATAAACTATAAACCAAGTTTCAATATATGTGAATATCAGTAAGCGATCTTTGGAAAGTGAATATAAATTATAAACATAGACTTCAGAGCTGTCCAATACCTCACTTCGTATGTGGACTGACAATTATTCCCTAAATATTGATTTATTTATTCATATTCATTCATATTCATTCATATTCATTCATATTCATTCATTTGAAAAATTATCATTAACCAACATATTCATAGGAAAACTGCCATTACCAAACATTTTCATATAAAAATTTACATTACCAAACATTTCCATATAGAAATTACCATTATCAAACATTTTCAAATGAAACATTACCGGAGATAAGGGAATGTTTTTACATCTATTTAACATATTGACTATGAATTATTATGCATCATGCAATCTTGATATTTTCTCTTTTGCTTAACACTGTACCAGTTTTAGTTCTATATCATTTTTCAAAATGTACTTGAAAATTCACTTTTCACTCCTCTTAAATTTATAAACTTACGTCAAAATTCCTAAGTCTGATGGCTGAAATGATTTCATACGGAAATAACCTATATGAAATATTGTATACTGCATCACTTAGCCAGTGTTCAATCTATGTAATTATAATGTGTTGTTTGTTTCATTATCGATCCGTCAGTGTATATATTAATATGGTTTCATGCATCCATGTATGTGTAATAATGATTATGGACCATCTGTACATATGTTCAAAATTAAATAATTATTTACTCTTTGCAAAGACATTGTCTTTTGTTGTCCGTATTCAACTTACAACATTTCAGTAAATGCATCTAAAGTTTTTATCATATATGAACGTGAAGCAAATTATATCTTATTTCAAACTTAAATGGAATTACAATTTAACTAAGTCCGCTATTAAACTTCAACGCCATGGTGCTTGCTATACATGAATACAAAATCATGAAAACAAATAATGTGGCACTAATCCAAATAGTGCCACATTACATGTTACAACCACTGCTGGTAATCGTTTGCTTAATTATGAAGATTCCACATCCTCAACATGATTTGTACTATTGCTATATAATTCTGTGACAGTCTTATTCAATTAAGTTGTTTGGCAAAGAATTGGATGTGCAAGAATGTTTTAGTGTCATTTAAAAGATACAATATGGTTTGTTTTAATAATCTGAATGGACCAAAACCAATATCTGATGCAGAATGTGGCGTTGATGAATTAAGTACCACCCACATGCATCTGATACAATATATAGAAATTAAGTACGATATTAAAGTAACAACATACTAGGCTCACTAAAGATGTGCGATACTTTCATCAATTTGCGGTAATTAATTGGATATCAGAATACATTTGGAGAATATGTACTCTATGTATCTCTCTCCCCTCTCTGTTTTAGTCTCTGACTCTGCCTCTCTGCCTCTTTCTCTGCTTCTGTGTCTGAGTATATAGATGTGTTTCAAATCACTTCATCGATTTTCAGTTCTCTAAAATCTCAAGAGTTTCCAATGACAGGATGATTCAATTGATTGCATGATTGTGAAGACTAAAAAGAGTCCTGAAGCACTGAAGACTGAAGCAACACATCGCCATACTCTTCATCTAGACTATTGAAAAATATATTCAGAATAAAATGGATATTAGAATTTAAATGAATAACATTTTCAAATGTCCGAATAGTGTCTCCCATATATGATTTAGATTGCCGCCTATCAGAGTTTAATCAGCCCCAACCCACACGGTCTTCTCATCTGGCGACCATTAAGCATTTCATCTGAGGTACATTTTCAAATATTGAGTGCACACGTGCACCCCTGCTTGGTGCACATCCCCAGATAGACCAGCGTTCTCACGTGCTACCCCGGGGGCTCATTACTCGACATCCCTACCCTCACAAGTTCCCGTAATGCCGCACAGATGGGGGACAGAGTCACAGGCAATAGGAACAGCCCCGTACATACACCGCATAACTGGATCTGGTAGCGATATGAAATAATATTCCTCATCCAGTGAGTGTACCAGTGGATATGAGCTTGGCACGGCTGTCAGGCGGGAGATATGGCAATGATTGTTCCGGGATATTCCTTTGTTTACTTACCAATCGGACTCAGCCAATATTGTGATAATGATGTATCTCTTCCTAGGTGCTAAAAGCAATATCAGTGTTTCATACAAGTTATTGGCATTGCTGATCATTAAAATAGTGTGAAAGGATATTTGAGAATTAAACAAACTACATGATTATTTAAAAAAAATAAATGATGGGAAATGTATTTTCTATCCAATTTTATGTGATATTTCGACAATGTCAGTGGCAATACAATAAACAAATATCTATACTTGAACAGTTCACTTTCTGTTCAAACTGTGCACTGTTTGAGAATAATGGTTCTATTCTGAATGAACGCTGTCCAAGATTATCCAAAGCATTGGCGAATGATATCATTTAAACTTACACTGGTGTACTTACTACTACTACTACTACTACTACTACTACTACTACTACTACTACTACTGCTGCTGCTGCTGCTGCTGCTGCTACTACTACTACTTATACTACTACTTCTACTAATACTAATACTAATACAGCTGCTACCGCTACTACCTACTACTACTACTACTACTACTACTACTGCTGCTGCTGCTGCTACAAACTACTACCTTCAGTTGTCCCATAAATGGTGTATATGAGGCAAATGCGTGGAGAGTTAACTTTTAATTTTTTTCGATTTTAACATAACATAAGCCTAAGATAAATTTATTAAAACATTAAGAATACAAAATTATTTACTTAATTTACATACATGTAGTTACCATTACCTGGTATATACAATAAGTCGATAAAATAATAAATAATTATTATAATTATATGATATACATACAACGATTTTCAATTTGTTACACAAACAAATGAGTATCAACAACATCATCAGATTTAATAAGATAAAACAATAAGAAACTGATGTTCATAGACAAAAAAAAACTAGATAAAATAAGCTGTTCGTGCGGTAATATATCAACACAATCAGTTGGTATACAAAAGTTGTAGTAAAGGCTTGAATTCTGTTTGACCTGTTTGAGTTTCAACTACGCTCGATCAGCTTGATTACTTAGTTACTTATTAGCCAATACGAATTATAAAAAACGATAAAATGAGCGTATGTATTATCCATGATGATTACACTTTTTTTCAGAAACTTCGTCATTTATTTGCTATGGTTAATATTTAATGAGACCATGTTCCAGATGATTAAGGATGGTCCTACATTTGGATTCACTAACGCTGCAGCGGTCACTCGTAGAACAACAAATATGTAAACACGCGGTGAAGTTGAACCAAGTTCCACCAATATTACTCTTGTTGGAGTAATTTACTCCCCATAAATCACAGCCCATACGCTAAGCATCCTTCAAACGCCAGGACCTGTCCAGGATCAGAGAAGAAGCCAAATGTATCTCGTCCCATCCTTCATCGGTTCCACGGGTAGAGCCCGGCCCATTTGTCAGTCCGAGTTAGAGACTGGATAGAGAAACGTCGTATGCAATGGAGCCTTCGTAAACACATTGTGGTCATAAATCTCGATGTAAGTGAAGCAAGGAGAGCTGGGAAACTCATCGACATACTCGCCCGCCCCAAATAGAACCACTGGAGCACATCATAATGACGTCATGGACAATCGCAAAAGCATGATTTTGTAGTTTTTTTGCAGCCTGTGATTGGCCGTCTCTTTGCAATAGCATCTGGGGTCAAAGCTGTAAGCATAGTCTACCATGTTAAGTGCTATTCGCTGGGATTCACTTTGTAAACATCTAAATATTGTTCTTACTTTAAATATTGGAGATGAAAAAGCCCAACTGTTTAATGGTTTATGCTTTGCCTGGGTGTCAGAATATCGATGACAATGTTGAGAAATGTCAGAAGACACAAGAAGGCTGTCAAATGTTTGTTAGAGAAATTTAAGAAGATGACAAACGTTATCTTGGTATTGAGTCAATACATCCATTTTTGTTCTCAATGAAGTTGATCAATGAAGTTGAGAAATACTTGATAATGGAAATCAGTTAACTACAATGACGGCACTGGTCATTTGACTTGAAACAAAAAAAGAAATTTCTGTTTTAAAAAATCACATCCTTTAAATTATATTTAATTCCATAGCGTCATCATCATCTTTATTAGAATGTTTTGGTTTTTTTAAATTATAAGGTTTTTTTGCAAATATTCTATTGTGATGAACGGTGTTTAAACTTTTAAAATAGAGTTTGATTTAAGATGAGATATAAATCTATCTCTCAAATGTATAGTCACTTTATTTCTATTTTTCGTTTGCTATTGTTATTGCCAAAGTTTTTTTATTATAAAAGTATAACATTGTATGTAACTGAGACAAAAGTAAAAAAGTGTGAATGTGTGTCGCTGTCAAAACTTAATTGTACTTAACATTGTTGTTACATTTGTATAAGGTGTAATTCTGGAACATCAAAACTTGCTAAAGAAAGGAATATTCCCTTTATTAAATGTGAATCATGGGAGAATAAAAGAAATACTTATGTTATGTTAACAATATTAATTTAATAGAAAAAATACCTGAAAAACATCCTTAATGGTTAATCTCTGTTAAGAAGTATACAACATGCCATATAAAAGAAATGATTTTATCATATGTATGATTTTCAATTGTAAATTTCTCAAGTTTTCGATGTCAAACTCTAAAACAGAATAGTGCACGTGTTTAGTCATAGTCAAAGAATACTTCTACATTTATTTTTTTTTAAATTAAAAAATTTTATTTAAAATTTTTAAATTCTTGAATTATTTTGGGGATAGAACATAACTGTATTTCAACATATAAGACAAATTACTTTATGACATGTACTCTCTTAGATTTAGCTCCTCATAAATACATATTAACCACTTTTGCCTCTATATGCATGTTACCATATATTACCATAATGCCTTATAGTAACATTACATGTTTTAAGTCTCCCTTATTATATACTACCTCATATCACTAAACTTATATCAATATACATATTATTACTCTAATGTAGATTCCATGTATAATTTGTAGATTTGTACTCTGCCCCATGTGGGTGTCTGTTCAATAAAAATCTTATCTTATCTTATCTTATCTTATCATTCTATGTGAAAATGAATAACTGTGCCTGATTCTGCACACATTTCCAAATTTTAAACATGGTAGGGGTCATGTTGATGTAAATTTCATTTCCTACCCCTGTCGTCATTAAAGAAAGATAAACACAGTCACCAATTAATTCATTCAAACTACTGCAGATAGTCAAATGAATCTGATTTCTTTTTAAATGTTTCATTAATCGAAACCAACTGCGGTATAGTACTTTCTAATGCCTGGCAGTGTATATACAAATGTATGGTTATACAATTATATGTATTACATTAATAAGTATATATTCCTCACTGTCATGATTAAACATTTTTATTCGTACATTTAAATCAACGATGATGTACATTATAACCTAATTCAAACTCACATTTGGACAATTTCACAATGTTATAGAAGACTTGTCCATGGGATAAAACTTAACAGATTTTCCCATTGTCAGAAGTCGTTAACGAGACACTTTCCAGGCATTTCCGGGTTGGCAATGTTGCTATTTTTCTCTCCCTTTATCAAAAGTTTTTCCCAAAGTGAGTGGGTTCAAAGGTGACAGTTCTCTGATTGGCACTGAGAAAAGTTCCGTACCTCATGTCCGCTATTCATGTGGGTGCAATGGATTTTTTAAAGCTTTTGGACTCTTACATGATGTGAATTGGTATAAATCTAGATCTGTTAGCTATTACGATGTTTTGTCAAATGCTATTGGCGATGGTACGATAGCGTAGACTCCAAAACGAGGCTTAGGTTCTGTGAAACGCCCGTCTTTGCTGAAGCGCGGTTAGTTGGTGCTGACTTATTGGAGGCACGAGGTGCAGAGAAGTCTCTGGCTATTAGCATACCGAGGTAATAGGCGATAGACCCGTTATTGCTCCTATCAGAAAAAGGGTGCATGGTTTCTTGCCTCGTTTCTTCAGTTTCTTATCAGTACTGTTCACTTCCCCGCCCCGCGGTTCTGAAAGGCAAGACCGAAGCATCACGAACTTGCCGATTAACGCAGAGATTATACCCTGATAAGAAATATCGTCCGCCATTCGATAGCGGATCTCCTGAATGCCTGGAGAAAAATAATTTGTAATGAACACATAAGAAGCTTGCCCTGTCTGCCTTATCATAATTGTCTGATTGGGACGTCTGCTTGCGATTTCCGGTAATGTGTGAGATGCTATCGGGAGCGGCGTTTACTGCAGGATAAGTTGTAGAACATAGTGGTAGACAAATTGTAATACATTGAAGCACTATTAATCTGAGATGGATGCTTGGCTTTCACGGCGCTGTTGGCAGATGGCAAATTGTCTGACATGCTGGCTTGCCACTAATACTTGACGGGCACGAGAGGAATGTGAGAAGCTCGCACCCCTGTCGACAACAGTTTACGGTGGGAATTTAACAGAAATAACACTGTCTTTACTTTGTTCCAATGACAGAAATAACTAACTGTTCCAAAGGCGTTAATTACATTGCGCCGCACTGAATGTAACCGTGTACAATGTCGCTATCGGCGGAAAACTGTCACTGGAAACAGACAGGGCGGACTGTTGAGTCAGTTTATTTCTAGGGTGGTCGTTTACAATTTTATGTTTTTCTTTAAATTCAAAGTCGAGGCATGAGCTTGAGCTTTTAACAAAACCATAGAGATAAGGTTAAACATATAAATTTGAACCATGAAATTCAGGCAACAATATTACTGATTTACAATTGTGTTGGGAACAAAGCAAAATTCGTAAATCATAAGATTATAGTTACAATCATAGGGTAAGAGAAACACTAATATTTGGCTAATTGTGTCATTACTGGAGCGTGCATGTTTTAGTAAAGTTAAAATTGCAATATTGAATATATCATAAATATATTTATGTAGGCATAACTTCCTATTTCTGTTCCTATCCAGACTATTTCTTAAACTAGTATTTCAACTTATATCCATGTTCTCTACGTCCGTTTGCCAAAATTTCTCCATGTATCCAGTCATTTAATCCAAGGTTCCGTTAGTAATTTTATCCAATGAAATCAGATTGAAGGCTGACCTTTTAATGCTGTAAACTATGGAAGCTTATTATCAAAGCGATCTAGATGTCACTTGGCCGTGTTTGTTCATCAACGTTGCTTCAAGTTCAGTACGTGGGTCGAGTAGTGGGGTTGTCCTGTTCTTCCTCTGTCAGCCAGCTTATAAAGAAGAAACAGTTGCTATATATCATGTCCCCGAGCGACTCCATCATATCAGCACCCACCCCACCCTTCTCCTGCTAATCTACCATTAAAGCAGAGGTTAAATGTACTGCTTAATTCCCACCATCAAGTTCAAAGGGCCTCACAACATATTTTTATTATAACCGTCAACTATCCTAGAGGCTTCCGGTATCCTAATACATCAACAGTTAGGTCAGTTTGAGCAACATATGTTTTAGGGTCAGGAATATCTCGTTTGTCGCCGTATATAATGTGTTGTTTCGTTTAAAATTATTACTGTTACGATCAATTTTATTTGACAGATGGTTTCGTAGAATTAGTTGTTTCGACCGTTTAAGAATAGCACCAAACCATGTTTCTTGTGTTTTCAATTACGAAATAAGTATTGTTAGTGTAAGTAAAGCTTAAGAAGTTTTTTTTTCAAATAAGAGGCTTTCAGAAGATTGGTTTTAATAATTAGTTGCAAACTTGATGACATTGCTTTTACAGATTGCTTTACATACACTCCAGCTTAATGACAGTTTTAGAGCTGCTACAAAGGTTTGGATTTAAGATCTTTTACTTTTCACAAGTTAACCATATGAAACAATTCTGTTGTTTATTTATTTTAAAACAAACTTGACTCAAGAGTTATAAGACGTTTGGCTGGATTATACTCAAGTTCGTTCATACCTGTCGTAAAATGTCATAGCCCAGCGATAGTACCCTCCATAATTTGACAGACAGACAGACAGACAGACATTTTATTCAGTAACAGGCCACCGGCCCAAAATACATGTATATAATTATTTGAATAACATGAGCACATTGTAACATATATGTCATTTAGATTTGTGTTTCTTATGAACAAAGTATAGAAACAGACAAACATCCTTCATGATATTGGCATTATTACTTTGTAAAATAGATATGAAATTTATCATAGTAGGAGATTTGCTGAAATATTTTGATATGTATTTAGTTCTAATATCACAGTATGCATCACAAACATTAAATACATGCCACTCATCTTCAACAACATAAATACCATTTGCTTCACAAAATAGACAATGCCTATCATTATATGCAACATTTGTGTATCTACCAGTTTTTACAGCTAGTTTAAAGTTACAACATCGAAATCTGGCAAATATAATTTTTAAATATTGAGGGATGTCATTACTAATTAAGTAGCTCTCTACATTTAATAAAGATTTGAAGTGTTTGTAGTACTGACATTTATTATTGCTATTAAGGGATGATTGCCAGGATTGGGACAAGTTATCATGTAATCTCTGTCTAAATAATTTGATAAATAATTTGTAGTCACCAATTTCCTGGCTTATCCAAACAAATCCAAAGCCAAATTGAAAAAGAAGGTCTTTAATCTTAGTTGCCCATGAATTTCTACCTACATTGTCTAGTGATAATAGCATGTAATAACATTGTTTTGGTAATCTATATTCAGGCATGTGTAAAAGTCTACACCAGTGTTTTACAGCATTGGTTGTATAAGTTAATTGTAAAGGCAACCTTCCACACAAGGCCATATTGTTACATGATGATTTCCCTAGTTTTAAAACATATTTACAAAACTTCACATTGATAGATTCAATAGTATTACAGTAGGATGTGCCCCATATTTCAGATCCATAACAGAGGATAGGTGATATCATACAATCAAAAATTTTAAATAAATCTGTACAATTGATGTTACCAAGTTTTCTTTGAAAATTTTTAACAGAGAAAATTGCCTTATTAGCTTGTGAAGCAAGACAAGATGTAGCTTTACTCCACACTAATTTAGGAGTGAACATAATTCCCAGATACTTATAGAATGAAACGCTCTCTAGAACATTACCATTATAAAACCACTTTTCATATGAGCGCAAGGGACCACCATTTCTAAACACAATAATCTTGGTCTTCTTAAGATTTACCCTCATACCAGTTTGCTCACAAAATTTGCTAATTACATTAATCTTTTTCTGCAATTGTGCACAGGTATCAGATATGGCTGAAACATCATCAGCAAACATAAGAGAACAGAGATTATTAACAGAAGAAGAAACTGTAACACCTTTACCTCCTTCCAACTCCATAAGATTACATAGCTTATTTATAAAAATAATGAATATCTGAGGACTCAAAACACAGCCTTGCCGAGTACCGATGGTACAAGAAAAACTATTTGAAATACCTTTAGATGTCCTGACTGAGGCTGATAGAGACCTATACATAGATGTTAACAACATAAGAAATTTACCCTTTATACCAACTTCATAAAGTGAGTTTAAAAGGACATCATGCCTTAGAGTATCAAAAGCCTTGGCAAAGTCTACAAAAACACAATAGAATCTACCTCTTTTTTTACTAATATATTTTTGGATTAAGGACTGCAATGAAAATTTTTTGTCAATTGTTGAATAATCAGCCCTAAAACCTGCCTGTGATTCACTGATAATATCATGATAATTTATTTTAATTAAATACCCGAATACGAAATCTGGGAAAGTGATTAACGGCGTCACAACAAGGGGCCAATTAATAAACCGTCTATCATGCATGTTGAATTTATTCGTTGGTTATCTAACATGTTGCCTCCGTGTTCAAAAACCTGGTATTCAATATTCTTTATTTACTTTAAACATTGACAATACATAGATGTACATGCACATGACACGGCTGTTGGTCTTCCAGACGGAAACTAGCCACACATTAAATAGAACCAAAACTGCAGAGTGACACATGAACTTGTCATTTAATTACATAAATACCCAAGATTATATACAATGGAAATACATATACTTCGTAGATAGATATGTCCTCTTATTAATAGAAGACTACCCACTGTATACGTTTGATACCACAAATGAAGACCGAAGAAAGCATTTTGATAAGGCAAATCACAGACGTCAGCAGTTTAGACGATGCAAGAGATTTCTCCATGCAAATGTCCATTCCTATAAACACTGGCTGCTTTCAAGTTGTCCAAGCCTTGTCCATGTGACATGTTATCAGACACAGCACAGCAGGGCCATGTTCTCCACATGCTGTTGTCTGCATGTCGGGCGTGTCGTGGTGTTGACGAACTCACTTAGTGTACATCCTCACCCTACACTGTATGATGAGCGAGAACATGGGTATGTCGTGTGGAAACAAACTTATTTTAGACAAAGTGAGGTTTAATTTCATGTTTGCGTGTTTTCAATATCGTGTATGGAATATTGCTGATTTGATGTGTTTTTGTGTGGTGTGCATGGTGTGTGATGTGGTATATGGAGATGTGGAGTTGTGTGTGGTGTTGAGTGGTCTGTGATATGTGGGTTGCGGTGTATAGCGCAGTGTTGTGCCGTGGTGTGATTGGTACAGGTGTGTAGAGGTGTGAAACTTACGTAGCAGCGTGGTTAGACACAACGTGGTGTGACATACCGTGGTGTGGTGTTTTGGTGCATGGTGTGTGGTGTGTGTGTCGTGGTGTGATTGGTGTTGGTGTTGGTGTGTAGAAATGTAATGTGTAGTGAGACATGGCGTGTCGTGACACGACATGGTGTTGTGTTGAGTGGTTTTAGAAGAGTGTTTCTTTTTGTTTATGATGCATGGTGTGTGGTATGTGTCACAGTTTGATTGTGCAAATGTGTAGATGTGATGTTTAGAAGTGTGGTGAGGCATGACATGGTGTGACATGATGTGATGTGGTGTATTTTAGTGCGTTGAGTTGTGTTGTGATATAATGTGTTGTGATTTTGTTTTCAGACAAAATACTTTAAAACCACTTTCAACCTATTTCAGTTATTGGACACTGCCAGGGCCATGTTCAAGAGAGGTATAAAAGTAATCGGTCAATGAGCGCGATTGCTCAATGTAGCGCGCAAACCTCGAGGAATCGCACCGTATCGTTCAGGAGAGAATGAGCGCTACATTGAACGCTACATTGAGCGATTATTAGAGCTTACTGTTATGGAACGGAGTCCACTTGGATATTTGACCGGTTCCGCCTAGTGACGTTTTTGTTGCTGAACTTTAGAAGTTTTAAAATAATATATTCAATCTTTGTATTATGTTGAATTACAATTATACACTAAATGTCTGTATAAATCACAATCACAATACATTATTTTTGCTGAAACCCCAGGTCCAGATGTAGTATTAAAGTACATGTTGATGTAGTTTTAAAAGAATATATTGAATCTTTGTATTATGTTGAATTATACTTGTACACTAAAGGTAGTTTGGTATTATCATAAAGTTTTCATTTGTTCGTAGTCTTTCACTCTGAAAAAATATTTATTCTGAAAATATCACCATTTTATTAAATAGTGAAAAGGAGACTGTAAGAAATAGAACTTTCTGTAAAAAAGGCTCTTTTCAATATAAAAAAAGTCTTAGTGTTAGACTAATTTGTTCGTTCACCTCATTATAGTGTGAGCTTTAGTGTATCTTCCAGTATTCCTAATGACAGAATGCTTAAAACAACACTGTTTATGGTTCAATAATGCTGTACCAGTGGTGATACGATCCATATATGAAATATATGTGTTAGGTACGTGGTAGGTTGCATTGCGTCGAGGATAAAACATGAGTCTCATCTTTATCTCACTAAGATGATTAGAGTGTCTGCTAACGAACTACACTTCACTTCACTGTCTACATGCAGTGGATGTTTTCACCAATTACAACACTTGTCTGTGTCTGTGACTTGTTAGCAGACATGTTAATCAGCATTGGTAGTTACACATGATCTGATTTTTATTCTCGACGCGGTGTCCCTTTAAAGAATAATCAAGTGTATATCTTTCAGTAGAGACATGAGGGGTCAAGACTATAGCATATGTACCGTTTATTGATTAATCAAATTAAATATTTTAATACCATTTTCGTTTCTGTCCATCTTGCCATATACATTATACATACTGGACAAAATAATATTAGTATGATTGTGACAAAATGGGACGTACTCTATTCTTTATATAAGCCAGCCATATCGAAATAACAGAAATTCATTGAACTATCGTTGTTTTTGTTCAGTGATTATGAAATCTTTTGTTTAACTGTTGAATGTTGTTTATTGAAAATATTGTTAAATACCCCTGATTTTCAGCATTACGCATGAATATATGTTTTTGTCAACCAGATTTTGTTTTCAAGTAGGAATGACTGTAATTTGGTGTACATTTCATGAAATTATCATCTGCAGGATACATACTTACATATTTATTTTGCACATACGTCAATGTGTTAAGTAATGTAAACACATGAAACGAAGGAATTATTTAGTTTCCTGAATAATCGAATATCAAGTTAGTTATTTCAGGTATGTAACATTAGAAATGAATTAGACATAAAGAAACCAACCCGAGGGTGAAAAACATGTCAGATGTAATACAAATACATTTCGTTAGGCACATATATGAAATATCAAAAGAGGAAGCATAAAAAAATTATCTCGGGGGTGAAACATTCCAAAATAATAAAAGTGCATCATGTCAATGGAAAGTATGTAATATTAGTTAAGATTTGTGACGAGAATCTAGCTTCTGGGCAAGAAGTGTGTGGATGTAATTCAAGTGCATTGTGTTTTGAGAGCAGTGTGGTTCCATCTACTATCACTGGCCTCAATGGAAGGGCGACCCTCTCAGACTTCCTGGCACCACCGGTACCATCGTCTCTGGCGCAGACATCTCCTCTCCAGAGCTCCATCAGCCCCCTCCTCTTCATATCAACTTCAGTTTTCCTTATGAAATATCTCTATACCTGAAATCTGTATTGTTGATGCCTGTGTGGTGCTAGCTCCAGGCAGGGCTAGGCGGTAGGGATGCTGTACGGAGTTGTCCTCCCACAATGCTCCGAGGTGTACTCGGGTCAGAGATTGCTTTAATTGCCAGATCTTCTTGCCAGACACACTGCATTAGCTCCCTCTGTTCTCTGTTTACATTATGACATGTGCATTTCCTTTTGTCAATATTGTCCTCAGGCTATGCTCTGTTCAAATGGGTTTCAAAATCTGCCAATTTTGTTTAAAATATTCAAACGCTGAAGATACCCTCTTGTAGGTATTCTTGTGTGTACCCTTAAAATATTAAAGGTCAACTATCTTTATTTGAGTTGGACCATAACAGAAATTAACCTCTTGTCAACAAGTATGGAAACATCGTTTTTGCTCTCGACTCTATTCTATTACAATCAATAATACTACAATAACATGCATGATAATAGTAGTTACTACAAAATTATCTCATAAAGATTAATCTGTAAATAACATCGTCTTCAAATTGCAACTTTGTTGTAGTTTTAAACTTATAAGGTCTGCCCCATGTGTCACAGTTAGAGGATATCTAACGAGCTTCCGCTCGTGAAATAATTGGTGAGACAAAAAATCAAAATCATTACACGAGGGACATAAACTTAACATGAAAGAGAACGAGTTATGCATTTTATATAAATTACTTATTACCAACTTGCATTTCATAATTTGTATTGTGTAATAAAATATATTGTTGTTACCCCTATATAGGAACGAAACAGCAGAGTAATAATAACCCTGTCACAGCATTTGAGTTAATAAGATTATATATGTAGGTAAATATTCGCACTTTAAATTCAAAGCATTTACAATCTATGATGCTCGGTTTGGCAAGACCAGTCTCATAAGACATTCTGAACGAAGCGTACGCAATAAAAAAAACTCATCCTTCTCGGGGACCGGAGATGAGAGTTATCTGTCCTTTGAGTAAAGTCATGTCGTGGCGGCCGCCATTTAACATGTTTCTCTTCGCTTTAACATACATACAAGTTGAAACGACCTCCTTATATGTGTAATGTATGTGTAAATAAATCTAGGTGAATATGACCTTCGGTTAATGTTCGTCTAGTGAAATTTACATTACTTTATATACCCTACAGATTACATTGAGTTTTCACCTAGAGACTGAGAATACCGTATCGTTTTCATTCCCAACAGTAAGAGTGGGAGCAGTCCAAAACTCTTCTTGCATTTCTAAACTTGTGCTTATTAGCTCTGTTCTAGTCATGAGATATTTGTTTATTATTCATTAAAACCAATCAGTGTGGCCAGTACGATTTCATGAATTAAATGAAAAAAAAGAGATTAATAAAAAGTGTTGTTGTAGATTCATGAATGAATTCACCTTCAGCGCCGAAGTTCATTGTTAGCCAATAAAATTAGATGCATCAGAACAGGTTATTATGAAACCTCTTTACGAAGTACCAGGGGATACTAATTTGAAATCTTTTAAGTCTGTTTTGTGTATCATTGTGTGGAAAACAATGTCTGCATCGATTGTTATAGTTTGAAACCCAAAGTTCTGATCTTATATCTGATATAGTTATTTTTTTTAATTTCCGGAAATGAGATATATGGAATTAATTAACAAAGCACTGATACGTGAAGAAAACTAAGCCTCACTTTATATCTGAGTGTAATGTCAGGTAAAACATGTATATTTATTATCAATCGTTTAATATAAAGTGCCATATTTGGACAATATTTCAAGTAGTATACTTTTCACCGTCTGAACTTTTCACATAGGAACTAATCATCTTCAATGACACATCAGAATCACAACACAATTTTAAAACTATTCAGAAGACAACCACCTTCTAGTCTCACAGGTGTCCTTCTGCTATGGCAGCATCAAATAATGGTCCTTTAATTTCATAATTTGTTTTTCCCCTCGCAATTTTTCTTCAATTTCTTGTGTTTTATCACTAACTGCCACTCAGCATTCGTTCAGCGCGCTTATCACGGCTACTGTTTTTTCCACTCCCGTATCTCCGAGATCTCGCGGTAACTGGCGAGAATAGGAGTCGGCGAGTCTGCGCGATTCCCTTGCAGTAACTTCCTATCGCGATGTAGTATTTTCATTCATCTTTTTATATCCCTTTATCTTCTCATATCAGTCAAAAGCATATGTAAAAAAATAAAATCGTCATTGTAGATATGAGTTAGAAGTGTTGGAATTGAACGTGTTTTATACCGGAAGTAGCTGACGTGTTATTCTTATTTATCCTCGCCTTGTATCCCGACGGGGTGGATCAGCTAATAGACGATAAGCTGTGGTGTCTGTCGTCCTGCTATAGACGCTTCCATCACATCAATACTGTTGGATTATGTCAGAGGCGTGAGCTTTACCTAGCTGACAATTCAACCGAATGCCTTGAGTATCTCGTGATTCCAAAGGTGTACAATTTCGTACAGCAATTCCTCTCGTTCCAATAGAAATACAGTTACAGTTAGTTTTACGATACCTAATTGTCAGATCATATATCTACGGTGACGGTACATACAAATCTTCACATAGATAATTTATACAAAGAAAATTTTTAACACTGAATTCCAGTTTGTCAATCACAAACAATACATGTACCATGTTCATGGAAGTTCCCAATTCTATACAGAGTAAATACTCAACATAAAAGAATATCTAATTCTTGAAATGTATCATTGATTTTAAGGATTTTAGAAACGATAAGTAAATACATACACAACCTTTGAATGAATGAATAATAATTCATGAACCCTGACACATTTCTTTTATTTTACTTTGAGATTTTATGAAGCAAAACACTTTACGTCGTCATTAAAAGTAAGCATTGCTGTTTTGTTAGATATCATCTATATTTCGCCATACACACAACTCGGTTATCGATTAATTCAGTGAGATGTATGGCATTTGATTATGACACGATTACAAGAATGCATATCTTTAGTAGTTTGAATGAATTAATTGGTGACTGATTAATATTTGCATGTATTTTCAATTTCTGTGTTTAATGTAGACAAGGATAAGAAATGAAATTTACACAAACATGATCCCTGCCATGTTTTAAAGTATGTAAATGCGTGCAGAATGAGGCACACTTACTGATTTTTAAATAGACTAGTTTTAAACATAGATGAACAGTTGTGTGTCATCCAAATAGATTTTGGAAGAATGTATCACTTAAAAATTAATTTTTTTAAAATTATTTAAAATCAGGGAGAAATATTCTTTGGCTTTTGACTAAACGCTTGCTCTATTTAGTTTTAGGGTACGACGTCAGAAACCTAAAATATTGGTAATTGAAAATCAGACACATGACAAAACCAACTGCAATGGGTGCTTTGTTTTGTACTTCAGTTTATGTTGAAATGTGTAATGCTGGTCATATCTCCATCTACGGATCTACGCGTCATCAGAAATGATCAAATAACAGCAAACATTGAGTGCTATTTCAGGTATTCGTTTTATTTTGATTAAGATGAACATGCGTTTATATCTATATGAATATATTTATTTAAAAAGTACACATAGGTATACGGAAAGAAATATACATAGATATACAATTACTATTCAGCGTGATGCATTCTCGTATCATGAACATTAATGCTATGATGTATTCCTTGTATATAAAACACGTATATTCCCCCCTTCCTATGTGTATACTGAAATTAACACCTAGTCCCGCACACTATCAGTTGAACGTCTCTGGTTATATAAGAAGATGTTAGGTTATCGCTAGCCTGATACGTCTCTTGATCCCCTACCCTCCCATATTATAAAGCAATTAATCTCTCAGTGGTCAGTTGCACCTCGTTAATTTCGCTCTGACGTCACCACTTAAAGACAGATAAATCAACATTTTGTCGTTTCGAGATGACCCTGATTTCGTTAATGAGAGGTCATTTATCAGGTTTGTTTATTGACACACATAATTGTCCATGGTACGAGATTGCAATGACACTTTCCCTTGAGAACAGAGGAAGTTGATAAAATCATAAATATAGATTCAATGTGATGCTGTTATGTTATTTCGTGCATATCTACATTAAAATAGAATTTGAAATATGAATAGAATAGAAATAGAATATGAAATAACAAAATATTATATATATATATATATATATATATATATATGAAAAAAAATCAAAGTTGACAAGGCAAAAGAAAAAGTACACTTGTCACACAAGACTGATTAAGCTCTGTCTCTGATGAGTTAAAGCGTAGAAAACTTTAAAAAACATTTTATTATTTTCATGGTATAATCCTTTTTTGAATGAAACTATTTTCACCGTTCAAATGTGATAAATTGAATTGTTTTACTTTGGACCTTGTTAAATATAGTAGATTTTCATGTCATTTTTATGTCAAAAGACCCCTTTAAAACATGTGTAAATTGGAGATGTTTCTGCCTTTTGTACTCTGTTTTACTATTCTATCCTGCTAACGTTCCACTTATTATGGAGTCGTAGTTTGTATATCTGATGGAACCTATTAATACTCTATGTTTACGAAGTTACTGCTTGCTATTGCTGAGGTCACTCATTGTAAGAAAACCCTTAGTTTATTACAGCAATGTTTGATTTCTTATGTATTCATTTGATCCGTCAACATTTATGGTTAAACACACATCTGCAGTAGACTTTAAACAATATATACTATATGCATGTGATATTAAGCTACGTGATAAATACGCTTGGGCGGGTTCAGGGAATTCTTTATTTTCTCCAACTGTAATATGTTGCGAAAATGTTCTGGAAATAAGACAATCGAACTTTGATAAAATATCAGCACCTTAAAGAATCCAAATTAGGAGTAAGAAAATCACGACTCTGCTCATGATAAATTAATGTCCTCTGTAAAAAAAATATTCTTAAACAATGAAACTATTGCGACTAATATAGTAATCACGGTTTTCCAAGTTATTTTGCACTAAGAGAATTTGTTACTTGCCAATTAATATCTGAAATATAAAAAAAATCGGATGATGCCAAAATATGTGTGAGACAGTTTGGTTCCTTCTTTCGAATCAGAGTCAGAATACAGGTTTATGTTGGGAGTACGTAGCTAGCCCCGACGCCCCATTACTGTTAGATGTACATCCCATAAAGCCCCTCATAGCAACATAACGCATGATTAATTGTCTTGTACAGCAGACATTGGATCCAGCTTCCTGGAAATGGGAGCACAACTCTTTGATGTTTCCGAGCTTTAAGTGGAAGCAGGTTTTGCGCCGGAACATTTTATATAGAAGGTAGACGTCTATCTCTGCTACGAAGAGCAGTTCGGCCTAGTGTTACCTGTTATTGCTACATTTTGTCATTACACGGCTTCTGGTTTTCTAACATGTGTCCTCTTATTGTTATCGCCGGAAACAAACTAGTCTAGTTCAGTGCTTTGGATGTGATCCAATGTCCAATATAATGATACTTGGTGTATTTTTGAAACTTTGTATATGAATATCTAAAATATCATATATGTGTTTAAGAAATATTATGTATATACATTAATTAATAGATATACCATACATTGCAATAACGTAATTTTGAAAGATGTTTTCGTTGATATATCTGTGGTCTGTAAATACGATAAAGACATTTACTAAGTGAAAATCTATATAGATATATCCACCTATATCAACTATTAATGTGTATCTCAAATTGGTTTCAATTTTTTTCAATCATTTTGAATGCATATAAAATATTCAAAGGTTTGAATTTTCACATTAAATTATATTCGTTAACTTAATGGTTAACTTTACTCATTACATTTCCAAGTTCTTAAGTTGTATAATAATACAAGATTATTATTTCACCGTTCATCAATGACATTACTTTAGAAAATAATCATGCATTTTCAATTTGTATTTATGTTACAAATATTACCAGTGCATATATGATGTTTACATGCAGACATTAGTTATTGAGCACAGGTTTTGATGTACCTAGAGTTTCTTAACCACATCAGTATCATACTGCATTGAAATTGGAATGTGTGATTAGTTTTCCATGGAATATAGATTATGATTAAATTGTTTTTCGTTTATATATATATATATTTATATATATATCTGGCTTTTTTACACGTTTTTGTTCTATTAAGCGAGTCTACACGATATATATCTATCTCGTTTTAAACTGAAAATTTTCATATATAAAGTTTAGTTTTACTACGGTGATTTATTTATATTTTGTAGACTTTAATTGTAATATTTTAATTTTTATTTATGCATACATGCATATTTAACGCATGAAATACATATCATATATCTTTTCAGATTTCATTGATAAAGACACTGATGTGTGGAATACGGAATGTTTATTGTGAACAGCTAGTGGGAGAATCAACAAACACAAACATTAAGTAATTTATTCAAAGTTCCATATTTTTACTATAATATTTATATATATGTGCATGAACATATTCTTTAAATGCTAGTTGGCTTTTACCAAAGAGGTATCTTATAACAGTTTTTATTTTATTTGCTGTAGTTGATATGTGATAATGTATAATCAAATAACCTGTATACTTTGTGTGCTGGTACATATCATTGATTTCTTCAGTGACTTACTAAATTCTACCATAAAATTGATTGATTAATGAATTATTTATTTTCACTTTCTTCTGCATATATGTTTTGCAACCTTATTTTGTTTAAGTAGTCCTATATTTCATAACTTAAATTCTTACATTCGTTTTCGTTTATAAAACTAGGCGAAATCAGATATCATTGATTACCATTGCCGATGTACAGAGTCGTGTAACCGTATCGTGATTCCACTGTGTGGTGTATCTGATATCAGGCCGGCTTCCTTTGATGTCTGGAGCTGTGAGAAGGTTGATACACACTCCTTGTCAGGAGTCGGCTTTGTAAGCTGTTGACGTCATTGTATATTTGGTAAGTAAAATGTTTATAAGCTCACACTGACGATTTCACAAACACTTGCTGTCGATGTGATATCAGGGAGCTATGATGCCTGTACTGTATATAGAAACAATTGTTGAAAAGGTACATTGTTTAGTTGACAGATGCAACTATATTGTTAACATCAGTGGCTCGAATGATGTGTAAATTACTTAATGTTTGTGTTTGTTGATTCTCCCACTAGCTGTTCACAATAAACATTACGTATTCCACACATCAGTGTCTTTATCAATGAAATCTGAAAAGATGTGATATGTATTTCATGCGTTAAATATGCATGTATGCATAAATAAAAATTAAAATATTACAATTAAAGTCTACAAAATATAAATAAATCACCGTAGTTAAACTAAACTTTATATATGAAAATTTTCAGTTTAAAAGGAGATAGATATATATCGTGTAGACTCGCTTAATAGAACAAAAACGTGTAAAAAAGCCAGATTATAGATAATTTATTTATACGAGAAAGGGCATCACAAAAATGAACATTAAAACATAAACAAAATCCTTGTCCTTTGTAGAAATTTTATGATAGCCTTACGCAAAAAATTCTCTAATTTCAAAACCACATTGAAACAATCTTAACGCCAACTCTAAAATATTGCTTTCCAGTAAGCTGATCAGTACTGGAAACCAATAGCTCAGGTTGGTCTATAAGTTAACATCGGGCACATCTGAAATCCACATCTCGGCTCCGTGTGAGAGTAAGGAACAGGCTTGATGGAAGAAGCAAGGACACTTATAGTCATATTACACGTGGTTTTATCCACTACATACATTGCAAATTGCAGTATAAAATTAAGAGGCTACAAACGCTTCCTTTACGATGAGACATGTCAGGGAACACGGGCTCGCTCGCTGCTCCGGCTGCCTTCATAAATAATGCGGGTGGTCCACAATTATTGTGCGAATAGCCTGCCAGGGACTGATATAGTAGCATTTCATATGTCTCCCTTTAACTGATGAAACTTTCATTACAGAAAGATAGCTCGATCTGTAAAAAGGTGATTGTAAAAACGTTAAAACTCGCCGATGCACGTTTCACGCATGTAATCTTTCTCAACACATGTTTGCTCAGCGCGCCTTTTGAGGGGGAACATTTGCTCCTCTCGTCCGGCTTCCACTCTCACAAGGAGGCAGGCATGGAATTCCAATACATGAATAGGGAACACTGCTTCTAGTTTACTAATGCGTCCTCTGAAATTGCAATTACAACAAATGACTTTGATTCAAATATGAAAAAACAATCTTGAAATATTGATTTGAAATATGAGTTATCGTGAAAATTGATACAACTATTTGAGTTTTCGTGAAATATTGTTACACAATATTATGTATAGTTAAATATTGATAAAAATATGAAGTATTGTTAAATATTGACGCTTTATAATCCACGTACATCAAACTAACTAACTGAATGGACGCAATAAAGAATAGATACAGCTGTATCGACATGAATTGTCTATACAGTGGACAATCTCCTGTAAATCAAAATAATGCATTAATGCTCCAAAACTGAACACTTATTAAGATATAAAAAGTCAAGTCTAACCATATGTTACATTGGCATTCAATCCAGAACTAATTAACGCACGTATGTAATGCAGAACTTGTTACACTTTTCCCATAGCCATCAACAAAACAAGATGTTGTTCCTAGTTTAGATCAGAAAACAATTGTATTTATCCTTGAAGAAAAAGCGTGTCAAGTCGGTGTAGACTTGCCCGTCTCCCACTGGCGTTGATATACTTGGTTTCAGTTGATGGGATTCGATCCACCTACCGCAAACCAGTGTTGACTCGGTAAACACGGCGAGCTAGATGTCGATCAGTAGTTTGCCGGATCAGATATCTAAAGATGTCGCGAATTCCTCCTCTGTCAAGTTTTCGTTTGGTTTGGGTTGTTATTAAAATACGGATTCATCCTCTGAATGACCTTGCAACACGACATTGCCTGCACAGTTTGTGTTTTTACTGGCCTGGATAGAAAGACTGACGTATCATCTGTTACAAAAACATTCAAGTTGAAGAGAATGGAAAAGGTTTCCCAAATAAAATGTTTGTACTGCTGGAACTAGTCATGGAAACAAGAGGTTGCAAGTTTGAGACGACATGTCTTTTATTCAGGAAAATGTTTTTTTATAACCAAGAGCTAGCCCTCACAGTAAATATCGCTTGTAGGAGATCAAGCGAACTCTACATTGGAACGATATGACGCCATAAAGTGATGGTGTAATGATGTAATGATGTAGTAAAGCTATGGTATCGTTCTGTTTCTGGCATCACAATCTCGTGACCTCACTGAAATTACTGTGAAATAATCCGACATTCGCATCGTCGTGTCTTCTGATATGAAATATATCAACACTCTCTGATTAAAGTAAAAATATGTCTTACTTTAATTGACTCGTGTTGATGTATTTGATATCCGACTAGACTAGAGTACGATTTCTATATTTACGAAACTAAAAACATTGTGATATGGCCATGAAGGCAATTTGACACATGATACTTTTTTTTATTTATGCTTTTGACCAACATTTAGGCGGAAGGAAATATCATGACTCCGGAATTGTATTGAATTCATTTCTAATTCAGTTGACACATACTTAGTTGCCCATGTGTATAAATACGGTATTAATTACCCTCTATAATAATATAATAATGTTTTAGATGGAAATGTTAGTAGTTAATCTTGTCTTTGTATATTAACATGAAAATGACATGTAATCGGGTTCCTGAAGAAAAGTATCTAAACAGGTATGACAAAATATTGTACAAAGAAAGAAAGGAAGAATAACAAGAGAGGATTATTTTGAAAGTGAGGAAAGATGTTATCAAATATCCTGAGCAATCCGACATGCAACTGTGAGAAGACTGTACTGCCGGAGACGGGCGGCGAACCAGAGACATAATGTCTCCGCTTATGTTATATTTCATTAAGTGATCATTAGGAAAGTACTTTTCCATTTATATCCGCTTTTACTATAGAGGCTTTGTTAGCATTTCTGTATGACAACATGTCATCGTGTAACCCAACCCCTGACAGGCTGGGTCTGTGAGCGTTTCAGACATTTCACCTATTATTTTGTACTGCATGCCCCGAATATGAAGCGGCGCTAAACAGGAGCCGCATATTTCCATCCACGGAAACAGTGCAATCGAGAGTCTCCACATAGATGCACGTGCTGAGATACGCCGGACCCGAAGCGAGATATAAGTAGTAAAAGTGGTCAGTACTTCATAACCCATGTAATACAATTCTATTATCTCTATCCCCTTCTACTGCAAACTACGAACACCTGGACGGTGCCACACAAATAGGAGCCCGTGACAAATGTTCCGGCCCAGATCTCAATGGGACCCTTTTTCTTCTGAGGCGTTTCCTGTTGTACAGGATAACGAACTCTTTGACGTCATTCGAAAACAATCTTTTTATGGATAAAAAAATCCCTTTGCGTGATTTTGTAGAAAGATCAACTACTGTTGAATTCATATTGTCATGGATTATAATTCTTACATGGGATTGATATCCCAGCCTATACTCTTCTGTTTACCATATGCTAAGCGATGAATAGCAATTGGCTGCAGCTATCAAATATCGGCAGTAATTAGGCTTCAAGTGCCTTCTAAGAACACCATTCAACTTTTAAAAGGCAGGCAACGTGAAATCTTTAAATGTCATTACAGAGAGAAAGAACGACTTGCAGACTGGTGTAAGACGCTCGCCACATGGCGGGGGGAGTATGGGGGAATGAGAGAGAGAGCGCTGGGGTGAGATCACGGGGGAAGAGGGGCACAATGATAATACCACCATCGACGAATCCTGGGGGTGGGTGAGTTCAGTTCCATTCCACTCGAGTTGCTGGAGAGATATACCCCATCCTATCAGGTGGCAACACGGGCACGGGCTTGTGTACACTCTACTAAACCATATAGTCACCACCATCCTTTTGGTCTGAGTAACTCTGATTCACAACAATAGTAACATCAAGACTAATATGCATAAACAATTATTTCATTAGCTTAATTACAAGTTTTGAACAACAGTTTGATCAATTCTAATAAAATTAAACATTGTCTAATTAACAACAATAATTACATCAAATAAACTACAAATGAATGATTTTGAACAACACCATGCTCAATTTCAAGACAATTAAACATTGTTTTATTAACAACAATCTAAACTACAAATGTACAATACTTTGGTCAGCCCAAAGTCCAAAGCAAACTACAAAGCAGCTTGATGTACAATAACATCAACGATGCAACGACAGTGTTCCTGGGCCAAGAGTTTCAAGTCTAGATGTCGTCAATAGTGTATATTGAATCAAAACCAACGTCTAAAACAAGTCTACAGCATTTTAAGAAGTCAGGAAATCTCAAAGAATAATGTTAATTAATACATTTTTATTTTTGTTGTATAATTTACACTTGGACGATTTGGACATTTCAACTCGAATTTTTCATTTTGGACAATAAAAGTTATTCTTTTGAAAAGATAAATTGATGATAACCACTTACTTGAAATTAATCCAATTATTACACAGTGGGATGAGAGATTTATCTATATATTATTTATCACATACATATCTAAACAGTTTAAATATGTACATGCACGCACTATCTATTGTTCTTAGGTTATTCGAAGTGACAGCCACATTCGCTGCTTTTGAATCTCATTGTACATTAATAGGCATATGTGTTATTTTTATTATTTGCTTTTCAATCTCATGTATGTATTACTTCTATTTATTACTCTTATTTGTATTACTTGTATATATCATTTGTATCGCCTGTATGTATTACTTACATTATATTTTATATCACTTGGTTTTGTATCGCTTGCATTTATATTACTTGGTTTGTACCTGTTGCATTTGTATCATTTGAGTTTGTATCACTTGTATTTGTATCACTTTGTTTTGTACCACTTGCATTTGTATCGCTTGTTTGTATTATAATTTGTATCACTTGGTTTTGTGTCACTTTTATTTATATCACTTGTTTATATGTGTGCCGATTGATAATGATTATAGTACTTAAACTCAGCTTCTTTCTGTTGGAAGCAAGTAGCAAACTCACACGATAAAGCCTATTTATTTGGGTAGAAAGAATCATGTTATGATAGCATAGTAAACATAAAGAGAAAACAATTGTCCTTTTTAGCATCAAATGTACAATTCTCTTTAGACCAGACATGTAACGTGATATTGACCGGACTCATTACAGTAAGTTTATTACTTCATGAAGGAAACATTTTTCATTAAGTCAGTCACTTAGCCATGAATTAAATATCAGAATGTTCAGAATCTTTAAAATTCTTTAACTATTAAAGTAATATACTATTAAATGATATGTCTTCTTAACTCAGAAATTCTTTTGCTCTCATTCCATACACGTTATCTCTTTTGATTTTATATCAGTATAGTATAGTTGAATCGTTTTAAGAGAATTTCACAAAACATTCCTTAGTGGAATCTCAACTACAACTTTGTTTTCTTAATTTCAAATTTTAATTTATCATATAACCCAATAATTTTAGAATTGACTAACAAAACTCCTGTGATGAAATATTCAGAATTAATCCCATATATTAAAATACAACGTTTAGTGGGCATTTGATTTTCATTTGGTTATTGCACAAGTTTATTTCTGCCGTCATTATGAAAATAAACTACATTGCGTATGTCTTCAAGTTAATATTTAAAGAACTTAAAAACAAAAATATATGTCATTTGTATGCACCAAATATCAATATTCCATTAAACGCTGTCCAAACCAAATCATTTATAGCATAAAACATCTGAAGACTGACGAGGTTTACCTTTTATAATCTGATAGGGTGAACCAGTGACTCTTGTACTCACATTTATATCACATTAAAAATCTAAACAATAAAAAAAAGATGTTTTATGAAAAGGCAAAAATGATCATAAAGCAATAAAAATGTTGGCGACAATTAAGTTTAAAAAGAAATGAAATTGATCTTTTTAGAGATGACATTTCCTAAGGAAAGAACTTTAATAAACATAATTTTTTTGACATACACACTTTTAACATCATTATCGATTACATGTGTATACCTTAACAAATTTACTCGCATTATTTGAAATATCTGCAATAGAACATCTTCCGTTGGAAGTTGTGAATTTATGGAAATAGTTCTCCAGATGTTAGTGAACAAAGTCAATATATTTCAAAGTATTTGTAATTTAGGTAATGTAGAATGCATGAGGAGCAGTGGATTCGTTAAAAATAATCAATGAGCCCCGAAGGGTTTAACTGAAAATTAATATTTAAAATTTCAAAACCTCACACCCCTCCTGACTGGGACAGTCAATGGCCAGTAGATTCTTAAGAATAATCCACTCTGAACACAATAGAATGACGTCATCACCATTGATTAATTTAGGAAAAAAGCACACTGATGTTGAATATATTCTATATTTGTGAATGCTTTCATTTTAACGACAACAAACACGATTGTCTTCAGAGTGTATACATTCATTCATTTTAAGATACACATAAATTTACACATTCTGTGTTCTAAGTAACAATGACCAAAAAGCAAACAATACTCTTCAAACCATAGTTTATATATGACACGTAGACAGGTTGAAATAGAGATTGACATATACACCTTAACTTTGTTGAAATCAAATATAAAAAAGTTTTGAGGAAATCGTCGAGACGAGATATTTGATAGAGGAAGGAGAAGAGAGGATACCGCTGTCATCATACCAACAAGAGCTAGGTAGAATAGAGTGTCACCAAGTTGTTATCCTATCTATTCCTTCACGATGGTTATGTCACATTCTTTTTGTCTTAATAATAAGCAAGCCCAGTTCGACTTCGATCGACGTTCAATATCAACTAGTATCAATATGCATTAAGTATCATGTATGGGTGTCCAGCAATGTTAGTGTGAACTCAACACTCATTATTTATTAGCTTTTCATATATAACGTGAATGGTATACTCCATACTCTAGATTGAGATGTAAGCAAAAAATATATGATTTTCATATTTTATATATTTATTTATATGTGCTTTTCATACCCAAGAAATATTACCACACACATTAAATGTTTTATGTGAGTTATATATACTTATAATGATACAGCTATACCAATGTACAAATCTCGTACGTTCCAGTCATGGAATATTAACAATGATTACGTCGGAATAGTTTTAATGTGGGTAGCATTAGGAACATTATCTGCAGTTGACACAATTTTGTTTCACAAAGCCGTCTGATGACATGAGAGGCTTTCCTTTCAAGTACTCGAAGTTTACATATCAGTTTCAATGTACAATGTGTGGTTGCTTGGCAGCAGGCACAAATAAAACATAAAGTATAAAACATTCATTCTGTGAAAGACATTTTTGTTTTATTATGAATTATTTTGGTAACTTAAAATCAGTACAATTTCAGCAGACAGATTACAAATTGTACCTTTTCCATCTTTCCTCACATAAACTCTAACATAAAGATCCATGTATATAATAGTCTATATTCATGTCAGGCTACTGACATACAACATAAGAAATATGTAAGTAATTTTACATCCACATGTTTATATATATCAAACTGCAGACGTTGCTTCGTTAAGAGACCAAATAAATAAAATTCGTACATATTAGCAACAACAACATTGACTCATTACGAGCCCAGTGTTCTGCAGGGGAAACTATGTATGTCCAAGTCTGATTTCCAATTACCCCAGTTATAACCTACAGGACACAAGCAGCCACCAGAACCACTGGACGTGCAATGTGAAGCCCATCCAAACATTGCTCCAACCTTGTAAACTCTTACCATGTTATTCCTTCACTCTGTCTGTCAGCGTCCAACTGCGCCCCTCTTCAACGACCCGGATGGACTCCCCTCCCCCTGTCTTCCCGGGGAGCGGCGAGGGGGCGTGGCACCTTGGGGAACCCCCTAGGGATCGCCTCATCCCCAGAAGCCCCTAAAATATCCCCCGCTCTGCACGTGTGTATGCGAAGAGTGTTTTCGTTTCTGGATCAACTATATTGTGTCAATTTCAGAGTGTTGAGTGACATTAAGTCGGTTTGTAACAGATAGCAAGGGAGTAACCACTGACATACCCATGTCTATTTCAACAGCTCGCAACAGTTTATGTTGAACAGTCGGCGGTGTACACTTTCTATCATCAGTTTAGACGTTTTTATCGAGATTTTATTTCGTTTGAAAGGTATGGTTAAAAATTGTATGTGGATACTGGATATAAGAGAAAGCATGTGGCTCTGTTAATAAGCAGATAATCTCCGATAGTGCACGATTCTCTGACATAATAAGCAAAGTCATCACACCGCTCTGAGATCATCCAGTACATGACGTCACATTGGCATGGAGTCATAAACGTGACGACGTCACAATAAAATGACATATATACATTGTCTATTGATGGTACTGTGTTTTTGCTTTGCTCTAATGTTTAGTATAATTATGTATTCAAATTGGGATTTTCAGTCACTCCATCTGATGACATAGTAAGCACATACTCAGAAACATTTCTTTGCTGGATAACAAAAGCCTCAACTTGAGGTCTTCTGATACATATCGACCGTTATTGACAGAAGTAACGATATCGTCAGAGTGCTCTATTCGTTTCTTTAACTTCGAACTTATTTTTAAGTAAAACAACAATACAGTTCGGACAGACAGCAGAGATATTACAGATACAGTGTAGTACCATTACCATACAAAGTATCATTTGGAACTGGTTCTATCTTGTGAATGTATTGATGTTTCGATAATAGGTTTCTTCGTTTGATTACTTCTGTTTCATAATTATATTTTTTTTTAAATATGTTGATTAACAATACATGATGTTGAAGAAATTCACCTTCTTCTTAAAGCATGAATAATGACACAATTACACACCTTTCTAAAACTATGTTATATGATGACGAGTCGAGGCCCGGTGGTTGTGTGGTAAGCTGCTGGTACAGTCAATACTGGCGATAGTTGCCTTACTCTGAGGGTATGGGTTCGAATCAAGCGACTTGTCCAGAAAAATTACAATAATTTGTACTATTGAAGGTAGTGTTATCCCAAATGTAACCATGTTATATTTGTTCACTATCTAAATGACATGTATTTCTGATTCCCTGATTTCGTCACTATTTATATCTTAACAACGAGACATTACCAATACCTGCACAATGCCAGACTGCAAAGCACAAATGGGACATGACGGATTACTAAAACTTTAGCATTGGGGATAGACAGAGACCATAAATATATGGTATCTGGAATAGTCTAAAATTTAGTCTATAAAATGTTTAATTTCTGTATTTTCTTCCTCATGAATTAGTATGTGTATTTAGTTTATCCAGACTTGCAGAATAAGGACCCAGACTGTATTCGAGGCTCTTACTTTTTGCACGGTAACACAGTTATGGGACAGTACTACACTTGGGAATATTCGTGTTATAACAACCCACACTTCACTTCAAACATATAAATCGTCTGTTTATATTCCCGAAGTTATAACTGAAATGATATGCACCGATAAAAAGTGGGAAGAAATCAAGTACTATAATGTGGTGGAGATCCGCGCTGGCGTTAGTGCGTGTCAGCATTGAAACAGATTCAACTGGTGTCTGTCTGATTTTGTTTTTCAGACATTAAATAGAAGTTGACGGGAACGAGAATTTAAGATTGCCAATAACATTTTAAACATGCTTTTTAGAAGTATAATTGTCGGCTTAGGGATGGAGTTAGGTAAACTCTGTAAATCAGACTAATGTAAGAGAAACTTTGCAATTTTCTTAATCAAACATTTAATGTGACCCTGTAATCGAAATACGTCACATGAATTTGAAAGAAAGCAATTATCAACACTCCTTCCCTGAATGTTGATAGTTGCCATGTTTAAATATTATTGTGGGGTTTAGAAGATGAAGGTTGAAGTATGACAAAGTGTAGTTGATAATGACAAAGCTGCTTCTTATACGACTCGCTGGAAGACTCGATACAGTGTAAGGCACGCCCGAAAACCCCTCAGTCATTATAAGGCCTCTATCAATATCAGCCCAGTATTTCTCTCGCCACATGTCATCGTGTCAGGAGGCAGCGAGATATTTATCTCCTTACGTTAACTCTCCCAAGGGAGATCACTCTCATGTCATGTGACCTCCCACAATCGACAAGGATGAGTCCCCATTAGGTGGGTAATTAGACCAGCGGTTTAAGTCGTTACTGTTGTGAAAATATCCCCTGTCAGTTTATCTGTGTACTGTGAAAAGGTCAATTAGTCGCGGAGTAATTGCGGGAGAGAAAAGAAAACAACGGGTTGCCTGCTATCCGCACGTGTTCCCTGATACTAAAACAGTGACAAGGGTTGAGGCCAGTTTGTTAGTGAAAAAACTAGGTCAACGGAGGCAAAGAGAGAATGAAATCCTTACAACCTGTATATATACTTATTTCATGATAATGTGGTTATATTCGAAACATTGGAGACATTGAATGCACTTGTTACCAGTCCTGCAATATATAAATTATGAATTCGCCTTGGTAAATGGGTCAAAGGAATCTTATAGTCACAATTAGAACTTATCATTATTTGATTTTTAGCATTTGTTATATAGTAGTTAATTAGAAATAATGAGTATGTAATAATTCATATATTTCATTTACTAAAATGCTACTCTTAATAAAGTTAAACGAAATCCCATTGTCTATATCCATTTAAGAAACATTCAATGCTTGATTAATTGTTTTAGCTTCAGATGTGTTAGGAACTTAGGATATCCTATTTGACTATAATATGATTAAAATCTTGTAGCGAAGAAGTTATGCTTAATCCAACTGTTTTAATGTGACAGAGTGCATTATTGATACAATGAATTATTCATTCTCATTTGTTCAAGCGGATTTTAAAAAAATCAAATATTTGTTTATTCTTTAAAACAAATACCTTTCTTTTCATGAATGATGATAACGAGAAATCATTCAATAGGTCAAACAATTTCCTTCTACTGAAATAAAGGCCATTGGAAATAACACAGTTGCGATTTTAGTTTTTAATTCAAATTAACGAAATTGTGTCCGTAGACAAAAATAATTTTTAACAGGATATTTTATAAAATGATAAATGCCTCTTGAAGTTTTCAATGGGACATTTCAAAGAGCGATACTATACTTGATACTGACATTGTACCTGACAGTTTAAGTTATTGATACCATTTCAAAAGACCTTTGATATAGTTTGGATGGTTTATTTACCACTTACAATGGCCTATTAGTATAAGGAATTACAGAGGTCAAATGGTTTCATAAACAACTGTACAATGATAGTGATAAACTACGTATTTATGAGAGTATAAATATTTAATGTACTATAGCTTATAGCATATAGTTTTATATGTATACACCTGATCAAAGAAGAAATTTCAACCAATACCTTTGTAAGGATTAATGAAATGAATCATATAAGATAAATTCTCAAAGCCTTATTAAAGCACAGGCATGTCACGAGTCTGTTTAATTAATTTTTATACTTTGGATCGGGCCCTTAAATATAATTAGGTAAGGGCAAATAAGAAAGGAAATTATAAAATGATCGCAACATCATTGGTGATGCTTTTTAGCATCAAATAAACTTCTGCACTCTAAATAAAGCATCGGTAAAAGTATTATCGTGTAAGGAAACTCGTATTAAAATACAATGTAGAATAACTAAAATATGTCTTTGGAAATGAGTTTATCTTAAATTTTGGACTGAACCTTTTTATGCCAATAAAATTTATCAAATCATACTTTCGGGCTGATAACTTGTCAGGTTTACTTCTTACGGTGACTGTTTCAAGTTCGTATCAACAACAACGAAATAACTTTATAAAAAGTATTTTTTAATTTTTTGAGACATATTTCAAAATTTACAAATTATGTGAAAATATATATAATATATTGAATTCAAGACAATAATGACAAACGTAACGTATTTTAAACAATTAATGAATGATGAAAATGATAACATTTAATAACATGATGATGTGATTGGCACAATGTTCATAAATGATCATGCATATTTCTACAATTTCTATCAAAATGATACTTTGGCACTCCATTTGAAATATATTGTTCAAGGCATAGAAAGTCTAAGGCACTTTCTGAGCAAAATGATCTGAACATTTGGCACGCAATCTGCAAGTGTTTATCTGCAATAAGTTATTGCTTGTCATCAATAACAACACAGTCATTTCAACACATATTTGGATTGAGTCCTAGCTGTATGTCACAAAGGGAGAAGAAGGCCCTTAATATAGGCAACCTAGAAAAAAACAGACAACGGCTCAATGGCGACTTTATACATTTGAGAAAATGATTCTAAAAACATTTTTTCACATCATAAAAATATATATACGCACTCCACTACACAGTCCTGTGACTTTGGTGACGTAATACCGATGACGTCATTCGCGTAATTGCATTCAGAGCATCTGAACACGTTGATTGGTGGGATTTAATACCCTGCATTAATGACGTCATGAAGTGTGATGCGCACGCAATCTGCCTGAGTAATGGCCGATTTTCGGGGTGATGCATGATACCGACGAGGTGGACGATGTGGCTGTAGATCCTTGAGATTTGAAATAAATATGCGAGATCTATGTACATATTGCATGTGCCCGTCATTGCTGTCACGTGACTCACATTGCGCACTTCTCGTAGTATGACGTTGGATGCATTGGAGTTGTCATACTTCCGGTTCCGTAAGGGAAATATGCTTTCCGGTCACATGATGACGGCTGTTGAAAACTTTGAGATGGTAGACGCATACCTGCAAGAAGAACACAGTTGTTTAGAATTTGAGGATTGACATGCAGTTGTCTAGTTATAATGGTGACATGAATGAATTAATATGATGAAGATTAACATGAACCTTATTTGTACTGCAAAAAAACAAGTTGAACAAGTTTAAACGAATAGTAACAGGTGAGGTTAATAAACTATTTAATAATTAAAATGTGATCCTGTGGGGATGTTGGAGTCAATCAACTGAATTAATCACTCGTGACATGAACATAGTGTATCTTTGAAGAAATACTTCATGTGGTAAAGTTAAGAAATTAGGTGTAAAACTCAACAGTGATGTTACCAAGTTGACTTTCACACATCAAAATATATTTCAACATGCATAATTAACTAAGCAGTTGTTGAAAATTCATAATTCAACTATTAAAAACAATTATACGATTTTTAGTTTAATTCATCGTTTTTCATCATTGAGAAGTCTCATTCACTTAATACTTTTAAAATTGCGTCATTAGGCAAGTTCTTTAATTTATTATTTATTGTACTAGTGACTTTTGTTAAAGACAGATACTAAATGTATCATCGGTTTACGTGATAAATATCATTTCTCACAATTGAACAAACAATATTGACTTTCTTTTCTTAGTATAATTACACACTTGTTCTTGTACACCATACAACCAGGGTCTTACTTGCATTAAATAGTATTTGTCATATTGCTAGAAAAGGATTCTATAATATAAATACTTTCTTCCGACACATTTGCTGGCGAAAAAACCTTTTGGTGCTTAACCTTGTTTCTGTATGGATATTACGTATCATTAATTTGGTAGATTATTTACGTGTTGGAAAACAATGTACTAAGTGCTTAACCTCTCTGCATAACAGAAACATAAGTAATTTAAAACACGGTTTTATCGTTTGAAAAAGCAAAACTGAATATCACCCTTATCCTAAAATACCTCTGCTCACAGGACAAACATAATAAGCATCAGCGGGTTCCTATATTACGTTTTTCCGATAATGGAAAGTTCAAGCAAGAACATTTGCAGTAAAACCTCTTTTGTTCAAGAGGCACGTATTAACACTTAAAGTGAAATACAAAACGTCTTCATCAGTTCACAGACATGTCAACTCAAATGGTGAGCAAACATGTACAATCGTTATCTTCACGGGGTTGTGTTTTCCTCTTCAATGTGCCCAGAACAAGCGGCGCTGATGTACATAGCAAAATACGGAGAACAGCAAGAGGTTGGTCTGATCGACGGTCGGAGGAGAAGCCAACTGATGGAGTAGAATTTCCCTACCAATGTGAGCTTTATGCAAGCAAAACATGTGTTATTCTAGCCTGACACCACCAGGAGCAGCGGGGTGGCAGCAGTGCTCCCTGACACACGCCTGGTAGCTTCAATACACGTTCAGGACGGAACACCCGTCAGAACATGAAGTAACATGGTCTACGTGCCTGACGGCGTTTATTCTTCATGCAATATTGGAAAAATCAGAAGATATGAAAGCTCTCTTTAAAAGCCCCACAAGCAAGATCTGGCAGATGAAGTCGTTAAAGGAAGGAAAATAGGCGTGTCCCTCGCAACAGCTCGACTGACCCTCTACAAAAAGGGTTTATGTGTTCTTGCTAGTTTATGCCTTAAGTCATATAATTTGTGCTGTTTGTTCTACTCCCGTTGATAGTTTTTACAAACAAAGAGCGCCCTGTGAATTCCCCGAGTTAGCAGTTACAATGTTACAGCTCAGTTTTATGGGGGAATATACGTTTGATATCTTAGACGTGATGCACGTGTTCTGAAGGTCCTTGGATCATTGTATAGTTAAAAGTGTTCATACTTTTAGAAAGAATATTGTTGTCGTATTTGGCCACGATACGTTGCAAACATATAAGATATTCAGCATTCATCTTTCACTTTGTGATACTTTACTGCAATTCAATTGCATCTAAACTGAGATCATTACGTTCCTGTAACTTAATCAAAAATCGTTGAACGTCATGAAATAATAAATTATTTAATATTAACAATAGTGATAGTCTTTAGATTTATAATTTGAATAGCACTTGATATATAAGTGGGACACACAGCATTACGCAACCTATCGCTTGTATTCAGCTCGAGGTTCGTTATATCGCATCTTTTTAGGCACCCGGTTTACTGGTGGGTGAACATGGGGAAACACTGCAATCTACGATATCCGGTTAAAACCATTGACTATAAATCAGCCAGTATATGCAGTGGGGCATCCAACCGTTGATCAACAGAACCAATAAGAATTGGGCGAACTGTGTGTGTATAAATATAATAATCTCAAGCATATTCCAACCCGACCAATACATGTCAAATGTTCATGTAATAAAGCCATACGATAATGACAAACGTAGCAATTAATGACCCCACAAGAGTCTTCATGTTTGTCTAATGGCTCGGTGTCTCTTGGTGATTACAGAAATAGCATAACTATTAAGTATTTTTTAAAAAATTCAGATGGAAAAATCGGGTGCACGATGACAAACTAGAAACGAAACATGACTCGATTCGATCTGTACTTGATTAACCCCTTCCAGATTTCCAACACAAGCAGGTATATCTATTCATAAATGTCAAAACACAAGGTATGTGGACTGTAGCTTCAGTTACAACAACTCATTTTCAGTAATAATATTAGCATTGTGCATGATATTGCTGCATCGATGACACACATGTCATGAAAGCCTGCCTTGTCAGAGAGAGCACATCGCATGTTGACGGACCCGAGTCATCTGCAGCACACCTGGACACTGTGCCAGGGTTCAAAGCACCTCACCTGTTTTACACGTGCGCATAGCTGCACCAAGCATTCCCGCTCCACGTGCACCTAAGAAAATCAGCCCGCTTTCTGGAGTCAGGCACAGGCAGTCAATAGGCTGATGATTAATTTGCAGCACATTTCCTATATGTCTGAGGTTATCCACTGTGGAATAAAACCTTTCTTTCCCTCCCGCAATTGATTTCTTGATGATACAGGTGGGGGCGGAATCTCCGACTCACACGGGAACTCCGAGAAATGTATCTAATATTAAACTGATTATTTCTCTTGCAGGGTACACTGGGGATGGCGGATAGACTTCCTGGACATACTTCTAATTGATGAAAGCCTTGGCAAGCCTTGATATGAAGGAGGGTAGAAAAGGATACCTTTGTAGCCAGGGCGAGGTATCGGAGGGTCTGGTCCAACACTTGTGAGAAGGGGTAGTGAGTACACGTGTAACTCTACTGCTCCTTTATCACAGCGGCCTTCTCACTGTATCACCAGTCTGACAAGAGACAAATGTCAGGAAGCTATGTATATTATCATGTAGTGGAATAATAGCACTACTGTGTGTGATTGTGGAAGGACGGCGGACTGACGGTCTACCTGTCATCACGAGACGATCTGGCATGTAACCATGTACCCCCTCCGTCTTCTTTGTGTTTTCAACTGGTTCAACCAAAGAGAATGTCACAGATCTCAATAATAAACATACTCAAAACTTCAATATGAAATAATATTTTTTGACAATATTTTCGTAATAATGGTTCAATGTGATGAGAAATGAAAAGTGATGTGGCATTTCACTGATATTTTTGTTGAAATGATCTCAAGTACGGATATTTTGATCTTTTGAATATCTACAAAATGCCAAAAGGTTCACTTTCCAATGAAACGAGTGCATTATCACACATTCGCTTTTTATGAAAACAAAAACTAAGTGCATCCGGAATATTGGATGACATTTTCTTCAAATGTAAGCAATTGGAGGAATGAAATAGTCGTACATTTCAATCCATCATCTATTCTTTTTCATCTCAAATTAAGCTAAAACCCTGTTAATTGCATTAATAACGACAGCTTAATGTAAGTAAATAAATTCACCGTTGTATGAGCGACATTTACATGGAAGAGACATTTTAACAGCGTCACTTTCTGTCAGGAGTTTATCTCCACTGCTAGCCGTCACTCAGAGAGGCAGCGCCCTGGTGAGATACAGTTGGTATTCGTTATAGCCCTTAATTCTCTCACTTCTCCCCGTCTTGCGTCTGTCAATCAGACACTACACCCTGCTCCACTCTCCGTATTAGCCGTGTCGCTCTCAGGGAGCATGTGCACTGTGATATTCGTTAACATCACACCACATTCATGCAAGCTTTCCTTCATGATACTTCCTCCAGCAAATTGAAACCAGTTTCGCAAGCAATTCGCGGCATTTGATAGCGATTAACTGTTTAGCTTAATTCGCAGGATCACTGCTCCAAATTGGTCCGATATGTTTTAATAAGATGGAAGAGAGGCGAGACGTGTTGGCCATATTCACCAATTTGTCCGTTACACCATGCTGCAATGGGTGGCAATACGAAACAAACAGTTGGCTCAAATATGCTTTACCCTGTTTCGTGATTGAAAAAAATTAGCTTCGGAAATCAGCGAGCGCCGGTAAAGGTCAGGACAAATACCATGTTCATTAGCGGTTCATCAGCTGGTACACAGTATACTGTCGGCTGTACGTTCACATACGTATTATTGTAGTGTGCGCGCACATGCAAAGCCCTAATAAGTTCTGGCATAAGTTCTATCCTGGCCAGACCCTCTTGTAATAACAGTGGATCTAGGAACTCCTTTCTCGTATTTCATCTGATCTATTGGAGACAACATCGTGAAATAATTATTCGCAAATTCATAATCATATGTTGGAAATTATTTCAATATTTTACAATAAATATTTGGATATGCACCTGCTGCTATTAGGATTTTCATCTCTGTATTCCTTGTGAAGTTGAACCTTCCCTGATATCAGAAAGGTCTGCCTTGGTTAAAATAGCTTATTTAAAAAGTAAAATAGTTTTACTGCATTTAACTATTTTAATTTCAATTTTCATTAACTATCTAAATCAACAACAATAAATACAGATATGTTATCCTGAAGAATTGAGACCATTCCCAAATATGTCTTATTTTAAAAAATAAATATCGAGACAATCATTGAACGGCTTCGAATGACAATAGGTTAATATCACTTGTTTAATAACCACCGAAGCCTTCAAATGCATGCATGAGTTTTATTATTTGATTTAGATAATATAATCATAGTTGTTGTTAACTTGCTTCCAGACTAAGGTAAGTATGCATGTTTTACATAATACCTGTAGTAAAAAAATATTCAAGTAATTTGTCGTAAGTTTAAGATCTTGTTCAATGCGACCAACGTTGCATTATAATTTGACGCAGGAAAATATTTTTACTGTCAGATTTCCAGGTAGTTTCGTGTTATTTTGCAGCAAGGATCGTATTTTTCACTGATGTTTTAGATTTGGAGTAAATGTTTCACCTTTCCCGACTCGCACCTGTGCATTGTTAGAGTGAATAGTATCATTTGCAGGGACCGAGGCGGGCACATACCAGCATATTGCAAAACAATGGATCTGATAGAGTAACGACGACTTGCAGAGGACATGACGGGAACATTAGCTCTGCATTAGTGTCATACTGCCTCACGGGTTGCGTCAAAACCACCCAATCTTGTTAAAACGGACTCGGAACAGAATTGACTGTTATTCTTACCCTAAGGGGAGAGTTTCCAGGAGCAAGGAGGCTTCATTAGGGCCGTTTACAAAAGAATGTTGTTAGTTTCTTGATAGTTTCCAGAATTTGGACGTTTACATTAGTGTGATTATACTGCATGTTCTATGTGTAGAAGAGTTGGGATATTGTTCGTTGAACACAAAGTGTAACAGTCACATCCATCAAGGTTGTTTTATCAACTTATTTTTCTGAAGGAAAGTCGACAATGTCATGATGTTTTGTGTTGTAAAAAGTCTAAATAAAATCATCATTAAAGTGTTATACTTGAAAACAATTCCTCATTTTAATAAAAAAAAAAGAAGAATGAAATTATGCAAAGATCTTTCCAATGTTTCATAAATTATTGATTTTAGTTTGGAATAATAGTCACATATTCTGCGAGACAAAGTAGCATTCTAAGCTCCTCTGTATGTTGCAGTTATACCTCACCATGTTGGCAGAGGACCGATGTGTCAGTGTCTGGGGGAAAGATCAGGAAGCTTTTATCATTAAGGGAATCTGGATTAGGGTTTAGACATATTTCACACCCATTACATTGCCAGAAGAAGTACAGATGGGTGCAGAAATCCATTGAAGAAAACTCTTATAGATAATACATACACAACATTGTGAAACAGAGCCGAATATGCAAGTAATTTGAGGAAAGTTTCAAAGACGTGCTCCTAATGAGCAATAAAAGCCAACACACTCACAGGAAACCGTAGACAAAGTTTTTGTCACGCTGCGGAAAACCACAATATTTTGCAATTACACGAAGAGTTGGTGTGCGTTGGGCATTTGAAAAACACTCTTACACATTGTAGAACAATAGCAGCGATGTGATACTCAGATCACGCAATACTCCAAGTGAAGACCCCCGGCACTCGTACACGTGTAGCTTCTTGTGATGGGAACTGGTGGGCCAGTTAAACTTCCAACTCGATATTCTAGTGAGCATTTATAACATTTAATAGTGTTTACAAAATGTACATTAAAACTACAGTTTCCTTAAAATGTTGAAGCATATGCACACATTTCTACTTGTGGATTGATATCTAAGGTTTTTTATACTCATGTGTTGGGTGATCAATATCTTTAAGTTCAATTTTTTTGTGAGAAAGGAAAACATTATTTCAGATAATTTTTATCATACACTATCTATATTATAAGCTATTTAATTATATTGTAAGTATGAACGTTTTTAGAACATATATTAGTTGTTTTAATTAACAATATTAATCGACACGCCTATATGTTTAAATAAAAGAAATGTTCATGAATAGTGTCATGTATTGACATTTTTCTTGAGATACTCACAAAATTAATACATAAGTTTATATGAAAGGCATCTCATATTACATGCTTTTCAAATTTCAATTCTTGATAACTGCTCAGATGATGTCATCGAGGAAAACAAAAATATAACATGCTAATGAGTAGGATGTAATAATGTTTCAATGAAGGAATTGTTTTTTGGTAAGAATAAGTAAAACAATATATTCTAATTTTAAATTTACACATCAACGTAAGACATGTAATCAAAGACTATATTTATATGCAGTTACATAGTGATGCCAAACGTAACGTATGTCTTTTTTGTTTTGCTTAAATTTGAATTAAACACTTACGCATAACTTCAGAAAAAACAAATGGTATGACAAAATAACAGTTTATTGTTTAGTATAAAATATATTCAAACATTGTTAAAAGCAGCCCCTCATAACCAAATACCAATAATAATAATATATGTTCTTATGTAATACTTCATTACGTCCTGTTTTACTTATAAGACAAAGGTTTGATTTAGCAAGATGTTCACATACAGACGATAAAGGTGTATTTCACCGAGTGACAGCTTCAGTAGACCCATGAAGAAGTGTGTCTTGTATTATCCTTGCTTATGTCAACGATTGTTCGCTCTCAGCTTGTGCAAATATTTTCTATAACAACGTGGAGCTATGATGCAACGTATCACTTACAGCGTGAAATCCCAACAATCCTAAGTAATTAACTTTTAATTATCCCAGTACGAGAAAAATGAAGATCCAGTTGGCACAATACGTGCCTTCACTGAATCCATTAGCGGCAAGCACAAGCTGAAGAAACAAGAGTTACGTCAGCTAATGTGGCCGCTGTATGGCGCCACAGGACACCTGCTGACCAATGAAAACACTGGACATATAGATAAAGCTTTCTCTGACCGGGGGTGATGAAAGATGGACATTTGGAATCGAGCATATCGCATCAGATTACTGCCCTTTGTTTCTGGAGGGAGTGAGGGAGAGTGAAACGACGGAGGCAGCGTGGTAATTTGCTGATGAGGTGTTTATTGCTGACGAATTATATTTAATCTTATCTGGCCCGATTAACGACGCTTCTCGCAATTTGTGAAGTGTCAGAGTGTGATGGTGTAGTGTGACGGGCAGATAACACCTACAGTTAGACAGCTCACTCACCTCCCCACCTCCACCTAGTACCTCTTGGAATATCAGCAGTGGAGAGTATATTCTGGTATATCTTGTTTCCTGAATATCATTCTTCAAACATTGCAGGATATATCTTTAAACACAAGTCTATTTTTATTTTCAAACTGTGTGACATTAATAATGTTCCATATGAATAGAAACTCGCATAATTATGGCTTTAGCATGATTGAATATCCTTTAAATGGACCAAGTATTTGTTTTATAATTAGTGATATGATAATGATAAGGGTTCTTTTAAAAAAAACACCAATGTGATTTCAGACATTAGTTCAAGCAATTCAGTTAAACAATTATTTGTTCATAATACTAAATACAATTTAAATTGAAATATATTATTATTCAATATATATCTTTAAATATTAATTAATTGATTAATTAATGTATGTCAGCATATTCGTTTAACCGATATTATGTTTATTATCTCTATTATTAAGGCTTGTGGTACCACACAAAAGTAGATTATCAGTTTATCACGTCAGGAATGAAAATTTATTTTGTCAGTTTGAAGTACACAGTTTTAAGGAAAGTTAAAGTTGTACGGTGAAACTCGGTCAGCTTGAAATGCGTAAAATTCCCACTGAAACAATTGGAGAAAGTGTAAGTAGCAGAACGTTTCTGTATTACTTAATTAAAAACCTACAATTTATTTCTTAAATACGATTATATCAATACTATTTTTGGTTTTAATGGAGAAAGCGACATTTTAAAGTTGTTTTAAAAAAATGTCTAATTAACTCTTCAAGTGCCACACTAAAACTCCTCGCAGTGTCGTCGTTATTTAACGATGCGTTGAGCAGATGTAATAGGGCTATTTTGTGTCAGAGTTTGTGTAACTAATTCGCCCTGGCAGGAGACACGGTATACCAACACTCTGTTGAAAAACAAGGCCGTCTACTTTACTGTCACTAGATATATAATATGGGCGGACTTTCTACTACAGACATTTTTTTATTTTGCTGCACTGACTTGTCTCCGTTGATTGAGATCAGTTCTTGTGTATTTTTTCTTGTCTTGTTTTGTCAACAGTGTTGTGAAACAAGATAAAAAGATAAAAGAAGTATATTTTTACATGTGTAACAATACCAATTCTGTTCCGAGATGTAGAATAAACTTTACAAAGCGTAAAAAAAGTGGAAACAATTTAACAATGATTGATATTTTATCGATAAAAAAGTTTCCAATTTGGGAGCGATCTATCCAGTAACTAAATCAACCAGTGAATGTAAAGAAATCTCTACGGGCAATAGTGGTGGAGAAAGTTCTCAAAATATTTATTTTTGTTTTAAACAACCGTGGGAAACCATAAGATGTTAAATAATCAAGCAAGTAAACATAATCTATCTCCTTATGAATATTTATATACGATTACGCCACCGCGACCAATCGCTCTCGAAGCTTTTCGCAGTTAGTTTATTTCCATTCCGCTATTTACAATAAATCCGTGAGAGCTATGGAGATAATAGCAAACAATGATTACTTCTTTACATCGGCTTGCGTGTAAGATGAAAATAAACTGCTACCGTTAATTTGTAAACTGACAGCGGAGGAGTTTTGTAAACCTTGTTCCATTGAAATGTATGCGGGCCATAACCTCTAACACATATTGCTAATATTTACCGGAGATGTACACATGCGCATGTGTGCTGGGTTGCAAGGGAAGACGCTCCAAGGAATGGGATAAAACAGGGTCAGGACATTTTATACGGAGATATATATCGTAGTTAGACAGGTATCATCATGGTAAATAGTAAAATTGACAATTTCTGCATTATCTACCAATATAATGGTTTTCATAATTATAATCATTTATTATTACACCCTCGTTTACCTTCATCTTCATCTGACCGTCCTTGATTTTTTCGTCTTTTCTAGATTTTTGTGAAATCTTACCTCTGTTTGCTATTAACATGGTAATTAAATAAAAGAAGTACTTTACTTTCTTATTTATATCATTCCTACGTTTTATCTCCTCTCTGTGCTGATAATTACATATCACAATTTTAACAAATCTACCTAATGTTGAAAAACACGGTCTTTCAAGCTGAACTTTCTTAAATGTAAAAACATTTATCCAATTTTCTCTTTGAAAGAAATAATTTGTCCATCTTCACACAATTGCTTTCCCCCGTCAATGTCCCACGCTTATCAGTAATAAAGTTGAAATTAGGAAACATTTTTTCACACAGAGATAATAGGAGCATGGCATACTTGCAGGGCGATTAAGAAAGTGTTGGGAATTTGTTCTCAGAGAGAAAATTGATATAATCGTAGGTTAATGTGCGATAAGCCACACCACGCAGATAGCACGCACTTGACGGAGGAGAAAGTCGGAGGTTTGTGGAGGCTATATTTCATGGTAATTAAGAATTCATCTTAAACCATTTATCTGGAACATTTTACGTTATTCACAATGGAGACGTGTGCGCATTAAAATCGGGATGTCGTGATGAATATTTTGTTTTAAACGTTAGGTCTTGACCATATATTAACTCTAAAACAAATATGATATGGTGTATAGCCGCGCTCAATTACAGCTTACATTTTATTCAAATATACTAAACAATTTAAATATACCACATGAATTTCAACAGCGACTTATTGCTATATTAAGTATTACTAAATCAACCAAGCAAACATCTGACATGTACATTGATATATAACGGTTTAAATGGAATAGGTATTGGCAGACTGAAATGTCAGGACGGGTACTCGTATGAGGCAGTGTCTGTTTTTATATCAGCACGGTAATCGGATATCATTAAATGAAACGCATTTCCTTGCCCTGGATATCGATACCTGCAAACTTCTAACGGATATTTCGTCTTCTTTCAGGTTGTTTTCAGCATAGTTTCAGATGTCTTGGCCAAATAGATAACACTTGTCTACACGCTCAAATCCAACCATAGCACGGAATCCAACAGGACGGATCGCAAAATTTCCACTTTCTCCGCGGTGACTTGTAGCAATTCAAGGCATGTGCAATCCGCGAATCGTTATGCGACGAGTATTATTTCAGTTGCGTTGACAGCACGTGCGTTCCCTCCCTCCCCTGAACCCCCATCCCTATCCCCATTTACCCCCAACAGTCTCTGGAAATGCTGTCTTATCAAGACCCGGCACTGTAATGAAGCTAAATTTCATGAATTTCTCAATTAGTGCCGGTCGCACCAACTCACATCCACTCACTCTGTTAACGACTAATTACTTGTAAAACCCTCGTACTTTAACTGTTTAAACTTATCTTGATAAACACGCTTAAAGAAGGCTTGGTTTGCGCTTGAGAAAATAAAAATCCTGGTTAACAATGTTTTGTGAGTTTTGCAACGAATTTTCCCATGTTTTTGTGATGCACCTGAAACGCCTTACTTTCAGCATGCATTTATTAAGTGTTCAGGAGGGTTTCGGTATCAACGTAAAGACAAAATGTTAACAACACTTGCATTAACTAATTGCCTGTTTTAGAGGGTTAAAACATCATGTAAACTTTTTAAGATGCTCATTTTACTCAAATCGGAAACACACTCGGAAGCTCTACAAACATGTCTGAAGATGGAATATGACAGGAGTTCCAAGATATAAGAATATATTTTTTCGAATATATATTAAAATATTTATTCTTGACTTAATTTCATTTTACAGAGACAGTAATATATAACTTGTATCCTAGATTATTAACTATTACTGAAAGTAAATAGATATTTGAGTAAGAGGTAAGAATATATATTTATTAATTATTTTAAAATATTGTTTATGTCGAGGTAGATATTAGTTGGTTGACGCATGGAATTCTTACTTACAGGCCATCAACTAACTATCTTCAAATTTATAATATTTTGAAATTATGTTTACGACTAGTAAATTCAATTCTTACATCCCTTATAATAAATATAACACGTGAAATTACTTGTCCCGTTGTTATGTTCTACTTTAAATAATTTCGTTGCTATATTATTAATTCCTGTTAAGACAATAAAACGAACTGGAGAAATATTACATACACCTTTAACGTACGAAATGGCCCACGACATTTATTGACTGAATACTATAATTTGTACTTTGTTTAGTATTTTCTTTTAAAACTGAATTTCATGAGACATAACCCTCGAAGCATTTGAATGTATTCACTTGGCTTTAAACGTACACCTCTGATCGTCACTTATATCTTACTACCTACATTGTAAATAATTACTGTGTATGGCATTTAACTGTTAATTTGTTAACATATTTTTTGGAAATTCAATACGGAAATTAGGACTTTATATTTCACCTATTATCACGAATACCTATTGTATCAACCTGTCAATGGAGTATACGGACTTTGTTTGTCAACAAGATGTAAAATGTCAACTCACCTGCTAATGCCAGATCTACAGGTTCTGTACCGGTGCTGATGGCGGCGTACGGAGAGGGGTCGTTACTGGAAGGGGGCGACATGCTCTGCATCGACCCCGTGCTGCCGGTGGGGGACAGGGGCTGCTGCTTTAGATACCTCTGAGCTGTCGGCCACTGCGTCGTCTGTTGCATACTGTGGTCCCTCTCGTACATCGTCGGGGGGATGCTGGAGGGGGTGGACGCTGTGGGCTGAAGGTTCGTCAGGTGGGTATAGTCAGAGTTTACACCTGTCATCCCAGCCATGGCGCAGCTCTGGGCGTACCTGTTGTTGAAGCTGCAGCTAGCGTTGACATGTTGTTGCATGCTGTTGATACTGTTGATGCTATTTCCCGGCATCATCATGCTGTTGTCGGTGTAACCCTGGGATGAACTGACAGCACAGGACATGTTCATAGGCGACATAGCCGAATTCTGGGTGTGCAGAAAGTCATAGTGGGATTGTATCATGGAAGGTGCAGGTCCCATTCCATTCAACATGCCAAAAGGTTTTAAAGCTTGACACTTCCTCCTGAACCCTCTTGGACGTCGCCTAAATGACCCCTCCTCGAACATAAACTCGGCAGCAGGGTCGATGGTCCAGTAGTGTCCTTTGCCAGGACGTCCGATGCCCTTTGGCAGTTTGATAAAACATTCATTGAGGGAGAGATTGTGTCTCACAGAGTTCTTCCACCCTTGATAGGAGCCCCTGAAGAATGGGAACCTCTGTTGAAGAAACTGGTAAATCTCACTGAGAGTACATCTCTTGGTTGGAGCGGCCTGTATGGCCATGACAATGAGTGCTATGTATGAGTATGGTGGCTTCTCGGATCTCCTCACTCCCACTCCGGACTTCTTGGTTGTTTTCTGACAGGAGGGAGACTCGGGCATGGTGGTGGTGGAGGGGGACTCGTCCCCACTCTCGGGGACACTCGTGTCAACCTTCATCTCCACCTTGTGCTCGAAGTCCTGCATGTTCTCCAGCTCGGTCACCTGGGGGATCCCGGTACTATCCAGGATAGGCTTGCTATCCAGCTCACACTCCATTCCGTACTGCATTGTGTATACTTCAACCTACAAGATTTTAACTTGTCTGATAGGGAGAGAGTTGTAGGCACGAGATAAACACACGAGGACTAACGATATGGGTGATCCTCATTACATACTCGCCTCTTATACGCATCATTTCATGGAAATTAGGCCTGAAGCCGACATCCCACTGTGCTGCACGAATCTTGGTCGTCTTGGCACCAACTGGGCGGGACTAGCTGCTGCTTGATGCTGTGATTGGTTGAGAGGCGGTTGGAACTCTGAAGACTCCAGGCTGACTGATGGCTGACAGCACCCAGTGCCCCCTGCTCGCTCTGCTGTATATCCCGGAAACCACGCCCACTTTACTGTTCTGTTTTCTGTGGGAACCGTCCCATTTTGCTTGGAACAATTCTCACACATTGTATTTGCTTTGTACGTCTAGATATTTACTCATTTTTCTGCCATGAAGTTAGATATGAAATATATGACTGTCTATTAAAATAATTACGCTATATTTTAAAATGGGTAATTTTGCTTAGGGAATTCTACTCAATTGAAAATAACATTTAGATTTTATTGAGTAATTAACATATTAATATCGATGGAAGCAAGGTGAAAATAAACAGTATCTTCAAACATGAAATGCAAAGATAACAATTAAGAAGTTGACAACTGTTTTATTCAGATATTATTTTGAAAATGAAATCACACTTTGAAAAGGCTGAAATGTTTGTAAAAGTTTCTTCTAATATATAGTTGAGGGGACATTTTACAGTACAAGAATACATGTAGCATGTCGTTAAATCAGAAACCCACGTATCACCGAACTCCAGTGCATATTACATGGACATTGCATATGAAGATATGCGTTCATAACTTATTGTTCTTACGTTGATGATACCTAATTTTCCTCATATTTTTACAATTTCATTAAGAAAATACATTTAAGATAAAATAACACTATATGTGTTGTTCACACTGAATTTTTGATTTTATTAAGAATTCATTTTTTTTCAAAATGAAGCAAATAGTATTATACATGATGAAATAAACCGAATATGCAAGAGAAGACATTTGATATCAGTGAAATATTATCGAAATAGATGGGAACATTTGATCATGAACAGATTTCCAAGAATTTGACCTCCAAGTTTCAAGTGTTTGGTACAGGACAAAGTTTCCTACTTGAGTCAAGAAGCGAAGCCAGGCAATCCAAGAGAAGCCTACCTCCCACCTAGAAGAGTTCTAGTAAAGGGAAGAAACCTGAATCCTCCCGTCAACAGATTGTCCAAGCTATTTATTTATCCTGTGCCGGATCTCGCAAATAATTTCATATTCTCGATATTTGTGCATACAAAAGCAATTGTCAGTTTTCGTTCTTTTGATATTCGGTTGCAGGAGTTATTGTTTTACATACACGGTGTTTGTCTGTGGTTTATCTTTACCGCGTGTCCATTCAACACAGAGTGCATTTCGCCTTTGATGAGTGGCGATATTCATCATAAATAATTATGCTTTGTACACTAATCGAATATTATGTTTCTTAGCATAGCAGGTCTGTTCTGCTGTGAGATGTATCAGAGATAGGTGCTGTGATTTGTGTCCCAGTGCAATGATCTTAGTGCATGCTTTTGAAAATATTTCTGCAACTAGGAAAATGAATTTTAGAAATAAATTTAATTTTGGCATGTAACGATTTAAATTCAATGTATTGCAAGTAACGATTTATATAAGGTTTCGATGATAACATTATATTTAGTAGAAACATATTTGTGTTTTGGAAAATTTATAGTTTCATTGAAGGAGAAGAATGAGGATGACACATCTACGTATTCTTGTAACTCAATTAATGGGTACAGGGCAAAGGTATTTTTGTCAATGAATGATGATTCTTAAATTATAATCAAATCTTAACCTCAGGTGCGATTTTGTAGTTTGTAGCAAGAAATGACGTCATTAATATTGTTTACATGATTCACTTTCAACATCAATATCCGATATTGTCATCTATGAAATATAAACAAATTGTTATTATCTGGGTAATTCATTCAAATTAAACGTTTCATGACACCAAACTACCTGTATTAAACAATAAAGAAATTACAATCTATGATAAAATGAGACCTAGGGTCCTTATGTTTAAGTGGATAAGTGTGTACTTTTAAATGTTAAAAGCTGCCATCAGACTGCATGATTTTGGTGTTTAGAAGTTAGGAAGTTAGAATTTACTTTACTGTTTTACGGCATTACAAAACACCTGTAACATCATCATGTTATTCTCTCGCTCCATAATATTTCAGTAATAGTCAGTTACACTCTACACTAAGTTCATAGCTGGAAATTTCCTTTTTATAAACGTTTAGAGATATAGCTGTTACATAAGCAATACTTTGAGTGTAATTTAAGTTGCTTAATGAACTTGTTACTCTTCATTCCTTAAAAATAAGGGACCTCGGCCCTTCCGGCCTTGGCTCCATTATTTTTAAGGAATGGGGATTTAATTGGCCATTAACCTTTACTTAAGACCAGACGTCTGTGATGTGGTTGGAGATGACGACTAAGTATATATAGCTACATTCTGAGCAATAGTTATATGTAAGAACTGTTGTCTGGGTAACAACTTCATTGTTTTGAAACCCAGTAACATATGCTTACTCTTTAAACATTCCATAATGTATATAGTGTCACACTATTTTCCTAATTATAAACAGAATAAAACTAATAAGATTTTAAGAATATATAGTCTTTCTGCTCAGTTTCGTGTTCGAAAAGATCTTATGAGGCAATGTCAATATTCTGGTAGGGTATGTATATAGTGCATGTAGCTTAGAACATGTTATAATCATAATTATAATTATTTTCAATTTAAAAAAAAATTCATTGAAGTAATAGTTTTGACTGTTGATATAACTTGTATTTGTTATGTTTCGAAAAAAAGGAACACTTATTGAAACCTTATTGCAACATTATTGTATATTACCATAATTAAATTAATATATAATTCTAAACATTCTAAATTCTAAATATATCGTGAACACGATTTTTGTTTTTTACTTCATATACACAGACTTTTTGTTTGAACACCTGAGCACATCTGTGGGTTTAAATATCAAAGTCATGATCTGTCCTCATCAGGTGTAGCATTTGGAAGTTCATGAGAGTAAGAAAAGGTTTTAAATTTTCGAACTCATGAGATTATAGAATTTAAGGTCAATGTATATGATTAAACCCACGAACAGCTACATTCCATGAGTTGTATACCGTTGCAATAAATAGTCATCATTCCACATAAGACGACTGATTTCAAAATAATTGTTAATGTTCATACTCTGTTATAAGTATTACTGACTTTCATGTGTTCAAAGAAAGTGGTATGTGGTATTTCACATAATTATTTGCACAATAAACTATCAAACGATATAAGTCGAGATAAACAGACCAGAAACGTATAAGAACTGTTAATTATTGTATCACTGAATGTGCCATGAACGTTAAATGACGTGATGTTATAACCATCAGGAAAAGTAGTACATGTACTTTTATTTCAATAACACACTAAACAAAATTGTAGAAAAAGGTTCAATGGCTATTATCAATAGCAGAACACCATTTATCCAAGTTTTATCAGGTACATTCAATGTTTTATGGGTGTTTTATTGGAATTCCTCCAGAATTCATAGTATATATATTATGTGAATCGGGATATATTTATAAATAAAACAAGTAAACAAGATTATTAACAACTTTTTGAGGGTTTTTGAGATTTGCTATAATTGATATCAGGATGAGATTTTATTTATGATAAAAAAAATCATTCCTCATTATTAATCAGTAAAAGATTAATATCCATGTACACAAACACTCAGTATACTCCTTAACTAGTAATCACAGTGAGGTCATACCGTGTTGACGTCATCTCCATTGTAATCATGTATTATACTTTATGACCCAAAAGCATTGTCAGATGTATTATGAGTCATGTCAAAGCAGTGTGAGGTCACTAAATGATGATGGAACTGCACTTTTAGTGATTGTTAAAATTTAAATATTGTATATATCACTTGCATTATCACTTGATCTCTCACTTGCAACATCACGTGATCTCCCAAGTTTTTCATAAAAAATGTAAATTGAATGTATGAAAGAGAAATATTACAATTATAGTATATTAAATGCATTACATTTACGACAAAATGATGACTTGGAATAAATACAAAATACGTATAGCATATACATCTCAGTAACGAGCATAAAAGAAGGACAATTTACGATTGACGGTGATACAAACCCTCTTGAAATGAGAAACTGAAAACAAACAGGTTTGCACTAGTCAACAGTATATTTAAATAAAGTCTGATTAAAGTTAGAAACAAAACAAATTAGTTTAAAATACAGTTATGTTAGAAATTTATTGTTACTTAAAGGTATCATCACCAGCGTCTCGAGTCTTGTAGAACTGTACTGTTGCTTATAAGATGACTTGATGACAGCATCAGCTGGGCTCTGTAGTAGTAGTAATAACAGTAGTGGTAGTAGTAGGAGGAGTAGGAGTAGTATTAGTAACAGCAGTGGTAGTAGTAGTAGGAGTAGTAGTAATAACAGCAGTGGTAGTAGGAGTAGGAGTAATATCAGTAGTATTAGTAGTAGTAGGAGTAGTAGTAATAACAGCAGTGGTAGTAGGAGTAGGAGTAGTAGTAGTAACAGCAGTGGTAGTAGTAGTAGTAGGAGTAGTAGTAATAACAGCAGTGGTAGTAGTAGGAGTAGGAGTAATATCAGTAGTAGTAATAACAGCAGTGGTAGTAGTAGGAGTAGGAGTAATATCAGTAGTAGTAGTAGTAGTAGTAATTTCAGTAGTACTAATATCAGTAGTAGTTGTAATAGTAGTAATATAGTAGCAGCGCTGCAGTAGTAGTATTAATAGAAATAGTAGCAGTAACATCGGCAGTAGTAGTAGTAATAGTAGTAGTAGTAGTAGTAGTTGTAGTAGCAGTAATAGTATCAGTAGTTGCAGCAGTAGTAGTAGTAGTAGTAGTAGTAGTAGTAGTAGTAGTAGCAGTAGTAGCAGTAGTAGTAGTAGCAGTAGTAGAACGTACGGTACTCAAAGAAATTGAAGGGAAGATTGTAAACAGACGTTAGTTAGTAAATGATAAACCTCCAACTGATTGGAGGGGGAGATCAATCGACCATGTACAGTTCCTCTGGACTCGCTGTGTCCTCTGTATTTAACCCTGAACGTATCTGTCATCCAGGTCAGTGACACTGTAATGGCGACTAGTTCTATTCGATTGTGACAGCTACAAACTGATATTAACCATTCCTCAGGACTTCTTTAAAGGTTATCTAATGTCCAGTCACAACAGAACCTAAATTATGAAATAGTGTTTAATAGGGATTGTATGCATGTCTACACGGTTACCTCCAACATCCAATGAAAAAATACATTGTCCACTTGCACAAATATGATCAGAACTCAATGTTAGAACTATTGACTAATGGCAACATTGTAGTCCAAGGGTGCTTTGTGCAAGTGGACTCATGTCTCTCAGGCTTTCACTCATCACAACTATTGAACATTTTGGTGATGATTAACTATGTGCATGTACATACAGGTGATCTCGCAACACACTGCCAGATAGACTGATACAAGGTCGCTTGGTGTCTGACAAACATTTCAACTTGTCAAAAGACTTTAAAACAGGCATTCTTATTATTTCAGTGAATTGAAATGAAAATGAGTTATGGAGAAACAGATCTGTAAAAATATCCGACATACTTTTCAGAATGCTATTATGTTTCGTATTAAAGTAAAATAAATTTTTAAAGTTTGAATAATTTGTAAGGAGACTGTGAGTGAGTGTATGGGTATGATGTATCTCACAGTACCGACGGCAAGGGAACCGTCTCAACATCTGCTTTGTCAATGTCGTGTCGATAGCAGAGGAAATAGGGCCAGGAAATGTGTTCTTTATAGCCGTGATTGACACCAGGTAGAAGCAATGCCGCGGCTATTTTTTCACGTGTGTCAAAGAAGTCTCTGGTTTCTCCAGCACTGGCCCAACAATAGACCGGCAGAAATTACTTACAACCTAGCCAGGCCTTCCAACACAGACTCGTCGGTCCGCACATGCCGAGATTTAGCCAAACATTGAAAACCTTGACAAATTCCTTGCTCGAAGCCCACATCTGCAATTTCCCGATTTAAATCTTTGAGAATGAAGTAATCTGGATATCGCTCATATTTAATAGAGCTATTGTGTGAAGAGATATTCCCTGAATGTCGCTGCAACTGCTAACGGCTGGGACACCGTGAATTGCATACCTCGTATTAACTGTTCATTGTTAAAAACGATTAAATTTTTAACAGACCGACTGATGCTGCCTTCTTGACTTAGAATGGAAATTATTCCCGATATTTCTTATGAGATACTCTTCGAGGGTAGCAGCCTGTAACACGTGTACAGTCCTGTGCATTCACCGATGCATTAAGTTGTTAATTTCAACATAGTTACTTCCCTTTTAAAGAGATTATTTCATAAAGATCATCACGTTTACATTAAATAATATAGGGATAGGCATTAAACTTTAAAGCGATCAAAAAAGAATGTAGATATGACCATTTAGCCAGAAAGAACCATGTATCGTTTTAAAATATCTTTTTAAATTGGTTGAACATTTAGATGTTTCAGGTATAATTTTAGCATCAGCAAGACGTGATCACCCTTTTCATTTTTAGAATTACACATTTTCTTGCACATTAAGCTAGAGCTGCAGCGTCATGCAACACAAACAATTTGTTTTTGCAAATCCTATTAATCTGCCAAAAACTCTGTCGGAGGAGGCCGTCTTGGCTATCTCAGGGTAAAACATAAAAGAAGTGGCCCCTCTCCTCCCCGTGATATTATATTATAAGCATGGAGATGGTGGACAGAGATGAGAAGACAGGAGGGGAGAGAGAGACGCACTGTTAGCGGGATACTCTCTATCTCTCAATCAACAGTTAGTTTATCATGTTAAGCAATATGACTGGCGAAACCACACTGATGGTGATACCCCTCCGCTGCCGTATCGTATTGCCGAGAGTGGAGCCATCACTTATTTCCTTATCGACAGTCGCTGCATGAGCACAGGCACTTCGAGCCACTAGGTGCAAGGGAAAACTCACAAGAAAGAAGAAAGATGCTTGTGAGTAAGATGTCATCATCGTCCCGATCTATCTGCAGCTCCATGACTAATAACGTGAATCTGAAGGCAGTTACTGCAGTGCTGGTAGGAGTAGAGATAGGAGTTGCAAGGCTTGAAGGTTATCGGGAGATGTACAGCTCGGTGTGTAAGACTTATTGTTGGGAGTAATTACGTCTGACATCGGTTAAATCCTCCAACTGCCTCCAAACCCACCTTCCAGTACCACCCACGGCTTGCGGCCATCTTTCCCTGCCGCGCTCTCGCTCACGTGAGAAAACACGAGATGGGCATATAGTGCGTGGCGTGGATCAGTTGAACAAACAAGGAAGGATGTTATCAATGCGGCAATTAAACCGGAAAAATCTACTGTGGACGGTCCTAGGGTCAACTGAGGTGTTGGACGTCAGTGCTGGTTGTGCATGCACTAAAATAGACAGAATATGCTCGTTAGATAGCCATTGTTTATTGGGAAGGGTGGAGGTAAAAGTTCCTACATCAATTAAGGGCAGATCACGTACCATGTGGAATTAAAACCACATATATTTGAAATATCATTGAAAACTTTTACACTACAATGACTATCGAATAATTTTTTTTTTACTCTGTATGAAATTGGTTTTGATAAAGTTATAAGTCCTCTTAATTGTGGTCATTGTCTATGACAGAAAGTTAATGTCCAAAATTGGGAATTGCCATAGAGTCATTGCTAAAATATTACACTCGGAAATCATTGATGTATCATATTCTTATAAAGTCAAAACTTAGTACTACGTAGGTAATTCGAGAACAACATCGTGTTATACGGTTTCAACAATTACGAATTTGTTACAATCTATACATACTGCAATAATTTCGACATTAAAAGCATTTCATTTGAGCTATGTATTGTAATGACATTTATCATTTATTATTGGAATGATGACATTTATTCCATTACATGTATAATTAAAACCATTAAGTGGTAGTTATAACAGTACAATACAGCAAATCCGAAAATACATAAATTTCAAAAGGTACACGTCTGAACAATTTCAATTGTAACGTTCTCCAGGTGTGAAGTCATCGTAATTAGTGCATGCATTGTGCACAGGTGCCCCTCATTTTAGCGGTCCTCAGAGATCGTAACCCACAACGTATGTGTTTGTATTGGGTGCAGTTCTATCGTGTACAGATACAGGTACCCTCGGTACCGGAAAAAGCATGAATAAATGGTTTTGTAGTTCCATTAACTATGAGGAATAGTTACTTGTTTGAGGAGGCAACATACATTTGTTTCAGTGTTTTTATATCGACTTTGAAGACGTAAATAAGACATGTATATGTATACTGCTTCATTCACCCGACGAATTAGTAACCGCTCTCTACTCGTGACATTCACAAGGGAGATGCATATGTTGACGTCTAGATGTATGGCTTCGTTGTGTACTTAATGCTTCAAGTGTTTCAAAGATTGTATATTTTCTATTTCGAGGTCATTTGCAACGGAATCCCACCAGGGGCACGACAGCTTTGTCTGCAGTAGAGAACTGTTCTACATGCAGTACGATTTGGGTGCAATGCTACACTGCGTAGTACAACCAATGATTCGCTAGTTCCAGCCGATGCCCCCAGGTTTCATCCCAATGCATAGCCACATGGCGCCGCGGGCTTTCCACCTGCCATAATGTTAGCAGCCGTGATGTAAGTGAAATACTCTTGAAAGCGGTGTTAAACCCCAACTCACCTCATTTGTAACGTAACGGAAGTTATGAGACAGCGGGTGTTTCTGATCTGAAACCATGATTTGTCCACGGTTCCAGAATGTCCACAGTCATCTAGACATTTCATACGAATCCAGGTATACCAATTAGTTTATGTTCCAGGGTCTTAACCTGTGTATAATTTCTTTGTCGATGGTAATTTAAACATAAACCAGTAATGCCTTTTTAATGATACGCCATATGTACATTTAGTATCTAATAAAATAGATGTACATGTAGGTTCCAAAAAGGGAGCAGTGTTTTCGGCAGATTTTTTTCCAGAAAAGAGGAATCTCCCCTCGAAAATAAATACCGTTTATAAAGTTTAAATTCAAATTAATAGAAGATTATTAAAGATATAATTACATTTAGCATCTCGCCTAAACATACAAACTCACATCAAGTCCATTATAAACTGAACATCGAATATAATCGTCTTCCTTCACGGAGTCCCTCCATACGTCCGTCCATACAAAAACGTTTACAGAGACTAGTGTGAGTCTAGGGGTATGTATTGAGCATCTTGTGTGCACCTTTGACAAGTGCAGAGTACAGGACGAGTTCCCATGATGGCCAGGCCCTCACTCCCACACACACATGCAGCCAATCACATGCTGGAATGTAGATAGAGAGTTTACCAACAATATCATGCCAAGAAAAATATGGATTGTTCTAATGCCAATTGAGGGCTTTGCAGGTGCAAACAGCCCCCTTTGCGGCTATAATCAGCTGACAGGAAGATAGTGTTTTGCGTTTTGGGATTCAGGATACATATTAGTATTATTGATAAAATGTGTAGAAATCATGATTGCATTTTTGATAAACAAGTAATAATAAATACAGAAACATTTTGTTATAGACAAGGGTGCACATTAATACACATCCTTGATAAGGTGTATACCTTTCAGTCGGCCAGTTTATGAAGAAGTTCAGAAATAGATAAATTAACAAACATTTGAGATATAAGGTAATTATTAGGTACAAACATATTTTAATATATTTTGATTTCATCATTTTCTTAAATTTAATATGACATGAAAGAGATAAAAAAAAAGAGATTTGTTTTGTTAATTACATTTATATGTCAAAGTTCAGTCACAGTTACCCAGAAATAAATTTACGTAATGTTAAACAGGTAAAAGTTCGTTGTTATTCTGAAAATAAAACAAACTTGTTAACAAACACGGAGAAAGGTCTATGGAAACAACCCGACCTAGGTCCAGTATCATGGATAAGGAAAATTTGGAAAATAAAATAAATAAATAAAAACAACAGCAATAGATCCATCTGATTCACGTTTTAGAATTGGTGAAATACAATAATTTGTAACCCTATTCAGAAAGACATCTTGAAAGAAGTAACTTAGTTGAGTTCTACTCCGCAAATCCATCTAATACACCCCGGACCTATACTTAATTTAGGCCCAGTCCGTGTTCATGAAAGACAAGTATTCACCAACAAAGGTTCAAACGCAACATAAACTCATTTCGAATGTCAATTTATCAATTTATCAACAGATTGGATATAAGAGTTTGTGATTTTCATGAGCAGGTTTTATATATATCAATAATACATTCAGGAACCGTAAACGTGGAAATTCATTAAAATAATATGATCTTAAAATGTATATGTCAAGTAATAAACGAATGGAACATCAAACAGTTATGTTCATTTGGCTCTTGTTCACAATACACGTGCATTCGACTAATAACGATGGTTGCAGGTTGGGCGAATTTTGATGTAACACTTTTCAAGACAAAGCATTCCACTTAAACAGTGAGAGGACACGGGACTATTTTATAACTGCACGGAGAAGAGAAGGTCACCATTGTGACTATACGTTGTGATGGAACCCACTGCCCTCTCCGTGTTGACAAGAAACATTCCATATATGTGTTCATATCATATTGTCTGTGGTGAAATATGGCATTTATGAACTAAAATAAAATCCGCATTTTCACTGAGTTTTTCACTTTCACTTTCACTAATTTTCACTGAGTGAAATAACATGTTCAATCATATGACGTCATCGTAAAAATAGAATGACGTCATAGGATGGCAGTGGAAAGAAAGTCGGAGGCTCCATTCATAAGTTCATAAAATGAACGTCATTTACAAACTATGCATGATTTGTTAAATCTAATGAAATGAACATCTGTCATGTCTCGTCGAATACCATGTACGTGTACATCTCATCTCGTGAAGTAGAAATAATATATTTACACTCGTGAAAATATACAGTTCTACTTCACTCGATGAGATATACATGGTATTCGACGAGAAATGTCAAATATCCTCTATACATTTCATTAACAATCATTGTGGCAAATACTGCACGTACTGGGTGACTCTTGGTCACATCTGCAAACATATCGGAAGAGTATAAAGAAACAGAAATTGTTTAATCTTTTATCAAACGAGAATAGTGATGTTTTAACTTGGATTACTTGAAACACGATAAAACAGGACGAATTCAAGTTAAATCACTTCAACTATCAAATTTTGAAAGTCAAGCGCAATTTCAACAGCAGTAGTCGAAGATATCAAGCCCAAAACACACAATGAACCTTTGTCTGTATGAATGATTTAATTAAACAAACCTTGGGTACCAAATAAGAAACTCGACAAAGTTCGCAACCTTCAACCAAGGGCAATAACTCATGCCAGGACGAACTCCAGATGGGCTTGATGATTGTGGCAACTCAAGGAGACCAGATCGAGGCTCCTATTTCACTCTAATTTGACGTTAGGGCACGGAACATTGGGGAACACTTGCTTCCCCGGTATCTCGAGTAATTCCCTTCTTGAGGGGAAATCTTGGCCACACACACAAGCTATCTTTGAATTACTACGTAGGCCAAGTCCCCTACATCTATTAATACATCTCGTTAGGAAATAAGAGCTATTTAACATTATCTAAATAGACGGGAGGACGCAACCGGCGTTAGATTCTTTGGTCTTCCGAGGGGACTAATTTGTGGGGCGGATTACACCTTTCATGATCCTGACATTTTCTTTTCAAAAGAACGACTTTAATCTTCAAGTATTCATCTTAAATCTTGATAATTAATATATTTACTTCCTTTGAAGGAACAGTTTGAATATTTTAATGCCAGATTGAAAAAAACTAATATATTTAAGCAAAAAACTTTAAATGCAACAGAGCACTTACATAACGCAGCCCAGGAGCTCGCACTCGAGATATTTTAAAGTCAGCACTCATTTTGAAAGAGATATTATCGTTCTATTAATCCTGCAAAATGGATCAATCGAACCTAGTTTGTCTTTAATTATTTCAATAGAAACACGAGATCATAAACATATAATCTGCATGAATACAATTATTTGCTATATGTGGAGATGCACACCACAGAACAGCGTATCAGTACCTACTACTTATAATCGAGGGACCTTTCCATATGAGCTCTCACTGTCTTACAATAGTGTTACATACCTGCATGCCCAAGAGTAATACTGATGAGATTAATAACACACACATTGTAACAGGACAAAGCAGTGCAGCTAAATTACGTTAAAAAGGGTTATGCTTATATTTGACTGACATCTGTTAGTGGACCAGGCTTGGTTATCTCTGTCATCATGTTGATACGTCCTCCAGATAAGCGTCATCAGTGATGGCCCCTGTAGATGATAAACAACTTTAATTGCTCTTAAAACACTTCCAGATCGTCATTTAAAATAAATCATTGATACGAGTCCAGGGATCAGAAGCAATAAGCCAATTACTCACAAATCAGTCCTGTTAATTCATTTTCGTGCTTAAACTTTTCAACTGCTATAGAATTCATTAGAATCCATTGTGGATATAAATAATGTTCGTATACAGCTGATGCAGCACGAGTGTCAATCACCGAATTGCAGTCATTGCGGTTTAAGGGCTTTCTCAATGCAATGAGAGCAGCCGCCTGTTCGCTGTATTCTTCATGTCGACAATATAATACTCATCCAGTCTCTGCAGGTAACAGCATCGGAACGTCATTTACCCGTGAAGAATAAACATATTGTTATATAAAATGAACATTGGTCGTCGGAATCATACAGAAACAAAATGATAAACACAACGTCTTGTACATATTTCCAAGTTTCTACAACGATATAAATACGTCTTCTATTGGTGTCATGAGAAAATTGTAAGACAGTAAAGCAGTCTGAAATGTAGGAATCCGTCCCATGTTTTACAGTGAGAATGTCCCACCACTTAGCACCAATATGCTTGAGGAAAATTCTCCGGCGTATAACTCAAGCCAAATTAGTGGAGGGGCGCTATGGCACTTAAAACTATTAGCAAGGCGTTAGGAACAGCAGGCTCCATTGGCGCACATTTGCCTTCAATTTGTTGCCTGTCCGATACGGCGGTAGTTGCAGTATATCATGCCAACAAGGCGGCTTGTCGTGTAACTGGAGAGGGCCCATCGCTCCACTGCTCCCATATCTACACGCAAGCAGGTGATAAACGGATGAATACAGTATTTTTAATTCACAGAGTTTTAGCGCCTTGGAATAATTGAATTTGACAAGATAAGGACTCGCTTTTTAGACAGCTGAGCTTGAGTGAATGTTCTTGCGTTCAGGTTATTACATACCGTTACTCTCGACTCGGTTGTTGGGGTGACGCGAATGATGATACGAATAGAACACTTCACGTTTGTTTGTAATATTCATTTCATTTGATGCTAAGCAATTACACGTCTCAAATTATTTTATAATATTATAATCCGTGTCTATATTACTATAATTGAGTCCGCAGATGATTCGTGACAAGTACCAAATAACTAAAAAGTGAAAAATAAACCTTTTTATTATATAACTAGCGATGAAATATGTGATTATACGATGAAAATATAATCCATATTTGCACACAAGCATTAAACTCATATTTTCACTGCAGTGACTAACGTGTGGTCGGAATTACTTTTCATGATTGTCTCCCTTTGAAAAGAAATTATCTCCCTTTGTAAAGTGATTACCTCCCTAGCTTTCCACGTCTTACGGTGAACGCCAATGTTGTGATGTTTCAGTCAATATGACTGTTGACCTTTTGTGGTGTTAATATCATATTCGATATTACATAACATTCTGATCTTCATTTATTGTTGATATGTTGCATAGTAGTTCTTTTATTGGTGAAAAACTTGGCGAGGCGAGAGCTATGTTGACAGAAAATCTAACGAACGTCACTCGCTGTATATGTATCACTTCGCGTTTGAAATAACGACAAAACTTGCGTTTTCAATGTCTTCACTTGACTAGATGGTACCGTAAATAAACATTCACAACAGATTTATTTTTGTAAAACATTGTCCTGTTTTAAAAATCGACATATTTCAGTCGAATTATTTTCTCACTGCATTTACCGTGAACGTATAACGGGGAGTTGTTAGGATTATGACAATCAAGACAGCTCTCAGCTTTCAATGTCACGTTTTAATTGTTTTATGCAGATTAAATTTATATAATAAATAGACTATTTCATTGTTTTTGCCGAATATCATTTCTATCTCATCTCGTGGAGTCAGAAAGTGACATTGTCACTCGTGGCCACTCGTGAAAATATCACTTTCTCACTCCACTCGATGAGATAGAAGTGATATTCGGCAAAAACAATGAAATAGTCTCTATAAAACCCAAATCGTTCATAAGCAAAGAATTCGAAAATATAAGTAATTGATACTGACACTGTTTTCGGTTTGTATCGGGAAAGATAAGGACACACGTTCCTTGTACTTCTCGTTGCAACTAGCGAGGTTATGGTAGCAATTAACAGACCCAACTCTCACTTATTACGAGTGAAATAAAGTAAAAAGTTGAAAGTTTTTAATAATTTAAATATTCCATAACTGTTATACGCCCCCTTCACTAGTATGAATGAAAAGGTGCAGTACTATGAATGTTTAGCATCGGTGATTTGAGCACGTGATTTTCCCTGATCAAATTAAGTACACGAAGTAAATTGTCGGAGATGGTGCACTTTATACATAAAATGGGTACTTTGCAAAAAAATACCACAATTTGACCATTTTGTTGTTGGGATTGAATGCATATTTGTGTTGCACTGCATCAATGAAAGATCATTCTTAACAGAGATATATACCCTCTTCCCAGTCTAATTGAAGATTGCTGCATAGTTTGAGACTACTCCCTGCCATAGAGCCTAGCCATACAACCTTTAATTTGTTGTTTGCTTATTTAGTTTTAATCCAGACATTTTATAAAAATTGTCTAAAGTATACATTGCTGCCCGTAGACTCTTTTCCGACCCATTTAGAAATAGTTCTGTATCATCGTCAGCATATTGTCCTATCTTATGATCGGTATCATGTAAAACGATACCTTTGATAGCTTTGTTTGCCTAATCATTATCTCTCATATTTCTGCTACTAATAAAAAAAGGATGAGGATATCGGGTCGAACTGTCAAAGGTTTTATTGTTGATTATTTTATCGTCTTTGAAATTGCACGAGTGTCCCTGACACTTCGAAAAAACCAGTAAACCAATATCAACGTGGATAGCTTTATGTAGACGCACGTAGTCGGGTACTTCAGTGTTGGCAACCGCCAATGTATTGAATCTCGGATGTTCAGATTATTCACTTTTGATGGTTGATTTTCTTATTTTAAAAACACAAAGTATAATTTTTACATTACATGGCTGTTTCGTCAATTCAATTAACAAATGCCTCTAGATATGCTGATGGAAAGCAATCCAGCACCCGACTCTGTATGACATGCTCTGCGTGCTAATCCACACACACTTCTCATGCAGGGAGAAAGTGTCAGGAGTAATTACCGCTGACGCAATCTCATCATAAGTCTCCTTAACACCCCGTCAGACGTAACTCTGACACGTAGGGAAGGTAAAACACATGTTTACATAATGATCCTACTAGCTTACTACGGAACCCGTGTGATATATCTGTTGTTCCTCGTCGCCTTCCTTTCAAAGGAAAACATGCCACTCCCGACCCCCCATACTTTACCAATTCCACGACTCCCAAGACAACGAGAGACCAGGCCAGCACCAGAAGTGCAGGTGGGTTTGACACGGGATCAAATATCACAGGGAACAATCTGGCCCCGGTCCGGCAAACCGCATGTGCTCTGTCCTCAAGAGGGGCCATTTTTTTCTACGCGTCCCGATGACAGCTCATGAAGAGGATGGAATTGCTTGATGATTAGGGGGTGATACGGAACTGGGAGGAGGGTTGGGGGGTGACTTAGGGAAACTGGGAGGGGGTTTCATGACTGGTTGCAGATGGATGGTGATGTTGATGGTTTCCGTGGTGTGCCACTCCTGACCTTTGACCCCTCGGTTCTTGATCCGTCACCCCACTTCTTGATAGACCACTTTCATCGTTTCAGCGCCAAAGGAAACGCGGTCAGAAAAAAGCGACTTTGAAAACATTGCCAACAGGGAGAATTAATGTATTTCTGTAACTTGACAGTGTAATGATTGATAACATTAAAGAAGAACTCCAATTGTGTTTAACTTGCTGTTGTTTTGTTATATGTTTTCCGGCTGTACCGTGTTCCCACTGGCAAGCAATATATATATATGCTCGAGTACATACTAAATACCAATTTTGAAAAAATGCTCGAGCACATACTAAATACCAATTTTGAAAAATCAATATAATTTTCTTACATTTAAGTTCTTAAGCTTAATTTGATTGCCTTAGAGGCGCTGTAGAGTGCATTTTATTATGTTATGTTATCGCAAATTTGCCTTTTATTATTAATGTTTATATAATATATTGTAACGTTAATGGGTAACCATCTCATTACACGACCCGATGAGACGTACCCTTAGAAAACGGTTATCCCTTTTGGAAGAAAATGGTGCGACGTATAAAGCAACGGTGGTGTTGAACCTTTCAGTGTCAGGGCAGATGTGAAGGTCCCCTGCTAATTTGAGATTTCAGACAGCAAGATGGTTGACCATTCCATCATTGAGCCATATTTGAATTTGTGTGTTTAATTATCGCTATCAGTCGTATGACTCGAACTACCTTCGAGGGGCCATTTTAATGTGAACACCTTTAAATGGTCGCTCGATGGGAACTTGACTCGCATCGCTAAGCTTAATCGAACAATATGTATTCGTATTTTTATTGATACATATTAAGTATTATTCAGTCATTAGTAACACTTATTTATATTTTTGGAGCACTTTATTTCAGTAGGGAAATCGTGCTACAGCGCCTTTAACTAATATTCTGATACTACAGAAGGTCATCATGAAAATATGATCAATTGGCTGATAAACATTGAGCATTGAACACAATTAACAACATGATATAACTAATCGACATTCTTATCGACATTTGCTCAGTACCAGATGATATCAATCAATTTGAGTATATTATTTGATAAAATATAATAAAAAAACTGGTTGGCTTTGATATTTTCTTATATATAATTGCTATAACACGAAACAGACATTGGCGTTCCCTGTATCGTGTCATGCCAGTCCATGATGTCTGAGCTAATCAGATTACCCCTTACATAAAGTGTCCTTCAGTAACACTTGATATAGATATACACTTGATACATGTGCAGATAGAAATTACGTAGTTGCTATAGAACAATTTGAATGTCAATCCTACCAGGTACCCACTCAAAGTGCTGGTTGGCAAATCTGTTCTATTTAGCAGGAATTTCGTATTAATATCCAATTTGATTAAACACTTGGATGTAATACTCGTTTTCCATTAAACTATACAATAATGTCCTTTGTATAAAACTTATATAAGTATATACTGAAGCAATGTTCGTGGATATAAGAGCTGGTGTGTTTTCAAACATATTCCCCCTGACAGATGTTCCGTCTCTGTGGTAGATGTTTGTTACACCCTCAGTGTTTTCATCGTAGTTTCATGTTTTAAAAAACACGCCTGCTTTTTGGAGAACACAGTATCGTGTATAGAAACACAGGCGCACTTAGTGCAAACCTTATATAAGGTTATCTTTGAACACCGCTTTATCCACTGATCTCTGCATGTTAAATGGTTTATTTGTTCTCCAACAGTTTTCTTTCATATCCAGTAATATATCTCATGTGTTTGAATAATCAATTACATTCAAGTCTTTGAAGTAATATGTTCGCAAATAGAGCAAAGTCCACGCATGTTGGTGTATTTATTGAAATATGGCCTGTTTTGGATCTTCGGTGAAACATTACTACGAGCATGACACAATACAGTAGTATGCTATTATAATACTTCCTACGACTGAGTGTACAATAAATACAGTAGTATGCTATTATAATACTTCCTACGACTGAGTGTACAATAAATACAGTAGTATGCTATTATAATACTTCCTACGACTGAGTGTACAATAAATACAGTAGTATGCTATTATAATACTTCCTATGACTGAGTGTACAATAAATACAGTAGTATGCTATTATAATACTTCCTACGACTGAGTGTACAATAAATACAGTAGTATGCTATTATAATACTTCCTACGACTGAGTGTACAATAAATACAGTAGTATGCTATTATAATACTTCCTATGACTGAGTGTACAATAAATACAGTAGTATGCTATTATAATACTTCCTATGACTGAGTGTACAATACATACAGTAGTATGCTATTATAATACTTCCTATGACTGAGTGTACAATAAATACAGTAGTATGCTATTATAATACTTCCTATGACTGAGTGTACAATACATACAGTAGTATGCTATTATAATACTTCCTATGACTGAGTGTACAATAAATACAGTAGTATGCTATTATAATACCTCCTATGACTGAGTGTACAATAAATACAGTAGTATGCTATTATAATACTTCCTATGACTGAGTGTACAATAAATACAGTAGTATGCTATTATAATACTTCCTATGACTGAGTGTACAATACATACAGTAGTATGCTATTATAATACTTCCTATGACTGAGTGTACAATAAATACAGTAGTATGCTATTATAATACTTCCTACGACTGAGTGTACAATAAATACAGTAGTATGCTATTATAATACTTCCTATGACTGAGTGTACAATAAATACAGTAGTATGCTATTATAATACTTCCTATGACTGAGTGTACAATAAATACAGTAGTATGCTATTATAATACTTCCTATGACTGAGTGTACAATAAATACAGTAGTATGCTATTATAATACTTCCTATGACTGAGTGTACAATAAATACAGTAGTATGCTATTATAATACTTCCTATGACTGAGTGTACAATAAATACAGTAGTATGCTATTATAATACTTCTTATGACTGAGTGTACAATAAATACAGTAGTATGCTATTATAATACTTCCTATGACTGAGTGTACAATAAATACAGTAGTATGCTATTATAATACTTCCTATGACTGAGTGTACAATAAATACAGTAGTATGCTATTATAATACTTCCTATGACTGAGTGTACAATAAATACAGTAGTATGCTATTATAATACTTCCTATGACTGAGTGTACAATAAATACAGTAGTATGCTATTATAATACTTCCTATGACTGAGTGTACAATAAATACAGTCTAGGCCATGTGTCAGCAAGTGTAGACAAATTCAATCCGCGTGATTATGAAACTGAAACTAATCACATGGGTGATGGTACAATAATTACTAGATATTCACAGACTAAATTTGAGTCTATAATGATATGACCAGGCAAACATATTTAGGTCGTTTTCATTATTTAACATCAATATTGTTTTAAATAATTCTGTATTAGCTTCTTCTTCGTTGAATAGTAGCCATTACAATGACTTTTGAAGATCAGCTTTTATGTTATTATTATCCCGTATGAACTGTATTAACATAACATAGAAGAGTCGATCTAAATTTATCTAGATTGATGTCCCTTTGAAGAGTGTCGACTTCATCTTAGCTGTTTCCCTATAGAATTGTAATTTACAAGTTCACTTCCAAAACAGATCTTGAAAAATATATGACTGAGATTAATAGCACTTTGAAAGTACAATCATAACCTTGAGTAACGTGAATTAATTACTAATGATTTGAATAGCTCAGAGCAATTTTAGTGATTAAGGTTTTATTACAGAATAGCTCTGTCCACAATCATCGTTCAATATATACTCATGTTAAAAATGGTTGACACCCCTAAACATAAAATGGATTTTAGCAAATTAAATGCATGGACAATTCATATGGTTCGGTATCATGTTATTTTCGAAATCAAATGGCACAAACACATGATGTAAACAATACAATACGTGCCATGTATGTATATTGTGTCCCTGCTTCTTAACCAATGAGAACTCATCTTTCAGCGGCCTGTCGACCGAGTGACTTCAAAGATCTAGATATTTGACTTTTAAGGGTCTTACTAATTAGCATATGTCCTTCGAATATGTCTGATATTTGTCTCTGATTCGGTCTTCTTTGTGATCAATTGTTTTCACAAAATCAAATAGCATTATTCGAGCAAAACACATTAAACGAGAAAATTTTATCATACGTTTATTTTATCATTATGACGTGTCATTTGCAAATGTCACTTTTAAAACGGCGTCGCAGATTGCACAACTAGATTCAATCGCAACCAATCGGGACACTCCATTTCGGCACTCGTATTCAGGCCATGCAGAAAGGAAAGCTGAAAGGAGTAAGCTCTGTGGGAAGAGAATGAATTGACTCTTGAATTTGCGATAAAGTATTTGTAACATGGAACCCTGTAACATAATTTCTAATATTGTTGGGTCCATATGAACTATCAATATGGGGTTTCACTTGCTTTATTATGCCATATTGAAGTATGGCCGTCGTCAAGTGAATAAGCACTTGTTGCTTGGCCATTTCCTCTAAGAGTTTCTCCAGATTCCCAAAGATTTATCTACGTTTGATCATGTCATTGAAATCGTATGTGTGAAATCTGAAGAGACGGGAGAAACCTCCAAATATTAACCACAATAAAGATGACGTTCCTCAGCATCACGTTACTAAAATGTAACTGAATGTGATTGATACAATCTAGTCGGTTGTCTAATATCTTATATTAAATAAAGGCAAAATCAAGTCTATCACAGTAAAACACATTTGCAAACGTAATATGATAATAAATGAAATGAAGAAATCTGAAAGATTCTTTTTCATTAAATCTATTTTTCAATTAGGATTTATTTCCTGAAATTTAGTTTTCATTTTGTAGACTTAATTTCAGTCTTGAGCGGTATTCAGATAAGCTATTGCAGCTTGTTTACCAATCCACTTCTTTTTTAAATACATATGTTTAAACCGATTTCAGTCTAGTTTTAACCAAGCCATCCCAGTCTGACTGGTGAGTAATAACTCCATCACCACTTTGACGCTGTTCAAATATTAGCATTCTACTATCTGATACTCGGCGAAACATAAAACTAGCAATTCCGAAGATCCCGAGTCAAAGATATATATAGTATGTTGACAAGTGACGAGGAAAATACTACTTGATATCACTCGCTGATTGAGCGTGTCAGTAGCGCCCTCTACAACTGAACCAATATTGGTTTTACCATTCGGATAGTAATACTGTCGTGTCAACTACCTTCAATTGACACAAGTGACATCGGACTTGAGACGGCGACATGCATGTTTATCTGGACGATTAGCTAGAGAAGGCGTATATCACGGACAGGCAGCGTGTTATACAATATCTCTACAGTTTTTATCTCTCTCGTCTGCTCTTCTTCACAACCCGACACCGGCTCTGACATCTTTGACACTCTTAAACCAACACGGATATATGTCTGTTTTTACAATAACCCGAATAGTTTGAAGAACAGCTTTTACGTGTTAGGTAAAAAAAGGTTAGTCGTTGAAGCAAGTACAATATTGTTACAAGTCCAATTGAGCGCACATGTTTAAGTTTTTAAAATCTGGTTTCGGATTTTATTTTCCAATATTGACCTCAGACATATATTCTTTGAAACGTGAACATGGCTTGTCGTAGAGCCTATTATTAGAAGTAATTAGAGCTATTTTATGAGGACAGCACGCGCCATTATTGACCAAAGATTAACCATGAAACCTTTATAAAACGGTTAGGTGTGATCGCTGAAATATTGAGTCCTCTAAAGAACAATACGAATTTATTCATGTTAAAATATGTGAATAATACACATGATTTACTAACGAATGTGTTGGATATGTATTACATTCAAGTATGCTGTATAAATGCCTCTATGTATTGAATACTCCCATGATATCATTGAGTGCAAACATAATCAGTATCTGTGTGTGTATTACAACTGTATATACACGAATTAAGGTATGGTATGCAGGTTATGATCAAGACAATGTGACTTTAGGGGACCAGTAGACTGACGTTTTGTCTTGGAAATGAACATTCAGCAAACACTATTAAAAAATGAAATAAAAATAAATTAAAGGGAGCCTTTGTGGTTTATTTATTTTCACATTCTTCTCATAGTGTCAGACTTACATTAAGTCTGTCATCTAGACCCCTTACCTTTATTCTGTCATCTAGGCCCCCTTACCTTTAGTCTGTCAACTAGACCCCTTACCTTTAGTCTGTTATATAGACCCCTTACCTTTAGTCTGTCATTTAGACATCTTACCTTTAGTCTGTCATATAGACCCCTTACCTTTAGTCTGTCATCTAAACCCCCTACCTTTAGTCTGTCATATAGACCCCTTACCTATAGTCTGTCATATAGACCCCTTACCTTTAGTCTGTCATCTAAACCCCCTACCTTTAGTCTGTCATATAGACCCCTTACCTTTAGTCTGTCATATAGACCCCTTACCTATAGTCTGTCATCTAGACCCCCTACCTTTAGTCTGTCATCTAGACCCCTTACCTTTATTCTGTCATCTAGGCCCCCTTACCTTTAGTCTGTCAACTAGACCCCTTACCTTTAGTCTGTTATATAGACCCCTTACCTTTAGTCTGTCATTTAGACATCTTACCTTTAGTCTGTCATATAGACCCCTTACCTTTAGTCTGTCATCTAAACCCCTTAGCTTTTAGTCTGTCATCTAGACCCCCTACCTTTAGTCTGTCATCTAGGCCCCCTTACCTTTAGTCTGTCATCTAGACCCCTTACCTTGAGTCTGTCATCTAGACCCCTTACCTTTAGTCTGTCATCTAGACCCCTTACCTTTAGTCTGTTATATAGACCCCTTACCTTTAGTCTGTCATCTAGACCCCCTACCTTTAGTCTGTTATATAGACCCCTTACCTTTAGTCTGTCATCTAGACCCCTTACCTTTAGTCTGTCATCTAGACCCCTTAGCTTTAGTCTGTCATCTAGACCCCTTACCTTTAGTCTGTTATATAGACCCCTTACCTTTAGTCTGTCATCTAGACCCCTTAGCTTTAGTCTGTCATCTAGACCCCTTAGCTTTAGTCTGTCATCTAGACCCCTTACCTTTAGTCTGTCATCTAGACCCCTTACCTTTAGTCTGTTATATAGACCCCTTACCTTTAGTCTGTCATCTAGACCCCTTACCTTTATTCTGTCATCTAGGCCCCCTTACCTTTAGTATGTCATCTAGACCCCTTACCTTTAGTCTGTTATATAGACCCCTTACCTTTAGTCTGTCATTTAGACATCTTACCTTTAGTCTGTCATATAGACCCCTTACCTTTAGTCTGTCATCTAAACCCCTTAGCTTTTAGTCTGTCATCTAGACCCCCTACCTTTAGTCTGTCATCTAGACCCCTTAGCTTTAGTCTGTCATCTAGGCCCCCTTACCTTTAGTCTGTCATCTAGACCCCTTACCTTGAGTCTGTCATCTAGACCCCTTACCTTTAGTCTGTCATCTAGACCCTTACCTTTAGTCTGTCATCTAGACCCCTTACCTTTAGTCTGTCATCTAGACCCCTTACCTTTAGCCTGTCATCTAGACCCTTGCCTTTAGTCTGTCATCTAGACCCCTTACCGTTAGTCTGTCATCTAGACCCCTTACCTTTAGTCTGTCATCTAGACCCCTTACCTTTAGTCTGTCATCTAGACCCCTTACCTTTAGTCTGTCATCTAGACCCCTTACCTTTAGCCTGTCATCTAGACCCCTTACCTTTAGTCTGTCATCTAGACCCCCTTACCGTTAGTCTGTCATCTAGACCCCTTACCTTTAGTATGTCATCTAGACCCCTTACCTTTAGTCTGTTATATAGACCCCTTACCTTTAGTCTGTCATTTAGACATCTTACCTTTAGTCTGTCATATAGACCCCTTACCTTTAGTCTGTCATCTAAACCCCTTAGCTTTTAGTCTGTCATCTAGGCCCCCTTACCTTTAGTCTGTCATCTAGACCCCTTACCTTGAGTCTGTCATCTAGACCCCTTACCTTTAGTCTGTCATCTAGACCCCTTACCTTTAGTCTGTCATCTAGACCCCTTACCTTTAGTCTGTCATCTAGACCCCTTACCTTTAGTCTGTCATCTAGACCCCTTACCTTTAGTCTGTCATCTAGACCCCTTACCTTTAGCCTGTCATCTAGACCCCTTACCGTTAGTCTGTCATCTAGACCCCTTACCGTTAGTCTGTCATCTAGACCCCTTAGCTTTAGTCTGTCATCTAGACCCCTTAGCTTTAGTCTGTCATCTAGACCCCTTAGCTTTAGTCTGTCATCTAGACCACGTACCTTTAGTCTGTCATCTAGACCCCTTACCTATAGTCTGTCATCTAGACCCCTTACCTTTAGTCTGTTATATAGACCCCTTACCTTTAGTCTGTCATTTAGACCCCTTACCTTTAGTCTGTCATTTAGACCCCTTACCTTTAGTCTGTCATATAGACCCCTTACCTTTAGTCTGTCATCTAGACCCCTTACCTTTAGTCTGTCATCTAGACTCCTTACCTTTAGTCTGTCATCTAGACCCCTTACCTCCAGTCTGTCATCTAGACCCCTTACCTTTAGTCTGTCATCTAGTCATCGTACCTTTAGTCTGTCATCTAGACCCCTTAGCTTTAGTCTGTCATCTAGACCACGTACCTTTAGTCTGTCATCTAGACCCCTTACCTTGAGTCTGTCATCTAGACTCCTTACCTTTAGTCTGTCATCTAGACCCCTTACCTTTAGTCTGTCATCTAGACCCCTTACCTTTAGTCTGTCATCTAGACCCCTTAGCTTTAGTCTGTCATCTAGACCCCTTACCTTTAGTCTGTCATCTAGACCCCTTACCTTTAGTCTATCATCAAGACCCCTTACCTCACGTCTGTCATCTAGACCCCTTACCTTTAGTCTGTCATCTAGACCCCTTACCTTTAGACTATCATCTAGACCCCTTACCTTTAGTCTGTCATCTAGACCCCTTACCTTTAGTCTGTCATCTAGACCCCTTACCTTTAGTCTGTCATCTAGACCCCTTAGCTTTAGTCTGTCATCTAGACCCCTTACCTTTAGTCTGTCATCTAGACCACGTACCTTTAGTCTGTCATCTAGACCCCTTACCTTTAGTCTGTCATCTAGACCACGTACCTTTAGTCTGTCATCTAGACCCCTTACCTTTAGTCTGTCATCTAGACCCCTTACCTTTAGTCTGTCATCTAGACCCCTTACCTTTAGTCTGTCATCTAGACCCCTTACCTTTAGTCTGTCATCTAGACCCCTTACCTTTAGTCTGTCATCTAGACCCCTTACCTTTAGTCTGTCATCTAGACCCCTTACCTTTAGTCTGTCATCTAGACCACGTACCTTTAGTCTGTCATCTAGACCCCTTACCTTTAGTCTGTCATCTAGACCCCTTACCTACAGTCTGTCATCTAGACCCCTTACCTTTAGTCTGTCATCTAGACCCCTTACCTTTAGTCTATCATCTAGACCCCTTACCTTTAGTCTGTCATCTTGACCCCTTACCTTTAGTCTGTCATCTAGACCCCTTACCTTTAGTCTGTCATCTAGACCACGTACCTTTAGTCTGTCATCTAGACCCCTTACCTTTAGTCTGTCATCTAGACCACGTACCTTTAGTCTGTCATCTAGACCCCTTACCTTTAGTCTGTCATCTAGACCCCTTACCTTTAGTCTGTCATCTAGACCCCTTACCGTTAGTCTGTCATCTAGACCCCTTACCTTTAGTCTGTCATCTAGACCCCTTACCTTTAGTCTGTCATCTAGACCCCTTACCTTTAGTCTGTCATCTAGACCACGTACTTTTAGTCTGTCATCTAGACCCCTTACCTTTAGTCTGTCATCTAGACCACGTACCTTTAGTCTGTCATCTAGACCCCTTACCTTTAGTCTGTCATCTAGACCCCTTACCTTTAGTCTGTCATCTAGACCCCTTAGCTTTAGTCTGTCATCTAGACCCCTTACCTTTAGTCTGTCATCTAGACCCCTTACCTTTAGTCTGTCATCTAGACCCCTTACCTTTAGTCTGTCATCTAGACCACGTACCTTTAGTCTGTCATCTAGACCCCTTACCTTTAGTCTGTCATCTAGACCCCTTACCTCCAGTCTGTCATCTAGACCCCTTACCTTTAGCCTGTTATCTAGACCCCTTACCTTTAGTCTGTCATCTAGACCACGTACCTTTAGTCTGTCATCAAGACCCCTTACCTTTAGTCTGTCATCTAGACCCCTTACCTTTAGTCTGTCATCTAGACCCCTTAGCTTTGTAATGCCTAGGCAGGTCTACAACAAGACTACAGAGTTCAGTTCAACGCATCGCAGAGGCTCCTTTTTTTATCTTATTTTATAGATTTCACATTTTGCAAAAACATCATTTCGGTAGCTAAATGTCGGACTAACTTATCTTGACGTTTATCTAGTTTCAGGGTCTGGATGACAGTCTTAGTGACAAGGGTGCCGTTGCATGAAACACTAAGGTGACCCCAAGTCACTAAGGTAGCCTTAGTTCAATGTTAAAAGATCGCACTAAGGTTAAGCTTTGTGCAACATCCCCCTGAACAGACCGTTCAAATAAAACATGTATACCATATTAGACGTGTTCTTACTGACTCAATGAACGTGGCAGGGGCAAGGTTGTTTAAATCAATGGTAGACGAATGATGTAACTTAATGAGAGACGCGGACAAAAATTGTACAACATGCAAATGATTATCGCATGTAAGTAATTCTAAATGGATTTAATATATCCCTAAGCTTGATTATTTGAAGAGATTCGAACATGGACACTTTGGTCTCAGTTCTGTTAGTTTGACAAACAAATATCCACACTCTTCAAAGCATCATTTAAACAAAGTTTTGAAACCGAGGACGTGTTTATTGTAAATATTAGAGGGTGATTTCATTCTTCAAATTGAAATGGCGTCCAGTTACAAAACAACCCAATTTGCCCATTAAAGACTCCCGTATTGCAAAATAAAATCTTCAGAAGTCCAATAGGAAGATGAGATCTCAAATAAACATATTGCACCAGCTAGTGGACTTATTCTGTCCAAATAAGCTGTTAATGGAACCCCGCCATATCTACTGAGACAGAGGACAATTCCTGCAGTCCTCGGGCCATTGTGTAGATCAAGTTATTGAGCTTAATTGACCATGCGGACTTGATATGCTGACCACAAACAAACACTGACCATGCCATGCTGGGAAGTACTCGAGACGACTGGACATCAAATGGCCGGAGCGTGGTCACTTGCAAACCCACGTGGTCTGAATTTGAGCTAGGTCAGAGGTTAAGAGCCGCCATATTGTTTTTGCGGCTGGTGAGTTTTCGAGTGTGAAAGCACGGACCTGATATGGGGGCTGAGACGGTGGTGACTCGGGTCCGGTTTTAGGAAAATACCCACTGTACAGACAGATCTTGATTTAGAAACTTGATGACTTCTGATTTATTTGAATAAATAGATTCTGTTTGTTCAGCAACATGGTTTTCATGCTATCTTCCTCTAATGTGTTGATATAAATACTGTATCACGTGAATGCGATGGGAACATGTGACATGTGCAGAGCTATTCTACCTACATATTTAGAAGGAAAATAAATTGAAAATTGAAATTGCTTGAATGAATGTCATTTTAAAATTCTCTAAAATATATGTAATATTCAATGTTCACTGTACGAACACTTACATGTACACACAGTGTAATAATCTAAAAGCGACAGATTACAGGATCGAATAAAAGTAGACACAAAGAAACACATTAAGGGGTAGAATAAAGGGAACAATTAATTTTTCTCTCTATTTTCTTCCATAATTGTTGAACAAACTTCAACAAAGTACTTTTGAGATGAAAAAAATGGCTGGTTCTAGGCAATAACTGTAGGAATCCGAGAAAACTATAATCTGCGAAATGACATCGTTGATAAGTGAATTTTTCTCTCTTTTTTGGTAATCAACGAAACACAGAGTTTCATAATATATCGAGTGAGTAACAATGTTAGAAGTGGTGTAATAAATTTTATTAAAGATGATAAAACTCCTGGTAGAAAGAGTAAAATATGTATAGAAATTAAAGCAGATGGTACTGTCTGAGTAATCATTATAACTTGTCCATAAATACCATGTGTGCTTTTGATCTAGTAATAGAGTACACGTTAATAGTTTTATCTTTGATATCCATGACGTCAATCGCTATGCCATAAATGAGAAAAAATCATTTCATGAGTAAAGCAATGTAAGGGCACATTAGTGGGATAATATATACATCAGATTTCTACATGTAGTTACCGTTTCTAGCATTGTACTAGTCTAACCCTTACAACCTGAAAAAAATATTTCTTCTGAAAATATCACCATTTTATGAAATATTGAAAAGGAGCCTCTGATTTCTGAATATCCTATTTCTTATAGGCTCCTTTTCCATATTTAATGAAATGATGATATTTTACGAATTAATACTGTTTTCACAGTGTGAGTGTGAGTGTAACACCATATTCCCAGCACAAACACGTTAATGCTGGAATCCAGACTTACGTTTAGCATCTGACAGGAACATTATATAAAATGTCCACATTTGAAAAAGAGTCTCCGAAATGTCTTCATTCTCGTTTCTTAAACCTCATAGACTCATTATAACCTTGCTATTTTGTTTTATAAGAAAAGACAGAGACCATACAATGGTCTCTGGAAAAGACAAGATAAGATAATGTGATATTCCTAACATTCCTAATTCCTAACAGCGAAACTAGTATAATGTTACATAAGAGAATCATTAATCATTTGAATACATGTTTTCAGAGTCTGAGTCTGTTAGACTAGTATTGTACCACAGGAAGTTCATATTTGCTTCAACACAGTGTACACAAACTACATCTGTAACAGTGTATATATTATGTTACATTTCTCATGTCACAGGTTCAGGACTAGGTTTACATATATAATAACTCACTAAGAATGCAATGGTTATAAAACCGACCATGTGTACTTGGCTGGCCCGATTTTGACATCATATGAAGGGACATTAACATCGTACATGCTATACACGAATGTCAAGCGAACTTGCAAAGGAAGTAAAATTTCGTGGTGATTTTAAGGCGCTTCTTTTACAAACTTGACTATGAAATCCCTAGAGGTTTGGTAAAGATAACATTATTCTCATGTACAACTTTTCACCAATACTCCTTACAGAGTTAAATGAATCAGGTTGAATATATATATAGAACATCATACTTGTGCATTTGGATCGTTTGTATTGAACGAGAAGATGTCATGGAAGCGGAGGAACAACGAGTTCGAAGAACGAGTTGTTCCTCCGCTTCCATGACAGCTTCGAGTTCAATACAAACGATCCAAATGCACAAGTATGATGTTCTATATTTATTATATACCCCTTTTTATTAGCAAATTTGTCAACAAATAGAATTGCACAAATTTACTGGGACGACGTGCTGCGTATTGATACACAGACGGTTGCTTGGCCAGCACGACTCGACATTTGATATCTTAATAATATCTTTATGTTCTCATTTGTCAGCCAAATAGAGCTTTAAGTGAAAGTTTCGTCAGTGTCGAAATATAATTAAACAATCAAATTTGCTTTACTATCATTTAATTATAAAGAACTGAAAATAAGAAACAACATTCATGCTTCCGTCCGTCGTGCTTCTTTCGAATGACGTAACCATGGTTATGACATCACAATGGTAAACGGTTGTGACGTCGCAATGACGGAGCATCGCTAGCGAAGCTTTCGGCAATGCTTTCAATTCCCCTTATACTTTGCGCTTTTCTGTCTTGTTAATGATAATTTTAGTAACATTCTCCCTGCTTGTGCTGTTAACATTAAATCTAAATCCATGCAGTGTTATTAAAACATAAATTCCGGATATTTAATTGAGAAAACATTGAAAACTACGGAGAATTCCGAGAAGTGCCGAAGTTTAGAGAAAGTAGAACCGTCAGCCGTGCAATACGGAATTCACCGTGCAATACGGAAATCGACCACGGAAACCGTATTGCACCCCTGTATTACTATCTTAAGTTTACATGGGTATATAATAAAATTGCTTGATATACTTGATAGGCATATATTGATAAGCATATAAATATTGATAAGCATAATATATAGATATGTTGACTCGCTCATCTCATATCACACGAGAATGGGGTCGTGGTGGTAATCTGGAGCAAACGAGACAGTCTACATGTTCAGTTTTATGACTTTCAGTGTTGGAAAATGTAGGTTGTGGAAATAAGGTCAACTTTGTCGGTTATTTTTTAATTCATGAACATTTTTGAAAGACAACAATCTGCCACATTAAAGAACAGTACTCGATTGGTAAAAACAGATAATCATGTATCCTATACTGTGTTAACGCATGACTATGGTGAATAAATCATGTTTATCAATTTTCGAATATTCGGAGTTTCAATTCAGATCTAAATGTACTGTCTTCTCTACTCTACTGTTTCAAAGATATTCCTCAGTGGGTAAATGCCCTTGCATTCATATAAGACCTGTAAAACGTCACACTGTTAGATAGAGCTTCGGTATAAAACATGACTGTATTGTGATAAAACGTCAGTATAAAACACAACTGCTTTCAGATAAAACGTCAGTTGCGAAGCGGTTCTTAATATCGGCGACTCCATGATAGTAACGTCGGTATAAAACAGCCCCAAACATCAGAATCCTACAGATAAATGGCATTAAATGGCAATGTCCCGATTGCGACAATTTCAAAAATGTCTTAGCGGTACGCAATCGTCCTAATCTCTCGGCTGGAATTGTAGAAATGGGTATTACTTGGACAGTTAACTGGTGATGAATCAGAGAGGAGAGCTGGGCGTTAGGGCTGGGGGTGTGATAAGCTGCCCTACAGACTTACAGTGTGGGGACTTTGTCACATGGGATGTTTATTGCTGTTTGTTAGTGATGAGAGCATTGATAAACATGCGCCCAAATCTTGTCTGATGTCACGAGAATGTGAGCATTCCGAGCGTAGCCCGCGGTTTTAATTGATTGGGTCGTGCGTTTTTCTTTTTAATGTGAACATTTGTAAAAGGCATGCATTCGTAAAATTCGTAACTGATTAGAAATTTGTTCATCATTTTGAGTTCATATACTGTTTTGTAAGTGGGAAATGTCAAATGCAATATCGAAACATTTTATGATGTTTAACAAATGTTGGGTTAATGAAATGTAACACTAATTTATTTATATTAAAATGTAAACAACTGGCCCAAAGTTTGAAAATTCGGCGATTTCTTTTATTTTCACTTTCATGTTCGAAATGTTCATATCAACTAAGTGAAAGTATATTCAGTTTTTAAACAAATTGTATAAAACTTGTCTAAACATTTCACAAACGTGTCTATAAAACAGAAAAATTTTGAATTTGTTTTAATGATCTGGTTTGAAATTAATGAACTAATCGATGAATCACAAGCTTGATTTCGTTCTGAAGATTACACTGTAGACCAAGCATTCACCTTATAGTCCTTATCTACACGCTATCTTAATAAACATAAAAGCAGAGTGTATAAATATTTAACAAAGGCTTTGATCTTCTTGGCAGAAGAACATTGTTATATATCCTAGTTAAAATTTATGTACAAGTTAGATAATGTATTGCAAGATATATATATGCACTTCCCTAAAAGCAAAGTTAAAATGCTGTGATTATACGACATCTTCTTTCAATACATCATCTGGAGTTCCAGGCCTGTATCATTCATACTTTTATTAAACAATAAACTCGTACTTGTACATGCAGTTTAAAAAGCCCGTAATCTATTACAAGTACAATGGTGTCGAATTTCAAAAAATGTTCTCAAAATTGATACTGACAAAATCTGTTAAACTTTACATTAGTGTTGATGTTGGTGTACAATAAGTGTTTTCATACTGCCTGAAAAATGTTCGATTGAAAAATATATCCTGGTACAAACAAGCTTATAAAGGATATTCATTGGGGTTGGTAAAGATGCTGTCAACAAGGTTATTATCTGGGGAACTGAACGATACGGTTTATTTACAATCACACAGATTAAAGTCATAAAACATTGATTAAGTTGTAAAAATAAATGTTTCCTGTATTCCAACACATCTATAAGAATCCTTAAGTTGCAAGATGAATATGTTAAAGTTAAGTAGGTTTCTCACTTTCGTGAGATGTAATTTACACGTGGTTTAAATACAGTAGAGCACGAATATAACTAATTTTAAAGGACCAAAGAATTCAGTTCTCTATATTCGCTGTTCGCTATTCACATTTGGCATATTATATCTCTTGACGGGACTTATACATTTGTTCTCTATATCCGTTTGTTCGCTGTATCCATGTTCGCTATATTCGTGTTCTACCGTATATCTACATAGTTTGGACAAGTTTTTATTTACAACTGAAAGCTTTGATTGACATGTATATTCCATCTTGGAAACAAAATATTGAATCACCATCACATTTGACACATTATCCCAACTTATCCCAATGCATAAACTTGATAATATAGAAATCGGTGTTTAAATTAATCTTTCAGAGTTAATTACGCAACAAGAACGTTCAGTTGTATCCAAAGATTCCATATGTTACTTGGTATTTTGATAATAATGCTCTAGAAAATTGGTATAATATTTCTTTAGATATACTCCCCTGGACTGAATATTGCCTGTCCAACTAAACATGTTGTAAAGTCAGATTGTCACTCCAACTTATATAACAATGTGACATTTGTTCATTACCTAAACGACATGTATTTCTAAAGCAGCAAATTGATAACACACATTATGTAAATATACTTCATTTAACATTCAAACTCGTAATCATGTGACCTGAAATACGAAATAAACATATTGAAATTTGATATAAAAAAAGACCCAAAACGAAGGTTTTACAATAACAAATTGATTTAAATCTTTATTTTAAGTCAATGATCAAACGTGCATGCTCGAACAGAACTCTGTGTTCTGACTGAAAAGATCCCAATTCGACTGATATTATTAAAGTTGATGGTATTTACATACACTGTGAATTTTAAAATTAACAATAGAGATGATGAAGTAGGCGTGGACAATGCATAAATATTCAGTAAGTTACAATTCAAATTTAGTATTCGGAGAGGTACATATCTACTCCTGTTTCTATAATGGTGCTGTTTCAGAAGTTCTATCAGCCTCAGTGAACTCTAAGAACTAAATCATTCTAAAAGGGTTATCCATCGATATATATAATTAAGCGGATGTAGTGTTTTGTCGGTTGACACAGGAATAGCAGAGCTCACTTACCAGCATTGTCATTGTCATAGATGTTCTTCAAATGCCAACCTTGCGAAAACTACCAATCGTCGTTGTTATCTGTCTACAGCAATATAAAGAAAAGATCAGCTAGAACCTTACATCAATACAATACTAATTTGAAAATAAATACGATATTGATACTCTATTTTTGATATGTTGTATTTTTATTTATACATAAAAACAACCTGACAGTATAAAGGGTAACTTCAAAGAACCATCCGGGAAATCAAAACTATCATTTCTTCAGAAAACAAACTATACATGCATTTAAGTTTGATTCGGAAGAAAACGAAGCTATAAACCTTTACCCGTATCTCTTATCTCCGAGATGCTATCTCCACCACAAACAACCAAAACGTTCATTCAAAACTTAAAATTTCCTAACCATAAATTATTTTATACTTAGTACGAACGATAGGCCGACGTATCGGGTAGAAGTGTTTACATTGAATCTGGAAATGTACGAGCATTTTAAAAACAATCATCATTTATGTTTATTTTCCTTGATAACTGTAGGATGAGAATCGAAATTAACGTCTATATATAAAGCAAGGTCCAGATGTCTTATTGAACCCCCTATGTTCGCCTACGAGCCATTATAGTGGCGGAAGTTTTACATAAACCTTCTCTGAGTTTGCCCCTGAATCAGCCAATGAGAACGCTTCCTTTTTGACACTGCATCGCCCCAAGGTATGGGTGGTCTACAAACGAGCATCAGAGATAAACACCTTCTTCTCGTCGTGTCTGGCGTTTTCACCAACCCCTAGCAAAACGATTTTTGATAGAAAATTACCGAAATGGGCTTAGGATCGTGTCAGGGTTTAACCAGGCATTGGGATCATTACTGTGTATATTTTATCAGATTTTCCTTAACTGAGTTTACTTTAGAGCAGTAGCCCTTCTGATTGTCAGAGAAGGGAGGAGGTTTAGGCCCGGACAATAGTAATTTATCAGTATCGCCCCAAGCTCTCTGTTCCCCTTCCCCATTAGCAGCGAGTTCATCCATAACATGCTGTTGCCGGGGAGTGCAAATTAAAGTGGGCGGGGTTTAGACTTGGCTGCAAGAAATGCGTTCTTGTCATGGAAATTTCGCCTCGATCGTTTCATTGAAGTATATTATATTTCTATTGAAAGGAATATTTTGTTGATAAGAATATCGGTTTGAGGAACGACGTTATTTTCAGTTACAAACAATTAAATAGTTTATATATAATAATTACATGTACATGTATGAAAATGACAATGTCTATGGATAAACATTTATAAGTTCTTATTCTATTGAGGGTGACGTTTCGACAGATAACGACATTAGAATCTTTGTAAAAACGTGTCTTTCCTGCACAAAACAAAGAAGCTTGATTTCTATATAAATCTTTCTAGACTTCTAGAATGTCCATTATAGAAATGATAGTACCTTAAGTTAATATAGTTTTCGATACTTAAATGAAAACGTCCGATTAAAAAAAAAAATAATTGGTAAAAACCTTTAAATACTAACAGCAAACTGATGATGATGCATTTCAATGGTCGCAAAATTAATTTACTTCTATATAGGGTTCTGATGATACAAATGCCTCCTTTTCTTTTTTGCAATCAGAAAAGAAATAGCTTCGAAATTGTCATCTTGTTCTATTCTCAGAAATGCACATGAAAATACAAGAATAATGATTGATAGGATAACGAGCGTTTACATATTCAGCATTCAATACAATATACATACATTCAAATATACTTTCCAATGCAGTCATATCGGAAGTATTTACAGCATCAGAAAGTGTGAGGAAATACGCATGTCGACAACTATTAAAGATATGTTACTTCAACAATACAGGATACGGCGCAATTTATTTTGAACAGTAACACTACTAATAAAAAAATATAATTTAAACAATCAAGTTAAGGCATTGTCAAAAAGTCACAACCCCTAGAGACTTCATTGACAGTTCATGGTAACGTGACATACTGTCATTTCTTTTTTGTTCATTAAATTTTATATTAGCACACAACTGAATTTATCATTAACGGTTGACATGATGCCATGCATGAAACATTCTCTTGTCACATAGGTTACTCCTTTTATATTAGCTATTGTATAACGATAGAAAAGGAAGGAACAACTGCGTGTGCGGAGAGAATGCTACATGTTAATGTAAATATTTAAATTTATTTTGTCGATTGAAGCATTTTATAAAATGGATTAAAATTGTAATACCAATATAAGGACGTGTGTGTTGGCACGTTGATTTCCAGTACTGACATATTTCATTTAATATATGTCCTGCAAAACTAAGTTGATTCCATTAACTGTCTGATGCTAGTGCAATGATCATGCAAGGTTATTCGTGTATTAAACTATCACATTTCCATGAAATGTATACTCTACAATGTAGTCTGGGCACTTTACTGAACTATTGTTCAAACAATTATAGATTGGCGGCAATTTAATGACTGATTTGAATGACGTTGCCCTCCCCCCAGGCGTAATTTAGAAGTTGTCTTTCTTCGATATTTCAATACATTTGGTGCCAACACACGCTTTTAAAACATGTATATGATAGACCAGACGATTTGAGAAGATCCCGTATACACTGGTTTCTGTCTCACAGAGTTGATAAGCGTCATTAAAAGACTCAGAACTACTATCATCGTGTCACATCTTGCCTATCTGATGTTCTCGAAGCTATTAAGCTGCCACGCTCAAGATGATCCGATTGTTTACATATGAAATTGCTGCTTAATAAGTGCCAGCTATAATAGAGCGAGTGGTATTGACGAGAGACGAGAGTGTCCGCCCTCATGCCACTCAATTTACAGGAACCGACTCTCAGAATAGGTACCATTTTCAGGAAGATTCATTATATCCCCATACATACATGTATGTCATGGAACATCCCAGAATAGATACCCTTCTCAGAATGAAGAATATACAAGACTAAACTTGCAGGAATAATTCACAGAATAGGTACCATTTTCAGGAAGGTTCATTTAATCCCCATACATTCCCGTATGTCCTGGAACTTCCCAGAATAGACACGTGTCTCAGAAGGAAGAACACAATAGTTAACTTGCAGAAATAATTCTCAGCACTAAAGGTACCATTTTCAGGAAGCTTCATTGTATCCCCATACATACATTGTTTGTCCTGGGACGTCCCCGAATAGGCACGTGCCTCAGAAGGAAGAACACAAGACTCAACTTGCAGAAACAGTTCTCAGTATAGGTACCATTTTCAGTAACGTTCATTTTATCCCCTTACATAGAGGAAATTACAAGTGCCTGAATATTAGTATTTCCCGAGCGAGAGCCAGGGATATACCGATATTCAGGCACGAGTGTCGTAAACATAGTATGACACAGACATACATGTAATATCCTCTATGTATGGGGATAAAATGAACGTATGACAAACACAAAAATATAATATTCTGTTTATTACCGAAGTCGTGAAATTAATGAAAACATGCTAAAATTCACTTTCAACCATACGCTGACGACCTGTCATCGCCGCATTTAGACCGAAACGTCATAGACGAAACGTGACGTCATAGCATTGTTTATGACGACTCGTCACCATGACAAAGTGATATTTTGCCTTAGGGCATAGTATGAAAAATATGAACCCCGACATGATTGCCCTCGTAGGTAGAAATAAATCTATAGTCCTGGAACATCCCAGAATATGTACCCTTCTCAGAATAAGAGCACAAGACTCAACTCTCAGGAACAACGCTCAGTATATAGGTACCATTTTAAATAACGTTCATTTTATCCCCATACATACATCTACATATGTTTTGGAACATCCAAGAATAGGTACCTCTCTCGGAATGAAGAACACGGGACTTAACTTGTAGGAATAATTCTCAGAATATACCTTAATGGCTAACTATTTGAATGACGAAACGTAGAAGAACACTTAAAAGAAGTTGATTCTTTTTTTTCAGGAAATCATTCAGTTACCTATACATGTGCCATATGCATAGTAATGGTATACTGTTATTTTAAGCATATATTGTGTTATGCTATATATTCCCAGTAAAATATGTAATTTAATGTACAAGTATGGTGATATGCCTTTTATGTATGTTGTTGTGCATAAATATTGCTTTGTTTATCATTCATTCCATCGAATGCATGTACCTGTAAAATAACTGTATCCAAATTCAGTGAATAAAGAATTAAAACAGAACAGCTCTCAGAATAGGGCCCACTCTTAAGAAATGTATACAATACACTACACTCAAATACCACCAATATAGGTTATGTACATGTACATTATACGCAACTAGCAGTAACCACTTTTTCAAACTGATAAATCAGGAAAATAACGACCACCTTCTTTGTGGAAGATTAAAGAGTCCAATATAGAATCCACTTAAAACTCAAAAACTGAAAACTTCAACTCAATCTTCATAACATTACCGTGAACCCCACCCATAAGAGCTGATTTGTTTAGAATCCTGGTTTAGGACACTTTGTCTATCTCAAATTATAATTGGTCTCACAGGATATGTTGGAAATATGCTGGGCCCCGATTAACACGAGAACTGTTTCGAACATCTAGAGTTCTCTTCATTAATAATGATAGACTCTTTATTATAATATTCCTTAATTTTTCAAAATATTCTTAAACAGCTGTTCACTTATAAAATTTAGTAGCCACAGTCACCAATCAATTTATTCAAACTACTGCAGATAAGTATTAAAATATCGTGCCATATATAGTCAAATGCATCTGACGTCTTTTAAATATTGAGTTAATCGAAACCGACTGAGTACTTTCGTTTGCCTGGAAGTTAATAAGATAAAATAATAACAGTTACATTTTCCTTTTCTTATCTTAATATTTGAATACGAAGTTCGATTGATCTGTTACTGTCTGTTTTTGGAAAAAAACTTTTTCATTAAAGACAAACTGCTTGGAAACACGAACTAATTGAGGGGCCCCTAAAACATCTTATATTGCAGACATGTATTTTAATCAATGCACTACACTGTTGTTTTCCAATGTTCTATGTTAAGAGATATTTGAATTTGGAGATTGTATGTGGAAGGTAGTTATTAGTTTATATCATGATATACCCTAACGGGCTAAAGAAATTATACCAAATATTCAACAGAGACAAAAACACAACTTCCAGATAAAGTCTATTTGATAAATATATGTTCTATGAAGAAGAACTTTACGTACATTCAACCGCAAAATAAACGTCACCATACATAATACATGATAATGTAATCCACGAGTGATACACACGACTCAAACAGAGATACATCATGTCTTCAGAAGCAAACAAAACTAAATTTGAAATTTCAACCATTATCAGTTCATAGTTCTGAGAAACACACTTTTCAAAAATGATAACTTTTGAATCTTTTTAACTAGAGGTTAGGCGTTATGTTCTTAATTTAATTCAAAACATTTCTTGTAAAAGTGATTTCAACACCCAAGTGAACTTGAACAGATATAAAAAAAAATCACAGAATTACACTCTGATGTATTAGTTTGTGGGTACCTCTTTACAGATCATGTTCTGATGTAAAAGAGGATGAAAATTGACGTAATTTAAAAAAGTGACTAATTAAAGGATGGCGTCGATATACTGAACCTTTTTAGATTTTATTTCGTTGACGCATGATTGCTGTATAATATCATAAAACAAACCAAAAGGGTGAGACACGTGAACAAGTAATGTTTCCATTAATTAAAATTCAGTTTCGCTGAAGCCTGGATACATTATGTAACTTTGTTCAGGCTCATTTATCTTTTCTTGATTAAGCTATATTTTATGCTATGGTTTATTTTGCCAGGCAGGTTTAGTTTCTCTGTTTCATTCAAAATTAATTGAGTATCTTTTTAGTTTTTATCCACTTTTTGACTTTTGTAACGAGCGAATAAAGTTGAATCATAACTTTTTTTAAGTCAACAATATACAGGACACAGCAAAGGATCCTCGCGTTTCAAAGTATCATTTGATCGTTAAGTCCGTTTCCATGTATTTAACTACATACTTTGAAAGATGGACACATTGGGAACATTCAATTGGTCACTGAAATTTTAGAATCTCCTGGTAACTTCAACTGACTACTCAAATTGTTATGGTATTTGAATATTATGTGACACAATTACATTTTTACTTTCAAGATAATACACAAACAGTTTACTTTTCATCTTAATAGTACTAGTATTAAAGCCAACAAAACTTTCATGAAGTTTGTACCTATATCATCAGTTGGCACCGAACTTTTCGGATGCAGTTGTCCTGTTAATTGTTAGAATATAACATGATATCATGAAAGTGATAATTAGGAAACATATACCCAGAATAAAGTCCTGAAATCAACACGGCTGTTAAACCATCTATATACCTAACAAAACCCACAAGACACATGAAGAGCACGCCAATGTTGCACGTGTAAAACACATTCCAGAACCAGCCGTCTGTTGTTCGGGTACAGAAGGAAAATATTTTACAGCAGTAGCGCTCTTTTTGCGGCACTTAGCTACTTTACAGAGTAATTGCCCGACTACTGGCAATCAAAGAAGAGCTGTCCAGTAGGACGCCATAGTCTTCTTATCTACGACTGTTTCCTGACACTTTTATGAAGAATCAGTCCTTGTCAGAGATCTGGTGGGCAATTTGTTGCCAGAACGAGGACTTTCCCCGAACCGTGCTGCTGTGTAATTCCCCATCCCTCACCTCAGTGTAAACACTGTCAGTCAATTTAGTGCCTTTGAAGGGTCTTTTTCTCACTACAGCACGTTTTGCATCCATCCACGATAGAAAACTTCCCTCCGGAGCCACGGATGCAATTTAGACCTTTCTGATGTCTGGGTCTGTCGATGAATGGTCTCGTTTGACAGATCTCTGTTCTCGATCATGGAGCTAGGCTGCGTCTGTTTCCTCCTTATGTTTACAATAGGCCATTTTGTTACGGAACAATCGTACTATGGACTAAATGCTCACATAACCAGGATCCAGTCCGACTTCAAATATAATGTGTTAGATATTTTAGGAATATTATATCACTTACACCGTGTATTGTAATATATGTCATGGGAAACACTTATCAAATAGTTTAAAAATTTGTTTCATAGATATCACTTACTTAATTGTGAACAAACATGACGTTTCGGATTATATGCTTACTCCTTCATCAGGTTGAATGGAGTTGAACAAGGTTGGACCCCGGCATGTTGTTATCTAGAAAATCTTACTGCAGTGTAATATTCATTCGGCAATACTAAACAAGTGTACGTATGACGTAACAATAGTAATATTAATTACACTTTTTCGTCCTCATTACAATGTAAATAAGGAAATTCGTTTTGTGCCAATGACACCCGGCAGCCACAGTGCAGCTTGATTATTTTTGGGAAAATTATAAAAAGAATACTAAACTTATTCCATATAATATCATGTTTATTAAACTCTTGATTGAGTTTGTATCAAACAATTAACTGTTTAATATACATGTTTTAATGGAAGGTCATTTAGTGTCCTCTATTTATGATCAGTTTAATACACAATGTTGGAATGGTCCTGCTTGACTTTAACAGGAGTACTATCTTCTGTATCAGAAAACCTATTTATCACCCAAAACTGTGCTCAAAAGAAGATATCGCTTGTATGATATCAAACGATATTTCCTTGAAGATAATTATCGTGTTGACAATAGTATAATCAGGTAATAGGTAATAACTCACAATGCTATGACGTCAAAAATCTGATGACATCACAATGTTATGACGTCATAAACAAAATGAGGCTATGGCATCACCGCACTGGCAATGCTCAGCCAGAGATGTAAAATGGTACATTAAGCCTATGAAGAATGATATTGAATGATAAACCCTCCCTCGTATCTTATGATATCAAATACATCAACACTCGTTGATAAAATTTAAATATCTTTGGCAAGCCTCATGTATATTTGTAACGTTTATGAACTCGTGTTGCATGATATATTTGATATCAAAAGACACATGGTCAAATTCTCTATCTATTACCATAAACAAATCAACTGATAACACGTCGATCAATGCCTTTTCATATATTTTTTTCGTTGTGTCCTACTGTTTAAACTGCGGTACGATTTATCCTTTTTTTTAATTATAACTGATTTGTTTATTGGTATCATTATTAGACATGGACTTGCAATTCTGTGTTCATGTTGAGGAGTTTAATATAAATCGTTGCTCTGTTATTTCAAATGTTAAACACAACGAAGCAAACGCCTGATATCTTCCGAGGTCACTTCTGCAGTGCTGTACTTGTTTGTAACATGCATTTTGAGTAGAGGATTATTCGGTTCAAGAGCAATACAAATGTGAAATATCATTTAAAGGGCACAAGGTTGAACATTTATTTTAAACCGGATATTTGTATATATCGTAATTTTGGCTTCGATTCTATTAATCTCATTTATTCTAAACATAGTTTTCACCATGTACAAATCAAGGCATTTGAACATAAACATGAAGTTTGATTAATACAATAATTATCCTATTATTTTTAGAAATATAATGTATCACATTTTCGTACGTGTGGTATATATGTTGCATTTTATAAGTGAAAGTCTACTTTAATGCTCCCGTGTCTCTAAGATAGCGACATGGGAATGTGTAGTGACAGTGAATAGAAGATTTGATGTAAGGGAGATAACTCGTTTTTATTTGAAGCTCTTAGTCAGCGGACGGCAGATTAGTGAAACAGAAAACCTGCACTTAAATGCCGACATACATCTGAACTTTGAAAAACGTAAATACAATTGATAACATGATTTGAATCATTAATAATTAGTAGATTGTGAGGAAGCAAACGTTATAAATAATTCGTTATTACAACATATGAAGGTGTTAACAAATCCTCTTTAAGAAAATATTCCAGCTTTTGCGAAACGAAAATGATACAAACAGTGACCAATCATATTGGATCTTTGAAAGTATTGTTTGTAATAATAAGTTCAATACTTGATGGTGTTAGTTTGTTCGACGTATACAGCTGCATAACGAAATATTGTTCACCTACATTTATATTTCAGTGCAAATATCATGTAATGTAGCATGTCTTTGAAGCATCGTATCAAAGAGAAAACTATACCGATCACCTTGCATTTTTGCATTATAAGAAGACAGTTGAGTATTCCGTATTCCATAATTTAATCCGATGTTATACCTCACAGTACTAAGTGACAATTACTAAGTATCAATCTTTTCAAAACTACAGTTTTTATTTTCTTCTGGGAAACAGTCAGTGGGTGATCAACTGGGTCAAACATACATCATATTTTCCTCCTATAACCATTCAATGTATTTCTGATGAAATTGTTCTCATTTATAGTTTCTATGAAAACGTTTATTCGAAAATTAAAGAAATTTGAATTTTCATTATTTTACCCCTTCTGTCTATTTCATTCTGCCAAATTTGATAAACATGCACCACTGACATGACAATCGCATGATACGTTTGGGAATGATTGTTTTACTCATGGGTATAATTGTGATGATTCATTGTTATTGTACGTGATGTAATTTTATAAACGTTACAATGGACGTCGATTCACATGTTATTGATACACATGACGTTGAACAAACTTTCGGTATGCATCCAAATATATCGTACAAATAAAATAAAATGTTTGAAGAAATTACGATGATTTAATCATTCACAAGCATGTTTTCGACCATTACGGGTCTTAACAGGTGAATAACGTTGAGTGGTTGGTGCTTCATGAAGTGCAATTATGACGTCACAATACATTGCATAGATACATTCATAGATACAATGCATAGAAATATATGTACATTGGATTGAGAATGAAATCACATTTTAGAATTGAGTCTTGCCTTATATTTATTAATAAACAATAATTCTTTTTCTGCCAAGCAATCAACTTTGTATATCGGAAAAACAGAATATTTATTTTTTTCCACATAGTTCTAGATGCGCACTAAGAGATTAATTTATGAACGCTGAAGATTCATTCTCCTTTTTAATTTTAATTCTGTTTCCCGATGTATATTTCTTGACATCCATGACACTCATATAAAGGACATTTTTTAATCACATGTCATATTTCTTTTGACAAAAAAACACAATCGTACTATCCCTCTTAAAAAGTAGAAATGTAATTAATTTAATATGTCCTCGACATAAATAACCTTATTTGATTTAAATTTGTTGACGCGTCATTGCTGTAGGACGCGTCAAAACTGGCTTTTAAGGCTTCTATTTCGTCCAGTTAAGGAGATTCCAAAACGACCATTATTTCTTAAAAAGTGTATTTCTCAAAGATATGAACAGATACTGTTTTGAAAATTCATATTTTAGCATTGACATGAAGACATGATATAACGCTGTTTCAGTCGTATTTATCGCGCGTCGATTGCAATATCTTAACTTGTTGTTTCTTTTGCACGTGAGTTTATATATATATATATATATATATATATATATATATATATATATATATATATATATATATATATATATATATATATATATATATATATATATGATTTAATCAGATTCACAAGTATGCTTTCGACCATTACGGGTCTCAATAGGTGAATGTGTATGAGTATTGACAACACTCCCCTGTTGTTTCATATTTTGTGTGTCAAGCAAGTGTTCTTGTAATTGTGTGAAGTCTGATTCCATCCTTTCGATCTGTGAAACGTGGTATTTAGTCTCTGACATTCTGACCTTACGTTTTTGTAACCGTAAACATTTGTTCATTTGCGTCAAATTCCTCTCACATTATAGACAGCAAGGACTGAAATATTGGTGCTATTTTCTTGTCTTCGGTTAAAGTCCAATATAAAGTTTGAAGCCAATGAAAGTGGGGAATCACAGGAGAGTGTAAAGATTTGTACAGGAATACAATATATAATAGAGGACTAATGTTTGTTATATTTCATTGATTGTGTTAAACATAGTTTATTTATAAACATCCACTTATTTCATCCGTAACCCGAGGTTACTTCTTCCACATATGATTTAATCAAATTATTGAATATCGGTTTAATTCAATCAAATTATTGAATGATAGTTTTATTCAATCAAATTATTGAATAAAGGTTTTATTCAACCAATGCAAATTAATGAATAATGGTGTTATTAAATTAAATGATTGAATTATGATCAATACTCATAGATAAATCTTGGGACATTTTTGTTCACCTTTGAGCTGTTTATCACGGTGTAGTTATCAGATGAAACAAGCGTTGTATTTTCTTACTAACAAATCTATTCTATTAACGAAACTTTAAAACACCATAACATACTCGAGGCAATATCCAACGGTCCCAACTAATCACGTGACACTGTAAAGCCCGACTCACACCTGTAGTTCATGTTTTAACACAGCCAGAGGCACGTTGAAGTTAGGGGATGATCTGTCGCAATTAGTAGAAACTGATAATTCATTACCCTTGATAAGTTACTCCAAATGAGAATTCCATTACCAAGATTTATGTCACTGGCCATATAATTTATGTGATTTTATCATGTTTAATTGCAACTCGGCCGTGTTGAAATCATGCCCATAGACATGTTTTATTCAGCATAAACGTGTATATGGAATGCGGATCTATGATATCAATGTAATTGGTTCCATAGTGTAGGTGCATGGTATAACAACACACAATACGTAATACATTACGTGTACGTTGCAATTGGGCACTTCTGACAGCTATTTTCAGAGCAAATGTGTTAACTGAAACGGACAGTTAATTACTAACCAACATAACAAAGTTCATTGTTGACAATATTTTTGCATACTCCAAATGGAGCTGAGATTGACAAAGAGTGTCGTTAAACAGTGACATCCAATGATCGGGGGGCAAACAGAGCGCCTTTGAGCAGCTTAGCTTAGCTGGATATTGGCGCTATACAAATGTTTATATGTATGTATGTATGTATGTATGTATGTATGTATGTATGTATGTATGTATGTATGTATGTATGTATTTTTCAGAAAATCATATGGTTTTACACATATGTCCCTCTAGCCATTATCACATTAATATTAGTTCATAATCATCATTTTCCAAGAACGAAACATGAAACAGGAAACGTGAAAGAGGATTACAAAATGAAGAGAGAACACTCTCGAAATGATTACGTATTTCATTATTGTTGGTTATATGGAGTATCCTTATATTGAATAACTGTCACGAAATAATTACTTTTAGTATAGAGGTCTGAAGTAAGTCCGAGTAGGAAGCACCGACCGAAGAAATAAAATATTAGTATTCAGTAACTGCTATTGACTGTTGCGATTTCAACTGCCAGGCAAAGGGAGCTCATATATACACTGGTTTCACTACTTCGGCCCTCATAACATATGCGAGGAAGGAAGTCGTGTGTACTTTGAATGGGTGGGAGATTTGGAAACTTGAAACAACATGTACAATTAACATTGACATTTCGTTGACAAAATCAAGGAATCAATGGATCATACTGTTGAAATCGACTGCGATGGTAGTGGTTTGATCACATCATAATTCAATTCAGGAACGGCAAATATCGAAATAATGTCACACCACCGTCAGATTATTCAATAAATACGCACATCAGACCTGACAATAGAGGAAGCTCATACTCTGAAACCTCTCTTCACAATAAAGAAGATGTTATCCAGAAACCTATTTTTCTCACAAAATCGACATTCCCAAGTCTCTGCCAGTCACGTATCGACTGGTGTTCAATGCTCACTGACATGTAACGGCTATCCACGTGATTAGTTAGATGAGACCCCAGGGCATGTCCGTGCTTCCCAGTGGGTGAGGCGCACCTAAGTAGATCTTCACGTGTGAAAGCACACTGAGGAAGGGTCCCCGTATTTTAAAGGTAACCCACTCACATAACCACTGTCCTTTCATTCACGAACGCGATCGGAGTACGGCCGGAGAGCCATGGTAAGAATGACCTATATTTAATATTTTAAACAGGATTTTCTTTCTTAATAATCCCCCAGGCTATGGTGTTTGTTACAATTTCATTTTTCATTCAAATCTTTGTCGGGTATAAACACTTCAGTTTATAAGTTAAAAACTAATATTTCAATAATACCATTTTATTTTAGTTAATGTCTTCATTTTCCACGTGACATAAATTATGTTAATTTAAGTTGTCTAATTTACTTATACGTTCCATATATACATTGCCAAAACCAACGTGGGACAAAGTCTGGAAGACCTATTGCTATTATCGTGGGTTATTTTTACCTCTGATTAGTATATGATCTTTTTGTCCGGAGAATATCTGCTAAACCGCTTGACCGATTTCTAATCATGGGTTGATAGCTTTTGACCTAATCTGGTTATGCGCAGAGCCCAATTCTTTGTTTTCGATTTCCTTCGTGAGTTATCCCCCCTTGAAGGAAAAACTACAAACCTTAATATCCCGAATCCTTATCAATATAATGTCACAAAACTTTCATTTGGGGAAACAACTTTTCCCATAGGGGTCCTACGTCATGTCAAAGAATGGCGGACATTTGAATATTGGCTTTTTCGTCTTTGAAGAAATATCACTCCTTTATTAACCATGCAATATATGCAATATAAACATGGGCTACATATTCGTATGGAACAATTTAAAGTACACCATCTTTAATGTAACTTTTTAAAGGGTGAGAATTGGTGAGAATTTTGGGGAGTTGTTGTTCGAAAACTACTATAGATAAAGGCATGATGGATAACTCATCTTAAAAGAGACAAATAGCACGGGGTCGGAGGTTGAAGCGGGAGTCTTGAAGACCTAACTATTAACGCGTCTATCCTAGTTATTTCTGTTCTTATAACCATTTTTTTCAGATTGAACATATATTTGATCAATTTCAAAACTCGATTATTAATTTAATGACATGTACATGTTTGAATGAGGCCAATGCTTGTTCTGCATGTACAACTAGGAAGAGAGCCGAGAGATGATTGATAACGATAGGATGTGTGTACCTTCAACCAATCATCTACAAGCACTGACTGCTTTCAACACACGTAGCCTTAAACTATAGAGTGACTTGAGGTCACTTGTTAGGTAAATGAATCACTTTAGTCAGGATCTTACTTCACATTTAGGACAGGAATGTCAAAGTACATTGGCATAACTACGTTCCAAATCGAAACATTGGTCAACATCCACAATTCGCTTCTCCATACAAAGTGTGATTTAGATTTATAACTTTTCCATAAAATGAACCACAATGAAATGAAAATTTAATTCAACATTCATGGAATCATATTCACATTGCTCTTATAATCTATCGTTATTATAATGCGGAATTAATGAGGAATGCGCCCTATAGTTGTTAATGAATTTTTTAACAACCATATATACAACAGACAAACATACTTACAACGGTGTCCATTAACATCGAAATATTAAAATATATACCATATGAACTGCCTGAGGTAAGCGGTACGTAATTACTACGATCGATTATCAATAATCCCTTTGAAAAGAAATGGTAATCAAACTCCGCCATCTTGTGTACTTCCTGTTTTGTGACCTAGTGAGGACACACAGTAATGGGTCACGAAGTTTGGGTGTCCTGCAATGCAGATGGCTGACAAGATATGCCCTGTGGTTCAACGGATGTGGTAATCCCGGCTTAGAATAGGAGAGTATCTAGCTAAACGAATTATTATTTCCGGAAATCCTGAACATATCGAATGTTTAAGGATATCGTGTGTATTGAATACAATATGTATGTACATGTATACACTATTTGGCTTCGAATACGAAACTATGATATGCACTATATTGAAGGATTGTGATCTTATTTAACTCGTAAGTCGTTATCATATTTGGCTAGTTTAAATGAGACAGCGTGTTATAAGTACTACATCAACCAAGTCTTTCTTGAAATACCAATATTGTATATTGACTAATAGTATGTACATTATCCACCTAGCAGACAACGCCCGTTTACATCGAGGCATTTGCATATACGTGAGTAAATATAGTACTGGGGGAGATATAAATAGTAGTTAATCTGAATATGTAGTTTTTACTCGTTTCTAATAGGTCTCCCAAACACATTAAATAGACACATATGAAAATGGCAATATTTTAAATATGTGTCAAATAATAATGATCTTCTGACGAATATATTATGCTCAAACTTATAACATTTAGATAAAATGTTAATGTCAGGGAGAAAAGGAGTTCTGAAATGCAGCAGTGATTTAATATCCTTGTTTCGTGAGAGTTCCTTAATGTTTTGAAAATATCCTTATCATTAAAACCGATTATCATTGAGCAAAAGCCATCTACAGGATACACTTTGGTTAAATTTGGTTGCGAAATTATGGATACTCATTCATGTATTATGTGTATACTGCATCATCATTTGGATTGGAAACTTGGGTTACATAGTCTGAACTCAAATCTCAACGAAGTCTCCATATCTCTACAATAATCTTTTTGTGATTTTATGCTGACTCGACATGAAAATATATAGTATGTCCCCATGTACAGAGTATACTTTAGAAGGAGATACTTTTGGGGGTATTAATTATAAGCGATCGAAGAAACATCTCAAGTTTATAACAGCAGTCACATAAAAAACACTAACTTGAAAAACAACACGTGTGACGGGTCTAGGACAATTGCCACCACTCGGAACAATTGCCAAACTGCATGTCACTATGAACAATTCTTTTGACAATACTTTTGATAAGAAGTTTTGATGTAGGTGAGAAACACCTGTTGAAATAATTAATCACTTTGTAGGACAGAAACCGTTGATTAAATTTCAGCTTGAAAAGTTATATACTGAAAATAAACTAAAGTTGTCCGGGTGGCAATTGACCGTTGGCAATTGTCCGGGTGGCAAATGCTCCCACATCTGTTATAAGTTACAAGTTGTAAATCTATATACGAATCATTGACAGCTATGGCTATATATATTAATAATTTTGTCAGAATGCTGTCTAGAAACATAGAAATACACCATGCACAGTTTCGTTTTATAAGTTAAACGTGGTGTACCTGATGTTTATTTACCATGCAACTGCTGTGTTTGTGTCTTGTCACTGACATTTAAGATATGTTTTATTAACATCAGTTTCAATCTGTCGTATTAGTTCAACATTGTCACGTCTCAATATTCAAAGACAAAAATATAGCAGGGAGTATAACAACATAATTAACTTCAATTTTAAATTTTAAATATTTATTAATATTTTATAGATGCGTGTACGTGATTTACATTTTATTTTTAATTGGGTGATAGAACAATTTCTGTTATTTTACTTAAACAGACTGTAACTGAAAAAAACATCGGGTAAAATAGAAGTAAGTCACAGATAAACAAATGTGACACACTAAAACGCTGACGTGATGTGTTGTTACCTATGATCTAATCACGCTCATCATTGAAATTATATAAACATACATTGTAGAAACACACATCTGAACTATGCTTGAGTTCCTATGAGAGCGTCACTACGACAATATACAAAATGAAACACATTAAAGTTGATAATTGATTGGAATCGTTGACATAGTTTTTAGTTTTACATGGGACTAACGCGTAATCTGCTGCTTATATACTTCTGGCGATACCAATGTTATCAAAAAGTTTCTCTTTGATATCTTTCAATCTGCAATAGAATCATGATAACACACACGCATTTGAAAATAATGTGACATGTTATTTTCAGTCGGGGTTATCGTTTCTTTCTTTCATTTTCACGTCATCTATGAACAATAATTTAATAAAGAGAAATAAGAGAAAAGTAAAATATAATTTGATAGATAAAACCAAAAATGTCACTCTTAGCGTTTAAATCTAACTGGAGACAAAATATTAGATTACCAAAGGCTCTATAATAGTAATAAAAGACTTGTGTATATAGTATATGTTGTTTTTCTTCATTCATTGAAAACAATCGTTATTATTCCTGTAAATGCATCTTAGGACGTAAAAGAAATCCACTATTGTTTCACTAAGGATTAATATATTTCTGTTCAGCAACCTAACAAGGACGTTTACATATGCTTCTGTATAATATCAATTGTGTTCTCCAGTATGTGGATTGTGTTCTCCAGTATGTGAATAAGTACGTTATAGCCTACCAGCATGTACTTCTTTAGACAAAACCTCAGTCTCTAAGCATGTTTCTTATGTTCGTATTTTTGCTTGTATGTCAGATATTGAAAATTAACTAAAATTTCAATCTGGACTATATACACGTATCATAGAATTCCAATATACAAACAATATATAAATATCCAGGATGAATTTCAAATCACCATAAATTAACTAGAGGTCTTGTTGTGACGTATATATGTGACTGAATACTATACATTAGACAAAGAAACGCCAAGAGGGCAAACCTTCAGGTATTCATCAATACTATACAGTCGTATATCTGTCAACGAGTAAGTGAGGCATCCTTCTTTTAATTCTATGTGAGATCATGCCTATTAATGAACGAATCTCCATCTGAAATCGTGATCGTTGTTTAATTCTTACAATGGTGAATGTCAATCAATATGATATTCCATTGAACTTAAGTATAAAAGTACATTTCCTATCTAGTACAGTTGGTAACGTTAACGACCAAGACAAAGCCATTGCAGAGTATTCAAATATCAATTTGTTCTTTTATCGATATTTTCTGTAAATCTGAACTGAGATTGTCACACTTGGTAAGATGATGGTCGTAACACGGCGTATATGTATAGCACTTGTCATTCCAAGTGAGCACGTGACCCGATCACATGCAGAGGAATTGCAAACAAACCCGTAATGATATAAGTTGACGATATGTTTTCTGTATTTGGACGTCTCGTCATCTGTCTTCACCAGCACCTCCCTGAATGACATTGGTGTCCACACACTGAGTAGAAGTGTGACAAGTCTGCCCTCATCCCTGGTAACAACGTGCTTGTGTACAAGTCTGCAGACAGCAAACATTCTGCCACGAGTAATTCGAGACATTTTCATGCGAATTTTATTACTCGTTTACAATTAAAGCAACAGCCTCTGTCTAATTTCTTGACAAATGTGACAATCATTCAAAATAATTATGCACCGGAAAAGTTTTAAGGGATGGGGTGAATATTATACTACATCGCATTTTACGTATGCTTGAAATAAAACAACAACAAAAGGAATGTATTGTAATTGAATAGCGAACGAACAAAGTGATAACTTAAATGCTGAAATACGTACCTACATGTAATAAGTGAAAAGCCTGAAGCTGAACGCAATGTCACGCATGCGTGGTTGGCACAGACTTTTCTCTTTTACTTTGACAGGCGTTTTTCCCGCTAGGCGGTGCTGTACCCGCGGATTTACATGGCGTGAGACGTAAGTTAATCGTCATTTTAGTTTTTACCATACGATGTTAAGTATCAAACGTACTAACTTATTTGGAAACCTGTAGTTTTGAAACATAACATGACATTGTGGAGGGTATTCAAGATGAGTTGTGATAATACTTTAAATCTGATTGAACAGCTTTTGAAAGGTCAAAGTTCGTACAGATACACGTGACCGTTTGGTTCGAGGTTATTGTCATAAACTTCAGTTGTCAGTTGTCACTTAAATTCTTAGTAAATGTTAAGTTTTTTCATGTCACATGTATATGGCATCTTCGATAAAAAGTTTTATCAAGGGTTTTCCAAAAGGTAGTTGATCAATGACAGAAAAGATTTGTTATAAAGTCCATGAGTGTAGAATTCAACACTTACAAATACTTAAACATTTCTTCTTTCATTTTACAATTTAAACGATAAATATCTATTTCTGAACTATTATTTCTTATATGCTAGTTGATTATGTTATTGTGAAAAAATGTGTCTAAGTAATGAACAGTATTCGGTGTTGGTATTACGAAATGCTACGTATGGAATATGGTAATGATCATGATTTAAAGAATGAAATAATATATACATATTTTTTATCAGTGTTAACAATCAGCGACCATGCAATTTTGTATTGACACTTCATGTGTTATTCATTTTATTCATGTTCATTATTACGAATCTGTAGTTAGAGACATCGCGTAATACCCTAAAAGTGCGTTTCAAATATACAGCTGAGTTAGAAGCGCGCAGTCGTAAAAATGTCACACTGATTTATATACGTATGTGATGTCACGCCCATCAATGCTGACATATAAACAATTAATTTATTGCTTTTAAATACACGTTTGAACTCAGTTCACAATTGAAGATTACATTTACAGTCATTTGAAACTAACATGTAAAACAAACATCGCATAGGAAACAGCTGGCATTATATAACATATGGTATTTCACAACATACGGAATGTTTATCTTACAACGGTCGTGTAATAATTCAGATTTCAAGAAGAATACCTGAAAGGTAAGTCATCGACACTTGATCAACATTATGGCATAATGATAGCTTAACTAATTAACGAGTGAAAAAATAGGTCATTAATGAATTAGTTTTATAATTTTAAAAGAGCGCTAAGTGGATGTACACTATTGTTCCAGTTGTGAGAGGGAGGGTACAGCACCGTGGGGTTATGCCTTTTGGTAAACGTTCATTGGCTGATTAAAGACATAACCGATTTTATTGGCTAAAACGTATGTCCCGGGTTCGGAAGAATTTGCTGAATGCAGACATAGTTTGTTTTATTTTATTTTAGCTCAAACTCATCCTCTAACTGAGAATATGGAAACTTTGTCGATTAGGTGTTTATGAAAAGATCCTATTTTGTTACATCAAAGTCTGAACAACCAGACAGAGTCGTCTATAGCCCCTGTCAAGTTGGAAACGTTTGAAATATATTGTACAATGGTTATGGAGCTTTGTAATATATATTCGTCAATAACTATGTAGTGACTCACACTTTTGTGTGAGCTAATCAAATCATTGGTAATAAATTCGTGCTTCACAAGAACATTATTCTACTTCCAAGCTGTATTAATCTAAACCTTAGAATTTTCATGATTTGCCCTTGAAATGAAATTGTAAAGGTCATTTTGACTTTGAAGTGAAGATTGTCCATGGAAAAGGCTTTAATAAATTTGTGAAGAAGTTGTAATGATAAGTGTTCAGTTTATTTTATCTTGAAATTTGAATATCTTACCTTGACATTCAAGATACTAAGTTGAAAATTCAACTTTATATTTGGAAAATTCAAGTAGGTATCTTGAAAACTCAACTTAGCATCTTAAATTTAACTAAGTATCTTAAACAATTGACTTAGTATCTTGGACATTTAATTTAGTATCTTGAAATTTTAATTTGATATCTTGAAAATTCGTATTGCTATTTTGAGAATTAAACTTAATTTTGTTTAATATGCAACCCTTAAATTCAAGATTATTAATTTTTCACTTGTAATTACAACTTCAATATACAACAATAAGTTGTAAGTGAAACAGGTCGATAATTGGTACAATTGTGAACATCGTTTTTCTTATGTATAGGTACTACAGATGTACATTTCCATGATTTCCTCGATAAGTTCTTGATAAATCTTTTTGCTCACACTATCAATTGTCTCTGTGTTTAATCTGGGCCGTTCCATTGCATAGTAAGAGGTAACAAGCTAGGGATTAGGAGTGCGGTGGACCGTTAACTTGTTTTGATAACCTGTAGAGGATATGCTGTGTAGGGGTTATGGGAGACTACCCCGTCCCGAAGCACTGTAGGTAAGAGCGAGCAAGCCTAACTAGCGAAAATAATTAAATATAACATGGAGGAGTTGATTACCGCCATCAATTTGAAAACTATGTCAGTGTTATGCACTGGAAATATCGTCTGTAATTCCCGTTACTCGTTATATAAATTTTCATAGAGGAATACAGTTATAAATACATAATAAAACAATATAATCGAATTAGATATAATTCAATTAAGGTATTAAACCAAATTCATTAAACACTATGTTTAGAAAGCAAGTTCGTGTCGTTCGGCAAACATTTCGTGACAATAGAATAAATGAATGTGTTTCTGCTACGCTCTGTCATAAACCTATTCCCATGACTGCATAAAAACAATGTAGCATAACGGTAACAGGAAGACGCCCAACATGCAACACAACGCCAGGGTGATTGTACGCTGATGAGGTCATCCATGTCTGCCATATTACGCCGTTTGACATTCCCTTCATAGTGAAGGTGGCCTAGTTTTGGATGAAGTCAACAAATACTACTGACTGTATATTACACAATTAATAGCTACATTAACAAAACTTATACTTTCCTTTCAATACGGATGGTCTATTTCATAGTTGTGGTACCCTTCTGTATTTAGTATCCTGATGATTTTATACATACATTCAACCGCGAAAGAAACGTCACCACATATAATAACGAAATACTGCTGTCTGAGAAGTCGATTTTGAATGGTTTTTATTGGTACATGATTTGTAAACGGATACCCGCAATTTCATATATCAGAATAAAATATTTTAATGTTTACGTCTGTTCAGTGCACTTGGGCTGAAATCGCTTTTTTAAAAAATGGTTTTGGCATTGAAATTAATCATAAAATATAGAATTTTAATTGATCAATGATTATGTCGACATTCTTGGATTTAAATTTGTTGACGCCTCATAACTGTATGGCGTCAAAAGGAGGCAAAATTACATTTTTGAGTCCCCAATATCGTGACATTAAATATTCCAAAATGACGATTTCTTCAAATGCGTGTTTTTCCGAAATATGAACAGATAAGGTTTTAAAGTTGGCTTCTGGAGACATGGTGTATCTTTGTTTTCAATCATGTATATCACTAGTGGATTGAATTATCTTGTATTTTGTATGGTGACTTTTCTTTTGCAGTTGAGTGTATGGTTAACTGGTTTTAATTTAGTGCATATAATACACATTTTCGCAATCCTCAAATTCATAGGAAGCACTTTGAATTCACGGTAAATTCATTGATATTGGAGCTTTATAACATTTAAAAGTTTATAACAAACCCATGACTTACTGAGCACATGTGGCGGCACGTGGACCTGTGCATAGCTCTGTCGAAGTGAAGTCCAGCAACAAGGGGCGTGGCTCGCTTGATGGGTGGGTTACGCGCCTCATTGCTGGATAAACTGAGAGTTTGAAGGGTGATTCCCTGCCCCACATTGAGACATGAGTTGAGTTGTGGTGTCACTTTGGGCAAGGGACTTTATTCGAAGCGTTCACTCAGCAGTACAATTGAGTATACATTGTACCTGGTTTGGAAGTGAAGGCAATGTGACAGATAACCGCCTTAATTGGAAGCTCAGGTTGCATACTCCAAGGGGAAATGAGAATGAAAAAAACGAGGTTGGTCCTTATATGAGAGTAATACTATGTGTAGCGCTTTGAGCACGGTCCTTTGTGTTGTGGATTTGGCGCGATTTAAGTATCCTCCTCCTCCTCATCATCATCATGTCTGTCAGGGTACGGTTACTGCAAAAAGGACAAATATTAACCCTATTTTTGTTTCATCATGTCTTCCATTTTTACCAGTCAAATTGTAAAGGAACAATTTCGACACTATAGTGTTGAGTTAATTACATTTTGATCTAATTTCAATAAAAATAATTAATAAAACTTAGCTAAAGTTTAATCACATATAGACTCTCTATAATTGTCTATTCTGTCGCTGGTGTAATTTTAGAATGGTTATCAGCAAATGTATTATACCTGTAGTTGACACTGCTGCACGCATAGGATGTGTCAGGGAGTGCGTCTACCAAACTAGTTGACCATGTATACCGAGATTAGTCATCAAGCACCAGGCTGATTTGCTGGAGGCACGAACCGAATGACATATATATATATATATATGGCTAGAACATAGCATCACCTCCTCTCTGATGTCTGGTGTCAACAAATGCATGAGCCAAATTGATTAGCATGATTGAAATCGATCAAACCAAGATTGTTCACTCAATCTGTTTTACTGAAAGTTCTTTGAAATATGACTACATGAAGCATACCCTATTCAGCCAATTCAATCATCATTGTTGTACAGCTTTTAATAGCAATTGCTGGTTACCGAGAGTTGGTACATTTTTTAAGCATTTTGGGTTGAAATGAGAAATATAGGGACATTGTATTTCTAAATGTTACAAACTGGTAACAATCAGAGTCAAGTTCAATGTTTTAGTCCAGGGTACTAGCTGGATCTCTCTCCAAGATGGATGATTTCACTGGATACACAATTGGTAATTTGCAACCGAGACCCCTAGATGTTTCAAGATGTGCGTTTTCTCATATGAAAGACAACGTCGTGGGCAACTTTCCCAAGCACATTCTATTTTAATATTGTTATATCTGGTATCACACTCTGCCTGGACCCACCAGTTGTTGCGGAGTTGGGACTTTCGGTGATGTTGACAGATGCATCACTCAAAAGTCGAAGGTGTTCGTTTCCTACAAAGTATTCAACTTAAGACAATGCCTTTCACAAAATTTCACTAATTTCTAACGTCTGTTTTTCCCCAGATGAGGCCTATACTACAGAGCTTGCTGTTTACGCTGTTTCTGTCCGCGATGGTGGACCCGCAGTTGCCTAACATGTCCCTGGAGACCCCGGCAGTGAGGCCGGCCCTGGCACTGTGTAACTACCTGATGAGACGTCCTCTTGGACCCAGGAGCATCAGGAGGGACTGCAGGCTCCTCGACCGAGCTGACCTGCGCAGGATATTCGACGCCATTGCTGCTGCAAAGGCAGACACAGTGAGTATCATAGCACACAAGGACAATATATAACAAGAGCCATCAGGAGAGATGGTTTATTCCCCCGGTCCCACCATCCTCGGTTACCCATGGTTTTATATATGCTCCGTTGCTCTCCACTATATCACTATATCACGTGATATAGTGGAGAGCAACGGAGTATATATAAAACCATGGGTAACCGAGGATGCGGTCCCACATAAGTTGAATAATCTGTTTCAGCTGCATATAATTAAAACTATAAGATGTTTTTGATCGTAAAAAACCCAGATATCTCCAGCTGCTTCCCCCAATTCACTTCAACTTATAATCTTACTAAAAGACAAATGTACAAAATGTTGTCATAGAAACAGAAAAAGATCAAGTTAAAAAAGTTCAAACCCAAAAAGGCACATGCTCGTGTTATGAGCAGGAAGTATACAACTGTGGTCAGGATTGGTCAATCAGTTTTATAAATGTGGTCAGGATTGGTCAATCAGTTTTATAAATGTGGTCAGGATTGGTCAATCAGTTTTATAAATGTGGTCAGGATTGGTCAATCAGTTTTATAAATCCGCTCCGGAAGGAAACTCTACCCTTCCAATAAACAAAGTCAAAATCAATATCATGGAAACATAAACAAATATTTTTAAAAGTCAAAATCCAATAAAAGCACTTCTATATACATGATATGGGGAGACAGTATACTATAGATGGTGAGGTATTGTAAAATAGGTTTATGGTTCGCTAGTTCCAGCCGCTGCTCGCAGGTTTCACCGCAGTGCATAACCACATGGCGTTGCGGGCTTTCTCCCTGCCATAATACTAGCAGCCGCGATATAAGTGAAATACTCTTGAAAGCGGCGTTAAACCCCAACTCACTCACTCACTCAAATAGTTTTAGAGATCTGCTCCGGAAACAAACCATACCCTTCAAATACACAAAGTCCAAATTGTTACCAATGAAAAAATAAGAATAACATTTTCAAAAACCCTTAAAGGCACATATATTGATATGATATTGGGAGGCAGTATACCAAATTTGGTGAAGATTGGCCTAGTAGTTTTCGAGGACTGCTCCGGAAACGATGTGATCAAGGACACACAGACGGAGCCAACAACATATCCCCCCGCATATGGCTTCTTGAAAACACGACGCTTCGAATTGTATGTGTTCACCTTCCGAGATAAATGAAGGGTGTATTTGCATGCATGGATCGTGCCATTCTTTTTTCCACAATGCATGGGCACTTTGATTTGCATCGATAGGTTCATGTCCATTGAAATTACAACCTCCATAAAGGCAAATCACATTGCTTGCTATTATCATTTACATACGATGCATGTTATCTTCCAGCGCTTGAGACCAAACGTACATGATGCCTTCTCCTTCCTTCACTCACATCCCCAAGTTAACGCGGGTGCTCACGGTGGGCCGGGCTTCCTTCCCTGGCATAGAGTCTTCCTCTTCTTGTAAGTATTCCTCGCACTTTTTCCAACAGATCGTGTAAATGAATATATGGTATATTCCTTTCCCAGGACCAATCCATGAATCCATACAGTTCGCTAGTCTAGAAGATTCAATGAAAATAATTTCAATCACTTCATGATGGACCAAGTGTGCAATTCGTCAGATTGGAGTTAGTCGTTATGATGAAGGAAAATAAAATATGAATAGTTTTGAATTGTTTAATGTTCTGTTCGAGTAATTATCGATCTATTTTATATTTGTGTCTTATATTTACATATGCTTAATGTTTGAAATATTAGTGTGGGACAGTGCTTGACATTATTACTCTAACAATGCAGGTACGAGAAGATGTTGCGGATGTACGAACCTGGAGTGAGTCTGTGCTACTGGGACAGTACTTTGGAGCCAGACGAACCCAGCGAGTCATCAACCTTCACCAGTGATCTCTTCGGCAGTGGGAACGGACGAGTCCGGGGTGGCCCGGGGGATGGGTGGTCCACCCCCGTGGGTATGCTAGAGCGAGACCTCGGGACAAGAGGCAGAGTCATGACTAGGATGGACATCGAGAGGATCAAAGCAAAACGTACAATGGGCGAAATATCTTTTCCAAATGGTGAAATGCCGGCTAACATCGAGGAAACACACAATAGAGTGCATGTATTTGTTGGTGGTCATATGGGACAGATTGAAACCGCAGCCTACGATCCCATCTTCTGGTTCCACCACACATTCGTCGACTGCATCTATGAGTGGTTCCGAGACGAACAGAGGAGAAGAGGTCGGGTGAACATCCAACGAGACTGGCCGCGAGAGTGGGGAGAGAGAGCACATGGCCCCTTCAGAGCTATGAGGCTAGGCTCCCTGAGGAACATTGATGGACAGAACAACTTCTTCAGCAGAAGAGTCTTCAGATGTGAGGAGGTTCCATCCTGTGGAAGGAGCCGCGACTGTGGACAGTTCATGACCTGTAGCCGCCAAGGACGATGTGTGAGCAGAACTGGCACTACTGCAAACAACAGCATGTTCAGGAATATGTTCGGGGTGATCGGTAACATGTTCAGTAGAAACGGTCGACAGAACAACGGAGGTGGAGGTGGAGGTGGAGGTGGAGGTGGAGGTGGAGGTGGAGGGTTTGGTGGTCCACAAACGTTCGGAAGGAACGGGCCGCCCTCAGGATTCGGTGGAGCAAGGAACTTCTTTGGATAGAGATGTTTTAGCACTGTAACTTGGCAAACTTTTGGGTTAATGTTAAAAAACACAAAAATCGTTAGTTCAGGCTTATTATTGGTAATTTATTGGCATATGGCATTTTGGCTTGTCAAATCTGTATGGCGACTAGACAATAAACGCTCCTTCAAACACCTTGTCTTTATTGTGTGATACTGACACCACGGCCGTGTAGTGAAAACATGGTCCTTATGTTACTGAACCTCTTTACTTTCTCTCGTAGTCAGATTAGATAGTACACAACCTCTCTATTCTGGCGCATAGTAATGTAATTGTACTATAACAAAGAGACCATATATCCAATGTACATATTCAGGTAGCTCATAATCCTGATTTGTTAGTATTTAATCATATTTTGTTGATTTTCCTTGGAATAAATTGTGTTTAAGTAATTGTTTGTTTGTTGGAGAACGACATAGAAAAGAACAACGTGTGTAATCGTGTGCTAAACTACGAATGAAGGGTGGTCATGGATGTTTGAAGCAGTGAGACATCGTATAGAAAGACCTACAACACAAGAAGAAATTATAATTTCTTATCGAAACAGAGTCTATATTGGTATGTCAAAGCTACCGAAGAAAGCAATCTCCTTTCTCGAAGGGAAGCTGATTTTAAATTTCAGAAGGACGAACAGACAATAATGATGATGGCATTTATAGTTTCATCATTGTGGGATTACTGGATTTGGAAAACTCAGCATGTAGTTAAACACTGTCCTCTAATGTCCTCCTAGAATCGGTTCAAGGTGTACTATTGACAGGTGTTTGTTAACGATTGCCAGTCTGCTGTGCGTGGAACAAGAACAAGAACACGGTGCATGTATTTACGCGGAATATAGCATCCTGACAGAACATGTAGATAGAAACGTGACATTTCAAATAAATCTAAAACATGACAATACATGTAGTTTCTATTAGTATGAACTTGTATTTAAATATATAGGCGTTTAGATTGTGGACCCTGTGACCACAGAATCACAAAATCTACAATTTAGATTCCCGTGTGGTTAGGGAGTCTGTACACAACATTTCAGCTTCCCCCAAGCCTTTCGTACTGGGAAAGAAGATGAAAAGAGGTTTCTATAACCCCTGTGGTCCATTTTTGGGGTCACAGGGGTACTATATCTACAATTTCGAATCCGCGTAATAAAATGAGTATTAAGCTTTCTAGAGCTTTTTGTACTGGAGAAGAAGATGAACATTTAAGAGCATGACCCCTGTGATCTATATTTGGGACCAATTGACAATATTGATAATTGATTGAGAATTGATGTAGACAGGCTTGATGGAGATTGAGTCTAACAAGGAGGTGTTTTACTTGTTAAAACAGATGTATCCCCTTTCCCCCAATTCAATTTCAGTTATTACCCTTCAAAGTTCAAATTGTTACCATGGAAACATAAAAAAAGAGCCGTGGGCTATGTAGCTCATCATGACATAGTGATTTATTATCAAAGGTTGAAGGTTTCAGCAATATCAGTTATACATTGTTAACAACGAAACATATAGGTTGTTAGGTCATGACCCCTGTGACCCAATATTTGGGTCGCAGGGTCACCATATCGACAGTTTAGAATCACCATTGGCCAAGGAGTCTCTACACACATTTGAGCTTTCAAGGGCTGTTCGTACTGGAGAAGAAGATGAAAATAGGTATTGGCTTATGACCCCTGTGACTCACATTTGGAGTCACAGGGTCATCAAAATTTACAATTTAGAATCCTCATTGGCTGTACACGCCACTCCAGCTTTCTAGAGCTATTCGTACTGGAGAAGAGAATAGGCGTTTAGGTTCTGATTCCTGTGACTGATATTTAGGGTCACATATCACTAAATCTAGAATTCAGAATCCCCATTTGCCAAGGAGTCCTCACGTAAAATGTCAGCTTTCTAGAGTCATTAGTTCTGGAAAAGAAGTAAAAAAGGCGGCCACGATGAGCTAAAAATGAATGTTTAGAAAAGGAGCTTCTGAGATTATTTCTTTCTCTACATTAAATATATCTACATGCTTAACATTACACTTGCTAATTAGTAGTTAATGACTGACAGACTAGGACCAAGTCCACATCTGTGATTAGGTGACTCGACCGATGACCATATGTCTATCAGGAGCAGATAACATCCAGGACCCATATTTTCGAAGCTCTCTTAGCGTTAAGATGGTCGTAAGTCAATGTTAATGTATGGAACTTGCGACTATTTTAGCGCTAAGAGAGCTTCGAAAATATGGACCCAGGTTTGTAAGGCAGCTGATCAACGATGCTGTTTATTTATAGCAACTAGACGCCCCAAGGGAGGTAATATATGTCGAGCGTATATCAATGATATGACTTTCATTCACCTCTTTCCTTATTGAATTTACCACTCTATATATATACCCACCACATCAGTTTCTTAAGCCCTGTTTATACGGCGAACTTTGCACATATGCAATATTGCTTATGGTAGTAATATACACACGTGAGTAAAACTAAATTTACTTTGCGTTCATATGCGTTTAATTTATGCCTAAGCAAATGGGCTCCCAACTCTTTTATTATATGAATAGAGAATTCCTAAAACATTTATTAGATGTAAACTAAATAAATGACATTAATTTATATTTGTCAACATTGTTTTGACTATATCGTCCTAATTGTATAATGAAAATCGGATAGTCAGATAGATTTTGAATGTCATCGCGTGCAAGAAGGACATTATCCAATATAGAGAATTTGAAAAACAGTATTAAGAGTTTCTAAAGTTCTCTAATATATGTTCTCAACCTGCGTGAAGTCACTTTGTCTGTATACGACGAACTTTTACTAGAAAAGTGAAAATACCATATTCACTCACTGTAGTAAACATTTGCACCTGCCCCTGACTAGGTGCAAATTTGCATGGAATAGCTTACGGTAGTGAAAAGTCAAAAAATTGCTTACGGTAGTAAAATATACATATGTGCAAATGCGTCCATACGGCGATTTGCTCATATGAGCAATGTTTGTGTAATGCTTAACTCATATGCAAACGCTCGCCGTATAAACAGGGCTTTAGTTAATGCTGTTAATAATTTTTCGTTTTAACGGAGGAGGTTACGTTGGGTTTTTAAAACAAAATATATTTTTTTATTTCACGTACAAGGTTGTCAAAACTGATGCAAATATCTGTGTAAGATCCATAACAAATTCAAGAGTCTAAAAACAATCCATGGGAATATTGTCGTTCTGTGCCTCTAGTACTGTACGTCGGTCCGGGATCTGCTTCAAGACTAAACTATCCACAGGAAGTGGATACAGTTTCGTTGAAATTCCTTGAGTTCTTAATAATATCTAATAACTGTTGATTTTTTTATTAGAGGTATCGGTCTGTAGCTGTCCAGTTGACTTGTGATGTACCGGCTTGGAACTATCCTGAAGCTCTCGTCTCCCTAGCCTGACAGTCTGTATAAAGTCCTCAAATCCTTGTCCTGAATGAGACGCATGTCGCGGACCATTTTTCAGAGCGTCCCTCGCAAGTCCAATCCAGCACCTATTCCTCAAGATACTATCCATAGTGTGGTCATCGATTCGACTTCTTCTCTAGATCTCTGTAACCTTCTGTCGTAGAGTTTCCTAACGTCCTGTTGACGAGCTGTGAAGAGCTCCTGCATCTATGTCTCTGGGTTGTCCTTCGTTCTATACCTTCCATCTAGCTTCCGCACAACAGTCTACACTGATGCAGACTACTACTTCAAATATGTGCAACATGGTATTATCAAGACATACTGCTATTTTACATTGTGTACAACATGATATTGTCAAGACAGACTGCTATTTCACATTGAGTACATGATACTATCAAGACAGACTGCTATTTCACATTGTGTGCAACATGATATTATCAAGACAGACTGCTATTTCACACTGTGTGCAACATGATATTACCAAGACAGACTGCTATTTCACATTGTGTGCAACATGATATTATCAAGACAGACTGCTATTTCACATTGTGTGCAACATGATATTATTAAGACAGACTGCTATTTCACATTGTGTGCAACATGATATTATCAAGACAGACTGATTTTTCAAATGTGTTATTTATATGAAATTAAAGATAAAAATACAATTTAAAAAAAAAGATATTAGGTCTTGATTTAGTTTTCCTTCTTTTTGGCAACAAATGAGCTTAAAATCTCAAACATATTTACACGAAAATGATTTTTGTAAGCAGTCTGTGAGTCTGTGACGTTTTTTATTTGACAAAACAACGAATTTGAAAAGTTGCAGTCTTCTAACAAAAATGGCGTCGTACCTTACAATAGATTAATAAATGTAATTTAGTTTTCTACCACCATTATGCACAAGTGGAAATGTGAAATCGAACTATATGTACAATTACGTAATCTCTATGTTTTCAAGAGAAAATCCTTCTACTTTGGTTAATTTGATAATGATTACGCTGTTCATAAAGCTGTAAGTTATGTTTACCAAACTAGTGTACATGTGGTGCTGAATGACGTAAAGTCATACCTTTATAATAGTAATAACATGAAATACTATATACGCGCATTAACAATGTAACAATGTTTCATTGAAATATTATTACACAAAACATCATGGAGTACTCATTGCACTTTCAACATACACCGAGGGCCAATACTAAATTGAAAGAAACGATACTCAATCTTCGTCGTTTTTTAATGTATTTAATGAGCATATATGTCGTAAAGGGATATAAACAAATCATTAATAAGAGTATGATACTTAATTATTATAGGATATCTAACGAGCTTCCCCTTTCATATCAAGTTTATGTCCCGGGTGAAATAATTTTGCTTTGTCTCGAGCTTTGATAAACTTGATATGAAAGAAGAACGAGTTATGTATCCTAGTTTTTACGAAATTGTATCATATACGATTTATGTAATAGATAGAGGACGAGTAGCAGTACATTATCGGGATATAAATGTACGGGTTTGAGAGGGTTGGGCGAGGCGTTAGCCGAGCCTAACCCTCTCAAACCCGTACATTTATATCCCGATAATGTACATGTACTGCTGCGAGTTCTCTATCTATCTTAGAGCACAGTCAAATGCTTGAGTCACTAAGAAAATGTCTTAAAATGAATTTATTTCAAATATTTTGTCAACAAATTTGGGAAACATTCTCTCGAACACAACATGCAAAACATTGACATCTCTCATTTTCATATGCAAATGTAAGGGACATTGACGTCATCTTCGGCACTGTGAGCACTGAATTTCTGAAATTGTCCGAGGTGCATGAGGCGTACATTTTATATAAAGCGTACGAGTCGTGCTACAGCATAAGTGTCGTGCTTGAATCACGCACATGCATGATTTAAGCACGTTTTTATTCAGCAACATTGAGCAGTAATACATTTCATTGCCTATAAAGACTGAGTGGTTTGTGGAATGAGTCAGTTCACACAATGGCTTCATCATGGACAGTCCAAGGACAAGTACACTATTCATTCTTCTTAAACTCTTTAATTTTGAAATTCAAACTAATTTTCATTAAATTGGTTTATTTAATAACAGTTATTGTTTTTTTGTTTTTTTTCAAATTTGTTACCAACACGATCAGTTGTTTGTTGAGCTGTATTTATCAATATGCGAGTTCTTATATCTATTGTTGCATATGCTAGTGTGCATCCCTTCTATATTGCATATAAATTATTTCAGGTTACTGCAGCAAAGGAACTCGAACTGTCTGTAGAAAAGAATGTAACGTCGTACTGGACATCGCTCGGACGCTGTGTGAAGATACAGGAGTTTCTGTGAGACGACAATGGAGCCTCCATCCTCTGACACTCCAAGAAGGTAATTCTATATCACTTTCTTATTTCTCATTTTTATGTCGTTCTATATAACTTTTGAATATTATTTTTTATATCGTGGTTGAAAATATATAAAACATGGGTAACATGGTTTGATGCTTGTCATTGTTTCACTTACTCGTGATATAAATAATATACACTTGAAAAATCCCAATAGACCTCACATTACTTGCTTTATTTACATGCTTTTATTCTTATTTTAGGAATATCAAGCTCCTTAATATAGACGACCCCCATCAACGGAAGCGACTATTTCCTTTCGGAAAAGGAACACAGCAGGTCATTCGTCAATGAAGTGTTTAATTGTGTATTATCTCCATAAATAAAACAATCAGTTGACATTGTTTGTTGTTGTTATGAAAGTCTGTGAACCAGTTTTATGAGCATGATACCCGAACGCAACCAGCCAACCGTACATCTATCGGGATATAAATGTACTCCACGTGACCACAATACACTCATATGATTGGACGAAAGCATTTGACTGTGCTCTAATATGTTTTAAAATATGTATCTGTGTTCCTATTAAGGAACGGAACAGCGGAGTAAAATCATCCCTGTCACAACATCTAAGTTCATAATATTGCGACGTTAAATATTCACACTTTTAAAATCAAACCATTCTATAATTCGTCGGTCGGTCGGTTTGCCTAAAATCAGTTGCACTAGTCATGTTGAAGGATGCGCTATATAAAATCTCCCTACTCGAGGACAGGAGATGAGAGTTATCCGTCCTTTGAATAACATCATGTCATGGTGGCCGCCATTCGCATGTTTCTCGTCGTGGAAATGTGTAAACAAATTTAAACAACCTCATTAAATGTAAGTTTTAAGTGAGCATCACTGTTTAAATGCATTTTCTTTCGGTTATTTTTGTCTTGGGAGTATAAAATCACTGTGCACCGTTACGAACACGTTGTTTTTCACCGAGAGACTGAGAATATATAGTGTTCCGTTGCAATGTCATTCCCAACGGTAAGAGTTAGAGCAAAAACTCTTGCTGCATTCTCAACTTTGTGCTTATCAGCTCCGCTTTAGTCATGATGTTTTTTTTGTTACTTATTCATTTAAAATCAATCAGGTAGTGTCAAAATTCATCGTAAACCAATTAAATTACTTTTAGGTGTTATGACACACAGTTTGTTATGAAACCCCTTTACGAAGTACCACGTGGGTAATAATATTATTTATATCTCTTCAAACACACGTGGGTGTGTTCAAATTGCTATTTAAAGGGTTTTCTGGACATTATGGTATTCAAGGTTTCAAATTTATGAAATAGGGAAATTATGTTTAGTGTATATGTTGTCGGCATAATGTTGCTGCTTTGACTTCTTGTTGAGGCATCGTTACTGTAAATCTCTCCTGTATACCTTTTGTAACTGTTACAAACTTTCCCCTCCTGCCCTCACCTCCTTTTACAATATGTACGATATCAGTTAGCATAAAATATGTAATTGTGACAGATGGTGGTTTTAAACAGTCATTTGTTGCACCCCTGAAGGTGTGGATGAAACTCTAGGGTAATTAATGTTTTGCTTTTGGCAGTTTATTTATGTTGTCCCCTTTGTGGGACATGAACCATGCATGGTATATTGTTGTCGTGGCATTGCGGCAATGGATGTTTGCTGTGAAGGCGAACGACTGATCATCTGTTAGGTGAGTATATATAGTTTCCTTGACAAATAGATACACGTGCTACTTAAAACTAAACAGAGGAACTACGTGAAACATGAGAATTTTGCAAAACAAGTTTTGATGAACAATTTTAGCTTAAAGAATGTAACTTGCAGCCATTTGGCAATTTCATTTCAGATCTACTTAGTCAGATCAGTGTCCAATGTACCATCCGTAACAATTCACTTGCTTCATTTCCTTCTGGTAGACATGGTATTACTTTGTGTCCTCTGCGAATCCTCATGATATTCAACAATTAATTATATCATTTTACATTAGCATTGCTAAACTCCCTTAAACTGAAACAACGAAACCTGTTTGGTTTAATTCTTCAGTTTGCAGCGCACCTGACACCTATAGCAATGGCTGGTCCAGTCTTATTCCTCCTCCTTGTGTATGGGCTTCCATTCTCAACGTCCGTCATCACTGAGGCTCCGCTGCCAGAAGAGTTGCAGGAGTGCTACAACGAGAAGATCGGGGACAACCTGGAGACTGTGGTGGGACAGGCCCTACTCTGGCAGTGTGAAGCACCCAGAATCAGGCGGCTTCAGACCAGCAGGTCCCGCTCAGTGTTCGCCAACCCCTCAGCACGACGGTACCTGTCCCACCTGAAGTCGACCCTGAAGGATGCCTTGGGAGGCGCGAGACAGGGGAACGCGAGCAAATGTCTCAGGAAGGAATACAGACGTCTCACAGATCAAGAGCGGGAGCGTTTTCACGCAGCTGTCAACGCGCTCAAGAATGATACGGTATGCTATTTTCTGTTTCCTGCATGCGGATATTGATAAGGATACGATACTTTTAAATGTGTTTGATTGTGAAGTAAAAGCTAGCTAGGGTCAGTAAAATATTGACAAACATTATCAAATATATCAAAGCTTCGTTGGACCTTTTTTTTTTTTATTTAAAATATATTTGTATATAAATATTGTACAAAGACCTACCTTTTGCACACAGAAATACCAGTATTTGCAATAAACATAGGAATATACCCGGCCACTAAAGAAGTCAAATGAAGACACATTAACTAGTTTTTAACTTTTGGTCATATAATGCATCACTGTCAAAAAGTGTCATGATGATCACGACATTTGAAGACATTTGGATGCTACGGTTCGTGCATCTTCACAACGGACGGGCGTAACAAAAAGATTTTCAAATCATCTCCCTCCGCCCTTGACTTCACGGCCCGCTTTTTCTGCGACAAGATTTTAGCGTACTGCAGGCTAATCAGATAGGCCAATCAGAAGACAGCTTGCAATATGAACTTCTGATGTCAACAGCAAAGGCGTTTGCAGTGATACATTGCCACTAGGCCTACTAAACGAAAACATATTTTAAATAGTTTCAAGCATTTACTTTACAGTCTTAAAACGTGTGTTAAAATCCCAACCATAATGAAATTGTCCGAGTAGACAAAGTCAATGCTTTACGCTTGAATGTAATAGACTTGATCTATATTTAGACTGGAAAACACCTTTTCTAATTCGTCCAATTTCTCCGCTTATTTTTGGTCGCAAACTGTAGCACACATTTTGACAGTATTTTGATCAGTCCCATCCTCGGTTACCCATGGTTTTATATATGCTCCGTTACTCTCACTATATCTATAAATAGTGGAGAGTAACGGAGCATATATAAAACCCTGGGTAACCCAGGATGGATCAGTCCAGGACGTGTATAAACTTTCAATTGATGCAATAAAATAATTACAATTAGCTTTCATAAACCTGTAATCGATAATCAAAACGTCGAAGCGGACAGCTTCAAAAGCCATAAAGTTGGCACATGGAGTGGACGCACTGTTACGATGTTACTGTGTGATGACTGCCAAACTGGATACATTCATAAATTTCGCGTATGATTTTGCGCATGTTATCAGTTATCGTTTGTTAATTTCACAATATTGCAGCTTGAAGTACGTTGAGTGATTCAATTTAGTTGCTTGTCATAGTTTTTAAAAGTCATATAAGCTTAAAAATTACTAGCACATGTTTTTCACCCCGAAATCGAAGAAATCAAGTCTTGAGTTTGAATGAAACTATCATTAATGATTTAGTTTGGCATCATAGTATTTCGATTAAACAATCTCAAATTATTTAATACTGAACTACATACCGAAAATACAGGCTGTATAACGTTTTAAAAAAGTGTGATTTGATTTCTTGTTTGATAAACTGTGCCTTACTCTTATGTATAAATGTTACAATTTTTAAATAAGCACGTTATACTAATTGAAATATTCTTATTCAATGCGACATTTTAACATTGTTTGAACGTGGGTATTTCTCATTTGCATATGAACTACATATGTCTCTGTTATAAACTTAACAATCAACTAATAACAATTCCTGGCTCGCATTTGGTCTTCTTTCTTAATTAGCATGTTTATGATAATATATTTTCATGTATTTAAGTACTATACGACGAGTATTGCAGTGTACAAGAAGAAACGTTTACCCAACGTATGTTTCTAAAAAACAATTTTAGAATTATCGCTTCTGCAGTACCGAAAGTAAACGGTGATTTCATTGGCTGTTTGTAAGCAGCTGGTAAGGGCCGGGGCGTAACTCGTGATCACAAAAGATGTCGCTGCTTCGTTACAGTTTTCTGTGCTGTTGAGGGCAAGGTAAAAAATGCATAGAATTTATTTCGATACGTTTTCACCTTGCCGTGGGAAGATGCGGTTCGTGAAATATATCATTCACGAGTTTCGAAAGGGGTCAAAGTTGTGTGGTGACCTTGAAATAAGCTTGAAATAAGTTGACTGGTATCTGCATAATTCTCCAAATGAAGTCTGTGGATAAATTTGAAGATATTGGGTGCTAAGAGCTATGAGATACGGTCAGGGTAACCAACGATGAGATACGGTCAGTGTAACCAATGATGAGATACGGTCAGTGTAACCAACGATGAGATACGGTCAGTGTAACCAACGATGAGATACGGTCAGTGTAACCAACGATGAGATACGGTCAGTGTAACAAACGATGAGATACGGTCAGTGTAACCAACGATGAGATACGGTCAGTGTAACCAACGATGAGATACGGTCAGTGTAACCAACGATGAGATACGGTCAGTGTAACCAACGATAAATTGTCTCTGCATAATCCGCCAATTTATACACTGTAACGAATTTGAAGACATTGGGTACAACGGTTCAAGAGATATAGCTTTAACAAGCCTGTGGAAAATAAGTTCAAGGACTTAGGTATAACCAAAGATGTCTTTTGACTGCATAATTCGTCAATATAAGTTGTCACCACATTTTAAGAAATTGGGTACAACGGTTACCGATGTATTGCTTAAGAAGAGGGCGAACTTGAAAATAATTTTAAGGTCACCAAAAATGACTTGTGTCTTCATAATTTGGTCAATATAAGCTGTCGCCAAATTGTAAGACAACTGGTAGCATGGTTAACCAGCTATCGCTTTTACAAGTATTAAACCTTAGATATACGGTGAAGTTCAGCCAATTCGATCGGTGTTTATGTTATCCTGCCCAGTCAATATGGGCTGTCACCAAACGACAAAACGTTGGGTACAACGGATCATGAGATACCGGATTTACAAGAGCTTGCGAAGTGGTTAAAGTAAAACGTTTAAAATAAAGTCAAGGTCGACTGGTGTCACTGAATACATAGTTCTGCATTGCAGCGGGAGACATTCATTCATTCATTCATTCGATGCCCACGAACATATCTCTGAACACTTACTGATTCAAGTTTATCTAGATGTGATGACTTGAAGATGGTTAGAATTTTGTTACGAGATAATGAGATAATCGTAATAAAAGTCCAAAAAGGAAACCAGCAAATGAAAACAAACAAGTCTTCTATTGTTAAAATTGTAATGTATAAAACACATAATAAGTCAGATAAACAATAGAGATTTTCTAATGAGATACATAGGATAACACATACATTCTAAAAGCTACACATGTCTAATTTATATTCAGTATGAAGGCAGACGTCTTTAATGTTGCAATGTTTGTTGACAGTATATATGGCTTAAAGGTAAAATCAAATGGTAATAGTTTCAAAAGTCTAGAATGCAAAGTATAGAATGTCAATCCGTTCCATAAACATACCTATTTATACTCAAAAGCCTGTCGAAAGTCATATACACTGATATAAGCTTCCACATCGATCCAAAAACATTGTGAACGGTCCAGATGTCAACCGTCTGGTGTAGCGGAAAGGGAGATCAAATCTGAATCATCTCTGTATCCTAGTTAGATTTTAGTCCTTTCATTAAGGTTAAGTTAAAAACTAATGTGTCTCTTACTGAAACTCAGTTATGTTATAAACTCACGGGCTAAAGAAACTATACCAACATGTGTTTGGTGTCATCAACGTTAACATATATATCAGATACATTCAGTTATATACGTTTGACAGACCATTCTTTTGACCATGTTTTATTCGCGATTACACAAAAGTACCATGTACAGTATACACGTTTCTATTTGAAGCTGTGGTTAGAGTTATCCCCCTTTCTCACTAGAGGCGCTAGGGTCGGCCGCCATTGAGGTCCTAATTGCTGGCTTGTTTACACTCTAGCGTACACTACCACATTGTATTAAAATCAACAAAAAGAATTATATAAAAGATGATCAAATGATCAAATTACCTCGCACTGTTTGAATGTATGAAAAGGCTGTCCAATTTGATTTATTTGAAGATTTTATGTACTGAATATAGTTTGTTAATCATTTCAAATTAGCAAACTGTACCAGAAATCTTCAACACTGAACATTTAAACAAAACTATATTACAATGACATCCTGAAATAAATTTCAGTATATTTATACAAAAAAAAACCTTTTATGAAAAAAATAATGTTGAGGTTAAGATTACAATAATTTATGAAAGGAGAATACATCAAAGAAGAAAAGATTATGATAATCGCCCTATCAATCACTTGTCGCATCACTTCCCGCATCTTTACATTTTCTTGCCCATAGGCGAATTATACATGGAATTAAAGATAGTAATTTTCTCTTTACGATTATGAAAACAGGAATAAACATGCACAACTTTGTATAGAAGATATCAAAAGAAGGCAACCTCAGTACTTTTGAGATTGTTTAGGGGAAACCGCACTTTTTGCGACACCTGTCAAATCACTTGCTGCATATTTAACTTGTGCTGCGCATATAAAATTATAAATGGAACTGAACACAAAACTTTTGTATTTGCGTTGAATAAAAAAATAATTAAATATATAAAAATTCTAGAAAATAAAAAGTAAGCATAGGTCTACGTGTGAAAACCGGTTTTACTCATCCATATGTAGTTTTGTTGTTATGGATCTATTTCTGTTTTAGAATGTTTGTCTTTAAGTCAATGGAATTTTGTCAGGAAGTATTTAAAGCCATTTATCGTAAGTGTCACGAATTAAACGATGTTTTACAATCAGGACTTCTACTACAGTTCTAAAAAGATAAAGATTTATATTTCTTAAGGGCCTACTGATAGATTGTTTATCAATTTCAAATGATATGGAAACTCGTGTACATAAACATACGCTTTACCTACAAATGTGAACATAATACAAAGAAAGTATAATCTAAATAATTAATTCGAAATTATTGTACAGACATAAGCCCGAGTTTGTACTTGTAACGTCCGAAATATATATCTCACCTTTTAACCAACATATCCGTGCAAAGTACAAAGTATCCGGCAAAGAATGTATATAATAATAATTAACTCAGGCCTATATATAAATATATATTTATACATTAACACAGAAAGTTTATATATTGAATGATATGCGTTATTAGCCGATACCATGTCGATATTGCGATGAAAAGGCCTACCTCTAAGTCTCTTATAGTATAAATAAACGGACTTATCAATGTGCTAAAACATGTTTTATGTTGAAAGTCAGTTCTGAAGTAAATATGACTGTTTCGCTTTGTCATAAAAAAAAGAAACAAAATGGCTGCATCGTATTCATAATAAATGTCTACCGCCCAATATTGTAAGTAACAATTCATCAATAATATAATTGAGATCAACTTGTCTTTTTCTAAATCAAATTCCAGCGGCAATGGAAGCTATACAGACCCCATACATGCAAGATATATAATCCAAGAGTATGAACAACTGAAAAACAGTTAGGCCTACATCACGTCTACAGAAACAACTTAAATAAATGTTTACTTTTTTAAAGATTATCTATTCTTATCTATCTATGTCGACACTTAACTTATTTCCACATTTTTAGATTTTATAACATTTCAATTAAATGTCGAACGCCCTGTCCAAAACAATTTGAAACAGCAATTTCTGCACCTCGTGTATGTTTGAACAGACATCAAATTATAAGCACCCTGGTGAATGAAATCGTGTTTACTTCTTTACAAATTATCTAAAACTATCTATAAACTTTATCAATGAGCAATATTTTGTTTCACTCTTTTGAAAATTCTGTTTTAGTTGTTTCATCTGGGTAGTTTAGTTCGTTGTTTCGACAACACGTTTTTTCCTAGGTTCAAATAAACATGTCATCGGGAAACAAAACATTTCTTTTGACAATGGTGCTTTCTTTCACTGTTGACTGTTTTTATTCGTGAAAAACCTTTTTATAAATTAATTAATTATCTAAACTAGGTCTATATCCACAAGAATATTGCATCTGGATATTAAGTTATCGTAGAAATATAAAACTTTTAAAGGCCAAAATGCAATTAATCCTGTTTTTATAGCGCTTGGATATTACAAAAATTATATTTTTTAATGAATTATTTACTTTTATTAATCTAAAATCAAGATATCATATGGTCCTGTATTTACGCAGCCTATGACGGTCGAAGTAGGTGAGCGAGTGTTACGTTACCGCTTCACAGTAACCTCAGGCAAGCTGACGTTTCAGCGGACAGTCACTTGACACCAAGATGGCGGCGCCCATGACTTTGGAAAGAGAAACGTCTATACGCATGCAGTGTAACGTCACAATGTAACTGGGAGTACAAGTAAATTTGCAGAAAAAATAGATTTTTAAAACAAAAAAGAAGACTGTATATCCTTTGGTATCAAATGCATGCTCTGATTAAACTCTTTCACAAGTCGATGTACAGAGTTTACCAGCCGTCAGGTGACGTTATAGAGGATGTCTCCAATGAGTGATTGAATAACTGTGAAATACTGCAAGGCCTAAATCAGCCAGTAATGGAGACTGGCAAGAGTTATGCCTTGCATTGGGGAGTTGCCCATAAAGCTCCCAAGAAAGCTGAAGCTGACGTCACAGTGACGAAATGATTACGCAGATGTAAAGTACGGCGGTGTAAGTTTTCTGTGGCGTTGATGACCCTCGGTTTTCCGATTCTTGGCCTGTCATTGGTCTGGCCTGTTTGTATCCTTTGTTGCTGAAGCCTGGTTATTGTGGTTTGGGCGCATTTGTTTACACTGGTTACATTTAAAGTTGTGTTCAAGTGATGTTTTTGAGTAAAAATATTCTGAATTTCCCATTGGAAACACAAATTCGATATTTTTGAAAAATAATTTTTTTTGTATATGGTTTCTTTTGCCCGTGAGTTTAATGATTAAAGAAACATGACACTTGTCAATAGGAAACTAATTAAAATTGACGTTTCATTTTAACACTTGACATTATCCGTCATTAAATTCTCAAATTTGATAATATTTCTTTGCTAATCGCAACTGTTGGATTATTCCGACCCGGTCAATTATGCACAGTTACCTGTTATAACCATAAATCGATAAAATGACTGTATTCGCCATGTTGAGTAATATTCATAATTATACATGTACATGAAATGTCCTTTACCGAGAAGAATTGTGACATATATAACTTTTATAAAAAGAGTGTGAAGTTGTGTATTTCCCGATCGCGAGTGATGGTTAATATTAGGGATGTAACAATACAATACATCGAACTATCGATGCATAAAAATAGTTGGCTTGGCAATAGTACTGTATCGATTGTGTATACAAAAACAATATCTCTATCGTAATAGTAAGGTTAACTATCGATACCATCGAAACTATTAAATTTCCCTTAATTATGAATGATTTACACAAGCCTCACTGCATTTAATTCAAAATTGTTCAATTTAGAATGTCAAAAGGGAAGAACTAGAGATAGGAAATAGCAACATGACAAAGAGACTTTTCATTTATGATTTCTTTACTGATTTTGGTTCCATAGTCCTTACATCAATTAAACATTTCTACTAAAACCTATAAGAAATCTAGCTGATTATTACGTATTTGTACAAAAAACCATATCGCAATAGTTATTGCAATAGTGAGTTATAATAGTATATCGCTATCGCTATCGCAATAGTAAGTGGCAATAGACTATCGCTATCGCAATAGTCTCTTTGGGTCAATAGTCACCCCTAGTTAATATACACACATTTGTTTCGCAAAAATGCATATGGCACAATAATGATTTATAATAACATATTTTATTCCAATTGAATCACGTAAAAAAAAAGGTCGGAAAACAGACCACAGCCCACCTACGATGACGTCACGAATAATTGTTTAAAGACATCACAGTCCAGAAAAATACAAGGGCACTCGCGCTGAAATGCTCGTATTGGAACTATTAACTCGTCTGTATACAACCATTTTGGTAAGTTTTTGTGTCTACTTGCAGAGCGTCAGACCCAACAAGTACGATGTTTGGGCCGCGATACACTCCGGGGATGCTCTCCCGACAGCCCATGATGGACCCAACTTTCTGGGCTGGCACCGAGCCTACCTATTGATGTAAGACTTAGTGCATTTATATAATTTTATCGAGACACGGTGTCATGTTTTAAGTTTGCACCCAGTTCGTTACCGTGAACACTCTGACGTTTTAATACTTTATTCCGCACTGCACTGTATAACTTGTTACATAACATTTAGGATTTGAAGAAAGTTTCATAAATTTAATTTCGGTTTGCACGTAAAGATGTCATTGATGAGTCTTATTGGCGTAGGATAAATCAACCATTGTTTTGTCGAGCGAGATCTGACTTTACATTCGTGAAATTACAGTTGTTGTGTCCCCTTGTTCTGTAAGTGCGTGTGATCGAGTATAAGTGATTTGTACATTCAATTGTGACCCTTTAACGCATAGTTCGTCATCAGCGAGATGACAACTTCGCTATATGCAATGCGGACTCAATGAAGGTTACATTCCTAAGAATTAAAGTAGACTGATTGTACATACTAATAACCATTCTGCACAGATTGGAGCGGGAACTGCAATCTGTGGACTCCACGGTCTGCCTGCCCTACTGGGACAGTTCCCTGGACAGTGAGCTACCGCTTGCTGCCAACTCGTATGTCTTCAGTCCCAGCTTCCTCGGGGGACGTGGATCCAACGGTCCGGTTACTGATGGTCCATTTGCAAACTGGGAAACTCCTGGATTTGGTCGCCTTTCTCGTAATATTGGAATTAATGGACAACTGTATTTAAAAGCAGACATAGACAATATTTTGAACAAGACTTCCACGAGTGAGATCACGCCGCCAGCAGGTCGCAGTCGGGATCAAATCGAATTTCATCACAACGCCATCCATAACTTCATCGGCGGTCAGATGAGTCGGCTACAATCGTCTGCTTATGATCCTGCCTTCTTTTTGCATCACTGTTTTGTCGATTACATCTGGGAGTTGTTCAGAGAGAAACAAAGGGGATCAGGAATCAACCCCGAACAAGACTATCCTTCTCGGTTTGGACGACCCGAGCATGCTCCTGGTCGGTTAATGGGTTTTGATTTGAATATAACCAACGCACAGGGATACTTGGACAATCTGACGTCATCATATGAGTATGACCCGTCTCCAAATTGCTCTCGAAATAACCTGAGCTGCGGATCAAGGTATCTGCAGTGCAATGTGGTCTCAAGTAGATGCATCCCTATTGACCCTAACTACGCCTCCAGCATCCCCCTGGGTACAGGATATGACCTTCCGACTAATCTAGTCTATCGACCTCAAATACGTCCAGTCCAAAACACGTTCTGTATTGACGGCGTGTGTGACTCCAGAGAGTGGGTGTACATTGGCGTGAAGATCATAGCACAGCGGTTTCCTGATCTGCTCACATATGAGTGTTACCCAGTCTTCAATGGCACCGTGTCTAAGAATGAGGACATCTACGAACCTGATGCATACCCAGAAACTAGGCAAGTTATAAACAGAAAGAGTCCAAAACCTTATGACAAATGTCAAGACGACGGTATTGGTCAAATCTTCTTCGAAAGCACAGGTCTGAGTTATGAGGGACACTACAAAGAATCCCTTATTGTGGACCAAAGGATCCCAACTGCAATCGGGATTGGTTTCCTTGCAGTGAAGAGGCCAAATGGTGGTCAAGTCAGAACGTTAGTAAGAGCTTATGATTCGTGTGGCAGAGTGTGTAAAGTATCCTGCAAAACTAACACCTCGAGCGAGTCCCAGCTGTGTTCCGGGGTCCTCAACATTGACAACACAAATCCAACTAACTTCAGGCAGACAGTGGGGCAGGTGACCACAGAGGCATTCGACTATGACAGAAACCGACAAGCCCCCGTCTTCACAGACGACACCATATTTGTCACATTCACCTGCGATTATGATGACAAACTGCAGTGGAGCAATCGGTCGCAATCTAGGTCAAACAGAAATAGAAACGGTAAGTATATAAGTACTAACATATATATTACGTATCCCGTACACATTTCCCGCTATCAATCTTAAATATCTGAGAGTCTGCTCATATATATGGGACATACATCTGGTCCTCAGTTAATGACTAATTTATGATTGATTGAATATCGAGTTTTATGACTGAAAATTGATGTGAATTGCAGTAATAAGAAAACATCGGTTATGTTATCACCCTTAATTATTACGTTGTTATATACTGGACAAAAATAGTAAGTGATGTTTTAAAATTATGAATAATGATGCATTTATTACTTGACGTAATAATAAAATATTAATCATAAAACACTCAATTTCCTAAACTTAGTTTGTCCAGTATATATGATATATATGGAAAGTCATAAAGTAGCTTCCGGGTGGATTTTATGAACTCTTCAATATTATTTAAACATCAAATAGCTCAATCAACACCAATCTTCACACTTCTTCGTCTTTTTGTATGCCTTACATACGAATTTAACCGTTACTGTGCATATGTAAACTGGACCCCCAATGATCCTCAATTCTCACTTATACGTATACTCACTGTCCCCTTGTCCCTGTGCAGAGTGCAGGGTGGACGCCCAGTGTACAGTGGACGTCCCGTGTGCCGCTGTCAGGAAACACTGCCAGGGGGAGAGGTACAAGTGCCGCGGTTCCTGCAACACATTCGCAGAGTGCAAGTCTGGCATACTCTGGAAGAGGAAGTGTCCCAGAAACTGGTCATTTGACATGTGGTCATTCCGCTGCAATCCCTGGCTGAAGTGTAATAACAACGCCTCCCTGTATTGGCACCTTCAGTAAAGTGTTGGGCTGGGGAAAGTATTTTCTAAGTTGCAACCTATCCGCTATAGCCTGAAACTAGAATGTAATAAAACTGATTGGTTATGGGATGCAAATGTTACTCGTCTTTCAATATTTCAACATATGTACTCATGTCTGAAATATAATTACTACATGTAATATGCAAGTCTTTGTAGGTCCAGGGTGCCGTTCACTAATGGGTGGTAGCGTTACAATCGATTGTAACCAATGTTAAAAGAATGAGCCATACTTGATTGTATTACCCACGTGGTACTTCGTAAAGGGGTTTCATTACAAACTGTTATGACACATATGTGTCATAACACCTTCAAGTAATTTGATTGGCTAACGATGAACTTTAACACTGCCTGGACTACTTTATTCATTCATAAAACGAACGTGAATTCATTCATGAAATTACAAGTGTTTTTGCGACAACATTTATAATTAATATTTATCTCATTGTTCAGTTAATTCAGGAACTCGTAGTCACCGCAATGATTAATTTTAATGAATAATTAACAAACACACCATGACTAGAGCAGAGCTAATAAGCACAAAATTTAGAAAGCAGCAAGAGTTTTTGCTCTCTATCTTACCGTTGGGAATGACATTGTACCAAACGCTCAGTATCTCGGTGAAAATAACGTGTTCTTCTTAACGATGCACAGTGAATTTTTACTCACAAGGCACACATAACCGAAATGAAAGTCATTTCAACGGCGATGTTCATCTAAAATTTACATTTAATGAGGTTGTTTTAGCTTGTTTAGACATTCCGACGAAGAGAAACCTGCGAATGGCGGCCGCCTTGACATGACGTCATTCAAAGGACGGATAACTCTCATCCCATGTCCTCGAGTAGGGAGATGTTATATTACGTACGCTTCCTTCAGCATGACTAGTGCAACTGGTTTCGCCATACCGAACATCACGGATTACACAACTGTTTGATTTTATAAGCGTGAATATTTAACGTCGCAATATTATGAACTTATAGATGCTGTGACAGGGTTGATATTACTCCGCTGTTGCGATCCAACAGAAATATATTTTAAAACACAATAAATCGTATGAAATACATGTTGGTAGTAAATAGGATACATATCTCGTTCCCCTTTCATACCAAGTTTATGTCCCTCGTGAAATAATTTTGGTTTGTCTTCGCCAAGGCTCGAGACAAAGCAAAATTATTTCACTCGGGACATAAACTTGATATGAAAGGGGAAGCTCGTTAGATATCCTATAAGTATCTCTACGATTGTATTGTGGAACGGGACTCATATAGCAAAGGTAAAGATGTAAATCAGAACAATTTTAACAGTCTTTCGAAAAATGGACATTGCACTGAAATTCTGATTCAAATGGAAGAATAAATGCACGGTTTCACTGACCTGACATCATAAAATATAACCGCTTGGTTGACATGCTTTAAAACACATCAATAATATGCTCACACAAAACTCGGTGTAAGAATAGCAGGATAATAATAATAATAGTGCACATTTGTATGGCGCACATATCTACTCTCACAATACTTAGTATACGAGAATAAGGAACCACAGAAAATAGGGGTTTGTCAACGTCATAATTAACATATATGTTGATATCCTCTCTACATAAACATGTTTAAGTAAAGATTGTTTGTTGTTCGTATTTGACGCCTTACCATGCATGCTTTAATAATAAAACTATACCAGAAACTGATGCTTGATGAAAGACTATGATATACACCGGCGTCCAAACAAAACTACAACATACTAAACCTTCGGCGTGACTGTATATGTGTTATTCTGTATGTGAAAGATTGCTATGACACAAATCTAAAACAAACATACATGTATCGAAGCAAATAGCTGCACGATTTCTCGGTAAAAAAAATTTGGTTTTGGCTTGGTAAAACGTAAAATTTGGTGTTCTGTTCAACAAAACCGACACAAATAATTTGATTTGATAATTGCATTCTGCAGAACTAAACAGTGTTCAGGGAATGTAAAATCAACATCTTAGTATGTGTTCAAGCACACTTGTCTTTCAGGACGAAACAGTGAAGTTCAAAGCATATAGCGAGAAGAATATTTGATGGATGTCTGCATTTCCTGGTTATTAATTTACACCGCGACTTAAAGCATGTCTCCATCCTTTAGCACAGCGTTACTGTTATGAGCTCGGTACACGGGCAGTGTGACAGTTGAGGATTCACCTGACTTTGGCTCTCCTCCAGCTGTACGACCTTATGTATAAAGCCCACGATCAAAGTAACGTATTCGTATGATTTTACGTACGTGTTGACCGTTTCTAAATATACATGCTTCATTTCATTTTCATTAATTTTAGAAATAAGAACACAAACATTGTGCAATGCATAGTGCAGCAAAATGTATTATGATCAAGCAATGCAGAACATGATCATCGTGAGCAAACACATTATTAAATACATACTTGTATCAAAGGCAGGTTGAGTCACATATTCATTTACCGAACGTCAATATTCACTGTTCCACGCTGTGACTTGTGTAAAGGGATTTTGGAATTAGCTGCTTAATATTCAGTTCAGCTCTCCGTGTGATAGGCCTACATGTGTACGTGAGTTGCCATTTGCAACTGAGCGTAAGGCAAGCAACTCTCGTCTCTTCGTGAGATGGACTCGCCCACAGTCATGATTACACGAAAGCGACAGGACGCGAGTTCGAATTCGCCGTTCTTACGTTAAACCTGTTTCATTTGAAAAACGCATTTTGAAACGTATTACAACATTTAAAATTATTATCGCGCATGCCAAAATAATAATCATTTTAACTGAGATCATTATTTAGGAGGCGTTAGTTTGTGTCATTTTACCGTGAACATAGCTTGCTCTTCATTTGCATATATCAATACGCTTACACTGTAAAAACGGTGTTTAGGATAAAAACATAATACTAAACGCGTATCTTGTCCTGTTTTGTTTACGCGTTTATACCCCTAAACACGTATAGCTACCTGAATGTGATTAGGAATGTTATTAGTTACTAATCACGTTTAGCTACATAAACACGTTTATTAATGTGCTTAGTAACTAAACACATTCCTTAACACATTTAGTTTTTAGGGGTATAAACGCGTAAAAAAACAGGAAAAGACACGTGTTTAGGATTAAGTTTAGCTTTTCAACCAAATCGCACTCTCCAACACGCCTGAAAGTGAAAGCATTGCAGCTGTACAACATATTTAAATCAATGAAGACCAATTTTATATCTTGTAAATTAAAATGCCAGAACACACTAACAGTTGCTGTTTCAATGTTGCTCACCGTCATACTAAAAAGTATATAAGAGCAAATAATATATAAGTGTATGATACAAGAAGTAAATTTGGTTTGCATAACCCTTTTTAAAGAAAATAATGACTCAAAATAGGAATTTCATGAAAAGGTTTATTGAAAATTATTTATTAAATAACAATATACACCAATTCACTCGATTTCACCAAATATTGAATTTATAGGATAATCATTATTCTCATAATATACATGGATAAGAAGGTATATACAGATAATATATATATGCCTGAACAATGTTCACTTGGTAGTTGAATTTTCAGACACAAATATTTCAAAAGTGGTTTTAGAATCAAGGCAATATAGTAACATTCTAATCCTTAAATTCTAATGTTTAACATTGATGAGTTTCTGCACATGAATTAATAACTAAATAATCCTTTAAAATAAGTTTGGGTGCTTTCTGGATTTTTGCAACATAATATTTTCACAACATCAGAATTCTTTTGAAAAAAGTTAATGCTCAATCCCTTTTGTTCTGGAGTAAACTTGTTATGGTTATATATTTTACAAGGCTTTTGTAGTGTACTCCCTTTAAAAGATCTGTAGATCTGTCCAAGGATTTGGAAAGGTAGTTGAGATTTAGGATGGTCTTTTGTAAACTGCATTTTATTTCCTTCGGCATCCTTCACCTGTAACATGAATGAAGAAACTTTTAGTTTACCATCGAAATGCAACATGACAAAAATAACACATTAGATGAACATATCCTGTCTCCTGAACACACTTTGACAAATGAAGCAAAGTGTAACATGTTATAGAATAACTCAATTGGGTATATACAAAGGGTTGTTGTGAAAAATTAACTGACATCAAATCAAGTGATCAATCAGTAAAAACTGTCATGTATTTGAGTGGGACTTCAACTTTTTGTAATCACTGATCCTGTCAGTTCTTGTTTCCTACAAAAAAGGGCAAAAATAAGTATTAAAAGAGTCAGAATAAAATGGCAGATACAAGAAAAGTTTTGACCAAAATATATGTATACAATACTTGACAATGTTTATTTGTGATAGTATTTAAATATAAAGGAATTTAGTTCAATATTTACTCACCACAGCTGAGTCTTCTATTTCTCAATCACAGCATCTTTCTTATCAAGGGAGTCAGATTCCTTCTCCATCTGTATAACATACAGATACATCCAAATAATCTGGTCTTGTTCTAAATGAGTTATATGAGCATCAACCATATATTTAATGAACACTTGTCATATGCTTCTTTCAAAACTTTAGCAAATACAATTCTAAACATATATACCCTTGTTACACATCTTTTTTCAAGTAATTCAACACAACCAGTCACACTAATCAAACCTCACTACACTAGAGTAAACTTGCTAATAGTAACAGGTGGTTTACGGATATTACTTTATTTTAGATATATAAACATTATCACAGCCCTCATATATATATATATATATATATATATATATATATTATATATATATATATATATATATATATATTATATATATATATATATATATATATATAAATATTGCAAAAAGATTTATGTTACTGTTGGTGCTATGGAGTTATAAACCTAGGTCGGATTCTGTCTGTTGTTTTGTAGGTATCTTCTTTTCTTGGAATAACCTCTAATGAGGTCTTACTTCCGAGAATAACCCGGTATGAGGTTTTACTTTTGAAAGTAAGACCTGAACCTAAGGTTTTTTTTAAAGTAAGACCTGAACCTAAGGTTTTTTTGAAAGTAAGACCTGGAAATGCACTTAGAATAATTTTTCAGACTTGCAACGCAATAGCCAACAAGCAGCAATTATTATCGAAAATTATACACAGTTAAAAATTTCCAAGTTGAAATAGCTGGATTCGAACCTGGCACCCTTCGCTCTCTAAACTGGCGCCTTAGACCGCTCGGCTATGCAGACCGAGATGATAAGTGGAGTTGAATCACTCCATTTATAGTCATACCGTCTTTGCCTCGATATAACGCAACCGAGGGCGACATACCCTTTATAAAAACACGATTTGGGAATCACAAATTATAAAATGTAAATTTTTACATTTGACGTTTATAAATAGGAAGAAAACATTCCTCCTTCGTCTTCTGCTTTTAAAATGGTCTAAGCGGAGGAATTAGGCCCTTTGAGCGTCCGAAACTATACCTCGTAAATTTTGATAGTTGAAGGTTTATAAGCTAGAGAAAACACTCCTCCTCGGTCTTCTGCTCTGAGAATAACCTCAAGGTCGGGATAGCCCCTCGGGCTAACGCCCTCGGGGCTTTATCCCTCCCTTCAGGTTATTCTCAGAGCAGAAGACCTCGGAGTCATGTTTTCTCCTTAACATAATATACGTACGTTAAATGACTTGTTAAAAACTCCTTTCTCGTTTCATCAATATATTGACAAATATGTTTGAAAACATTACTTTATTTTGACATTGAATTTAATTCTTACCTACTATTAGAATACTGCGGCTGAACAACAAAACAATTGAACAATTTTCCTGAAACTCATGGAACTATTGAAGTTCAAACCACTGTTGAATATGGGTTGTATGTGAATAGATGGAACATGGACAACATACCGGGAAATTATCAAAACATCTTTAGAATTGTGTTAAGCCACTGGCGTAATGTCTGTCTAAATACGTTTAGAAATGTCTTTAAACGCTATTCATGTTTAAATAACAGATGTAATATCGTTCTTGTGTTTAGCCATTAAGCAGTATCCTAAACATGTGGAGCATTAACCATGTAACGGTCGTGTTTAATTGCTAAATGCGATTTTTACAGTATAGTTAAAGAAAAGTTCAACTCTGAAATTAATGCTGTCAGGCAGCTTTGCGCAAAATGAATGAAGCATGGAATTGTATGATAATGAAGTTATCATGTTCGTGTGTTATGTAATAGTTAGACCATGAGGGTCTGTTGTATAATCGTCGAAATGGTTAGTAAGCGTAGCGCTAGTGGTCTTACTAACCATTTCAACGATTATAAAACAAGGCCCGAATGGTCTAACTTAATTACTTAGACCATTGCCAAATAATAATAGGTAAATGTAAAACTTTATCTAATCAACTAACTTTATATTTTTTCTCGCGAACTATATTATTTTGGACAAAACACACATATGAAGCCCATGCCACACACGAAATTAATATCAAACCAATACCACAAAGCTCGTGAAAATCGCGTTAGAGTGCATTGTCACAATTTGCACGTGCGAGTGAACCTCTGACTTGCGCACGTGGAGCTCCAGTCATTTAAAAACAGGCATTTGAAATGTTCAGACGTGGATATTTGCAGCTTAATTCGACGTACGTGGGGGGATTGAAACGTTGTTCTGGTTGTTTGTAAGGTAAGAATTATTATGATTATAACAACAACTATTATTAAGTAACGTTTCATGAAACTTTCAACAAGTTTATCTATCTCACGTAGCCCAGATAGTTCAGCGGGAATATGGACACGTATCACAAGGCTTTTTAAAATTGTTACAGGTTTCGGGAAGTATTGTACATTGAGAACTGTATCTATGATGAACGAAGTTGATAAGGACGCTGGAGCTCGAGAAGAACCACCTGAATACTTCTGAACATAAACAACAGAATGACATCACTATACATACTTAATGACTTCCCCAAGCTATTCAAACTGTAAACACAATAGTGGTGTAATAACATTTTTATTTGAGTTATGTTCTTCATTAATACATGTCAAGCATTTGACGAGATAGTGATACCACATGTACGTAAAAATTGGAATCGTATAAAAAGTAGTTCCGGCCTTGGTCTAACTGAAATTCACGTTGGTTATACCACGGCTCAAACAATAGCAGCTAGTGTCTAAGAGAAGGTAAATATCCTGCATTTGGAATAAACATTTATTTAGCTCGCCAAGATTCGCAAAATACAATGTTTATTCCTAATGCAGGATATTGACCTTCCCAAAAATACTCTCATGATAGCCGCTATTTATCACAACTTTAGGGGTGAAATACGGCATTTATCGGTTAAAATCAGTTTTTTTACCGAGTGAAATAATATGTTATTCTACTCGGTGAAATAACACTTTGAACAATATGACGTTATCGTAACAATATGATGACGTCATTAGATTCCGTGCTAAGAGGTCATTGTGGATGCTCCATTCATAAACTTAATGTGATTTTCGAATTATTCTAAATTTGTTAAACTTAATAAATATAATTTTTGACAGTGAATGGAAATCACCAGCGGACCCGATGTCGTCGATGCTGTTGACGCAGCACAAAGTAGGGTCTTCTTGTTCTAAGTCCTGCGGCTCGAAGTCTATTCCTCACGGTCTGCGCAGAAATCCTTCTCAATCCGGGTATTTGTCTAGCTGTAGTGGTTGCTGTAGCTGTACGATGACGTAGGTGGTGTACCCGGATGTATCGATCCTGAGCTTCAGTTGTTATTCTTGGTCGACCACGTCAAGGCCTGTCTGCCACCGAATTCTTCTGGCGATACCTATCCCATAAACAGATGTGGTGCTTTGGCGAGTGTTCATGCGACGAGCAACTGTTAGCTGTGACTGTCCTGCTTCCAGAAGGCCAATTGCGATGTTTCGGTGTTCTGTTGTCAGTCGAGGCATTTTCAATCCATCAAAAAAAGCTGGTGAATGTACCGAGAACAGTGTTCGACCTTTTATACCCTTCACTGACACGACTTGATCACTAAACTTTACATGCAAATCACGTGTATTACGTGTTCTCTCAGATTGCATGCCTATCTTGGATTTCTTACTCTAAAATAAAGGTAAATTTTGTGGGTTGCGTTTTGACGTGTTGTTCTTGTACAAAAACACCATAGAAATCATATCTTAAACAATTGACTTTCTGAAATTATTGCTTATCCAAAACATCGAGTTTATCAAAAACACAATTCCACTATGCGTTTCTTTTTTGGGAGAGTATATAATAAGAAATAACATACTGGGACATATCAGTGAAACAAGCTGTGTATCAAGCTACAATTTCGAGATCTTATATGAGTCAAAATCCTGTAAAGTGCAAAAGTGTATAAAACTCATCATCTTTTACTTATAAGTATTGCGCGAATATTGAATAATCTGAACAAGAAATATGCAGTCTTAACTGTAACTATTAATTAGGTAATTGGCCAAACTTTGATAAAAACAATTAAAAAAGGTCAGTACTGCTACCAGAAAAAAATGTTTGAAATAGTAAAAATGTACATAGACAAAAATAACTTTTGACTATTTGACATGTGTTACTGATGATGTGGTATATGTTTTAAGTCTATAAAATAACATGTTTTAACAAATATTTTATTCATGACCCCCCTTTGATTTGAAAATAATTAATTGAAATTTAAAATGAAAACATCTTCATATTTAACCCACCCAAACAAACTGTATACCAGCACTTTGACATATCCCTATTTAGAAACTTACCAAATCATTATCAAAATAGTACAATCTTAAAAAAGTTTAATTTTTCTGATATTACCATTTTTTAGTAAGTGGCAGTTAGTGACAGTGCTGGTAACAGTATTGAGTCAATTCGTGACAGTATTGACATTCAAACGCAACTAAATGTATTGAGAATCTTGATGAATAATCAAATGTTTTACATAAAACAGTTTAGAATGATCAAAACTAACATAAAACATCACAGTTTATAATTTCACAACAATATTCTCTCAATATTCTCAGTTTAATACAAAATGAAGTAAACAGTGATGGTAACAGTATTGACCTGACTGGTGACAGTCTTGACTCCCATGTTTACAAATTCTATTCTAGATGAATATTTTATGATTAATGAACAGTTTTCATGAAAATAATGTTATATCAAGTGTCTTGAAAGTCAATTTAATATATGTTTTATCAGTATTTAATAAACAGTTGTATTGTGTGTTAATACTTGCGATGGTAGCAGTTATGGACAAATATGGAAGCAGTATGGAAAATCTTTTCAATATTGTATAGAGTTTTTTTTCATTTCTTACATTAAATCTCTGTCAATATAAAAAACCTGTTACATCAAAAGTCTTTTGATCATTTAACAGTAAAACAGTAAAAGTAACACATGCAAAAGTTTACAAAAATAGTTTTCCATATGTTTGTGACCACTCCTTGTTGAAAACACATGCCAGTTGGTTCAGGAATATTTTTTTTGCGAACACATCATTGTATCAAAATCAATCTTTCATATGTGTTTAAGGTTCCTGGACTACAATGGAAGCCTTTATAACTGATGGTCCCTGGACAGCATTTGGAGCTTTGGTGACTGATGTTTCCTGGACTACATAGGTAGCCTTGGTGACTGATGGTTCATGGACTATGTTGGTAGCCTTGGTGACTGATTGTTCCTGGACTATATTGGTAGCCTTGGTGACCGATGGTGCCTGGACCATATTGGTAGCCTTGGTGACTGATGGTTCCTGGACCAATTGGTAGCCTTGGTGACTGATGGTTCCTAGACTATATTGGTAGCCTTGGTGACTGGTGGTTACTGGACTGTATTGGTAGCCTTGGTGACTGATGGTTCATGGACTGTATTGGTAGCCTTGGTGACTGATGGTTCATGGACTGTACTGGAAGCCTTAGTGACTGATGGTTCATAGACTGTATTGGTAGCCTTGGTGACCGATGGTGCCTGGACTATATTGGTAGCCTTGGTGACTGATTGTTCCTGGACTATATTGGTAGCCTTGGTGACCAATGCCCAGCAAACATGACCGTACTAGGTCAGTACTGGACCAGTAGTGGCTGATACAGGCATCCGGTACTGGCCCTGTACCAACTTGCACACTGGCGCGGTACTTGGCCAGTACTGGGCCAGTATCCCGCCATTACTAAAACGATACCATTCCCTGTCCTGGCCCAATTCAGGTTAGCCTTTACCGTTCCGGTACATTAAATATATTGTGTATACCGTAAATTTTTAATATCCAAATTAACTGATAATTGAAGGTTAATTTAGCTATTATCATTTTCTCGTTCATTTTCATTTTTTCTTAAAGTAAACAATATTAATCATATCAGTTTGTAATCTTCCATCTTTTTTTTTTTTAATGTGTATTTTTTTAATGAAAATTCAAATATTGTTTGTATTTATTTTCATAATGTCAATATTGTCAAATATGTAGTCAAATACATGTTATTTGAAAACAAGCCGGGATTTATTTTTAACAAGTAGGCCAACGTACAAAGACAATGATACAAAATCAACTTATGATTATTTTCATTCTTAGATTTCCAAATGATATTAATACATACAGCGGCAATTGTTAATGTAAAACACACCAGAGATAGATAGTAATATAGAATGTATCAAAGTTTTATAAATACAACTAAAGTAACTCATGAATTGAACTTACTTTTAAAGGATACCAAATCGTTGCCTTCTCCTCTTGTCTCTCTTAAACAGACGACAATTTGAAATACTACCCATAATTCCCTAACAGGTAGTGTCATACCTGAATTGGGCCAGTACTGGGCCAGTACCGGGCCAGTATATAAACCTAATATAATCTGTACTGGGCCTTTACCGGCCAAGTACTGGCTCTTTGAAAATATCCCATAATGCATTTAGACAGGAAATTATATGCCTTAACTGGGCCAGTACAGGGCCAGTACCGTATTTCAGTACCGTATTGCCAGCACTGGACCAGTACACTTTTACCTTAACTGGGCCAATTCAGTTAAAACGGTTCTGGGCCAGTACTGGTTCCTTACCGTTTGCCAGTATGCCTTTACCAACTTTACCAGCCAGTACCAAGCCAGTACTGGCCCAGTACAGTCATGTTTGCTGTGTGGTGCATGGACCATATTGGTAGCCTTGGTGACCGATGGTTCCTGGACTGTATTGGTAGCCTTGGTGACTGATGGTGCCTGGACCATATTGGTAGCTTTGGTGACCGATGGTGCCTGGACCATATTGGTAGCCTTGGTGACTGATGGTTCCTGGACTGTATTGGTAGCCTTGGTGACTGATGGTTCCTGGACTGTATTGGTAGCCTTGGTGACTGATGGTGCCTGGACTATATTGGTAGCCTTGGTGACTGATGGTTCATGGATTGTATTGGTAGCCTTGGTGACTGATGGTTCATGGACTATATTGATAGCCTTGGTGACCGATGGTTCATGGACTATATTGATAGCCTTGGTGACTGATGCTTCAGAGACAAAGCAATCCTGGTAACTGATGGTTCCTGGACTACACATTGAGCCTTGGTGACAAATTGGTCTCAGAAAATGACGGGTTTTCTCTGATGCACCAAGTGTCATTTTCAATAATGTTTATCAAAAATAAAATAAAAACAAATGATGTTTAATGTTACATAGGAAACTATTACATAAAGAGGTTTCCCTTAACATTACGACTTCAAATTAAATCAAAACATGAAAAATGAAACTACTCTAATTGTCACTACAACCACTGCATTGTAAAAACTCTAAATTTAAACCTGTTATGTGAATATTTTAATGTTATTCACCACCTCAAATGTTTGTAAATGTAAATAACTGTGGACAACAAACCATTTGGAAACAAATATAGTAAAACTGTAGATGCATATATATATATATATATATATATATATATATATATATATATATATATATATATATATATATATATATCATATATCAATTTGACAACACCAGCATTAACTCTGTCAACACTGTCACCAAGCTTTCAAAATTCTTATTCATCATCCATATGATATAATATTTCAAGTTAATGAATTTTGTTATTCATAATACATTCTTTCACATGTATCATAATTAATTGTATCATTTTGAACAAGTTCTTTAGTACTGTGACAAAAGCTGTCAAAACTGCTACTGCAATTGTCAAGAGTGTTTTATAAAATTTGAACATGAATGATACTGGAGTCAAGCAGATTAAGGCAAATATTTTCATCCAAATTTACAATTTATGCTTTATTCAAACCATTATCAAACAATAATGTTGAAGACAGTAAGTGAAGGAACCAAGGCAGGAACTGATCTTTGTGAATAACTTGAGGAGAGTTTATTTTACCATGTTTGGTCATGGTAGCAGTATTGACATATACTTCTGGGACAGCGTCTTTATTGCGTAGAAAAGTATAAGCAAGGCATATAAAGACATACAATTGCACAATCTCAGCCTCTGTAGTTCCTGCATCAATGCCAAAAATTATAATGTTTGTAATACAAAACCATTTGACAGAAACTAATTTTGCTATTTTTACTACTAAAAAATTGCTTCAAAGTTAAATTTTTCAGTGAACAAACAAAATTATATATGTGATTTGCTCAGCTGATATTGTTCCACACGCTCAATTGAAAAATAGAAATAAAAACATAGTTTTAATTAAAAATTTATCACTGGACCGGAAAATTGCACTTTTCAGGATTTTGACTCATATATTCACTGTGACAATTGAGGAAATAAAGGCTGGTATTCTAATACGTATCCTCTATATATACCTGCAACAGCACACATTCGTTTAATTTGTGGTGTCGAGTTCACGTTGGGGGTTTCGGACTGACAACATTCAACCCTCAGAGTCAAGCACCAATAACATACACTAAATGTCCCAAAAGCTTATCCACTCAGCCAGTTCAACCTCGACCACAGAATTGTCTACGTTCGAACTTTCAAAAGCATCTACGAACCGAAACAAAGCATTTCACATTAAATAATGCTCACATGTATTCCAACATAACAAACTTTAAATGTACCCACAGAGGAACACTCAGTAAGCCCAACATACAACATGGCAGACTGACTAACAGCGATTTATTCAACGACACGCCTGCGTCATTGTATGTGTCAATATTATGTAACTACCAGTTTATACTGCTAATCCGAAGTTTCAACACCGAAATTTGGCGTTTATGATTTTTTAATAATTGGGACATGATATGGAAGCAATGATCACAATGTGATTGGAGCCAACGGAGCGTCTGCAGAAGGGCGAGGTCACCTGTGGGTTGTGTACGAGTGACGGAGTTTGTCAATGATCACAATGTGATTGGAGCCGACGGAGTGTCTGCAGAAGGGCGAGGTCACCTGTGGGTTGTGTACGAGTGACGGAGGTTGTCAATGATCACAATGTGATTGGAGCCGACGGAGTGTCTGCAGAAGGGTGAGGTCACCTGTGGGTTGTGTACGAGTGACGGAGGTTGTCAATGATCACAGTGTGATTGGACCCGACGGAGTGTCTGCAGAAGGGTGAGGTCACCTGTGGGTTGTGTACGAGTGACGGAGGTTGTCAATGTCACATTGCTTCTATTTCTATCATACTAGCCTCGTTCTCTGTTGTGACTGTCTTCTTTCGCGAGCACGGCGAATTACTATCTCACTTTCTTGTAGAACACGACGAGCAGTCTCCTGTGCTTTAAAGCCCGAGTTTGCAATGAGGTAACCAAGGTATTCGATGAGGTATATGTGGTATTCGATGAGGTATACAAGGTATTCGATGGGGTATGCATGGTATTCGATGGGGTATACATGGTATTCGATTAGGTATACAAGGTATTGGATGAGGCATACATGGTATTGGATGAGGCATACATGGTATTCGATGAGGTATACATGGTATTCGATGAGGTATACATGGTATTCGATGAGGTATACATGGTATTCGATGAGGTATACAAGGTATTCGATGCGGTATACATGGTATGTGCATGATGTCGTATACAAGGTATTCGACGGGAAATATGCCCAAAGTTCTATGTGATACTGTGAATAGTTGTGGGTAAATAATAAAAGGTTTGTAAACATATTGAAAGTCTGTGCTTTAAAGCCTTTTCATTGAGCCTATGTATCTTTACATCGGCGACTTCAACTTCCTTTTGTCTCATTTTTTTAAAAAATTGGTTTTCACTTGGTATACGCTTGACATGATACAGTTGTTCATCCGATAATCTGGAATGTCGAATTACCACTTAAGAGGGAAGTTTTGCTTTGCCTACACCGCTCACTTATGAGATCTTCGAAGGGATTTTATGGGCGCCTTATTTTCAACTACAGTTCTTCCTCACGCCTCTGAAGGCACATTTGAAATGTCCAGCTCATATTCAGAGACAGCTTCCCAATGCAAGGCATAACTCTTGCCAGTCTCCATTACTGGCTGGTTTATGCCTTGCAGTATTTTCTTAAGATCTCTGTGCTTGGAAATCCGGGTCCACTATGCATTTCATATGCAGCGATTCACTACCTTGGCACGGCAAAGCGAGGGAAATACTGCAAGACTTAAATCAGCCAGTAATGCAGACTGGCAAGAGTTATGCCTTGCATTGGGAAGTTGATTCGAAGAGATAATCAGGCAAACCAGGCAGACGCTATCTCTAGAAGACCTTGACCTCCTTCATTCACTTTGATAACTTATTTTATGTGTCAAATTGCACAAAAGTTAAATATGATCAATTCTAAAGTTCATAATGTTCAATATGCGTTTGTGTGCAACTTGTATGTGTTGGTTTGACGGAAATTCGGTTCAGACAGCTATCAAATCCGCTTGGATGAACAGGTTATCTGCAATCGGTCGGACACCTATATAATATACTTTATGGAAAGACTAAGTACAACATACATAACATAATTTTTTTTTAAATCATGATGTAGAAGAAGTGAACAAAGTTTGAAAAGAATTGAACGAATAAATGTTCTGCAATCAGTCCAGCACATTTAGATCTCAGAAAAGGACTAACTGTTACTAAAATAAACAAAATCATGCACCTTTCCTTGTAGTGTAGAAGATTTGTGCAATTTACGGATGTGTTATTTTTCCGGAGTCCGTCGGACAAAAATGGGAAGGACTTGCGAATAGAAAGCACGATTCGGTTTGACAGCCATTTAATTGCACCACTTTTGCACAAAACACATCGAACATTAGTTCAGTTTTTGGACATGCTTCAAAGCACACGATTCAGCAGAATGACGAAATGCAACAGGTTGGATATAAGAAGAGAAAAAAACATGACAGAAATTGAACATTATACGAAAGAACATGTACATGAAGTATGAAAACTGAAGGATTATCCCGAACCGTTGATTAGGGATATACAAACACGACTTGGGGTATGATATATTACATCCACATGGCAAACACGTAAAACAGTACTGCACTTTGCTAATCTGGTTGTTGCACCTACTTTATCTACACATTTGACCTCGCCTGAAGTTTTACAACATTTTACGGCCGCTTCACCAACATTTAAGAAAATCAAAGAGCCATCGATTATGTTGTTTCAAATACAATTCTATTTTTGAGATCAAACTTTATGATATCAGTCGCTAAAGAAATCGTTCATCTACTACAGAATATAGGATAATTAATTATCATATCAAGACAACGCGCGTCAATAGAATCACAAGTTGTCATGACAACCCTCTTGAAACTTGCTCTTCTCAACTATTTTCGTCTTTGTCACGCATTACTGAATGTGACGATTGTTATATTAACACGTTTCTACGTGTCCTGTGAATTAAAATAATTATTGACACTTTACCTGTTAAATGATATCTTTATTTTGATCATACCATCTTACTATCACAGATATTATGTATATATTCTCATTGATTATACAATTCAAGCAAAATACCTAACAAATGTAGCTGGGAAATACCTTAAAGGCACTATGTCACGCCAATTGTTTTAAAATATAAATACTGCACGGATAATGCACATCTCTCGATATTACAAACGATCTACCCCCAGGTACTGTATTATATTAGTTATCTGAAAAATATGTACGTATTCAGGTTTTAAAGTTAACTTTAAAAGACCGGAAGTAATTAATGCAACGTTGCATTAAATCCGCATGAACTACAATATCAGCGATATAAGAAAATTACACCCAACCCGAAGACCAAAAACGGCAATCGCTATCGTTAATGTAACAGCAATGCATACACTGCGTATTACAAACCGGTGAAGTTACAGATACTCTTTGATGAAGACTATCCAATCTTTGTTGACAGTTAAAAGAATACAGTAAATGCAAGAGCTGAATGAAATCCTAGTTCAGTCGTTTACTACAATCTATATTTCCCATTTTGCACATCAGCGACTCTTAATATTCGTGATATCCCTGAGTGACTTCGGCCGTCTCAACTTTTAAATTATTGACTGTAGAAAGCTAAAGTGACTTTATATGCCCTCGTATGACCTAAAATAGCGTATTTGAATGCGAAAAGCGTTCACATGTGCCTTTAATCTTAATATATTTAGGAAGTTAGGAAATATACATTATTGAATGAAATGGTAAATAAATTAATGCCCAAAATTGTAGATCATATCAAATATACTCATAAACTGTGTTGCTATTTTGTTTGTCTGCAGTGTGTGAGTAAATGTGACGGTAGTTTAGAATTTCATTTACGGTTAGTTTTGAGCTTTCATTTAAAATGACATCCAGTGTTTTTTATAATATTTTGTTTGGCTTTAATTCGTGTCAAAATATCAAATGTGCTGATTTCACTTCAAATAATTTCACTCAACTTGCATATTGATTTCATTCCCATCCGCTCAATATATGAAAATTGCTTGTTTCGAAAGTAAATCTAGCTACAACATTATATATGCACAGAAACCGAAACTGCTCGTCCTATTTACATGCAAAGTAGTTATACTATGATGGCTGAGAGGGGCCATTTGATTTCTTGTTAACTTCGCCATCATATTATACAGTATTAGACATTAAAATTTAAATTTTTGTCTTTTGGCGATTTACGTTTGACTAATATAATTGACTGTCTAGCGTTCATTGTCCGGTTGTCGATCAGAAATGACTATTTTCGGCTTTATATTGAGTCGACTAGCAATTTTTGGCAACGGCCAGTCCTTCTCGATAAAATAACACACTTTATAATGTTTGACATATGTGACTCCGGGCACACTGGCTATCCCTTTAAAACACTTTACTTATAATCATGGTGTAGCACTATTTCTTGTCCCTATTTGTTCCTATTCTATGAAAAGTATAGGTTCTGTTGTCGTCTAGGTGAAAAGTGTGTCATGTACAAGTTATTTAAGTTCTGATAGATGCAACTCTCTAATGGAGCACAGTCTCTATACCCTATTACATGTATAAATGCAGGAGTTATATGTGGTGATCGTAAAAAGAAACGAATTTTACGAAACTGGAATGTCGATCGACGAAGCAAACTTGTTGATGCAAATAATGTAGGCAAAAGATGAAAACATTTGCTTTGTGTTCGTTTTGTGTATATTCTGACCACCGGCGCGGTGCTTTATGAATTTTAATAAACAAAATTCTCGATCAGTGTAACGTAGGCCGGTTGAAATATATTTAAGGATTCAGCCCTTTGGGGAAGAATCCTTATTGTTATTGGCGTGTTTTTTGTTTACTCCATGGAGTTCTGTATCCAGTCAACAGCAAAAACGGCTGCAGATAATTCAACCAAACTTTACAGGCTGATAGCCCATACTAGGAACTCGCACAACTAAGCTTTTGGACCCAATCAGCTTAGCCATTAAAGGTCCAGTTCGAATCCAAATTTCGATTTTTAACATTGGAAAAAATAATTCAAATTGAACTTAGAGACTTGAAACGTTTTTCAAAAGATACACAATAACAATACAAAACAAAAATAAACATGACGAATTCGTAAGTCACGTGGTTTAGCCGCCATTTTGATTTTCTTTAAATTCGTCTAAATTTGGCTCTAAATAATTCCAGAGACATGATATAGACTTGCATGATAGAGACTTGCGTGATAGAGACTTGCGACTTGCAACAATAACTAGACAAGCAAAAAAGATTCGCAAAGCTAATCGTGGGTCACGTGGTTCAGCCGCCATTTTGATTTTCTTTACAATTGTTCGATTTTAACATGTAAACTTTGGGTATCAATACTCATAGAGATGAGCTAGAGAATTGAAACTTGTTTTAAAAGATGCGCAAAAACGTTGGAAAGATGACTTAATAAATTATGTTTAAAATAATTGAAGCATTAATGCGCTGAATTCGTTTGTCGTCGCTTGCGACTATATTTATATATATAGATTTTAAGTGAATAATTTTGATTGATACTCAACAGTTTTGACAATAGAATAACACGATATCATAAACATCTATTGACATTGGAGACTACATATCAGACTATTTGCAATATGCAATGTGAATGTCCTCATCGAAATGAAACACAAATTCGATTCAGTGATACCCTGTTTTGCATTAATACAGGGAGTCAGGGAGGGAGTATAGGTTCATGTCTGAATTATAAAAACGAAGATAATATTGCATTCACCTACATTGTAATGTTTTATTTGTGGATATCACTAACATGTGTATAAAAGACATAGGCATGACTAAATCTTGTCTAACACGCTCCTACCTTCTTCTATACAAATTTACCAACATCTTGACGCTTGTGTCGTGTTAACACATCCTATATAAATGTACCTGTGACATGAACATTTGTAAAATTTTAGTTTTTATTCGAGACGTCTTCACACTACAGTAGTTGACATCTAGTAAGTTTCCCTATGCAGCGAAAGTGATCGTGCAGCACGAATCGTGTCCTGTTCTACCATACTGCTTGCTGCAATATATTCTAGACAACTTATGTTCATGATTACCTGTCACCCATGTGCAAGAGATTAATTGGCTTTTTACATTCCTTTAATTTAGAAATTACTTACACTATTACTTTTCATTTGATATATTTGAAGATAAATAAATAAATAAATAAATGATAATGCAATTGATGTGTTGCATAAAATAAGAATGACTTGCTTGCACAGAAAACGATCAAGAGTGATAAATATCTCGTCACTTCTGCAACTAAAGATACGCCCTCAAGATGAATAATCAGTTATTGTTGTAGTATTTGTTGTGTTGTAACACTCCATCAGTTTAGTGTTTTGTGCTAAAATAGCAGACCTGTAACTTTACTGGTAAATAAGTTATCGCCAGTTCTTAATGGATGGGGTATAAACAAATGGTATGAAGGAAATCTATGAGTAATAGCATGAATTATAGCAAAAGAATAATAAAGACTATTCAGTCGGTAAACATATTATAAACTCACGTGCAAAAGAAACGTCTCATACAAAAAAAACTATATGTCAACCCATGGGCGGTATATACGACTAAAACAGAGTTAAATCATGTCTTCAGGAGTCAACAAAACTAAATGTGAATTTATCTTCATATTTCTGTGAAACACATGTTTAAGAAATCGTCGTTTTCGAATCTCCGTTTATAACTAGACGAGATAGGAGAGAGAAAAAGCATCAGACTCTGGTGTATGGAATTGTGAGTTTCTAAACATATGTCTATCGAATCTAATACATGCAAAATCACTTTCTCCGAAAGCAGCATTTTCTCTTATACTCTCTTATAATGTATGAGCGTTTCTTTTGCACGTTAGTATATAAGATTCGAAAACATATCATCTAGTCTATGAATAGTAGCTTGAAAATAGGGAAGTTTGTTTTAATTTAAATACAGTCAATAACGGTGAAGTATTGGTGTCCTGAAGTTGAAGTATAGGAACAGAATAAATGACTGATTTTTGCCCATAGATGGCAAGATTACGTTTCGGTAACTGGAGAAAGTTCCGATTTTCAGAGCGATATTTTAGGGATATGGCCTAAAAGCATTTTCACGGGTTATTACATGTATTATTTTGATTCTTGTATGCCATATAACACCTTTTTTAAATTAAAGTCATAAGTTATAAAGCCAGTATAGATCATTCAGAAAATGTGTTGTATTGCAGTATTCGTGGCGCTGTATTCTGAACCTTCTGGCCATTAGGAGAAGGCAGGAATGGAGAAACATTTTGCCAGTATTTCGTACCACATCTTGTTATATAAGATGACGTATTTGACTGATGTAGTGAAGGGTAGTAGCACGTTTCAAAACTTTGTCTTCTTTGGGTTCAATCATAATCTCAGAATCAATTATGTCATGTGACGTATTTTCGCTTTGTCAGTCATTACAACATTTCCAAATCCGACAGAAATCGACTTGAAATGTCGCTTAACATACCTATTAACAATGCCCCCGTTATCTCATCATTTAATTTGCTTTCACATAATTGATGACATACATATCGATAGTGCAATCAGATGTACGCCGCAGAGCCTCTTGGACTTGAAGCTGTCAATCAATTGACGGTCATCAGTATAAGATTGAGAGTTTACTATTCTCGACCACTCTATCAAGACTAGTTGTTCAGAGCATAAACAGCACAGCACCCAGGACGGGGGTGAAACACAACATTGTAATACCTATACCTCCAGTTGGAGCTCAGATAGAAGAATATTGTTATACACAGTGTCAAAAGCTGCCGCAAGATCTAAGCGTGTCAGTGAAGCATTATACCCATCATTCACTCAAACGCGGGACTTCCTGAGTTCATTCAATCAGAGCAGTTCCTGATCATGATTGGCACATTCGAACATATTTTTTGCATGATCATTAGTGTTATAGTTACTGCCTCTTCGTTGATTCTCGAAATAAATGAAACATTTGACACAGGTATATAGTTACTCGGAACATTAGGCTCAAAGTAATTATTCTTGAGAATCGTAGATTGGAGAGAATCTGGAAAACTACAGTGGATTTACTTGAATTCATCAAATTTGTGATAAAAGGAAATGGTATTTCTAAATAATCCATGAACACAGATTTGGGAATATGACCCAGGAAAAAAAGTTTCTTCGTTGTTCGTGTAATCTCTTCAACTTATTGATATTGAGCTATCCATGACTTGCTATCGCCAATAACGAACCAAGTCTGTTTGTCTTTGAATCTCTGTATTTATTCAACATATGAATATACACAACAGCGTACACCTGTCTTGATTATATATTTGTTATTTCTCTAGACTAGTTACTGTACTTTTCATTTGGTTTTGCATTCTGTAACGTACTAAAACACAAGGTAAGAATCGAGAGAAAAATTACACATTTAACCTGAAAACATTATATCAAAATATTAAATAAAACCATGTTGATAAAAGATAAAAATCTAACAAATGAAGCACTCATAAAATATTCACCCTTAATTAATATAATATGGCATCATAATTATATCATCTTTGAATAACTTAGCTAATATATACATTTAACCACTTACGTTTATGTTCTCAGTGGCTCAAACGCTTTATGCATGTTTTCTTTAATAATTATAACACCACCTGTCCGATAAAAATCGCCCCTGTTCCGAAGTATAAAATAGTGCACCTGTATATTCCTAACCACAAGGCCTGAGTACTCCCCGTATAGGCGAGTGTTGTGTACCAGTTTGGGGCAGACGAAACCCAGTCATTATAACTGTCTAATCACACCAAAGTTTATAAACGATCGCCTTTTTGAAAGCATTTGGAATTATTCGTGATCGCGTTCCATATGTTACGGAAACCGACGAAAGGGTAACTGCGTGGAGTTATTTCTTGCACCGAAAGCTTTTGTTAGAGCACTTGTGATTGGTTAACTGAACTTGTGTTAGATCAAGCAAGTATACAGGCATTCACCTGAGAAGAGGAAACACCCAACTAATATAAGATCGTATCCAGGAAAGAATGACACTTATTTGAAAATTGACAAAACCTTTTGGTATCATAAGGTTTCACAAAGTCATTTGCAAGATCCTCGTGAGAATCATGCTTTGGCAACAGGACATTATATTTGTTGTTACCAAAGAGTTTATTTGTGGATGTATGTGGTTTTTCAATGAAAAGAATTTGTAAAAATCCAAGGTTTATACATTGTAGCCTTTATACCAGTGGTTGAAAAAAGATGACATTTCACCAACCATTTACTTCCTTATTTTGCAACATAAAAGATGTTTTAATGTGTACCTTTGTAAACAAATGATATTTTTGACTTCTTAACCTTAAATGTCTTTACGTAGTTTAGGAATAAAGACGATAGTTATTTCTAAGCAAACATTTGTACAGAAAGGACAAAATCTGAATTATCTAGGGATATTATTATCAGTTCACCTATTCTCAAAAATACTAAAAATCGTTTTCAATCTTTATTACATTAATTTGACGAAAATGCAGTCTGATTAAAATCTACGGTTTTCCGAGGAATAAAAATTGCAAAATAGTGACACTACCTGGATACGTACTCATATCGTTCGGAGGGTTCCTCGCAGAACCGTCTGATACCAACCCGTAGACTCCCATGTTCAAACGCAATTCAGTTAACCAATCACAAGACCTTCATCAAAAGCTTTCTTTGCGTGAAGCTATTGGGCAGATAACTCCAAACAGCTATCCTTTCGTCGGTCACGAATGCTTTCAAAACGGCGACCGTTTAAAAACTATGATGTGATTAGTCAGCTATTTGACTGGGCTTTGGCTGCACTAAACTGGTTCGGAACACGCGCCTATACGGGGTGTTCTAAGACCTTGTGGCGAGGAATCTGTTCGTATCCCGGTAGAAGCATTATTTTGCAAATGGTATTCCCCGGAACAAGGTCGATTTTAATCAGACTGGACGAAAATGATTCCAGACTTTTTTTTACAGACGAATAAAAAATTTAAATTAGAATGTTCAAATAATGTTGACATACTATTTTGAGTGTAACAATCAAATCACTCTTTGAAAGAATGGTTTAATGAACAAGAAAAGCCTTTAAAAAGGCATGGTTGGAGGCATCTTGTTAAGGCTAAAATATATTATAAAAAGGATATGTATGTCATATGTACATATAGCAAAATGAAGCCTGCATTATGGTCATTTTGGGGGATAAAAGCTTTGATTACTAATCACACAATTAGTTATTCAATTCAAAAGTCGCAAATAAAAGAATTTTACCTCGATCATTTAAGTTGTGTATATGCTTTTCAATTTACATACATTATTTATTCATAAATAAATTATATTATATATTATATTATATATAATCTATCATTTGAAAATGAAAGTGAACATTTAACTTCCCCGATTTATTTTAAAGCGCAACTCCCGGGTGCTTTTGCTCCAATTTTGAAGTAGTCCTATATTATGAATTTGATCAAAACGTTGTTGAGAGTTGTGTCATTGTTAGATTCCAGCAATAAGAATATGTAGGCCTATTTTCCCTGAAACACGCAGTCAACCATTTGTTAAACATTTGCAAATTTAAAGTGTACCAATTCGATTGATTATGAAGCATATTCTGTTTATCTGTGGAAGGAAGGCATATGTACCTTTTTTTAATACAAGGATAATGGTATCCTCATGATTGGTGCTATCAGTTTGGACATAAATATGGTTCTATCCAATATGTGCTTATACATGTACAAGCTTCACTATCATTAATTCAGTAACAGTACATTGAGTACCATTATGCAAGTCTGATTGGCATTGAAAATATTGATAAGTGAGTGGAAGGTTGGTGTGTTGATTGACAACCACTATTATCGTTTAGTATATGCTTGCTCCGCGCGTATAACATTAGCTTGTAAAGTTTCTTGGATTTTCCGAAACTGCAGTGCGAAATTATGCACTTGAATTGGTACATGTCTGCTCATGGAGGTGTAAAATGGCTTTGAATTGAAAAATCTTATGTTTACTAACATTCAGACTCAGAATAACACAACGGTCGTTTTTATTTAAGATGTTTAGACAAAATCTCTTTTCGCAGTAAAAGGGGATAATTATTTCGGATAACCCACATGGTCACGTGGTTACAAATTTGTTACAGCCGTGTTCGTTGGTCATATGCTTTTTCCAAAGTATGAAGAGGCCAAGCATGATTGGTCGAAAGTTTATTTTGAATATTCCAACAGTAATATAGCGTGAAATCCAACTGCGTATCAGGTTGGAGGCGGTTTGCGCCTCCAACCAATAAGTCAACATAAATGATATTTTAAACCTTCCATAAGTAACTAAAATCATATATATAAATTAGGATTTTAATATATACGATCATTTCGTCAAGTATGTTCAACAAAAGGCAAATTTGTATCGGGTATCTTTTTCATTCATATTTACAAATTCGCACAAGAATTTAACACATCTTACAATTATTTTACTGAAGATATTATGACGCCGGCATTAAGATAAACAGCTGAATGTGTTGTGTTAATACCAACACCAAGAACAAAGTTACAAACTTGTCCATGAAAGCTTCCTAACATTTTCCCTTCATTCATGAAAAACCCTCATTTCGGTACAATAAAGTATTATATACTTTAGGCATTATTTATGTGTCAAACATTTGAAATAAAACAGAGGGAGGCAGATTCTCAAGTTTTTGATTGAGTTGTTTGATTAATTGTTTTATGAGTACACGTTTGAACTGCTTTTGAAAAGGAAGCTTGAAATGAATGAATGAAGAAATGAATATCTAAACAGCAATAATACATGTACACTCAACCGCAAAAGAAACGTCACCACATTTTCAACGGTGTTATAAAACGAAATACTGCTTCCGGAGAAACACGATTTTTAATGATTTTCATTGGGACATTATTTGTAAAGAGGCAGCCACACTTGTAGTGTTGAAATCGTTTTTTCAAAATGATATTTTGGCCAGAATGTTTGGCATTTAACTTTAAAATTCGTAAAATTTAGAAATTGAATTAATAAAAGATGTTATTGACATAAATAACCTTATTGGACTTAAATTTGTTGACCCGTCTTAACTGTCGGAAGTCATAAAACAAGCAAAGAAAGCCGTTTTTGACTCTATTATCTCGCCCAGTTATGGAGATTCAAAAAGATGATTTTTTTAAAACGTGGGTTTCACAGAAATATGAAAGTATATATAATGTTTTTAAATTTTAAATCTAGTTTAGTTGGCTTCTGGAGACATGATCGATGTATCTCTGTTTCACTAGCCTTTATTATCGTATTATTGTATGTGTAAGGTGCGTTTCTTTTGCGGTTGAGTGTAGGTTAAAGGTGATATGATGACATCATTAATTAAATAGCCATTTTTCAGTACTCTTCAAATTGCCCCTATTACGAAAAACGAATATTTCTGTGTTGGAAAAATTAACAATAAAAGCACTTTTTTCTTTTTTACAAAATTGCGTTAACACATTTACTTTCTTTTACAAATCCTAAATAGTATCTGAAAACAAACAAAAAGAGTTCTAAGAAGTTTGGACCAACAAAAGTACCTCTATCATAATTCATCACTAAGTTTTCTTCAAATAAGGTTACAAACTTACTGAAAAAATAAGGGACTCAGTATACAACCCTGTCGAACTCCGCTCATCAAGTTGAAATATAGCAAGATTTGGTATCTTAACAGCAGAGATTGATTCATTATACATATCACACTCTTTTGATAGTATAATTTACTTCGTATATTATTATGAAGCCAAACATACCATAAAAGTTATCTATGTACACTATTAAAAGCTTTGAGGAAATCAACAGACAGTAAAAACATAATTTTTACAGAGTACATTACCAACAGTAGAAGAGCCAGCGCTGAAACCCGTTTGACATTCTGGATTCACATCATATACATGTAATATCTGGAATTTTATAACTCTACAAATAATGTTAGTCTTTCATTTAAAATGTAAAAGATAATATTTCCCGACAAATGTCCATTAAAGAGATGCCTCTATGGTTATTTACACCATTTCTACTTCCTTTCTTGTGTAGAAAGAATACAATATACTTGATCCGGAGCTAAATATACAATTATTAAAAAGTACATGTAAGTAAGGTATATAGAATATGATATCCGTATTACCCCATATCAGCAGGAAGCCTTGCCACAGGCTTTGTCCAATGTTAAAGCAGAGAGTGAGAATGTAATCTCTTCTAGACGTATTCCGAACATTATTATTATAGAATCATCATCAGTTAAATAATAATTTAAATAATAAGATAATAAAAATAATAAAATCATAAAAAAATGTGACAATATATATACAAAGATTTTTGGCAAGCCATTGGATTTGTTTCTTCGCATTATTTTATTTAAGAAAAATAATGATGAATCTGGTCTTTACTTAATTTTCGTGCGGACAAGGTAAAACAATTTTTTTTATTTCATACTTCCACATACATGTAAGTCCACACAGCACGGATATGTATGTCTAAGACTGATAATTAAAGTTTCTTAATACTTTTGGAACATTCCATGTCACTTCACTTTACTTCACTTCACTTCACACTCTTTATTAGCGTATTATTAATAACACTGGCGTAATGCTCCGTATTGAAAATCCCTACGTCATAAATATAATATTTGTTTTAATATATCAACACAATAATTCTGGTAAGCTGATCATTGACTGATATGTGTGTTGACAGTGTTTCCCGAGCTCTACCACGGCCAATTAATACAACCTCTCTGCTGGAGAAAGCCATAAGTAGACATCCTATTTAACACTTTTATCTACGACTCAACAACTGACTTGTACACGAAAGTACTATATAATTGCCAGCCACCCACCTTATTAAAGTGCTCAGAGAGTGTGACGTCAACACTCTCAGAACGATATATCACAGATCGCAGTGGCAGAAGCACTCGGTGCACGTTTCGAGGTGACAAAGATGACATCCAGTGTCACACAGGTCACGTGACCACTTTGAAACATCCTAAGTCTCGCGGGTTCTTGTGATCTCGTTCTTTGGACCAGGTAAGATGTTGGTATGACGTGGGGGTGTCAATTACAAATGTACATATGAATGAGAGATTTTTAATTATTGCATATTAACGTCAGAAGTAATATCATGAAATACTTTATCTCTTGTTTGATTTTTTCTTAACTTTCTTCATTCTCAACTTCTGCAGGTTTTAATGCTGTAATAGAATGAATTGCACGACTTGGACATACATGGCAATCAATGGCATTCACAGAAAGTGGTGCAGTCTATATATGCAAGTTAATGTCATTTCGATAATTTATTCAATTAAATAATATTTCCTTTTGCAGTTTTAAATACTTGTTTAAATATTGAAAGTGGCAATTTGTGTCTTTCCTCTTTCAAGGTTTTCAAACATGTCTGATCATGTCTAAACAATAACATTGTTTTAATACAATATTATTCACCAAGACGAGAGATGCTATACCTAAGCAGCATGACTGTATGGAATCATTAAAGAGCCATACATCCAGACTGAATATCTCCCTTAGCAATTGTAGCTATATGCAGTTAATTGTACATATGTCAGTATAAAAACGCTTTTATTTGAATGAAAAAACAATTAAAGGCAAAAAGTCAGACGACATATATTCTGCCGTACATCATCGTTGCTTTAAACAATTAACATTTCGCTTTTATTTCATCACCTAAAGTGATCAATAAAAGATACATAAAGGTCCTCAATAGTTGGGCTTCCTTAATTGTTTCATTTAAAAAAGCATTGCACAAGTCTAACAACCTTTTCCCTGAATATCACATGCAAATAAATTCTTATAAAGATTTCAGAGTTTGTATATATACATATATATATATATATATATATATATATATATATATATATATATATATATATATATATATATATATATATATATATATATATATATATATAACCATGGACAGCCATACATATAGTTGTGTTCCTCAGTATCAAGCTGTGTTTTCTCAATACCTCGGGACTATCCACGTATGTCTTTGCAGTTAGTTAAGCGTTTCCCTTCCAAGTTTGATGTAACTTGTGTGTCTTTTATGGTAGGCCTCCTTATCGGAATGTCAAAAAACAAATCATTTATTAACATGATATTTATGCTATTCCATATCATGATTTCTATTTTAAGTTTCCGCCGTTTGGATAGCACGTATGACATACAGACCAGAACCTTTTTACCATCATAGTGAACACTAATCTGTTCATGATCATTGTATTCGTGCCTCACTCTGAGTGAAGTTGCCACCTGCCCCTTAGAATACTTTCTCTAGATGTTAGATAACCAATCATGCCACGTGATAACGTTATAATTCCAGACCCTCGCCCCTCCCTATAACCATGCGACTCTTCAGCGTGGCTCTGTGTGGGCTCCTGGTTGTCAGTGTCCAGCATGCAGCTGCTTCTGTGACCAAAAGTGAGCTGCCCAAAGAACTCCAGGATTGCTACAACACCTACACACACGTCAGTCTCAGGGATGTGGTCGGCCTCAGCGCATGTTGGTCCTGCGAGGCTCCTCTAGTGGGCAACAAACAGGGTCCTGCTACTAATGTATCAACCATGGACCTGACCAAGGGATACGTTACCCGCCTCCTCAAGAAGATTGAAGATCTAGTGCTAGGAAAGGGACTTCCACCCACCACCCCGAAGTGTAGACGGATGGAGTACAGAACCATGTCGGACGAGGAGAGGAATCGCTTCCATGGCGCTATCAATATTCTGAAGACAGATACGGTGTGTATATCCTTAAGAGATGTGATATTTTATTGAATTTCTATTGATAACATAAATGTGACATAAACAAACTCGTATTTTGGTGAAATGCATTAAACGGTATTATTCAGATGAGGACTGTTTTATATTAATGTATAGTACATTGGATATATGTAGTAACTGGTTTATTACCGATTTATGGCTTCACAGAATAATGAACTACAGTAAGCAATTACTGTAGTTGGGTACGTGAGATTTAAGGTTTGATAGATCTTCTACAACATGCGTGTGTTCCAATGTAATCGAGACCCCGCATTTAGAAAATCCTTAATGATATGAAATACAAAGGTGCGGAGCGACATTGAAAAGTTTTATGAAAAGACTAATGATGTTTTTGCAGACAGTTCCTCCTAACAAGTATGACGTCATAGCCAGTCTGCATACGGGATCTGTGATCCAGTCAGTCTATTTTGGACCCAACTTCCTCTCTTGGCACAGAGTATACATGCTTCTGTAGGTTTGCTTAATCGGCATTTGCAAATCTGTGTTTTTAAACTTCATGTATTTTTTTATCATTTTCATTTATTTAAAACTTTATCTTCGCTTTGATTTTCTTTACGTAATAATTACACAGCAATATAATAATAGCATTAGTAATAATGTTAAAGTTTGTATAACGCCTATATAAAAAATTTGCCAGGGGGTCATAGCTTTATTGATAAGAACGATCTTTAGTTCTTTTTAAATGGAGTGATAGTACTTGAACTGCAATGCCATACATGTAAAAACAATTACTGTGTATGTTTAAAACAGCAATAGATATATTCCTAATGTAATTAAGTACTGCACTTCACTTGCATGAGCTATATTGCGATTTTGCCTTGTTATTTGCCATTTTAGCAGAAAATTATCGGCGTTGTAAAAACCAATAATTTAATTTGTAATTATGATTATGATATTGCATAATACCATAAGACCTACTGAAAATGATTAAACTTATCCATTTCCTTATTTTCTAACTCACAGATTTGAAGAAGCTTTGCAGGAAATAGATGAGCGCATTTGTCTCCCCTACTGGGACAGTTCACTTGACAGTGAACTTGACGACCCGAGCAGCTCGTACGTCTTCAGCGAGAAGTTCCTGGGAGGGCGTGGTACGGTAGGACCTCTCAAGGATGGTCCTTTTGCCGACTGGGAAATTCCTGATTTCGGACCCTTAACCCGTGAGATTGGTGTAAATGGAGATCTATTCAGTCTGAGAGAGATTAACAACATCTGGTCCAAGACGCTAACGAATGAGATAACTCCCCCCGAGGGTCTTCCTCAGAACAGCATTGAATTCAATCACAACGGTGTGAACAACTTTATAGGGGGCCAGCTCAGCCGTCTTCAGGCTGCTTCCTTTGACCCGGCGTTTTTCCTACATCATTGCTTTGTGGACTACATCTGGGAGACCTTCCGGGCACATCAGAGAGCAGCAGGAACCGATCCTGAAAATGACTATCCTGAAAATGTTTTTTCCGAATTTCATGCAAAAGATAAGCTGATGAACTTCAAAGATTACACATTCAACGTGACCAACCTACAGGGATTCAGTGACAAGCTGACACAAACCTACGGCTATGTACCAAGTCCGACTTGTAACGGTTTCCGACCCAGTTGCGGTTCACGATACCTCCAATGCAATGTCAGGACCAGGCGATGTGAACCCACTGAACCCCTTTCAACATCACCCTTTTCTTTAGCTTCACTGAGCAGATCCTCCAGCAAATCCTGTCCTTCACCCCAAAAACCGACGCCAACAGCGATACAGAACACCTTCTGCCTGGACGGGGCGTGTTCCACACGGGGATGGGTTTATGTGCCGGTCATGGTTGCTTCTCACAGATCACCTGACCTGGATACCTACAAGTCATTCCCTGTACATAACGGGACCATCTCTACAAATTATGACCTGTACGAGCCAATGGCATACGCTGAAACTTACAGGTATATATCAAGAGACCATCCGAAAGGTTATGATAAATGTGATGACGGAAGAGGGATCGGCCAGATCTTCGTTCAGTCAGATGGCTTGAATTACAATGGTTTCTATAAAGAATCTGTCATCATCGATCAAAGGCTTCCCACAAGTATAGCCGTTGGCTATGTGGCAGTGAAGAACCCTGCAAATGGACCGGTGAAAGCGTTGTTTAGAGCCTATGATTCCTGTGGCAGGATTTGCAGTACTGCCTGCAAGATCCCAGGGACAGGCAATTCCGAGAAGTGTTCTGGTATTCTTGATATAGCAGACACACCTAATGGTCCAAAGCAATACAGCGCTAATTTCGCACAGGCAACACTGAATATGTGGGGATATGAAGAGAACTCAAAGTACCCGACCTTCAAGAGTGACAATATTGTTTTAACTTTCTATTGTGACTACGGAGAAGAACTACCTTGGATTGTAAGACCAGTCACCACGACTACTACCACAACAACAACAACTACTACTACTACTACTACTACAACAACGACGACTACAACTGCAGCTCCAAGAAATAGACCTTCACCAGCATTCTTGAGAGATTTTGAACGTCGTCTCCAACGCCAATTTCAGCTTCAACGTCAAACTGAACGCCAACAACGTCAAAGTGAACGCCAACAACGTGAGGATGAACGTCAACGTCAATTAGACTTACAACGTGAAAACGAGGTTTTACGCACGAACGAAGTTCAGCGTCAAACCGACTTTCCATTTCAAAATGATCTTCAAATTCCCATCGAATTTCAGGGGATAAATGACTTTCCATTATTAGATAGCAACGTCATTCAACCTTTGCCTCGCCCACGCCCTCGCCCACGCCCTCGCCCTCGCCCTCGTCCCCAACCACAACCACAAGAACCAACCACACCACCGCCTACAGGTAAGTTGCTTACGCTTCGTGTTCAACATGCTTCAATAAAACTTCAGATTTATACATTTGACTTCTTTAATAAGGATGCCATGTTCTGTTTTCTCGTACTCATGGGAATACTGCAGGAAACGTCAATTTCTGGCAAAACGTCCTTGAGGTAAAACTTAAATCTTCATTGCATTGCTAATATTCCCACTCTTTCCCATATTCCACATATTCCCATACTAACTCCGTGTGAGTTGAGCTTGAAAGCTGAAGGTGATATTGAATGATGGTTATGTTGCAGAATGCCGTGTGGACGACACTTGTACCATCGATACACCCTGCAGTACTGCAGAGGGAGGCTGCAACCAGATCCGCTTTCAGTGCAGGAACAGTTGCAACCGATACGCTGAATGCTACTTCGGCCACTTCTGGGTTCACACGTGCCCCTCAGCCATGAACTTCGATAGGAGTATGGGGCTGTGCTCTAGACTCCAACGATGTGTACCGTTCTAGGTATATATGCTACTGTGCTCTTAGCAATTGCCTAGTCCCGGTCTCTCAAACTACCCTCGATTAGCATCACCGTCGAATCTTCACAAGCTGTGTGACTTTCGTGGTGTTTTTGTCTCGTGTGATAGAGGGTTGGACTTTTCATTTCCCATACTCTTAGTTATAGCTCGTGTTTGGATTTATTACACATACAAATTAAGTTTGAGCATGTTTCAATTAGTAACTCAATCCATGTCAAATAGGTACTCTCCCTGGTGACTTTCTGCAAGCCCTATAATTATATATTCTTTAATTTTGAAACTAAAAGGTTAATGTCGCACTGGGGGCATATGATCATAAATAAACTAAAAGCACTATTGGTAAAGAAGGAAAACAATATATACCTACGTTGTGTGGTTTATAATAGAAATGACAAGACGCCCTATCACGTTTTTAAACCGAAAAAAACCCAACTTATATGACATCGAATTACCATTACTGGTAACACGTATTTGCATCATCAATTAAAACAGAATAAATAAATTACGTTCCTAGACTTCATAAACTACATTTTCATCAAGTGTTCTTCCAATAATTATAATAGCATGAGATGAAATTCATTGTGCTCAGATGTGAAAGGAATAAATGCTTCAATGTTTTCAGTGTCACAAAGATGATAAATAGTTTCCGTGACACAATTATATTTAAATAAGAGAATCCGGTCTCCTGTCCCGTATACACGTTTATGACATGGGAGGGACGAAACGTTACATGAATTAAACAGGTTTTTGAAAGAGTAAAGTAGTAACTTGTGTATGGGAAAGCTTTTGTACCGGATGATTTGATTAGGTGGCGAAGTGTGTGGATTAAAATACCTTTACTTCAACATTGCAATAAAGTTAATACTAGCAATGTCATAACATAATCAGAAATAGAGAGAATGCTCCGAAATATATTTACAGAGCGTGTGGCAGTTACTGTGAATGTATAACATGCTCGGTGTATAGTCCTCGCCTAGCTACAAGTTGCAATCGTTTTCTTGCCAGTAATTCTGTTTTGCATTTTGATAGTTGTGCTATTTCAATGAAGATCAAATAAAAAAAGTTTTAAGCTCTACACTGGACTTTACTGGTTAATATAATCAACAGACAGATGTCATGGCCAGCAATCTTATACTTGTTATTTTAAAGGATAACAAAGCAACAACGGAACTGGTTTATTTGGTTTTAAGATGAAATTGATTTAATCAATTACATGTAATCTGAGAACAAATATAATTTGTTATGGGTGTTTTTCTTTTTAAGAATACATCAAAAGTAACATTCTCTTTCCACAAAGGTTACTCCCTTCAGATTTCCGATCCTAACCTCTGTTCTTTTTCGCTTGAAATCGAGGGCAGAAAGGGAGTGTCCTGATTGGTTGCAATTGAATATAGTTGTGCAATCAGCGACGCCGTTGTAAAAGCGAACTTTGCCAATAACACGTCATGCATAAAATAAACGTAAGATAAACGTTTTTCTTGTTTAAGGTGTTTTCCTCGAAATATGCTTTTAGATTTTGTGAAAACTATTGATCATAAACAAACTTATAAATAAAGAAGATCAAATCAGAGACAAATACAAAAAATAGTTCATTTGTGTTGTTTACATCAGACATATTCGAAGGACATATGCTAATGATCAAGACCTTTAAGAGTGAAATACCAAGATCTTTGAAGTTACTTGGTCGACATGGACAATGACAGATGAGTTTTCATTGGTTAAGATGCAGGGATAGAGTATGAGGTTCCGCTTTCCTTCCTTTTTTTCAAATGGAAAAGTAAATGAAGTATCTAAATTTGGAATGACTAATTAAAAACGCGTTAAGGTCCCCTGACCGCATTTATATATCGATTTCGTGTTTTTGGATGCTTAGAGAATAAATAAAACCCAACTATCGATTTCGTGTTTTTGGATGCTTAGAAAATAAATAAAACTTAACTTTCCCCATTGCAATTGTGAACATGGAAATGTACTCGTAGTGCCCTCTGTTCAATTCATTTAAGGCAACGGCATACAGCAGTAACTAAGCCTTTCCTGTTCAGTGAAAATATATACTGAATATAGGATGACTACGTATGTACACAGTAACATAGCTAGATATGTTTAGTGAGAAATCTGAATATAGGATGACTACGTATATTTAAACGCAGTAACATAGCTAGATATGTTTAGTGAGAAATCTGAATATAGGATGACTACGTATATATAAACAGTAACATAGCTAGATCTGTTTAGTGAGAAATCTGAATAAAGGATGACTACGTATATATAAACGCAGTAACATAGCTAGATCTGTTTAGTGAGTAATCTGAACATAGGATGACTATTCGTATATATTAACAGTCACATAGCTAGATCTGTTTACTGAGAAATCTGAATATAGGATGACTATTCGTATTTATTATATGATTGCAGGTGAAATACCGGGATCTATCAATGAAAATAAACCGTGTTATCAGTCACTAGTGAAAATAACAATGGAACGTGTTATCAGTCACTAGTGACTGATATAACAATGACCTGACGTCATAAAACAATGCTCCGACGTCATGACACGTTCATGACGTCACATTGTTGCTGAGGCGACAGGCTCATTCTGGAGCCGACTTAACGTAAATGCAAGTTTATTTCGGTGAATATGCAAAGATTTGTTCATATAATAAATAGAAAATTTGTCTTTTCTTGACAAATACCATGTTTATCTCATCTCGTGAGGTAGAAAAGTTATATATTTTCACTCGTGGCTGCGCCACTCGTGAAAATATAACCTTTCTACCTCACTCGATGAGATAAACATGGTATTAGTCAAGAAAAGACAAATATCCTCTAAATATTAACAGTAACATAGCTAGGTCTGTTTAGTGAGTAATCTGAATATAGGATGACTACGTATATATAAACAGTAACATAGCTAGATCTGTTAAGTGAGTAATCTGAATATAGGATGACTACATATATATAAACAGTAACATAGCTAGATCTGTTTAGTGAGAAATTTGAATATAGGATGACTACGTATATATAAACAGTAACATAGCTAGATCTGTTTAGTGAGAATTCTGAATATAGGATGACTACATATATATAAACAGTAACATAGCTAGATATGTTAAGTGAGAAATCTGAATATAGAATGACTACGTATATTAACGCTGTAACATAGCTAGATCTGTTTAGTGAGTAATCTGAATATAGGATGACTACGTATATATATAAACAGTAACATAGCTAGATATGTTAAGTGAGAAATCTGAACATAGGATGACTACGTACATATACACAGTAACATAGCTAGATATGTTTAGTGAGTAATCTGAATATAGGATGACTACGTATATATATAAACAGTAACATAGCTAGATATGTTTAGTGAGAAATCTGAATATAGGATGAGTACGTTAATATAAACAGTAACAAAGCTAGATGTGTTTAGTGAATACTGAATATAGGATGACTACGTATATATAAACGCAGTAACATAGCTAGATCTGTTTGGTGAGAAATCTGAATATAGGATGAGTACGTTAATATAAACAGTAACAAAGCTAGATGTGTTTAGTGAATACTGAATATAGGATGACTACGTATATATACACAGTAACATAGCTAGATATGTTAAGTGAGATATCTGAATATAGGATGACTACGTACATATACACAGTAACATAGCTAGATTTGTTTAGTGAGTAATCTGAACATAGGATGACTACGTATATATAAACGCAGTAACATAGCTAGATCTGTTTAGTGAGTAATCTGAATATAGGATGACTACGTATATATAAACGCAGTAACATAGCTAGATCTGTTTGGTGAGTAATCTGAATATAGGATGACTACGTGTATATAAACGCAGTAACATAGCTAGATCTATTAAGTGAGAAATCTGAATATAGGATGACTACGTGTATATAAACGCAGAAACATAGCTGGATCTGTTTAGTGAGTAATCTGAATATAGGATGACTACGTATATATAAACGCAGTAACATAGCTAGATCTGTTTAGTGAGTAATCTGAATATAGAATGACTACGTATATTAACGCAGTAACATAGCTAGATCTGTTTAGTGAGTAATCTGAATATAGGATGACTACGTATATATAAACAGTAACATAGCTAGATGTGTTTAGTGAGAGATCTGAATATGGGATGACTACATATATATAAAAGCAGTAACATAGCTAGATCTGTTTGGTGAGAAATCTGAATATAGGATGACTACGTATATATAAACAGTAACATAGCTAGATGTGTTTAGTGAATACTGAATATAGGATTACTACGTATATATAAACAGTAACATAGATATATCTGTTTAGTGAGAAATCTGAATATAGGATGAGTACGTTAATATAAAGAGTAACAAAGCTAGATGTGTTTAGTGAATACTGAATATAGGATGACTACGTACATATAAACGCAGTAACATAGCTAGATCTGTTTGGTGAGTAATCTGAATATAGGATGACTACGTGTATATAAACGCAGTAACATAGCTAGATCTGTTAAGTGAGAAATCTGAATATAGGATGACTACGTGTATATAAACGCAGTAACATAGCTAGATATGTTTAGTGAGAAATTTGAATATAAGATGACTACGTATATATAAACGCAGTAACATAGCTAGATCTGTTTAGTGAGTGATCTGAATATAGAATGACTACGTATATTAACGCAGTAACATAGCTAGATCTGTTTAGTGAGTAATCTGAATATAGGATGAGTACGTTAATATAAAGAGTAACAAAGCTAGATGTGTTTAGTGAATACTGAATATAGGATGACTACGTACATATAAACGCAGTAACATAGCTAGATTTGTTAAGTGAGTAATCTGAATATAGGATGACTACGTATATATAAACACAGTAACATAGCTAGATATGTTTAGTGAGTAATCTGAATATAGGATGACTACGTATATATAAACGCAGTAACATAGCTAGATCTGTTTGGTGAGTAATCTGAATATAGGATGACTACGTGTATATAAACGCAGTAACATAGCTAGATCTGTTAAGTGAGAAATCTGAATATAGGATGACTACGTGTATATAAACGCAGTAACATAGCTAGATATGTTTAGTGAGAAATTTGAATATAAGATGACTACGTATATATAAACGCAGTAACATAGCTAGATCTGTTTAGTGAGTAATCTGAATATAGAATGACTACGTATATTAACGCAGTAACATAGCTAGATCTGTTTAGTGAGTAATCTGAATATAGGATGACTACGTATATATAAACAGTAACATAGCTAGATGTGTTTACTGAGAAATCTGAATATAGGATGACTACGTATATATAAACGCAGTAACATAGCTAGATCTGTTTACTGAGTAATCTGAATATAGGATGACTACGTATATATAAACACAGTAACATAGCTAGATATGTTAAGTGAGTAATCTGAATATAAGATGACTACGTATATATAAACAGTAACATAGCAAGATCTGTTTGGTGAGAAATCTGAATATAGGATGAGTACGTTAATATAAAGAGTAACAAAGCTAGATGTGTTTAGTGAATACTGAATATAGGATGACTACGTACATATAAACGCAGTAACATAGCTAGATTTGTTTAGTGAGTAATCTGAAGATAGAATGACTACGTAATATATTAACAGTAACATAGCTAGATTTGTTTAGTGAGTAATCTGAATATAAGATGACTACGTATATATAAACGCAGTAACATAGCTAGATGTGTTTGGTGAGAAATCTGAATATAGGATGACTACGTATATATAAACAGTAACATAGCTAGATGTGTTTAGTGAATACTGAATATAGGATTACTACGTATATATAAACAGTAACATAGCTAGATCTGTTTAGTGAGAAATCTGAATATAGGATGAGTACGTTAATAAAAAGAGTAACAAAGCTAGATGTGTTTAGTGAACACTGAATATATAGGATGACTACGTACATATAAACGCAGTAACATAGCTAGATTTGTTTAGTGAGTAATCTGAAGATAGAATGACTACGTATATATTAACAGTAACATAGCTAGATTTGTTGAGTGAGTAATCTGAATATAGGATGACTACGTATATATAAACGCAGTAACATAGCTAGATCTGTTTAGTGAGAAATCTGAATATAGGATGACTACGTATATATAAACGGAGTAACATAGCTAGATATGTTTAGTGAGTAATCTGAATATAGGATGACTACGTATATATAAACGCAGTAACATAGCTAGATATGTTTAGTGAGAAATCTGAATATAGGATGACTACGTACATATAAACGCAGTAACATAGCTAGATTTGTTTAGTGAGTAATCTGAATATAGGATGACTACGTACATATAAACGCAGTAACATAGCTAGATATGTTAAGTGAGAAATCTGAATATAGGATGACTACGTGTATATAAACGCAGTAACATAGCTAGATCTGTTTAGTGAGAAATCTGAATATAGGATGACTACGTATATATAAACGCAGTAACATAGCTAGATCTGTTTGGTGAGAAATCTGAACATAGGATGACTACGTATATATAAACAGTAACATAGCTAGATGTGTTTAGTGAATACTGAATATAGGATTACTACGTATATATAAACAGTAACATAGCTAGATCTGTTTAGTGAGAAATCTGAATATAGGATGAGTACGTTAATATAAAGAGTAACAAAGCTAGATGTGTTTAGTGAATACTGAATATAGGATGACTACGTACATATAAACGCAGTAACATAGCTAGATCTGTTTAGTGAGAAATCTGAATATAGGATGACTACGTGTATATAAACGCAGTAACATAGCTGGATCTGTTTGGTGAGAAATCTGAACATAGGATGACTACGTATATATAAACAGTAACATAGCTAGATGTGTTTAGTGAATACTGAATATAGGATTACTACGTATATATAAACAGTAACATAGCTAGATCTGTTTAGTGAGAAATCTGAATATAGGATGAGTACGTTAATATAAAGAGTAACAAAGCTAGATGTGTTTAGTGAATACTGAATATAGGATGACTACGTACATATAAACGCAGTAACATAGCTGGATCTGTTTAGTGAGAAATCTGAATATAGGATGACTACATATATATAAACAGTAACATAGCTAGATTTGTTTAGTGAGAAATCTGAATATAGGATGACTACGTACATATAAACGCAGTAACATAGCTAGATTTGTTTAGTGAGTAATCTGAATATAGGATGACTACGTATATATAAACACAGTAACATAGCTAGATCTGTTTAGTGAGAAATCTGAATATAGGATGACTACGTATATATAAACGCAGTAACATAGCTAGATTTGTTTAGTGAGAAATCTGAATATAGGATGACTACATATATATAAACAGTAACATAGCTAGATTTGTTTAGTGAGAAATCTGAATATAGGATGACTACGTACATATCAACGCAGTAACATAGCTAGATTTGTTTAGTGAGTAATCTGAATATAGGATGACTACGTATATATAAACACAGTAACATAGCTAGATCTGTTTAGTGAGAAATCTGAATATAGGATGACTACATATATATAAACAGTAACATAGCTAGATTTGTGTAGTGAGAAATCTGAATATAGGATGACTACGTACATATAAACGCAGTAACATAGCTAGATTTGTTTAGTGAGTAATCTGAATATAGGATGACTACGTATATATAAACACAGTAACATAGCTAGATCTGTTTAGTGAGAAATCTGAATATAGGATGACTACGTATATATAAACGCAGTAACATAGCTAGATCTGTTTGGTGAGTAATCTGAATATAGGATGACTACGTATATATAAACGGAGTAACATAGCTAGATATGTTTAGTGAGTAATCTGAATATAGGATGACTACGTATATATAAACGCAGTAACATAGCTAGATCTGTTTAGTGAGAAATCTGAATATAAGATGACTACGTATATATAAACGCAGTAACATAGCTAGATCTGTTTAGTGAGAAATCTGAATATAGGATGACTACGTATATATAAACAGTAACATAGCTAGATCTGTTTGGTGAGTAATCTGGATATAGGATGACTACGTATATATAAACGCAGTAACATAGCTAGATCTGTTTAGTGAGAAATCTGAATATAGGATGACTACGTATATATAAACGGAGTAACATAGCTAGATCTGTTTAGTGAGAAATCTGAATATAGGATGACTACGTATATATAAACGCAGTAACATAGCTAGATCTGTTTAGTGAGAAATCTGAATATAGGATGACTGCGTACATGTATATATAAACAGTAACATAGCTAGATATGTTTAGTGAGTAATCTGAATTTAGGATGACTACGTATATATAAACGCAGTAACATAGCTAGATCTGTTTACTGAGAAATCTGAATATAAGATGACTACGTATATATAAACGCAGTAACATAGCTAGATCTGCTTACTGAGAAATCTGAATATAGGATGACTACCACCGTAAGAATGTCACGGCGTCATAAACATGATGACGTCATAATGTTATGTCATCACAGCTCTGAACTTCTAAAGACAATGATGTTTTCAGAGACGATCATATTTCATTTTAAAGTAATGAAAATTGATTTTACATCGACTATAAATAACTTGTATCATTTCTTGAAAAAATCGATATGAGGAGACACCTCAGTGGGATTATCTATTTACATTACAAAATAGAAGAAGTGTCGACGTCATCCTACTCATTAATTCCCATTTGAAAACAATAACAATAAAACTAATATTCTATACATTAATATTCCATATTATAGCCTGTTCAACAAAGTACATGTACGATATAACTAGATCGATAGCATACAAGTTCTTGAAAAAATACATATTGAAAAAGCAGTGGCATTATTTCAAAGATGATGTTCATTAAATCAAGATAAAAGTGTCAGATAATTGTGATCTATTATCAAACGTGGAAATGAATATATACAGATATATGACAGGTTAATCCCTATTGAATTAAGTTGACATTAACATCATCATCCGCTTGACGATAATTGAAATTTTATTAACATTCTATAAGACAAGGGCATCTATACTATACAAATACTCTACTTTACTTGTTGTTATTGCGCTGAATATTATAATGAATGCTGAATGTTTATTCTCTTGGATCAAGTACAATGTAGGCCATAGACCCATGATACAAGATGTGAATAACACATGTGGTACTAAAGAGTTTTTTCCACCTGCATATAGGTTTGATTAAAAAGGTTGGTAACTGCTTAATGGTATGTGAGTTATACACAAGGTCATTCAAGCATTAAATGTGCCTTGTTACCGGCTTTGAATGAAGTCAGCCCATTACATTTTGTAACACTAGCATATATCTTTCAGAGATAGTTCTACAGATATAATTACATAACTAACATCACATGTTCCTTCAATTCTAGGTTCCTTATTATCTCTACAAACTTAAATTCTTGATTGACTAAACAACATCGAAAACCGGCCATGGCATATCTAAACTTAGCACATGTTAACGGAATTAAATATTATACTGTTGAAAAACGTTGTTTACACGTGCTATACTTACGTTTAAGCACTGTCTTTAACAGCTGTATACCTATCTTGCCCACAACATAACATTAGACAATTTCATTGACAAACATAGTAATATAGTAATATACACATGTGCTCCAACACATATAATTAAAGCACACCTATAATTTGTCCAGAACACCAGTAAGAATAACTCTTTTATATGCAATAATATATACAAAGCGTAGCGGCGATAGTCATCTGCTTGGACCTTGATGATTTTCCCCAAGTGAAAGTTTACAAGCCTGCATATGTTTAACCTATATTACAATTCTCCATTACTTTCATGTTTTGTTCAAGGTAGTTCAAAGTTTACATTTGCATCAACCAGTAATACAAGGTAATGCATATTCCGAGATCAAACTGTTCCACACGGAGAGGGTTTCATTCGCAACATCAAGTATCTGATTCTGACTTCAATGAGTAAACTTTATAAAGCAAAGTGCGTTTATTCATTACTTACAGAGCATGGCGTCTACATGGGGAAAACAATAAACTGCATCGATGTAAGGACGTGGATAACGAACGTGAACACGGAGAAACTGACCCGTCACGCTACAACAAATGGGACATAAGTTCAAATATAATCAGATTAAACGGTCACATCTAAAATGTTTACTTCGAAATCTGTTTTCTTGCGATGACATCATAAAATGGCCCCCGAATAAGGAAACGTGTTTATGTTCTAATGCCGTTTAACTATTATTTTATCATTCATTTATGGCATAAACCATGAAACTAAAAGTGAAATGTATTCCACGAAAATGCCTTAAAACTCTAGGAAGAGAATAATTTAACTTTTGTTATAGGGAGAAAGGTTTAACAAATAAGTGAATTATCGTGAGTCCATACATACATAAAAGCTTGCATCAAATGCACCTATTTCTAAATCTGAATCATCTTATAGAAAATACGTATTTAATAATTTAACGCTTCTCAGAGCCACCGCCTACCGAGTTATGACTCGCCGGGATTAAATGTATTCATAGCCGATGCGCTAAAGCTGATGTCAAAGTGACAGAGGACGAACGTAACGCCATTAAATCTATCTTTATTGGCAAAATACACTTTAAATAGTCATAACACACACAACTGATCTTGGTTGCTTAGGTTGGCTGAAAACATCTCTTCCTTAAGTGCGTTGTTCCGGATACTGCTTGAAGAGAAAATATTTAAACCTATAAAACCTGACAGTATTGTCTCTTTGGTGTTTACACTGATGTGCAGGCAGCAACGAAACAAGGAACCTTCAACACCAACAGGTATGTTTACTTCTAATTGAGAAAACGTCATTGGTATTGAACTTTTATTCTTTAAAACGTGTCATATAATAACGGTGCTTGTAACTGACCTTATTGGTGATACATGATTGTGTAAGTATGTCCATATGACAACCCCTAAACAATGGGGAATTACAATTTCAGAGTTACATTTGTAACTTAATTTATTTATTACCTGAAAAAGAAGAAATTCGTTTAATAAATCGGCGAATGAAACAATGTAGTTGTTACTTCCCTGCATGGTCGTTTATACTATTTGTGAAGTTTACTAACTTTCAGTATACCATTTTTTATTCAATGCATTTAAGGTCGTAAAACAAGTATTAAATGGAAACAAACATAACAAATACGGATCTCCCGCTCTGATTTAAAAGACAAGACAACTAAGGAATACATTTCTTTTAAGATAATAGTACTATACAAGCAATTTCCGGCTGCATTTAATGGAAGAAGGGTCCTTATTACAGTGAAAATTTTCGATTTCATTCGTTTCATAATGGGCATTAATCATAACAATCGTGGTACATGTATTGTTACAATATATGTAATGTTCCAGATAAAATATAAAATACTCGTGAAAAGAAACTCACCCACCAAAAAGCATGATATTTTAATCCACGGATGGTAAATACGTACTGAAGAAGTCCACGTCATTTCCCAAGAAGTTAAGTGAGTTGAGTTGAGATTTAACGCCGCTTTCAAGAGTATTTCACTTATATCGCGGCTGCTAGTATTATGGCAGGGAGAAAGCCCGCAACGCCATGTAATTTAAATGAAAATTTTGAAACACTATATGCATGTATATCTGTTTATGTTTCTGAAAAAACACCTTTTAATAAATCGTCGTTTTGGAATCGCATTAACCAGCTGCAGGCGGGATCGTAGAGTGAATTTTGGCTTTATCGCTTGTACATCATACAGCAACGATGGGTCATCGAATTAAAGTCCAAGAAGGTACATTATGTCGATAACATATTTTATTAACATACTTTCTATATTTCTTAACTTCAATTATGTCAAAAACCCGTTTTGAAATAACGATTTCATCACCCCATTTTTGTTTAATCACACATTAAAATAATAGCATCATTTGTTATTATTTGTTTTATTCCTAAAGTCATGTTACATGGATAAATACATGATAATAATATTTTTTATTTCATGATAACAACAGTTTTGTCTAAAAGACAAAAAATAAAGCGTAAAAAGAAGAAAGAAAAAACAACATATCATTCACTCACTCACTCACTCACTCACTCACTCACTCATACACACCCTTGTATTCTCTATAGTATTTACTCATCCGTTACAAGTGTAACATACATTGTCCATGCCATTTTTGATCAAATTCATAAAACTTTTATTTATTCCAGTATCTTATTTTTTCAGTTGAATAATAATAATTTAATTCTTTCTTGAAATTGGATAACATGGGTGTTAATTTCCTCAATTTGCATTTATAAATATAATAATTAGTTAGAAGTAATATTAAGATCAAAAGTGTCATCTGTATGAAATGTGGGTGAAGACCCAAACAGAATCAAACCATATTGAAGATAAATAATACTTGTGTATTCACAGTTCAATTCCAGCCGTTGGGAACATTTTTGCCAAAAGTTTTTAATTTCTCTACATTTCCAAAAAGATGAACAATAGATTCAAGCTCCGCCCCACAGAAAGTGCATAGATTACAACAATTTGCAACAAGCTTCATTTTAATTAAATAGATATTTCCAGGTAAACTTCTGTGAAGCAGCCATCCATCTTAATTACAGTTATAAATTATAAATGGTTTAATACATATACTAATTGATTATTGATCAAAGTATCTTCTTCCCATTTCTCAATTACTTTGAGTATTTCATAGTTGTCAATTAATCGAAAATAATAACTTTAATTTTTTGGTCCTTTTTACACGCAAACATATTCCTAATATTTAAGCACGTGCTGTTCTCTTGTACGATTTCAGATCTGTTTTGCATGCCAATGATTTTACGGTATTTATCAATTGCTTTTAAAATTCCATGAAATTCAAGACAGTTTATCTTCTTGAAAAAGACATGATGACAAAACTGTTCAAGCGTCATAAAATCACCATTCTCATTCAACGAGCAGGAAATATTAACAATGTCATGTCCATTGAATTTTCTACTTTTAAAAGACTTGTTATCAACAATAATGTTTCTATTATATAACAACGGTTCCCTGAGGAAGTCTTCATAAGTGCATGGTTAAGTAGTATGACTATATATGGCCAAAGCTTTTGTTGTATCTCTCCATAAACCATTTTGCATCGTTTCACAAAGTATTAATGGGAATTCACTGCTGAAGGATAGTATATCTAAATAATGAGGACAATCTTGAATGGAAAGAATTTTCCACTTCCTTTCAAATTCAACACAGAGTAGTTTTCTAAGCCATGTTATTTTAACGAATCAACATAATCAAATATATCTATCATTCCAAGCCAGTCTTAAGCTTTATTTTGTCAGGCTTATTATCCCAAAGGAATCGGAATAAAATATTATTTAATGTTTTGAGGAAATCTGTTGGTGGGTTTAGAAGAGTGAGAAAGAGGAAATTGAATTTGGAAATGATAAATGACAAAACATACCAAAGGGTGTTTATGAGATTTAAAATCCCACAACCCGAGGGTTAAACAAGAGGGGCGTGAGTCCCGAGAGTTTATCCCGGGTGCAAGGGTTTTAAATCTCACAAAAACCAGAGGGTTAATGTTTTATCAATCTAACAAACCGATCTAAACCTTAAATCTTATTTTCGGTTATCCTAGTTGATAAGGTGAAAAGCCAAAAGAGTCGTCCGTAAAATATCGCCGTTGGTTTAAGGCTGTAGCTATAAGAAGCAACTCAGCACAGATACCTTGGTATAGTAGTATGATCACTGGGTTTTCAGTATCGAGACGGCCTTTCGACAAGACGATTGTCGATTGGTATTTGAATAAATACATTAGCTATTTCTCAATAAAGTTATATCAGTCATTACACACATTAATTAACTTTCACCGTAAACTTGACCCCTCAGCTTTTAAATATAGACATTTGAAGAGGGGAATTATGAAGATAATTGCCCAGGGCATAGGAACATTATTACAGACAATCCCAAAAAATGCGTTATTATCCCTGGGGAAATACAGTCCCGTGGGATTTATGAAGTATAATGACATTGTGTTAAGCAGTGTAGTGGCGTTACTGGAGGTTTGTAAATATGATAAATAACAAAAAGCACAACAACCATGTTAAGCAGATTCTCATACCATTTACAGGGCTATTTCTATTACATTAAGGATCCAGCTCTCCATATGAAGCTGCTCCTACTCTCTCTAGCATGGATCTCCACTCTACTGCTCACCATCAGCCTCTCCACAGCTTACATCAGCAAGGGGGACCTTCCACAGGAACTTGAAGCTTGCTACAACAGCTTCTCCCACCTCAGTCTGCGGGACGTGGTCGGTCAGAGCGTCTGCTGGGCTTGTGAAGAGCCTGTCATCAGAAGACTCCGGACGAACGGACGATCACGGGGTCCCACAAACACCCCTTCAGCCATTGCTTATGTCAACCGTCTCCTCCGGAAGCTCAGTGACCGCTTGTTCGGAGAATTTGATATCCCAGTTGGTTTTAAATGTATCCGAAGGGAGTACAGGATGCTAAGCGATATTGACAGGAACCGATTTCATCGAGCTATCAACCTCTTGAAGGATGACACGGTGAGTTGTAGAAATCTCACTGTACATGGCCTTGTAGATTCTCTCGTATGTCAGAATAAATATAGGCTGCATCATATCGCATTCATACTAGTTGAATTGGTAAGGCAGATATCTACGAATGATGCAATAATGATATATATCCACTGGTGCCGCATACGAAAAATGCTATACTGATCTATATCCACTGGTGCCGAATACGAATAATGCTATAATGATCTATATCCACTGGTGCCGAATACGAATAATGTTATACTGATCTATATCCACTGGTGCCGAATACGAATAATGCTATACTGATCTATATCCACTGGTGCCGAATACGAATAATGCTGTAACTGATCTATATCCACTGGTGCCGAATACGAATAATGCTATACTGATCTATATCCACTGGTGCCGCATACGAATAATGCTATACTGATCAATATCCACCGGTGCCGCATACGAATAATGCTATACTGATTTATATCCACTGGTGCCGCATACGAATAATACTTTAAATGACTCAGAACCACGTGCCACCACCAAGTAAATTAAAGTTAATGAACGATATTGTCGCCACATTGCTCCTTCTTCGAACTCGTTGATGCATCGTAACGGTAGGACGTCAAAAACAGTTAAAATGCCACTTTCCTATCTCGCCTAGTCAAAGAGATTCAAAAGGACGGTTTTACAAGGCTTGTTAGTTCAGACATGTCTTACTTAGACATGATGGATTAAAATAGTTTGCGATGTTGTTGGGTTTCATATAGATGCATATATTGAAACTGGATGCGATTGGTGTCACGTGTGCCATTCGGAATGTTAGATGTATAATGATGCAAATTAATGTATTCTTTATTTTCAGACGGTTCTACCAAACAAATACGACGCTATTGCACGGCTTCATTTCGGAGACGTTATTTCGAAAGCTCATTTTGGACCGCCGTTCCTCGGCTGGCATCGCCTCTATCTTCTCCTGTATGTGAACCAGGCGTGTCAAAGAAACTTACCCTCTGCGCAAAAATACTATGAAAAACATAGGTTTTAGATTGTTATTTCAATATCTTAAACTCGTTTTCTGTGCAGAGGGTTGGTTTTCGTTGGTAGACCTGTTAACATTTAAACAAGAATACGATTCACCGTATGCTTACATTCTTAGGTACACATCTGAATTAAATATGTTAGTGTTATATTTAATGAATGTAATTATATTTTCTTAGAAAACATTGTAATCGTACGTAATATCATAATTGTAATATGAAAAAAATGAAAAAGACTAAAATATATCATAAAGTACATGTGTAATTTCTACAGATTGGAACTAGCTCTCCAAGAAGTTGACCCCGGTGTTTGTCTCCCCTACTGGGACAGTTCTCTTGACAACGAACTTGATGACCCCAGCTCCTCCTACGTGTTCAGTGACGACTTCCTTGGCGGAGGGAAGGACAACGCCACTGTATCTGATGGCCCGTTTGCTGGATGGGTGACACCATATTTCGGTCCCCTCATCCGTAACATCGGAGCTAACGGGCAACTCTTCAGTGTCACAGCCATCAAGAACATCTTGAAACAGACGAGAACTAGAGATGTAACTCCTCCCATTGCTAAACCCCAGAACGGTATCGAGTTCCATCACAACGCCGTTCACGTGTATATCGGCGGTCAGATGGACGAGCTGGGTTCCGCTGCTCATGATCCTGTCTTCTTCCTTCACCACGCCTTTGTTGATTACGTATGGGAAGCTTTCAGGAACAAACAAAGATCAATTGGCATCGATCCTCAATTTGATTATCCAAAAAATTTTGGTCGTCTCATTCATGCACCTGATAACATAATCGGTATCTACAGTTTGAACATCACATCCAAGCAGAGCTATAGTAACAAGGTGATGGACTCTTATAGGTACGAACCTTCCCCGACATGTAACAGATACCGACCTGACTGTAGATCAAAGTACCTTAGGTGTAATGTAGGCATTGGAAGATGCATACCAGTTGATCCAAAGTATCCAGAACTGCCATTATCAGGTAGAAAGTGTGGCTCCAGAAGAGCTCCAAGGGCTATCCAGAACACCTTCTGCATCGATGGAATCTGCGATATGAACAGATGGGTGTACATTCCTGTCAAAGTTGTATCAATGAGATCTCCGGATCTACAAGACTACAACTCATTTCCTGTAGTCAACGGAACAGTGTCCACAGCTTCGGACATTTATCAACCTTCGGCCTACCAAGAAACGGCCAGGATAGCCAGACCACCGCCGATGAGTTACGACAAGTGTGACCACGGCGCTGGAATGGGTCAGATATTCATCCAATCAAATGGACTCAACTACGACGGTTATTATAAAGAATCTGTGATTGTTGATCAGAGACTTGCAACATCAATTGCTGTCGGATACATAGCTGTTAAAGACCCAGTAAATGGTACAGCCACTGCTTTGTTCCGCGCCTTTGATTCATGTGGACGCATCTGCAACACTGCCTTTAAGGAAATTAGAAGACGACATTTTGAATCTTTCAGTGGTGTTCTTCATATCTCGGATATCCCGGGACTACCGAAGCAGTACAGTAAGACATACGGACAGGCGACACTGGATACATGGGGTTACCATGAGAACCAAGACTGTCCCAGTTTCACGGACGATGGAATTGCGCTCACCTTCTACTGTGATTACAGAGACACCCTGCCATGGACAAGAAAGTCACAGACTCAAGGACGGTCTGGTCAGCAAGGTCAACCTGGACGACAAGGACCTTTCAACCCAGGAACCAGTTTTAACCAACATGATCAGTTTCCTAGAAATCTCAATGGGGATATAATGCAAACCAACAGACAATTCACACATCAACTGGGGGATTTGGGGAACCATCAAACTCCATTCAGACAGCATCCTTCTGGAAATCGTAATGTTAGAAGTGGCCCTACCAATCCAGTTGGAGCACACAGAGGTCAGCAGGGCGGACACTTCAACCATGGAAGGGGTCAACAACATTCAGGTCATGTGGATCAGTCTTCTCATGGTAGGTAAATCTCTTACATTGGATATGTTACGAAATGAGATCTAAATGGATTGTTTTTGACATGTTGGCTTACGATAAATAAACATACATACTTCATAGCATCGAGTTGTTCAACTTTGAATTCTTTAGATTTGTTAAATTGATCGATCACCAACCTCATGAACTGTGATGAAAATGAAAATACGTTATTTATTAGCACATTATTGCTGTTTCTACACATTCATTGGATATGACGTCTACCTACCCAAGCTTGTCATTACCGTGTAATATTATTTAATCGTCGCAATGTATCTCTCCATCTCTAACAAATGTTCTTTTCCCAGTGTGTACAGTGAGTCCCCAGTGCACTATCGGAGTTGGATGTGATGTTGCAGCTGGCCTGTGTGGACGCACCAAGTTCCAGTGTCAAACATCCTGCAACTCCTATGCCGTCTGTGCGTATGCTGGTCATCATCTGGTCAAGACGTGTCCGAACAACTGGGCCTTCAACAGCAGAACTGGCCACTGTGACTCGAGTCAGCATTGTTCGAGACATCCTACCGATAAACATAACCAACAATACGAATTTGCTAATGTTGGAGTATTTTACGTTGTGTAAAAGAGATAGCTGAATCAGCAGATTTCCAAAAGACAGAAAACATTTACAACTTCACTAAAATGTCACTAGATTCGACTTCCCGGCATTTATATTTTAACTAGAGTCATAAATATCCCCATTGGTCAAATGAAGTTTCGAAAAATTAAAGTATTTAGCTTTATCTGAGTTGTTTCATCATTGTGCAAGCTTCATAGGATCAAATTAGACCAATGATACCGAGGATGTGTTGGACATATTAACTCTATTTGTGGGCAAACAAATAAGTCTTCTATTTCAACTCCCACGGGGGCATATAATACATGATGATGTCAGTAGTATTGCTAGATAACATCGCTGATATTTTCTACATCAGGTATTGTCACTTCTTACAGTGTCACCTATTACATAGATATACAGCATTTTGTCCAATGACAGAGTGTCTTTAGTTGGAACTTTAAACCAAACTGCTGGACGAAGGTATTCATATACGTATATTTCGGGTCTAATAAATATTTATGACATATAGTTTCCCATTCCGAAATCATTTAGAACGACCAGCAAAACTGGTTTTCCCTTTTAACATGTACTGATTATTACAAATGATATACATGCGTGTATAGTATGAGATAGATTTACATGTGATTATTTGAAACAAGGGTTCCAATCAAATGCAACCTAATCTTAATTTTTTTCAATTCAGCATATATATATATATATATATATATATATATATATATATATATATATATATATATATATATAATATATATATATATATATACGAAATTGAAATATATATATATATATATATATTGATTTCATTTTCGTAAAGTATATATATATATATATATATATATATATTTCAATTTCGTATATATATATATATATATATATATATATATATATATATATATATATATATTTATATATCAAAAAAGTTGAGGAAGGTCTCACGTGAAGTAAATCTTTTAAAGATAAAATACTTCAGACGACACTTGCTGTAGATATCATTTTAATGATGACTGAATGCGTCACACTGTTGAAAAGACTTGTAAACAAGTCGAAATGCGACGCATCCAGTCATCATTAAAATGATATCTACAGCAAGTGTCGTCTGAAGTATTTTATCTTTATATATATATATATATATATATATATATATATATATATATATATATATATATATATATATATATATATATATATATAAGCAAATTACAAAAACCAAACTGGTTTTGTGTATGTTGGCCTTGTTAGGGAATAGCAGAGTGCTCAACATTTGATAAAATGGAGCTAAATATAATGTAGAAAATAAAGTAGCATCATAACAAACATCCCTGCAGCAATCAACAAACGGTTATCACAAATTTCTTCAAGCGAAGAAATATTCAACAAAGCCATACCACCATACCAGACCGCCCTGAACAACAGTGGCTACAACCCGTCACTTAATCTGGTTCAACCCACCATTTGACTTAACAGTAAAAACCAACGTTGGCTACCAATTCCTCAGTATTCTCAAAACTTCATTCCCAATAACCAAACCCACTCAGCAAATCATTCAACAAAAACACAGTCAAGCTCAGTTACAGCTGCATGCCAAATCTTAAAAACATGATTGACAGCAACAACAAAACAACCTCAGAAACAACAAAGGAAAATGCCGGCGCCGGCGCGTAGCCCAAAAACCTGCCCCCTCAAAGGAAACTGCCTTGCCAAATCAGTAGTTTACCAAGCTAAAGTTTCATCTGACAACACAATTGAAACATATGTTAGCCTAACTGAAACAGAATTTAAAACAAGATTCAACAAACCACAAAACCTCTTTCAACAACCCCAGCAAAAAAACACAGCCACAGAATTAAGCAAATACATTTGGCAACTTAAGGAACAAAACTCAGACTTCAATGTGGAATGGTCAATCATGGGCCATGCCAAACCATACTCTAACACAAGCAAAAGATGCAGCCTTTGCATATTCGAAAAGTTCATCATCATTAGCAAACCTCATATGACAAGCCTAAACAAACGAAATGAATTGGTAAACACATGCAAACAAAACAAAAATTTGTTGGTTAAAAAACAGCCAAAACACGCCCAGAAACTCAGAAAACGATCACCAGAACACAGCAAGCAGCCTTACCTCCAAATTACAGGAGCTTGTATTGTTATGTTATTATTCGATCGATTGTTATGTTTGATAGCTTAATTTAACGAAACATTTATTGGCTTTGACGTGGTATATAATATTAAATGACAATATTATGACAACATTTTGAAATATAACCTCAAACGGACATGGGATGTTGACCTTTACATCCCTTTACTTGTTTAAAGTATAAGGGGCTAGATCGTCAACGGCATATGCTTTTTAATCGCTAGTTTTCAATCAAATGAATACTTTTAGAATGTCAACTTTTGCATTTGAGATAACTATATTTTATATAAGTTTTGATGTATTCACTTTCTCTCATCAATAATTTAAAACATTTAAAACAAAATTCGTAGAAATAGTTCGATATTCAACATCCACTCTTTATCTATCTCTACACGCACTAGTTGTCGTATAGTTATAAACAATGGGCAGTTAAACTAAACTGCATGTTTATTGTACAGTACAGATCATGAGAATTACACATGGATTCTTTGTAAATAGTTCAATGTAATCAAATGGTTTTTTTTTTATATACAGTGACATTCCGATGATCCAGCAAACATATCTGATTTTATTTTTGTAACTAACCTCATTTGTATTCATTCATATGTTATGTCAGTGTCAAATTTTATTGATCGAAAAGAACCCTAAGGCTCAGTGTCCGCAATTTTTATTCATCGAGAAAAGCAGACGGTCATGTTGCCCCAACTGAGAAAAAATAAAAAATATGTTTCCTTAAATAATAAAGAGCCGCATTCAATTATTTGATCAGACTCGCTTTATAGCGTTAAGGGATTGTACTTGCTACATTGAATCTATTTATGCACAGCGTGTTGTGCAATAAAACCTCAGTGTGAACTGAAAACTTGTTTGATTTAAAGAGGCAACGCATCATATCCTGAATAGTTTTCAACACGTGCATCGCACCTTAATTTTTATAGTACACATCTTCAGGCGTGTGTACTGATGAAGGGTGTCACCCGTCCATACCTGACCTCCTGTCGTCAAGTTAACTTGTAGTTTTTCTCAAATAGTTTCTTTATATCTTGTTGATGTGCAAGTAACCTTATACTTACTGTACTTGCACATGTAATTTTAACACTACACTGTAATTAGTTTATTTAAATTATTATATTATTATTATTATTATTATTATTATTATTATTATTATTTTTATTATTATTATTATTATACTTTTCCATTGCTTAATCAAAACGTCACTTTTACATGTCATCATCATTTGAACTTTACTCTGATATCGTCAGTCCTCATTTAAACAAATCAATGTAAAACCTTAAAAGACAAGGTTATACTATTGCGTACATGACCTGAACTTATTATCATCATTGAGGTTAAAGTTTTTATTTGATTGTAGAATTGGTTGAACGTCTCAAATTATTAACTTCACATACTCGACCTATTGCTAAAAGCAGACTAAATAAGCGCATATACATACTAAGTATAACTGAGATGGGGACGACGATATATGATTGAAAGAAATTTACGATAACAGAACGATGTTAATGAAATATACACAAACAAAATATTTAACAACGACTGAACTATTTCAAGATTAGAAGCTTAAAAGATCATTTAATGATTCAATATAGAACAAGTTTTATCAATTTAAAAGAATAAAATAACTGACTAAAAAAACTGACTCCACTCGACCCCAGTATTCCTCTGCACTCTCATAGTAATTATTCAAAACTAATAGAGATTATTCTTTTCTTCGACTATCAATTTTCTTTCTGTTTGATGTTTTATAAACGGAAAACAATCCTCCATCCTACCGACACAAGGGTACGGGGGTATTTTATGTGCACTTCAATTGGTCCTTGCGTAGACACACAGGGTTCGCTGTAGTGTAAACATTTTTCAAACAAAAACAAAAAATAGCCTTCATATTTCATCAATACAAACTACTTTCAAATTTCAAATTGAAGAGATGTACTACTGAGTTTAAACTCTGTCAAAGATATCATGATTGCCATCTTGATCTTCTCCCTATTGTATATTTTGGCTAAAAATGCATTATTCACAATGGTGAAATCGATAGATATTTTAAAATTCGATATAAGGATCAAAGAGAATATTGTGACATTTAAAATGGAATGTAACACCGTTTCAAATACCACTTCATCACTTCTATATGTTCGATCATACATAATAAACTTTTCTATGAACATTGATTTGGTTATGATTTCGTTATAGTGGTGCATTTATCGACGAAGCCCTTGACGACCTCTCAACACTCCTATTTACAAGACTTCCAGTAACGTCACACCACTATAATGCCTATAACATTATACTCAAAAATTCCTATGTGGATGTATTATCTCGAGGATTATCACATAAGCCCCGGAATTCTAACGTAATTTCCCTCTATACCCAGGGCAATTATCTTAATAATGCCACTCTTCAAATATCTGTATTTAATACTGACATGTTAAGTTTAAGATGAAAGTTAGTGTATGTGATGTCTAACTCTATTGGAAAACAACTGTTAATTTAAACATCAATCCCCAAATGTTGTTTGCAATAACCCGTCTCGAAACCGAAACTTCCATACACCTGCACATCAAGCGCAGCGATGTGCTACTACTGTGCTACAGGGACTAGGCTGATGAGTTTGTTTCCTAAGTTACCTTTATATCCTACTGCCTTTCACCAAAAGGGGATATTTTACGGACGACTCCTTTAATTTTTCGCCCTATCAATGAGAATAGATTAAACCTAAAATGTAACCACTGGGTCGGTTTGTAAGCTTGATAAAACATGCCAAAGGGTGTTTATGAGATTTAAAACCCTTACCCTCGGGATAAACACTCGGGGCTTACGCCCCTCGTGTTTATCCTGTGGGTTGCGGGTTTTAAATCTCATAAACACCCTTTGGCATGTTTTATCCTTTACATATGTTGCAATATTTGGAGATAAAGGGGAAATTGATATTCCCTAAATGTTTTGAAAGAATTTATGTTTTTTTTATAAATACTGACTAGACTAAGGTCATGGTGTTAAAAGTGATGTCTCAGAAAAGTGTCTCAGAATGACAAATAGTATATTGGTAACACTAAGCTTGAAACTTACTGAACATATCTGTTAGTCAATCCAGGTATTATAAAATTGATAGACTCTTTTCTTGTACATAGATCCCAGTTTGTAATTTTCTCCTGGATAATTAAAAGCATTATCTTATCTTATCTTATCTTATCTCCTCATCTCATATCTTGGATTAACTTTGTCGAAACATGTTTTCTATATTTTTAAGACTTGTGAACTGTTATCCAAAGAAGCCGAGAAGTTTCTATATCAAATCATATGTGCACCTATAAATCAGTTATTCCATGCAAGACATATATCAACCACAAAAGAAATGTCACCATACAAAATGCAAGATAATTCAAACCAAGAGTAATCAACACAACTTTTACGCAGATATACTATTTCTGAACTAAATTTGAAATTTCAAAACATGAGCTGTTTCTGAACACGTTCGCACGTTTTAAGAAATCGTCGTTGTTTTATAACGTCTTACAGTAAAGATTCGTCAACAACTTACATTAAGGAAGGTAATTTAAGTCATTCATTAATAAAATGTATACATTTTATGAATGTGTAATTTAAATGCCATTTGAAAAAGCGATTTCACACCCCACGCGTTTAACAGACATAAAAATAAAAGTGTGACATTCTGAATTACCGGATACCTCTTGACAAATAATGTTTCTATAACAGGTATTCAAAATCGACATTCTCCGCCAGCAGTATTTTGTTTTTAACAATGTTGAAAATGTGGTGTTTTTTCTTTTGTGGTCACCACAGCCTACATGGCTTACCTCCCCTGAATTTCCGCTTCACCAACTCTTGCGAGATTAATTAAGCGGGGCCTCGGCAATGGGACTAATTGTTGGACATGTTGAGGGTAGCTTTTTAAATAACGGATGAAAACTCCAACAGTACCCATGTCCTATTGTACGGGGCAGAGAAACATTGTTTCGCCATAACATAAAACATGTGCACTACAACTATTGAAAATTTGTCGTAAGAATTGATTGCCGCTCACAAACAAAATTTATTTGAGCTGAATGTGGACATTAACAATGTACGTTAATTATATAAAGCGCGAGTTTTATCGTATCGAATGCAGCCCGATTCCCGTTATTTAAATCGTATGTTTAAACGTTTATGATTCTTGAGATGTTAACTGGACCTCAGTAGTGCGAGAGTTGCTGTTCCAGTATGGTTTGGTTTATGCTTGGTTAAATCAGGATGTAGGTAATAAAGAATTGTTCTTGAACATATTCAAGCAAAGATGTAAATATATTTATTACATAGAATGGTCATCCACTGTGACTACTTCCAAATATTGAAAACATATTTATCCTATAAATTCGATATAATGCCAGGAACGTATGTACAAGTATTACCGTCATTTTATTTGCGTATACATATAGAGCACTGACAAAGTTCGGATGCGGTATTGCTGATTTTAACATACTTTAATATACATATAGAAGATTAAAAGGATTAGCTATAATCATTGCCACATGTCCAAGTTGTCCTAACACGTTGGAACCTCGGTATCATGTATTACAAGAATGACCATTGTACATTAATTTACGAATCAAATATTCACCATGCTATTATTGCACCAACCCAAATCCACATACATTCATAACCCCTTTGAATTAAAACAACGTTTAATTACGCTTAGCCCGGTACTGTGCGAAAATAATGTCTTCACGTTCATTAAAGTTTAATCAATGTCAAGGCTATCCTGTTTAATTTACTTTGAAAACCAATGTACTGTTGGTCTTATGGTCATTCACACAAAAACCCCATCTTTCTAGGTAACCCAAGCCATTGGCAACGTCTCATTACTTCAAAAATCAGTTAGTGGTTCAAAACAAAACAACAGTGGCAATGCTATGGAATCATCAAGACTTTCAAAAGTATAATTATATTTTCATATCCCGTTATATTCATCAAAATTTGAGAATTAATGAACATCGTACATGGACCGATCGCCTGCAAACTGAAACAACTTCTTCTTCGTTTGGTTAGTTGTTCATTTTTTAATCATTAGCTCAGCAAGTTATGTTGTTTCAATTACTTACTTTCTTACTTACTTACGTTCGTTCCTTGTGGAGCATAAGTCAAGCAGTTGTTTGCATCACTTTGTTCTACCCCGGGCTGTTGTTTCAAATAATGAGTGTAATGTTTCTCAATACAATGCTTAATGATGTATCTGGATGGCTGAATAGTGTATCACCAACAGGAACTCAGCATCGCAGGTAAACCACAGTTAAAACACAAACCACTACAATCTATACATGCAAACATGCACCTGAGTACGCTATTGATATGAGTAGATCTCTGTGCTTTAAGTAACGTTTATATATATGGTTTATAGACAAAGAAATATGTGCCAGGTTTTCTCATAATATGTGTTACTATGGGTTGTTGTTTACTTACACTTCACCTACGTTGTTATTCCATAATATTACTCTATGAACACACCCGTTTCGGCGTGTTGCTTTACGAGAAGAAGAAGAAGAAGAAGAAGAAGAAGAAGAAGTGTATCACAGTTTTGTTTCAAACACATCATTATGCGGATGGACAGACTGGATTGCTCCTGGATCCATGACTGCCTGAATGTTAATATCATGACATCCTTGTCTTAATTCACTCAGACACATACAAATATTCCCACATTCTTTAGTAATCCAAACCTATGGAAATCCAGAACTGAATAAAAGTAAATAAAATAAAACGTACGTATGTGACCCAACTGCAGCGTCCATTACTATCTTGCAACATTAAAGGATATAGATGTAATGACATATGGTCAAAATGTCTATTTGACAATTGCTCGATTTAAAATGTCTGAAATTGGTTCATAAATTACCTATATACGGCTTTTTAAGAAACAAGAATGAAAATCTGCGGGGGTGTGATCCCTGAAGCGATGACTCCTGTGACGTCACTGGAGTAATCTCAGCAATCGGCAATAGTCATAATTCAACGTAATTTCGCAACAGTTTAATTTCACTAACAAATCTTCAATAAAACAACTTAAACTTTCCATATATCGAATTTTAGATATCCAACTAGGAAATTCCGCACATGACAATTACACAATGAATGCATAAACATGTGTTTTTGGCGATTTAACACACCTCATAAATGCATCTAGCGGCGGTAATGGCGGCATTGTTAAAATGGGTAAATCAAAATCGTCTTAATAATCAATTGCAAGTGTATATTGTCTCGATTTTATGCTCAATTGATTCCGCCTTATAATGTACGTAGAGGTAATAATCTGCCATTCTTGAGAAAAATGCATTTCACGGGATCTCTAACATGCCATAACATGATGACGACTAATTACATTGTATTAGTTCTCTTAACACTACTGTTAAAGTGTGGTACTTTATTAACAACGTGTTACACTCTGAACATCAGTGCCTGCTATATAGATTTAGGGTAGACTGTCATGTAGACCATTTAACGTAGACCTATTGTCATCACTGAAAAGTAAAGATTCCGACACATTGTTCCTGAATATATTTGTCATCATGTCCCTGGATTACTTGTTTTCAGATGTTCCCTTTCTGATTAATCTTTGTCTTAGCGTTATCGAGTAATACCATTCATAGAGTGGACACATACAGTGGACATACCTCAATGTCTGGGCGCGTGCATTAATTATACATTTTCTTTACAGGTGAGACAAGACACTTCCCGGTTCAAAGGTCAACCAAATCTGTCAAATCATCAAGGTGTAAAAAATTACTTGAAGATGTCTATATATCGTAACACGGAACATGACGGTGAAACTATGTAAACATTCATGTAAGCAATTAGGTCTATTCGCGGAACATTGTATTTGCAACTCAAATCAAACTAGAATGTACTAATTAAACAGACATGAGTTGTGAAGACTTGTATCGTTACGATGGGCGAGTGACTTTAGTTAAAGCCTGCCTCTGTTCACTCAGTAGTACAATTGAATACCTGGTACGGAAATGAAGCCAATGTGAGAGATAACCTTAAAAGTGCCTTAATTGGCAACTAGAAAAAAGGAACGATACCAGTCATTACACTAGGGTAATAATGTGTGTTCGTGAACCATAGCTGTATACTTGGTTTGCAGGCATATACATGTAGATGAACTCGTTCAATGTTTTCATACTGCCTAAATCCCCATATTTCAGATCCATACATAGGTATTGAACATATGTTGGAATCTCACCCAAAGATCTCATATTTCTACAAGCTCCCATTTAAACTTTCAAGCTTCTACTGACGCTTGTTTCGTGTGGTTAGACCATGATAAGCTATTATTTCATTTGATTACTTAACCCATGCGATTGCACAAGTCCCCATAGTTTCTCCCGTTGTACAGAATCAAAGGCCCGTGGTTGTATATTCCTCCCTAACGCCCGCCTGACCCTCGTATATTTTATCCATAACATCAGCCAATTCAAATAGCCTTTTGTTGAAAATATATAAGTGAATAGTTTGCCAAATATACTGAGTATGGTTATTCCACGGTAATTATTAGTATCATTCGGATCACCCTGTTTAAAGATTGGCACAAGGAAACCTATTGACCAAGATTCGGGGAAGTTTCCTGTGTCGCCGATGATGTTGAATATAAGCTCAAGATATGAAAGTAAAAGATCAGATAAATGTTCAAATAATTCCGGTAGGGTGTTGTCTATAACTGGTGGTTTATTACACTTTAGTTGCTGTGTACTGTTTAAGATTGCATCCCTAGTTATTGGGCATCCAGTATACCATAGGCAATATCTGACCAGTGTACAGTGATTCTTGCCAATTTTAGCTTTTAGACCTACTATGTTTACATTTCCTGTCACCAATAATATTTTCAGAATGAGAATGTAACTGCAAATATATACCTACGTCTTTTAATCAAAACATTTCACGATGAGGTTGTCGCGCTAACGATATAGGAGAGGCAATCAACGATGAGCCTGCCCCATTAAAAGGAGGGTTCTATCGGGGTATTTTTGTGGAAACGAAATTCGAGAGGATATCCCTGTTTACACATTTATGCTATTAATATATGATTAAAGCACAGTCAAATTGAAAGATATTAATGAAGTTAATACTTTGACGACTTTACATTTCACAACTTGATAAAGACGAACGCACATTTGTTGAAAAATCAAAACAATGAGAATTGAAGCCATTCATCAGCGCTGCGAGTTTGGAAAACTTCGCTACGGCCTCACAGCATATTGTTTATTAGTTTTATGATACATTATGTGTAACTATGTGAATATTCGATCAGTGAATATGTTTTATTATTACAAAAACATTAAATTGGGTTAAATATAGCGTGTTTTCATTTCACGAAATGTCAAGAATCCAAGATGGCGGATGCTGCCGATAGATCGTTGATAGAACTTTCCCTTTAAGGATACAAGGGAGACAATTCTCGATGAGCCTGCCCCATTAACGATACAAGGGAGACAATCTTCGATGAGCCTGCCCCTTTCACGATACAAGGGAGACAATTCTCGATTAGCCTGTCCCATTAACTATACAAGGGAGACAATCCTCGAAATACTTTACCCCATAATGATACAAGTGAGTCAATCCTCGATGAGCCTGTCCCATTAACGATACAAGGGAGACAATCATTGATGAGTCAGCCCCATTAACGATACAAGGGAGACAATCCTCGATGAGCCTGTCCCATTAACGATACAAGGGAGACAATCATTGATGAGCCTGTCCCATTAACGATACAAGTGAGACAATCCTCGATGAGCCTGTCCCATTAACGATACAAGGGAGACAATCTTCGATGAGCCTGTCCCATTAACGATACAAGGGAGACAATCCTCGATTAGTTTGCCCCATTAACGATACAAGGGAGACAATCCTCGATGAGCCTGTCCAATTAACGATACAAGGCAGACAATCCTCGATGAGCCTGTCCCATTAACGATACAAGGGAGACAATCCTCGATGAGCCTGTCCCATTAACTATACAAGGGAGACAATCCTCGATGAGCCTGTCCAATTAACGATACAAGGGAGACAATCCTCGATTAGTTTGCCCCATTAACGATACAAGGGAGACAATCCTCGATGAGCCTGTCCAATTAACGATACAAGGCAGACAATCCTCGATGAGCCTGTCCCATTAACGATACAAGGGAGACAATCCTCGATGAGCCTGTCCAATTAACGATACAAGGGAGACAATCCTCGATGAGCCTGTTCCATTAACGATACAAGGGAGACAATCCTCGATGAGCCTGTCCCATTAACGATACAAGGGAGACAATCTTCGATGAGCCTGTCCCATTAACGATACAAGGGAGACAATCCTCGATTAGTTTGCCCCATTAACGATACAAGTGAGACGATCCTCGATGAGCCTGTCCCATTAACGATACAAGTGAGACAATCTTCGATGAGCCTGTCCCATTACCATACAAGGGAGACAATCCTCGATTAGTTTGCCCCATTAACGATACAAGGGAGACAATCCTCGATGAGCCTGTCCCATTAACGATACAAGTGAGACAATCTTCGATGAGCCTGTCCCATTAATGATACAAGGGAGACAATCCTCGATTAGTTTGCCCCATTAACGATACAAGGGAGACAATCCTCGAAGAGCCTGTCCCATTAACGATACAAGGCAGACAATCTTCGATGAGCCTGTCCCATTAACGATACAAGGGAGACAATCCTCGATGAGCCTGTCCAATTAACGATACAAGGGAGACAATCCTCGATGAGCCTGTCCAATTAACGATACAAGGGAGACAATCTTCGATGAGCCTGTCCCATTAACGATACAAGGGAGACAATCCTCGATTAGTTTGCCCCATTAACGATACAAGGGAGACAATCCTCGATGAGCCTGTCCAATTAACGATACAAGGGAGACAATCTTCGATGAGCCTGTCCAATTAACGATACAAGGGAGACAATCCTCGATGAGCCTGTCCAATTAACGATACAAGGGAGACAATCCTCGATGAGCCTATTCCATTAACGATACAAGGGAGACAATCTTCGATGAGCCTGTCCCATAAACGATACAAGGGAGACAATCCTCGATGAGCCTGTCCAATTAACGATACAAGGGAGACAATCTTCGATGAGCCTGTCCCATTAACGATACAAGGGAGACAATCCTCGATTAGTTTGCCCCATTAACGATACAAGGGAGACAATCCTCGATGAGCCTGTCCAATTAACGATACAAGGGAGACAATCTTCGATGAGCCTGTCCAATTAACGATACAAGGGAGACAATCCTCGATGAGCCTGTCCAATTAACGATACAAGGGAGACAATCCTCGATGAGCCTATTCCATTAACGATACAAGGGAGACAATCTTCGATGAGCCTGTCCCATAAACGATACAAGGGAGACAATCTTCGATGAGCCTGTCCCATTAACGATACAAGTGAGACAATCTTCGATGAGCCTGTCCCATTAACGATACAAGGCAGACAATCCTCGATGAGCCTGTTCCATTAACGATACAAGGGAGACAATCTTCGATGAGCCTGTCCCATTAACGATACAAGGGAGACAATCCTCGATGAGCCTGTCCCATTAACGATACAAGTGAGACAATCCTCGATGAGCCTGTCCCATTAACGATACAAGTGAGACAATTCTCGATGAGCCTGTTCCATTAACGATACAAGGGAGACAATTCTCGATGAGCCTGTCCCATTAACGATACAAGGGAGACAATTCTCGATGAGCCTGTCCTTTTAAGGATACAAGTGAGACAATCCTCGATGAGCCCGTCCCATTAACGATACAAGGGAGACAATCTTCGATGAGCCTGTCCCATTAACGATACAAGGGAGACAATTCTCGATGAGCCTGTCCTTTTAAGGATACAAGTGAGACAATCCTCGATGAGCCCGTCCCATTAACGATACAAGGGAGACAATCTTCGATGAGCCTGTCCCATTAACGATACAAGGGAGACAATCCTCGATGAGTTTGCCCCTTTAACGATACAAGGGAGACAATCCTCGATGAGCCTGCCCCATTAACGACACAAGGGAGACAATTCTCGATGAGCCTGTCCCATTAACGATACAAGGGAGACAATTCTCGATGAGCCCGTCCCATTAACGATACAAGTGAGACAATTCTCGATGAGCCCGTCCCATTAACGATACAAGGGAGACAGTTCTCGTTGAGCCTGTCCAATTAACGACACAAGGGAGACAGTTCTCGATGAGCCCGTCCCATTAACGATACAAGGGAGACAATCCTCGATGAGCCCGTCCCATTAACGATACAAGGGAGACAATTCTCGATGAGCCCGTCCCATTAACGATACAAGGGAGACAATTCTCGATGAGCCCGTCCCATTAACGATACAAGTGAGACAATTCTCGAAGAGCCCGTCCCATTAACGATACAAGGGAGACAGTTCTCGATGAGCCTGTCCAATTAACGATACAAGGGAGACAGTTCTCGATGAGCCTGTCCAATTAACGATACAAGGGAGACAATTCTCGATGAGCCTGCCCCATTTACGATACAAGGCAGACAATCCTCGATGAGCCTGCCCCATTAACGATACAAGGGAGACAATCCGATGGGACTGCACAATATTTACATTTAACCACATTTTAGTAATAAATTTCCATTTAACCACCTTTAGTAAGTTATTTCGAGTTCATCACCTTTTAGAAAGATATTCACACTTAACCACCGTTTAGTAAATCATTAACATTTAGCCACCTTTGACATAACGTATATATTTAAGCTCCTTACAGTAAAACAGTTACTTAATCAATGTAAATGATTTGTAACCTTCTTAAATAGATTAAATGACATTTGTGTAATCCTCATGGACATATGTCAAAATGTGCTTGGCTGGAAATCAACGGACAAAATGCCCGATATTTTCTGAAATAATCTGTTGACCCAGCTGTCATGCCATACAACAGTAGATATAGCCCGGGGCAAAAGAGGAGTCAGGAAGTCAGATTAATGCCATACGTCACCACAATTACACTCAGCGCTGTGTGTTGCAATGTAGATGTACGTCACTCTAGCCACAAGGAAATAGACATGGAAATATTGAAGATATGTCTGATTTCAAAGCATTATCAATCACAGTGTCTATTAAGTTCATTTTATCGACGTCAAAGACATATATCAATGTAAGATTAAAAAATACGAGAAAGAGTTTTTCCATGGTAATCAGCCAAGCGTCAAACTTGTGGTAGTTAAGATTGATTGTGCAATTACATGTTGTTTTTTTTAAATCTTGATGACAAAAAAGATGAATAAGATGTACTGGGCTTTTATTTCAGAGAAGTAAAATCTGCCGATGGACTGAACTCAGTCTCTCCCAGTGTTTTGACACGGTCTGCTGGACGCTGAAGGTCGACCTACGAGCACCTGCATAATTCGACCGATTAGTACTCCTAAATATTACAAAATGCGACCGATTATCGTACTTGGTAAGGGGAATAATTGTGGAAATCATTTGTCATACATTCAACAATGACATTTTAAATCCTTGTTTTTTGTTCGTTTATTTTATCGTCGAATGCAGGATTGAACATTTTTTTGCGATAGGAGATTTACCACGTCAGAACCAAACTAAACATGCGTAAATCAGCTTTTGTGGTTTCCATCATGTTTTACTTCTACGCAATTTAATCTGTGTATCTGTTTGGGAAATGATTTTTTTCTGGACCTATGTTTTGAACAGTAATACTGCAGTTGCCGATCCAGACAGGAGAGTGTGTGCCGTTCGTAAGTCGCTTTAAAAAGTTACACACGACTAGATCATCGAATTTAGACATTGTAACAAAAGTGTTGCACCCCCACTTGGCTGATAAGAAAGCAGACTGTGTGATATGACAGAAGCAATATCAGCCAGTTTAATCAAGCAAATTTTATTCAGATAACGTATCAATATTAATATTCTCATTAGAACAATTCTACTGTTTTGGTGTCCAGGAACAGTCAATAAAAGTCAATATTAATTCGTTGTTGTTATGTGAGTAATTCCATCAGGTGAACTGACGAAGTTTTAGCAATTGCCTTTTAACAAAAAGTCACCAGGTAAAGCAGTATGATACTTCAAATTAATTTTTTAAGGAAAAAGACAAATTTGAAATACGTTGCATAGTAACGAAATCCTGTCTGTATTACTGTAATGAAATAACACTTGTTTTATTGACGAAATCCTGTCTGTATTACTGTAATGAAATAAGAATTGTTTTATTAACGAAATGAACTCATAAAGATCTTAGATTAAATCTAAAATCATTTGATGATAGCCTTTTTCTCACCAATTGTCAATAATTGCTGAAAAGGGGACGAAAATCCAAGAATCAGTTACTTTCATATTTTGTATGATAAAAGACGTTTTGATGTGTGAAAGTCAACGTGATAACAACATTTTTAATTTGTTTATCGCGTAGTTTCAACTGAGGAACAATAGTTACTGGTAAACTAGTGTAATAGAATATGATATCTTCCTGTCGTATACGTGTTGAATTTTATCAATATATCCTAACATTGCCATAACATTTCATTTGAGGGAAGGAATGTAGTGTGGAATACTAATTTACTATGTATATACTGGACTACTGCTTCTATTTCTCTCTTACACTATTTCAAGTGACGTGATCGCATCCTTACTATGCTTGTTTGACAACTTAAACATACTGAATTCAAGCGGCACTGTGTTTTTATCTTTTTGTGATTCTAACGTAGATTTGATAGCAAATTTTATTACTCGCCCGTGTAAGATACTGCAGTGTAATATTTATACTGCAGTATTAAACTAGTGTAAAACCGCCTCACGTATGACGTCACAATAATTCGAGGTTATGACGTCACAATGGGAGTAACGTCGTCACAGTGGTATCGAACTTGCGGGAATCATAGTTTCAGAGCTATGTCGGTTATTTCGCTGGATTATAGGTGGGCGAGTAAACAGAATACTGAACTTCCTTCTATTTAACACCATTTTTATTAAACTCGTGAATGATTGGTATCAAACTCCCTTACGCTCGTTTTATACAAAATCATTAACTCGTTTAATGAAAATGGTATTAAATAGAAGGTCGTTTAGTATCCTCTATATATCAGCGGCTCATCGCGGCGGTGCAGTCAGTGTGCCAGTCTTGTCTTGTTGCGTCAATCGATCCTTATTCATGTATGATTATTCGTGAATAAAATATGTTCATAAATCAAACAAAGTAGCCATATTACTAGTATTTGACAGTCAATGAGCGACAGGCATTTTTATTTCAATGTTTTGTTTCCTTGTAAAAGGAAAGAACTTTGATACACACTGTCATTGGTGAAATAATGCCGACGATGAAGAGGAATTTGGTTGATAAATTACGTTTAATGAACAATTTACTAAAAACAATTTATCGAATTTGATGGAGAAAATTTTACTTTTTATTTTAATTGGAAATGTAAATTTTGAAATAAATGATACAAACTAATAGCCGTGATGTTATACGTCGCTTGTGTCTTACGAGACGTACACCATTACAGCAAGTTTCCACTAGACTGTATATGATACTGGGGAAAACAAGGATTTGATGACAAAATATAGCAATTTTGGCATAATCACTATTAAGTCTAGAATTTAGCTGTCATAACTATGGATAGATCACCAGCATTCATACTTAACATAAATATGTCATTATGGACACTCAATGTGATAAATTCATCTCATCGACAATTGTTTTAGATACTGGACATTTTTATGTCATTTAAAACATTAAGATTTTTACTTCTACGTGTATCAATATGTACCATCAATACAGTACGTACATTTACACATCCCTTTAATATTTCATATGCATTGTGTTAGCTGAAACAGGTTAGTCTACACTGTAGTCTTTAGATATATAATAAATAAGCCATTTTTGTATCTTAATATGTCAATACACGCACTCCATGTGCACCAATGTAAAATGTAAAAATACCCATTGAACATTAGAGTGATGAAATAAAGGATTCGAATACCGGTTAGACTAGATTTTAGCTTTCCCAAATGTGGGCAGATCACCGACATGACAATATTAGCATGAATACATAATTTCTAAAAACCCAATTGATGCATGCAACAGGGTTCGTCATATCGAAGTATTTTTGCTTGAGGTCATTTGAATTTGTTGCTGTATAACAAACGCCTCCTCATTGCAGTCAGTTGATAACAACAGGAAGCTTGTTGCATATATATATATATGTTCAATATGTACTCTGTGCAGGTTCCTGGCGATCCGCTGGAGGCTGTCTCAACTGACGCGCAAGATGATTACGATAAGTTCAATGGGGTTGGCCAGGTTCTATTCGGGCGGTGTGAGATCTTGCGTTATCATGTTGCAAAAAAAATCATCCAGGCTGTTGTAGGATAAAGGCACAACAACAGGTCTTAACCTGGGTCTCATACTGTATTGTGTCCTTGGGCAACGCACTTCATCCACAATGCACTCAGTCCACCCAGCTGTTTAAATGAGTACCTGAAGACGGGAAGAACGGAGCTTAGCAGCAGCACCGAAATTAAATTCCTTCAGGGTATAATTTTGTGGCGCTTAGAACATGCCAAGCATTGATTTAGCGCAGTATATATATATATGCATTTATTATAATTCTACTCTGTATTGCAGGTTGTTAAGTTTTCAACAGAACTCCTGTAATGCAGTATGATGCCAGTCGCGTTCCCTTTCGAAGAAAATTCGAACAGTGTTATCGTTCTTGAGAAGACAGATAGATCTTTTATCTGTAAAGAGCACACGCTCACACAGGCATTGCCCCGCCGGTGTAGTCGGGTAGAGACCAGTCAACGATAATGTCGGTAGGCTCGAATTCCAGCCTCAGCCTCAGTGCTGTCCCGCCCTTGACGTCGTCGTCACGAATCTGTTCCGCAGATTGATCTGCCGGATGTAGCGGTTTTCAGGCGGTGTTGTCCCTCTCGGTCTTTCTTTACAAGTTTGGGTCTATCCTGTCTGCTGGTTGCAATTGCAGGTTCTTGCCAGATGGCGTTGAGAATACTCAAAGAAATTCCATTATTGTATATATATATTAGGTTCTTTATCTGCAATTTTAAATACACATACAAACATTCCAATATTGTTGATATTGGGTTTTTTTCAACTTCAATATCAATTCACATAAAGAAAATCGATTATTGATCATATTGTGTTCTTCAATTTCCATGAATAAATTCCATTAATGCTAATATTGTATTTTTAACTTCAATGTGAAATACATATAAAGAAATTCAAACATTGTTCACATTGTTTTCATCAACTTCAATATTAAATCCACACAAAGAAATTCCATCATTGTTCATATTGTGTTCTTCAACTTCAATGTGGTATTCATATAAATAAATTCCATTGTTGTAATTCATATTGTGTTCTTCAACCTCCATAAATAAATTCTATTATTGTTCATATTGTATTCTTCAACTTCATTGTTGCATCCGCATAAATATATATATTGCATTATTGTTCATAACGTGTTCTTCAACTTCCGTAAATAAATTCCACCATTGTTCATGCTGTGTTCTTCAACTTCATTGTTGCATCCGCATAAATATATTCCATTATTGTTCATAACGTGTTCTTCATCTTTCATAAATAAATTCCACCATTGTCCATGCTGTGTTCTTCAACTTCATTGTGGCATCCGCATAAATAAATTCCATCATTTTTTCATGTTGTGTTTTTCAACTTCAATGTGCAATCAATATAAAGAAATGCCACTATTATTCTTATAGAGGTCTTAAATTTCAATATGAAATCCACATAATTATAAAGAAATGCCACTTTTGCCTAAAGTAAACTGAGGTGCAAAAGAAAGTATATCACTCAGTTCTTTTCCATTAATTCAATATTTTAAAGAAATTAGATGCATTTGATTATGGCACGATACAATAACACCTTTCGGCAGTAGTTTGAATGACTTAATGAGTGACTGTTTTATTTTTTAACTTAAATATCATTATTTAAAGTAGACGAGGGTAAGAAAATGCGTAGAGGTATTCTTTGACTGATTTAATGTTTTGGACTAATTTGCCAAACTAGTCAGTTTTTGAATACGACGTCGAAAACTCGAGATATGTGACTTTGAAAATTATACATATGATAAATACAACTGAGTGATATACTTTCTTTTGCACCTCAGTTTATGAGAATGGGATCTTTCAGAGAATAGAACATTATGATATTGTTAGAACTGAATAATAATAATAAACTAGGTATTTGTATAGCGCAACATATCCAGTAAGTCCTGCTCATGTGCGCTCAGTCATATGCTCTTCTGAAGAGAATCTGAAGATCTAGAGTGTTAGATCTTCAAGTTTTCTTATATCTTCAGGGAGTTGGTTCCACAGAACGGCACCAGCTTTGTTGAAGGTTCTGTCCCCGTATGTTGCTGTTCGGGTGGAGGGAACTGACAGGAGTTTTTGACTGGCTGATCTTAACATCCACTCAGGCTTGTGTATGTTCACTAACTCCTGGAGATAGATTGGTGAATGTCCCATGACTGATTTGAAGACAAACACAAGAAGCTTGAAAGTGATTCTCTCTCTAACAGGAAGCCAGTGTAAGCTCCTCAGGACCGGTGTTATGTGCACATGCATCTGTGTGCGTGTTATCAGTCTTGCTGCAGTATTCTGGACCCTCTGTAGTTTGTCCAGCTGCTGCTGCTGGATTCCAAACAATAAACTGTTACAATAGTCCAGTCGGGAACTGACGTAGGCTTGAACGAGACACTTGACTGCAGGTGTGTATATGTACCTGCTGATCTGTCGGATTTGCCTTAGATGAAAGTAAGCTGTTCTACAGATGTTGCTGATATGTTTGTTCAGTGACAGAGTCGAGTCGAAAATGAATGTGATATCCACATCAAGAAATACCACTATAATATTTATATACTATTCTTCAACTTCAGTGTGCTATCCCACAAAGGAAATAACACTGTGTTTCGAGTACTGTGCTTTTTTATGTTGTGCTATGCTCATCCCCAAAGATCATCTACAAAGTGGGAGGGGATGAGTGCTATCTGTCCGTCTGTCTGTCTGTCCGTCTGTCTGTCACTGTTATTGTTTATATCTCTTTGCAGTTTGGTAGTCAGTCACTTTGTATGAAGTAAGTGATAAACTGTAAAGTGGTTACATTTAAAGGGACAGCAGCACGCTTTTTCGCTCAAATTAGTTGATGAAATGTATTTGAAAAGTAATGTCACTAAAAGTAAAACACCCTTCTCTCTTCGGAAAATCAAGTTAAAAAATGAGTGTACATGGTTCCGTAAGGCCATGGGAATCGTTTTTGTCATTCGGAATAATAAATTGTGTTCACAATAAAATGGCCGCCATGCAATGTTTGCTTTATACGCAACTCCGTTATTACCACTACGGATAATTGGTTTGTGTAATAAGATGCTTTACCCTCTAAAGTAAATATAAATGACATAAACTATCATTGTAAATGGGAAATTTGAAAAAATAAAATTTTAAAAAAACGTGCTTCTGCCCCTTTAAGGACCAAATACTATAAAAGTATTGTACTTCATTGCAGGATTCAAACAAACAACCAAAGCAACGAAATCTCAACTACACATCCAACCAGCCACCGCAAACTCAAAAACGAGGTAACATATCTGTGACTGTGTCAACTGTTGAAATTGTTGAAGCTTGGAAGTGTTGATTGGTCTCATTTAATATTTGTGCGTTAACTCTAGTCATTGTTTAACGACTCATCTTCAATCATCTATAAATCAACTCATGGATATATCCCCTCATATTTGCTTCTCTTATAAAATAAATCACTTGCTTGACAACGACATTAGCCTCTACATTTTGTATCTGTATCAAGAAAATAAAGAAGTCGTATATCCATAAACTTGTTTTCATGCTTCTTGTTTCAGTTTAGGGAAACGTCTCTAAAGTTTATTTGAATTGAACTTCACAGAAATATCGCTATGTAGGTATCATTGGTCAGATAATTCAGACGATGAACTCGTGAGCGAAGAGACAAAGCAACGGTCATTGTTGTCTAGGTGTAACTTAACAATGGAAAATATTTCCGTATTGTTCAGTGATTTCTACTATGACAGATAGAATATACTAAACGGTTTTCCATTAAATACTAGTTTTATTAAACGAGTTAATGGTTTGGTGTAAGACGAGCGAAAGCGAGTTTCCTACCAAGTCATTCTCGAGTTTAATATAAATGGTAGTTCAATGGCCTGTACTGAGAATTCATGAAATTTTATGTTAACATCATAAACTCTTCATTAGGCATCAAGTTGAAGAGTCTACTATCTTACATAGGTTGGACGAACCCAATACACAAACCACTCATGCGGGGATATGTTTGATAGCAGTGTAGGCAAACTGGGATGTAGGCACGTTGGGAACATGCCAGTATCACTTGCCCAAATTAACCAAGCGAAATTGCCGACAATGTGCTGAAGCTAACACTCGCGAGTCATGTACCATTGTGATGGCGGTACGACCATTGTGACGTCACATCTGTTTGCTATTGTGACATCATATTTTGGGGGGGGGGGGGGGGTTGTCTAGCTCAATATTGCCATATAAATATTACACTGCAGTATCTTCCACTGGCGAGTAATAATATTAAATACTACACTAAATCAAACAGTTAAGGAAATGTACATGATTCCAAACAGTAAACATGTATCAGAAGTAATAAGACGATCAATGGTTCTATTCAAAGGTCTATACAGCCACACAAAAGTCATCTTTAAAAAATAAATGCCTTTGGATATATGACAACGATTTGTATTCTTTTAATTCACAATAGGGAAATATAGGTATTGATAAGATCTTAATTATGCAAATGAGGAACAGGGCGGTAGAAAACTACACTGTACCACCTTGTGTTGTGTACATCCTCCTCCATTCTTGGAGGCATTCAGATAAATCAGTATATCTCTTTCGTGTGACTTCCGTGTCTTATTATGAGCTTTGTATGTGTTTTTTCTGTTAACTAAAGGTCAACTATTAGTTAGATCTGTTCATGTACAAGTTCTTGTCAATGAGCTAAATCTTTGATTTGCGAAAATTTGTATTATTGTTAAGATTAAGGTAAAAGATTGCGATGGTGAAGGAGCGAAGCTATGTTTACTTCGCTACTTAGCAACATTGCACGGGTCGGTCGCACGAATGGGCGAATGGGGAAAACACAAATTTGAAAGGATTTAGTGAATCATTAGAAGGGCTTGTCCAGGCCAGTATCGACGTTCTGCAATACATTGACAACTAGGGTGTGTGATAGATATCAAATGTTGTTAACCAAGTCTATCCTATTAAAAAGTAAATTACGAAATGTTACCAAAATAAAATAAAAATCAACAAAATGTCTAAATTTAAATCTAGCTGAAATAATATACTTATGTAAAAGGAGAGTTCTTCTACTTGGTATCTATATTTGAACATGTGGGAGTGCATAGCTAGGATCGGTAACTGCAACGCCTTTCATTGTGAATGTCTTCATAGTCAAACACAAACGTTGTCAGTTGCGTTTGCTTGGTATAACGTCTCAAGTGTACATGGGATGGGTTTAGACACTCTAATGACTGCATATCTCTACGCATCAATCCATAGGATATTGTAAATACACTAACATGCTATTGAAAGTAGATAAAGAACTTAATAAATATTAAAAACATACGACTAACATTTAAAAATAGGTTCAAACAGATAACATGAATATGGGTAATAACAGCGAATATAATAATCGGAATAATGAAAATATGAAGTTCGCTTGTTATAAGGTGACCTGATTGAACTGTTTGAGAGGCATTCTAGCATTTGGTATTACATATGTATTAAGTAAAGAAGTGATCCCCAAAATAATCTCAAGAGCTTTATTGTTTTTTTACAACCTGTAACAATTTATGGTATTAAATAAAGAAGTTGATCCCCAAAATAATCTCAAGATCTTTATTGTATTTTACAACCTGTAACTTCCTTGTCCATGTATTTCAGCCATAATTCATCAAAGGTGTGTGTTCGTTATCAACTAGATAACACGATAGACACGCATCCTAAATCTATCCCATATACACACGTCAGAGGCTCCTTTTTCATTTCGTATTTCTTGAAAATTTGGAGAGAAAAAAAATCATTTCAGAGGCTAAATTGTAGTATAAGGAGGTCAGGACAAAGGAACTGAGACTTGGTATCACTGGTGTGTTATAAAGAAGTAATCACATTTACACTTCGTATACTCTGCCTCACTCGCGCCACCTACAAAGCATACGCTCGACATAAGTAGGGGAATTATTTTCCTGCAGATCCGGGAAATACCGCCCCTAATTAGCATACGCCGGACACATTTAAATGTGTCATCACAGCCTCCCTGGTTGCTTCGCATATCATATTTACTCACTTTTCAAATTTTTTCATTGCTCACGTTATTTTTGGATATTTTTTATGTAATCAACATTTAATTTGCCGTTCCTCGTTATATCCTTGTTGCGTGAGAAGCGACATAAATTACATATGCGCATTTATATATTACAACACACACCACGTCACGTGTCGTCGCGTGAAGGAAATAAGAAATCCAAATGAAACGATTGGCGACTGGCATGAGACCTGACATTATATAAGGCCCATGTAAATTAACAATCCAGTACAGGTGCCATCGACTCAGGTCCCTCGTCTATCTTCCACAATGGCGAGCACTAGCTACACACTGTACGTTAAAGCCACAGTACTACTCGTGGTGTACCACGCTCATCTCAGCAGTTCCTCGGTAACCAGAGATGAGCTCCCGTACGAACTCCAGGACTGTTACAACAGCTACTCGGGGGTCAGTCTGGATCACGTGGTTGGTCAGAGCCTCTGCTGGTCTTGCGAGGCACCCGATATTAGGAGACTCCGGACGAGCAAGCAACCGTCCAGTATGACGTCATCAGGGCTCAGATATGTGAATGATCTCGTCTATATTGCCGAGAGTCGATACAGACGAAGGGGTAAGCGACAGGCGGGGGGACGATGTGTGAGAAAAGAGTACCGGGCAATGACCGACAGAGAGAGGGAAAACTTCCATAGAGCCATCAACGCCCTCAAGAACAACAATGTAAGATATGTTTAACAAATATTTACTAGGGTCAGCAAAAATCAAATTGAAAATCGGAAGTGGTTAAATTATTTAAATCATTAAGGTTGTGGTCGATCAAATACGTATTTACCGAAATGATGTGAGTGAAGAAAATGACGAACAGTTCTTTATTCTGTGGGCGGCGACGTTTCTACACGATTTCTAATATAGTTTGAAAAAAAATCATATTTACATGTATTCAATTGAAAGGATTGGGCACATGTTATCCAACTTAGTGAAACCCTCTCCTAATCAAGTAAATGAATTAACTAATGGATATTGTGTATAAAACATAAGTATATTTTATTTTAGTTGAAATTGCCGTAACGGTTATATATAATTCCTATGCATACCTGTAGAGACAGATTAGCAAAATGGTTCAAACGTGCGTTATTGAAAATAGTAATATGATTTTAGACGTTACATCTAGTAGCAGTACATATAGTCTAACATTGTATATGCAAACCATATCGAAATTAAAGTACATAATTTAATGTAATATGGACTTGCACTATCATTCCCTTGAATAGAAAAGAAGTCCGAACAAATCATCAATTTGAGATTTAACGTATCTCTAATATGCGATCCATGTTATTGATTCGTATCTTTCCGCCTGTAAACTCCTTTAGTTATATATGTTTTTATTTATGTGAACGATTCTTCTCGAATATGTGTTGCTCGCTTCTGCTAAAGTATTCTGGCCTTCCTTCTTCCAGAACAGGTACGACATCCTGGCCGGCCTCCACACCGGGGATGCTATCAGACCTGCGCACAGAGGTCCTAACTTCCTGGGCTGGCACCGCGTCTACCTTCTCCTGTAAGAAACTGGACAGTTTATCTTAACATTAGATTTACATTAAGTAGTGAAGAGTGATACACTGTGTAGATTTACATTAAGTAGTGAAGAGTGATACACTGTGTAGATTAACATAAAGTAGTGAAGAGTGATACACTATATAGATTTACATTAAGTAGTGAAGAGTGATACACTGTGTAGATTTACATTAAGTAGTGAAGAGTGATACACTATATAGATTTACATTAAGTAGTGAAGAGTGATACACTGTGTAGATTTACATAAAGTAGTGAAGAGTGATACACTATATAGATTTACATTAAGTAGTGAAGAGTGATACACTATATAGATTTACATAAAGTAGTGAAGAGTGATACACTGTATAGATTTACATCAAGTAGTGAAGAGTGATACACTATATAGATTTACATTAAGTAGTGAAGAGTGATACACTATATAGATTTACATTAAGTAGTGAAGAGTGATACACTATATAGATTTACATTAAGTAGTGAAGAGTGATACACTGTGTAGATTTACATTAAGTAGTGAAGAGTGATACACTGTATAGATTTACATCAAGTAGTGAAGAGTGATACACTGTATAGATTTACATCAAGTAGTGAAGAGTGATACATTATATAGATTACATTAAGTAGTGAAGAGTGATACACTATATAGATTTACATTAAGTAGTGAAGAGTGATACACTATATAGATTTACATTAAGTAGTGAAGAGTGATACACTGTATAGATTTACATCAAGTAGTGAAGAGTGATACACTGTGTAGATTTACATAAAGTAGTGAAGAGTGATACACTATATAGATTTACATAAAGTAGTGAAGAGTGATACATTATATAGATTTACATAAAGTAGTGAAGAGTGATACACTGTGTAGATTTACATTAAGTAGTGAAGAGTGATACACTATATAGATTTACATTAAGTAGTGAAGAGTGATACACTATATAGATTTACATAAACAACAATCTTAAAGGATAGATGAAATGACATATGGTCAAAATCGGATTGGAATGTCAATTTGACAATTGCTCGATTTTAAATTTCTTTAGTCGGTCCATAAATAACTTAAATACGGCTTTTTAAAAAACCGCCTAATTTCGCCCCGGCGACCAGAATGCGGGGGTGTGGCCCCTGAAGGGATGACATCTGTGTCGTCACTGGAGTAACCTCATTTTCGGCGATAGTCATAATTCAACGTAATTTCACAACATTTGATTGTTAATTTCACTAACAAATCTTCAATCAAACAACTTAAATTTCCATATATAGAATGTTTAGATATCCAACTAAGTAATTCCGCAGATGACAATTACATAATTATTGCATAAACATGTTTTTTGGGGCGTTTTAACACACCTCATAAATTCATCTAGCGGCAGTAATAATCATCATTAATTACTTAACTAGGCTGCACGTTCGGTCCGCTGGTCACAGACGACCCGTCGTCTGTGGTTAATCAGTCACGCCTCAATGATTCTTCTCAAAACGTTTCCCGGCAGAAATCGCGGTATTGTTAAAATGGGTAAATTAAAATCGTCTTAATAATCAATTGCAAGTGTTTATTGTCTTGATTTTATGCTCAATTGATTCCGATATACAATATACGACGAGATACTCATCTGTCATTCTTGAGGAAAATGCATTTCACCATACCTTTTATTATTGAATTATACATGTACTGATATAAGTTGCCTCTATTATCATCATTATACATTGCTTGTACTCTACCTGTCAACATGTCCTGTACTTCTGAATTGAAATGGAATAAAAAATAAAATAAAAATAAAAAAAGCATAAGCATTGATTATTCATAAACTTTCCACTGACATTGAAACACGTTTTGAAAGATCGATGTCATTTAATACGTTAGCATAATCTACGTTCACTTACTAACTATCCTTCGCCTGTCCCAACACTATTATACTGACAAGTTCAGTTAAACCGTAAATGTTGTTTTGAGACGACCTGAGTTATTATTGTTCTATATTTGCAGCCTGGAGATCGCCCTGCAGGAAGTGGACCCGAGTGTCTGCCTGCCCTACTGGGACAGTTCTCTGGACAACGATCTTGAAGTGCCAAGCTCATCCTATGTGTTCAGTGCTGACTTCATGGGAGGAGGGCGAGGTAATGGACAAGTGAGAGACGGCCCCTTTGCTAACTGGAGGACGCCTAACGACGGTCCTCTGATTCGCAACATCGGGGTGTCGGGACAACTGTACAGCGCCACGGCCATCAGAAACATCTTGTCTCAGAGGCGACACAGCGAGATCACCCCACCGTCAGGAGATCCTCAGAACGGGCTGGAGTTCCATCACAACGGCGTGCACGCCTTCATCGGTGGACAGATGAACAATCTCAACGCTGCTGCTTATGATCCCGCGTTTTTCCTTCATCATTGTTTTGTCGACTATCTATGGGAGGTCTTCAGGACGAACCAGAGGCGAAGGGGGGAATTTAATCCGGAGAACGATTATCCTGCAAACTTTGGTGACGAATTTCACGCTCCAGACAGAATCATGGGTTTTGGATTGAATATAACAGCCCGACAAGGGTACTCTGATGATCTTACTGACACATACGTGTACGAGCCCTCTCCTTCCTGTCCTGACTGCGCTGGTTCAAGGTACCTCCAGTGTATACGAGGAAGATGTCTACCAGTTGTTCCACCACCAACCACGACACCGACTCCATCGACAACGACAACATCCGCCTCAACAACAATGTCAACAACACCAGGCACACCATCAACAACAACTCCTAATCCCGGATGCCCGACGACAACGCCAAAACCCTGCAAGAAGTACCCTTACGGAAATCAGAACACCTTTTGTTGTGACGGAGTGTGTGACACAAGAGGCTGGGTCTATGTCCCTGTAGAGGTTATATCCAAGAGATCCCCCTATCTCAGCAGCTACGACTCCTACCCAGTGTACAATGGCAGCATCTCCCAGACTCAGGACATCTACATGCCAACAGAGTTTGAGGCTATGAGTAACTTTATGCCTAAGGGGAAACCAAAAGGTTATGAAAAGTGCAACGGAGGAGAGGGTGTTGGACAAATCTTCGTTCAATCATCTGGACTGAGCTACAATGGTTTCTACAAAGAATCAGCAATCATTGACCAGCGCCTCCAAACTTCAATCGCAATCGCTTATGTTGCCGTAAAGGACCCAAAGAATGGACCAGTGAAAGCTTTGTTCAGAGCCTTCGACTCATGTGGAAGAATCTGCCATACATCTTGCAAAAACCCGAGAACCCAAGAGTACGAGGCATGTTCAGGAGTGCTCAACATCAAAGACACCCCTGGGCGCCCCCAGCAGTACAGCCATTCGTACGGGCAAGCAACCCTGAACACGTGGAGCTACAGAGATAACAGAGATTGTCCCAGGTTTAGGGAGGACGACATCGTCCTGAGCTTCTACTGTGACTATGGAGACCGGCTACCCTGGGTAGATCCAACATACAAGCCTACCACGACTACCACACCAAAACCAACGACAACACCTGAACAAAATAGTAAGTATTTTGTTATATATTAATATTAATGGACCATCAGTATTTCCTCGTGATATTTAAAATATATTGCTTTAGTTCTATATTCATTTCAAATTTGGAGATTTAAGTGAAATTACATTGTCCATATATACGAGAACTAATAAAACTCAATGACAGGTTTTAGCGACAATGCTATCTCATAAAATGGCAGACTTGAATGGTGTAAGTTATCTTACGTTTTCATCATTTCACTACAGAATGCCGGGTAGATAGCGACTGCACCATCGACGTGCCCTGTACAGTTAACAGCGAGTGGCAGTGTCGAGCTAGGAGACAGAAGTGTATTGGTACATGTAACATGTATGCTGTGTGCTTCTACGGAACCTACATCAAGCAGAAATGTCCCCGCAACTTGTCCTTTGACAGCAGACGGGGCACCTGCACTTCACGCCGAGTGTGTTATGGGAAGGGAAGAAAGCCTACAAGGGGGAACAGGAAACCACCAACTACAGGACCCTACAGACCTACCCCACGTTATTGAACATGGGCTTCCTCGTCTGGCGCACATACCACACAGACACAATTGATCCTCCTTCTGTCTTTACTGCAGATATACGTACGGAATAAGGTCACAATGATGGAAAATTATATTATTATTTATTTTTTCATTGATGTGATTCACCATGTAATGTCATTGGTATGATCTACTTTTCGAGGAGAAAGGTACCGGTATTAACCGCAAGAAAAGACGCATTTTGGATAACAACTTCTTTTATGTGAACATATACAAGGTGTGTCGGAGTGTATGCTTATTCCTTCATCAGGTGGAATGCGTCTAATACGTCGTGTACGTTCACAATAAAGAAGTTGTTATCAAGAAAATTTTCTTTTCACCTTTCACTTCTAAATGCCCTCAAAAACTTGATATTAACCATGCATAATATCAATTGTATTAAATATTTATATACATCTTTGAAAAGGTTTCTATATATATTTTTGTATAATACACCCGTGTTAGTAACGTTATATTCTTATATGAAATCCACAAATTTGTAAATCAGTTTATGAGTGCTGAAAAAAATAAGATTGTGTTATGCGTACATGCTGTTCAATGTTATGATACACAAGAGGAACTTTTGCATATTATTTATTTACATATGATGATGATGATGACCCTTTTTCATTTTCATTTCACATAAGTATATATGTGTGTTTACGTGTAATCATATACATGTGTACATGTGTTTTATAAAGTTCAAACAATAAATAAAGGTGACATGTGACTGAGGGTCTTTTCTTTACTAGTCAATTACTTCTGTGAATGTGTGTCGGTCTTTTAGTTAAGAATTGTTTCAGTCATTTGACAACAACGGCGGTTGATCGTGACATGCACATGTAATATGGAAATTGTGTTAACTTTTCATTAAAAGAATCCACACGTAGAAGGCACGTAGGCGTGATTCACATTTTTTTTTAAAACGGTTACTTGTTTGTTATTGACTCCTACTGACTGAATATTAAAAGAATAATCAACGAGTTGCGAGGAATTATCTGCCCCGAGTTAATTATTGTGATAAACTACGAGCTTTAGTGAGGAGTTTGACATAATAATTCACGTGGGACAGATAATTCGTAAGTCGGAGCACCGAGTTGGTTATTCTTTGTCTTACCAAAGATCATTGTAATGCGTAACATTCGAAAAACAAGACGCCTATTCACGATATTTGATTATACTGTAAAATACAAAAGTGTAGTCATAAGCCATTCATAAACTCTTTCACACTTTCAAGAGGCGCATATCTAAATAGTTTGCAACTTGCGATCTTTTTTCAGAAAGATTCTAAAGTAATTGTTGAATTTCATTCTCAAGTTGGTTCACTGACATAGTAAACAACTAGATTATATTGTAAACAATGTCGCAGAATAAGCTAAGAGAAAATTAGTGAAAACTTGAACGTGTAATTACGTCACCAAATGACGTCATGGTTAATGACGTCATACAGTCATGACGTCACGGCAGTGCAGCCGGCGATTTTTGCATGCTGCTTCGCCTTGCAAGTTTAGTACTGTAAATACGGTTTCTGTTATTCCCATGACCATGATGAAAACGTTAATACCCGGTTGGGTAAGAATATATGCTCACTCCTTTATCAGGAGGAATGTCAATGTGATACATTTATATAGCAAACAGTGTATTAAGCTTCATTCAAAAATATGATTTAAAAATACAGCCAGGCCTCGATATTCCGAACGCTTCCGTTTTTCACTAAAATCGTTCGGATATTGAAATGAAAGAAACAAGATGGGTTAAGATTGGTTGCAGCTTGCTACCATTCGGACATCGCGGGATCCGTATTATCGGTGGCCGGACTATCGCGACTTGACTGTATACACCAGTGGGATCTTTCTATGGAAGAGTTCCCTGCAAGTCAATAAGGTATATTGAAGATTCAGTCTCGTCCTGAGCGACTGAGAAAGGCTTCATGCACAATAATACTGAACCCTTTCAAGAGATTGTTGAAGATTATGCTCATGCTATATATTCTTCAAGGGAGTTTTTTTTTCTCAGAAAGATGAGAACATAATGTAAACGAATGTTCCATTTTGGCACAAACAAACGTGTAAGGCTACTTCGCTTTGATATGAAAATTACATTTTCAAGCTACAGGAAACTTTGAAAAATCTGTTCCATTTTAAGAAAACTTGTCCGTATAAATAATGACTTTAAAAGGCATGTCTTCGTGCATGTATCATGTCCCGTTGATGAGGCCTGTCAAGGAAATGTACGTATATCTGAGCTTCCGTGTGTCAACAGTCCTGACGGCAATGCTTTGTGTGTCGTCATGGATTTACTTATACCCTTACGTTTTTGCTTTACATTTAGATACATTAGCTGTAACTTCCTATATGTAAGTGACCTGTGACACTTTATTAAGGTATTTCTGTCAGTCAGTCTGCAAAGGGTCAAATATATACGCGTAGGTTCATTCGTTTCTCGACTCCCTGCTGATAACTACTGTTTTGATATAAAGACTCTTAAGCGCCGACTTTGAAAATTATATATATTTATTCTGAAAATATCCCCATTTTATTAAATATTGAAGGAGGGTCTGTTTTCAGAAACTCCCATTTCCCATAGTCTTCTTTTCCAAATTTAATAAAATGGCGATATTTTACCCAACAAAATATTGTTCAGAGCCTGAGTGTGAGATTAGTGTTTTGACTGTGGGCTTGTTTTATCACATGCTGTACATACCTGAGATCCATCTTCTGATTGTTTTGTGAAAACTTTGTGCTTTATCATTATGATATCACAAGTGCATGTTGTTTCTCATTTAACAGAAGTGGCAACATCTACGGTATAGGAGGTAGAGTTTTATAGCAAAGCTGAAATTCAAATTACCTAAAGAGAACTTATGTTACCACTGAAACTACTCCTACATATGATACAAGTTACCCTCTTCCAATGTTAATATAGTTTATTCAAGATCGCTTATCGCATGGTTATCTTATTGGATGACCTCATTAAGCAATGTTAATATCTTTCCCTTAATAGCACTCTGTGATGAATTGAAGTCAAGCATTTTATGGATTGTTTTTTTCTTGTCAAGGTAAAACATTATAAAGATCTAAAAGAGCTAATCGGTCTTACTGATCACCGTCCTCTGCAGTGTCTTGATTGAGATTGAGTGCTTCCTAATGAGTCTCTCCTTTAGAATATTGTCTTTGTCACCTAATCGACGACAAAGGGAGGGATATTATGATGATTTGACAATCTTAAATACCCCCAAGCAGAAGTTCAGAATACAGGCGTTTGACAAAAGCTTGGAAGAGATAAGTGTTTGGACAATGTACATTGAACTAATCCTTTGTATTCTGGTAACCTAGGGTTTTTTACATGAAAAAAATCTTTCGATTAACAAATAACATACTCTTAAATACATTTCTCTTCCATGCGAATAATTACATAAACCAATAATTAGATACAAATAGCACAAGGACTAACAATGGATGAATACAATTATTTACATATAAAAACAACACTTTTGTATTATGTCATTTGGAATTCTGGTATTTATACACTATAAAGTTTGAGGATTACACAACATGTTTGACTCAGAAGAGATTCAGAAATAAGTTACCCTTGTAGATGGACAACTACACACTTCAATAATTATGTAATCCAATCTGTACAGATGAAGGACATGAATGAACATAGAACAGTTTCACTTCAAAATGTGCTACTGTATCATCGCCAATACAATTCCGTTGTTCTAGAACCTGCGGAACTCACTTATACACCCCCCCCCCCTCCTCCTCCCGAACAACTGTATGTACATGTACAAATGTACTCATTTAACGGTTATAATATCCTCTACAAAACATAAATCTCCCCAACTTGTCTTCCCTCGCTACATCTGCTCACTGAAGCGAATCACATAGTTTGTGCTGAGATAGGGACTCTGACTGCTCCCCGTCTGTCTCCAGCTACATACCATAGCACAGTGTGCGACAACTATAAACACCTACAAGTATTTGTAACTATTGTTTTACACACACTTCGTGTATCTTAAGCAACAAAACTGGTTTCTGTACATCACAAATTTCACCTACGACGCAGAAAATAGATTTCCAGCAACGCCTAGCTTTCCAGTGTCTAGAATTGTTGTAATTACCATTCTAATACGATAAACCGAAATTTGCCTTATGACACGACTAAATTTAATTATAAGTAATACTCTTCACATAGCAAACGTTTGACTGAATCATATGGTACGATGTATCTGTTAACAGTTTTTATGAGTTGTGTTTACGTATTACCCCGAAAGGACTTCAGCGCGTGTACGTTAAAGACAAACAATACAAGTTATAGGCATATCATACAAAGAAAAATCAAACTCGATCAGTTTTAATGTTATTTAAAAGACAAAAACTGAAAAAAAACATGTTTTTGACCTCTATTGTTTTTAAAACGCTGTAGTAAATACATCCTTCCAGGAGGACGCTTGACATATTCACGGTGTACAACATGAACTTGATCATATTGACGTATTCACGGTGTACAACATGAACTTGATCATATTGACGTATTCACGGTGTACAACATGAACTTGATCATATTGACGTATTCACGGTGTACAACATGAACTTGATCATATTGACGTATTCATGGTGTACAACATGAACTTGATCATATCAAATCTTCAGGGATACTTTCTCAACTCTTTTATAATATAGATATGATAGATATGATAAATATGCCCGTTTTAATATTTTATAAATTTATATGCTAGAAAGTGTCTACAGTATAAACTGATTGCAAATGAAAATAGTATGCAAATTAAGAGATCATTAAAGTCCATATTGCATACGCCATTCTTGAAATGGGATAAAAAGTTCTATACGAATCTGTAAGTTCAACCGCATTGTGACGTCATAGAGGAAACTCGCACAGTAACTGACAAAACAAAGCTCATATACAACGACAGTAGAAAGGTATGACGTCACATTTCGTCAACATACCAACGCAAGGGAAAGAGAAATTAAATATGCTATGCGTTCATCAAGTGATCAGGAACGCTACAATACTCGTCTGTCGACACTTCATTCCTCTCGTAAAGTTGATGGTACATAGGTCACGTGACTTCTTACTGTCCCACGTAAAGGGACGTCAAAGGATTATGTATCATTGGCAGTGTACATAATTAATCTCTTGTTTCTCATTGGCTGTTCTATATCTTCCTGTCTTTATGAACAATATAAATAGTAGGTTGATCTCTACTTCACCTCACCGCCGTCTTTCATTTATTCCTCCTTATCTTTACATCGCAACTACATTAAAGGTAAGCGTAAATGTTATTTGTACCTCTCTCTATATATTTATATACATCATATTTAAATCAATCGTTTATTTTCGACAATGCGTTAAAATATTGAGAGCGTAGCAATTTCATTTAGTGATCCTGAGAGTTGATCACTGGCTATCTTCAATAAATGGTTTAATTTCATAAAGATATACTTTTATTTGGATTATTGACAATTTGGTTTGTGTTTGGACAAACTGCTGCTGTTTTTAAACCATTGAGAAACTACTCTTCTGTGTCATTCTCTAGATCCGTTATGAGTATCATTAAATTTAAGAGCTATTTCATTTTTATGTTTTACTATTTTATATTTTTGTTAAATTGAAATAACTTACACATATAACTTACCAACACATTTTTAATAATAGTATCTGGATTACTGAGAATTATCAGTGAAAACACGATTTATCTAAAATACCAATGACAAGCAATAACTTATAATAAATATTTTCATTTTCAAATATTTTTCTGTAAGCGATTTTAAGATTTAAAAATTGCGATATGTATTCAATAAGTAAGCTTATTGTTTATAAATAACGCCCAATGTCTGCGTATTGGTCATTTGCAATGAATGTCCCCATTGGCAAAAGCAAAATCAATTTAGAGAGTGTTTTAACTTCATCACCCACGACCAATTTTTAAATGGCAATTTTATTGAATTTAATTGAATTAATTGAAAAATTGTAAAAATCACACACATTTGATATACTCATGGTAAAAATGGTTGACCCCCCTAAACAGAAAATGGATTTTAGCAAAATAAATGCATGGACTATTAATTGTTCGATATTATGGTATTATTTTCGAAAATAAATGGCACAAACACATGATGTAAACTATATAATACTTGCCATGTAGGTATTGTTAGCGAATGGGACTCCATGAAAGATTTTGTGTATATATGGGTCCAGTAAAATGGGTTTTTTTCATATGCAACTTTTCATTATTTATTAGAACCAAAATGAGAACACTCAAACACTGTAACAATATACCAATGCAAAGATCTTAAGACACAAGGAATTACTTCTTTTGAATAAATTTCATTTTCTTATATTCCTCTCTCTTTGGTATTTTAAAGTACAGGTGGAGAAATAGCAAATGCTCAAGGACACTATTCACAAAAAGACATCCAGTAGTAACATGTTTTACCAAAACAATAATAAAAACTGACACGTTACGTTGTTTAGATAACATTTAATTCCTATAACCATTAGGGGGTGTCAACCATTGTTACCATGAGTACATATGAAATTAGAATGTTCTTTGTGTATAGTGAAATACTTAAATATTGAAGACTAACATTTCACATATGTTTGTACGTTGAATATATACTGGACAAAAATAATCAGGGATATTTGAAAATTATGAAATTTTGAATACTGATATATATTTTAATTTACTCATTCATGAAATATCAATAAAAAATTTTTTACGATATCCACAACTTATTTTGTCCAGTTAATAAACAAATTAAATCAAACATGGAAGTTAATATTGTGAATGGGTATGTCGTCATTTCACAAAAAGTAAATAACTGAAAATAATTATTCTAACCAAATGTTCGTCCTTTCAAAACGAGTATGGTGATAATCTAAATTATATTTCGCAGTTCCCTCATACCCAGAAGAAACTGACGTCGAGTGTGGCGACGTGTAACTTTCACTACAAATACAAATATATGCTTCTCCTCGTTTCCAGAAACAGAACAAGATCTGATGGTCCCCCCTTCCCCCCTCCCCTCGTGGAGCGTTAGCTGTCTCCTCCTCGTGCTCCTCGTGGCCGTTGAGAGGAGTCACGCTGTCGTGTCAGACGCCGGAGCTCTGCCCGAGGTGCAGCAGTGTTATAATGACTATGCTAAGAGCAGTCTCGCAGACGTTGTGGGAGAGTCGTTCTCGTGGTTCTGTGAAACTCCCAACATCATGCGACACAGAAAGGGTAACCGGCCCTTAATCAACACGACGTCTACCATGACTTATCTGAACAGGATTGCCGGCAAGTTCAGCCACAAACAGCACACGCACAGAGTGAAGCGACAAGCAGGGCTCGACTTCCCCAAGTGCCAAAGGAAGGAGTACAGAATGCTGACGGACGTGGAACGAACTCGTTACCATGACGCTATAAACGCGCTGAAGAGCGACACTGTAAGTGTGATAGACCTGCACACTGACTATCGACCAGGGTACAGTTTCGATAACCGATCTTAGTCCCATGATTAATCTTAGCCAGTGATGAGCCCACTTGATCTACGGTTAGTCCAACGTCTCCCAGAGTTTGTAAACTGGGACAATTTAGTCATGGAAAGTATTGCATTATATCAAGGCTGACTGAGATAATTAAATTCAAGGATTCTGAAACCACTGTGATATTTATTTATTTATATTCTGTAACTAAATGGGCACTCTTAAAACATTAGTCTACTAAGCAATCAAATAATGTAGGACACTATTTTGTAGCTATTTAGCTCTTTGTTAGTCTGATTTCTGAGTATAATGTTCATGAGCATGTGTTGCCTGCATTTTTGTAGATCATCTTTGAAAGATAAATGGCATACATGTATGTATGAATCTCCTTATGTGGAATATCTATTGGCGTGCTGGAACTATTTTATCAAAAAGCTTATGCAGCTAATTTTCATGTTGCCAACATCTTGTTAGCTGACGTGTAAATATTGTCAGCTAACACGATTTATCAAATCAGTTATTGCCTGTCACTCATGGTATTAATAACTAGCAAACGTCCAAACCCAATTGCTAATATCTCCTTCATACTAAGGTGATCGAACCCTTATGATATAAGATTAAGGTAAGAGAAACCCTAGCACGAGGAGAGTGTTGTGAAATCAGTGGCTGTTGTCACACACACATGTTACAAATGACAACTGATTTATGACATCGTCTTAACAACGAGCTTTTGATACCTAATAAATGATAATCATGATAATCAGAATGTGTATTTCTGTTTACTAGCTGACAGTGAAACCAAACAAATACGATGCCTTGGCTCTGCTGCACACTGGGATGATGATCGACTCGGCCCATGGTGGACCTAATTTCCCTGGATGGCACAGAATCTATCTCATACTGTGAGTATAGAAGATTGTATAATTGAATACTTGGTTTATACAGTAAAATGAAATAGAATGTAAACTCAAACGTCTCCGAAACGATATACACATGACAATTAATGACAAAAGCTTTCCTTAACTATGATTATGTTCGTGAAACATGCCCTTCAGTACCGGTATCGCTCAACAAAATAGGCGATACTTTCAACTAGCATGGTCTTCAACATTAAATTAATTATCAACTCCATCGTATCACCTAAATTTCACATTTGGTGATTAACTCTTGGTTACTATACAACTATGAGATCATGCTTTTAAAAACAATATTTTAAAATCATTCTACATTGAACATACTTTGCCTTCTTGCACCAGGTATGAGATCGCCTTACAAGAGGTAGACGAGCGGATCTGTCTGCCCTACTGGGACAGTACCCTGGACAGCGAACTTGACGACCCAAGTCAGTCGTACGTCTTCAGTCACCAGTTCCTGGGCGGAGGTCGGGAAAATGGAGCTATCACTGACGGGCCCTTTGCTGCCTGGCAGACCCCCCAGGACGGAGAGCTCATCAGAAATATCGGGGGTACCGGTGCACCTATGAGTTTAGAGGATATCGAGAATGTCATGAGTAAAGCCAGAATGACCGAAATCTCTCCCCCAACTGCTCTTCTTCGGAACAGTCTCGAGGTTGCCCATGGTAAAGTACACGTGTTTATTGGCGGGCACATGATGGAGACAGAGACAGCGTCTTTCGATCCTGCATTTTTCCTCCACCACTGCTTCATTGACTACATCTGGGAACTTTTCAGAAGCAAGCAGACAGATCCCGACAACGACTACCCCGCTGAGTTCGGGTCCCCACTTCACCATCCAAATACATCTCTCGGCTTTGGTCTGAACATGACGGCGTACCAAGCCTACTCCTCCGAAATCACGGACAGTTATGAATACCTCCCTTCACCGTACTGCAACAGACGCAAGAGGGATTGCGGGTCTCCTTATCTCCGATGTGCTGAATCTCGAGGACGCTGTATGCCTATTGACCCAAACGACAAACCACCGCACCCAGGTCCAGGTCCAGACCCCAAGCCAAAGCCGTGCCGCAAACAAATCAAACCAATACAAAATACCTTCTGTATCAACGGAGAGTGCGACATTAACAAATGGGTCTATGTTCCAGTGAAAGTTGTTTCAAAGAGGCCCCCTGGTTTCAGTGGATATCACTCGTACCCAGTAAAGAATGGCCGAATCAGTAAATCGTCAGACATCTACCAGCCTTCGGCCTATGCGGAGACAAGTCGGTATATTTCAAGTGTAAAAGGTCACCCAAAAGCCTATGACAAATGTGATGATGGTAATGGCATCGGTCAAGTGTTTGTCCAAGCAACTGGAGTCAGCTATGACGGATTCTACAAAGAAGCAGCTATCATTGACCAACGTTTGGCCACTTCAATATCAATTGCCTACCTTGCCGTCAAAGATCCTAAGCATGGACCAGTGAAAGCTCTTTTCCGTGCTTTTGACTCTTGCGGAAGAATCTGCCACACGGCCTGCAAGATACCAGGCACTGAAAACTACCAGGCATGTTCCGGTCTCCTCAACATTGAAGATATTCCTGGCAAACCTAAACAATACAGCAGGACATACGGTGAAGCAGCTCTGGACACATGGGGCTATGTGGAAAATCAAGACTGTCCCAGTTTCAAGACTACCGACATCACCCTGACGTTCTACTGTGATTACCGAGACCGGATACCCTGGGTGGACGAGGCGGCCCGGATGACGAACGGTCCTGCTAACACTATCGGATCGTCTCCACCCAAACCAGAACCTAAACCAGAACCTAAGCCGGAACCAAATGGTGAGTATTCATTTGATGTCTTATCTACATATTAAACTTTGATATATTATCACAGTTAATCACACTTCATCCCCAATCCAAGAAAAAAACCTTCATGAATAATTATTTCATTACAACCTCATGCAATATATTGAAGCGTGTAAATACATCCTTGTGATCTTCGCCATATCGGAAGAAATAAAGACATTCATTCATTCATTCATGCAATATATTGAAGCGTGTCTACATGTATATGCACTTTAATTGATAGTTGATTTTGTTAGTAAATTATACGTATCAATTTGAAATTTGAAACTCTCTAAGTTTACAATATCCCTATGTGTGCACATGTGCAAGTTAATTTGGACCTTTACGTTCTCGATCCAATATAAGTAAGTTTTAAAAAAACCGAACATGAACTAATCAAAACCCAACGCAATTTCAGAATGCAGAGTTAACGACGATTGCATCCTGGATATTGCATGCGGAGTACCTGGGGACAAGAAAATGAAGTGTGAAAACGGTGACACTCGCCTGTGCCGCAACTCGTGCAACAGGTATGCTGTGTGTAGCTACGGCAGGTATTGGGCTCAGATCTGTCCCTCACCTATGTCCTTCAGCGAGCACTGGCACGCCTGTACCTTCAGCAAGCGATGTACTGAAGCCCCAAAGACACCATTGAAACCACCTAAACCACCCACAAGAGTGATACAAATCCCTAGCTCCCGCAGCAGCTATCTACAGAACCTTGGGAGAGGGTATTTTGGTCGGAGGCGCCATCGAACCTTCTTTGGTTAACTTAATTATATGAAATCTATCCGTTCTCATTTTGTTCGTAAATTGGCTGTAACTGTTTGTTGTGATTTGACTTGATTTTTAATCGAATTGTGTTTGATCTTGATATAATTATATTTTACACGTAACTTTATGTTGTGAAGCAGTGAAATTAGTTTTTGTTTTTTTATATTATTTTTGTTATGGAGAAAAGAATGCGTCGAATTATGTATACATTATCATGAAAATCGCCTTAAAATAAAATAAAATAAAATGTTAACCTCAACATGATATTCTTATCTCTTCATTAGGAATATCAAAACTAGTTTACATTGAAACTTACTACAATCTTCACTCTTTACACGTGCAAGTATACATTTTTATATGTGCAATATATATATATGTACATAATTTCTTAATATGCATTCATTATAACTGTCTATCTTACTCCCTTATCGTTAAGCTTACAACGTTTATATGGAGTCTATTTTGTACACATATAAATTCAAACAATAAATTATATCCTTTATTATTATTTACTTGTTGTTACATCCATGTGATGAATACTATGATGATATATAAAAGGGACGTTATTATATCTTAACGTTAAGACACCGCATTGACGAGTTTGTGTAAACGTCGTATTTGCACTCAGAGCACTGTATATAATATGCTTATCTGGTCAGAGCTATGTAACTAATAATGACATAGCTCGTCGTTGACGTCATGAAACAATAAGATTACGTCACATATCGACCACTACCACCGAAAGTGATTTGGATATACCCTTCACAAATTTTGAATTATTCTGAAAATGATAATATTGAGCATTTGACGTTTCTTTGAAATTTATTTTAAAAGTACGTTGACACTAAATATTTTTCACTTATAAGAAAACAGATCTTCAAAAAATTGCCAAATGTTCACGTTTTATTGTAATACAATAAATGTATTCAATATTACCTGTCATGTATTCCCTTCGGACATACAGTTCTAATCTGTAGTTTGTTTCTATATACAATCATCTTTTAGTGTGATTAAAAGCAATACATAACGACTTTAAACGAGAGAACGTGATTAGCACGTTGTAATATCAACAAGCATACATTGTACATGGCTTAACAATAACTTACATCAAAATGTTTTAGCACCGCTCAAAACGAAAAACTACCAAGATATCCCGATGTTAAATTTTACCTCTGATCTCTCGCTTCTTCAATTTGTTACCGGCTTATACTTGCCAAATAATACACACAACAAGTTCAATAAGAGGTAATAAAGGCCAGAATGTAACTGATACGAACTAAGGTATATATAAGTGTTTATACAAGTTACATCCGACCATCGTCAGGCTACAAACGATGGTGTTACTTTGTCCTCAAGGACATTTATTAATATTATTAGTAATCCCAATGAGCAGAAGTATTATTATTGTAACGTGTCTTGCTACAATGTTATTCCTAAAACATATATTGTGGTAATGTGGTATATAGAGAATTTCACCCAGGTGTCTTCTAATATCATATCAACATGCGTTGATAAAAGGACGAGTGTTGATATATTTGATATCAGAAGACACGAGGGTGATATTCTATTTATCATCCAAAAACATTCTGCATTAGTTTTTAATGAAAAATGAACATATCTGGACACAAAACTGCCATTTGGCTTCCAGTGCTGTGAAGTCCTAGCATTGTGATGTCATGATGTCATGATTATGACGTCATAGCATTGTGATGCCATTACTTGATGATACAAAATCATTGTGATGTCATGTAGCTGACGCCAACAGGACATTGTTCACAATCTACTGTCAAAGCGATATCTCCTAGGAGATATCACTTGATCACATACAGCGATATCTCCCGTCGAACCAAGTTTTGGATGATAAAGGTTAAGCTTTTCTTTTATCAATATATATATTGTACTTTACATGGAACATACCATATCATATAATTTACGATGGAAAACACCATCTAATGTACTTTCGAATGTAAAATTGGTAAAATGTTGGATTCTCAAGCGCATATCAATTCCTATAAGTTACTATTTCCAATACGTGTTTTGACAAGCGGTAAGGGGATAATCCAATAGGGCACGTTGTCATGATGAGAGACTTTTTCGATCCGCCTGCTAGTGAGGAGCATCCATGTTAATCCATCATGTACTGACGCCTCTGATGATTCACGAAGATGGACTGCTTTAACGTCATTGTAACAGAAGACTACAGCCCGAGGTGCCGCCAGTCATGGAATGAGTGACACGTGATCGACATACTGGAGAACATACATTAACAGCTAGGCAGCACGCAATGAAGCAATAACACATTAAGACAAAACGCCTAGTGACTTGCTTCCATTGTAACCCCCATGCCATCCTGTTATAGGTACACATTCAGCATGAGACATAAGACAAATTGAACACGGTGACCCAGTGTTGTTTGCTGAGGGAAGTCATTTGTTTACCCTACGGCTCAATGTCCCTATATTTCTTTCAACTGAATTCATATCGCTATAAATGTATGCTTTGAATTCGAAGGTCTACAAATGGTGCTAGATGTCACTTTGACGTATTCCTATTTTTTACTCTTTCGCTTCGACATTTCTCAGTAACGTGGCCATCCACGTGGCCTTACATTCGTCACAAAATGAACTATCTTAAATTGAGTTTTTTGATAATTGTAAGAAAATTTGAGTGTAATTTCAATCGGTTAATGTCATTGTAACTCTCAATTCCTTAATTATGTAGGTGTCGGATAACATATGTTAAGATGTGGAGAATGACTAATGAACCCTAACTGTCATATACACCTATAAAAACACATTTGCATGGTGATGGAGTGTTATATAAGGTCTCATCATAAACCTGGTATTATATTGTCCTACAACTGTAATGTCTTACTATTCACATTTATATCTTTCTAAATAAAAAAAAGTTCTATACTAATCTTTTAAACTATTAAATAAGTGACGTGTATTGCATGTGTATCAGCGTTACATCTGATAAGCATATTTTATCCATGTGCCTGCGTGATACATTTGCTACGTCTGACCATTTGATGTTATAAAAGACACGGCATGGAAAATCAACATGGACTGTAACTGTCATGACTGACAACTAACTTCAGAATATGAAGCAACAGAGGAACAATGAGAATTGTTATGTATTGCACAGACGACAGCGGTAACAACATTTACATAAATTAAGGCTGTCACAACCATATCCCCAATGTTATACATCTTCCAGATGAACCACAGCAAACGTGAATAGGACAGTTTGCATCCTTGTCGACAGTGCTTTTGATTTATAACCAACAACTTAAACTCCGGAAGTAGCTATTTATTAGCACGATATAAACTACCAGGCAAAAGAAAGTACTCACCTCAGTTGGTTTCGATTAATTCAATATTTAAAAGAAATCAGATGCATTTGGCTATGGCGGCATGATATACAATAATACTTATCTGCAGTAGTTTGAATGAATTAATTGTTGACTGTGGTTAAATGTTAGTTCAAATATCTTTGTTTAATGAAGACAGGGGTAAGAAATTAAATTTACACCAACATGACCCCTACCATGTTTTAAATGTTGTAAATGAGTGCAGAATCAGGCACATTTATTAATTTTCACATAGAATATGTCTTATGTGTCGTTGAACAGTTGTGTATCATCAACAATAATATTTTAAGAAATTTAAAAATTAAAAGTTCTGTTTTATAATAAATAATTAAAATATGCAGAATTATTGTTTGACTGCTAACCACACACCTGTACTTTTCATTTTTAGATTATGAAACGGAAAACTTGAGATATTTGCAATTGAAAATCATACACGTGTATACATATGATAAAATCAAAAGAAGTGAGTACTTTCTTTTGCCTGGCAGTTTATACGACATTCTGTTGAAGGTTAGGCTAGGTCACAAAACATATTCAAAAAGTCATGAAATTCATTTATTTATAACCTTGGATGCTTCAAAAACTTGGTTGTGACATATGTCGCCTGTTGAGTGACAACATTTATCTTTTGGAAATGATGACGTCTTTCTAATATTAATTGTCTCTCGTTATATACTCGTACTCCCTGAATAAGAAGGGATTGGAGAGTTGAACTAGCTCTCCTCTCATCTAGCCAGGTTGGACTTTATGACGTAATATCGTGAGTATAGTCTCTACATACCCTGTATCATTGCTTAGTCCCGGCTTCACCAGAAGGAAAACATTGCATCAGGCTACAGTGCAATAGTTAAATGAACATGAATATTCAAAGGTACATTAAGTATTCATGATGTAAAGCATGTTCGCTTATAAGCTGACGACGTGGCATACATTTTGGTATGAATATTATATTTATACTTGTTTGCTGATTTTCGGTAGTCATATCTTAATGGAAAACCTCGTGTTATGAGACCACTGTTGTTTTTACTTTTCGATTATTGGTTTACGGACAGTAGTGTGGAACATGAAACATGTGAGCATTGGAAGATGGTACATATGCGGAGGTACCTCTATTTGATTAACCGAGAAGAGATGAAAAAATGGACGGTTGTTTCATTTAAAAACGGAAAAGTCGCCGATCTAGACCAGCCTACTGGTTGGAGGCCTCACAATCTATCATCATGCCATTTTAATACGCTTTTTGTATTTCCGGAAAATTAGACAATTTGAATTATTATTCCTCTACACATGATAAAGGGTGTCGTACATACCCAGAGGCACTTCTCTCATGAGTATATGAGGACAGTTTTCAACACTATCCTTATTAATAGACTTTCTAAATGGTCAAGAATGATTCATATTATCCCAGAATCACAAGCGGGTTTCAGAAAAGAAAATTCAACATCATATATTCACGCTGTTTGCATTACTTCAGAAATTTTCATCTCGGCGAAAGAATATTATTGTAAATGTTGCATATGTTGATTTACAGAAAGTGTTGATTTGATTGATCGATCAACAGTTTGGTATTGTTTACGTAATTTTTGTCTGAGAGGGAAACTGTGTAAGTTGTTGAAATCTATGTACATGTATGAAAACGTAACCGCTTTTGTGCGTTTTGGCGATAATGTTACCCTTTTTGGGGAACTGTCCTACAGAACTGCGACAAGGTTGTGTTCTCAGTCCAATTCTCTTTTCTCGCAGCAAAAAAAAAGCATGGTGTTCAGATCTTTCCAAATCTAATAGTAATATTTAGACTTGTATTTGCCAATTATATTGTCTTTATAGCAGAATTAGTATTTGGGTTACAAAACCAGTTACATTTTTCATACCGTTGTTCACAACAATATATTTTAACTGTACTTTGGATGAAACAAACAGGAACAGAGGACCCCTTAGCATTTAAAGTAAGATGCAGTTGTATGAAAGTCTGCCCACGACCATAAGAAATTCAAAGTTAACGAATGTAATGACTTGGGATTAATCTTTAATTCGACCGTAAATTTAAAATATAACATTCAGATTAAGCATTTATAGGAACAAGGATTTATTATTACATCGCATTGGTGTATTGAGAGCCAAAATATATTTTAAACTGTTTGGTCCTCAAATATGGATTTCTACTTAATGGATCAGATTTGGGAACTATGACTTTTTTAAATACATCTACATGTATTGGCGTGTAAAATTTCCTTTGTGTCAGTCGAACCCCACATGTATATGGTACATGTACTGTATGTGGAGAAAATATTTCACATGTAACATTGAAGAAGTTAAAGAATTCATTAGTATGACTAGACGTACAAATTAATTATAAATGAAGAATGTGTTAATTGTGTACAGAAGCTATTACAAACGAATCCAATTAATTTATGACTGAACTGCAGACTACTAATACAATGTACATGCATGTAACTGTAAATGAATATAAACCGGAGGCCTAACATATAATAAAGAACTTTGACTTTTGACAACATTTGATAAGTTGAGTTGATGTACGCTTCTGTATGTCCATGAAATTAAGATGTCTGTTGAATCTATAGACTTAATTGCTTCAAATTGAATGCGGTATGTATTTGTAAAGCTTAATATGTATTGGATATATAATAATAATAATAATAATGAAAAACATTTTATGGTGTTATTGAATACAACAGTACATGTCCAAGTGTGTTTCGTTCTAGTGACATTTCACTGCGTCAACAATATTCAGAAGGACTGACATGTGACGAATCATTATCATAACGAGACACTCTCCTCTTTAAGAGCAGTCATTTGTGTTGCATGAGTTGTTTCAGGGCATTCTCTTAACACACGACAATACTTCTGAGGATCTATCTCGTACACTCACTTTATTAACGCTAATTTCAAATAAGATTGTGTACATGTATGTAGCTCAGAACATACTGAACTGAAGTACAAATGAAAGTTTACACCTCAGTTGGTTTCAAATTAATTCAATATTACATAATCAACGAGATGCATTTGATTATGGCACGATACAATAACAATTTTCAGTAGTAGTTTGAATGAATTACGTTGATGATAGGTTCTCATTTTATTTATTTTATTTTTTTTTCATTTATTTATTTCTTTTTGTGGTACATGCACATAACAATTTACAAGTGACATTCTGAGTTCGTTTTTAGTTAGAACATCTTTGTATGATGTAGACAGGGGCAAGAAATGAAATTTACAAGCAACATGACTCATACCATGTTTATAATGTTGTAAATGTGTGCAGAAGGAGGCACATTTATTGATCTTCACGTAGAACAGTTGTGTTTTATCCAAATTAATTTTGGAAAACTGTATTAATTTAAAGTTTCATTTTTCCCCAAAAAAATAAAACCACATAAACGTATCCTTTGGCTGATGACTGAACGCCTGCACTTTTCAGTTTTAGGGTACGACGTCGAAAACATTTTTGTGAATGAAAATCAAACATATGATAAAACCAACTGCGGTGTAAACATTCTTTTGTACTTCAGTTTATTTAAAAACACGTCATTAAAATACACAAGGCATGTTTGTAGGAATTTATATACAATCTGTGCAAAAAAATTATCATAAATAGAGAATCTGACTCAAGTGTCTTCTGATTTCAAATATACCAACACGAGTTGATTAAAGTTACACATAATATTACTTTAATCAACGAGTGATGATATATTTGATATCAGAAGACACGAGGGTGAGATTTTATTTATCATTCAAAATCATTCTTCAACAATTATTAGCCAAATACTGACACACCTGATACACAAAACTGCCATTTAGTTTCTTCAGCAGTGATCTCAGTGAGGTCATAGCATTGTGATGTCATTAACTGATGATGTAATATGATTGTGACGATTGATTGTAGCGATATCTACATTGTAAATATCGCTTGTAGATATCGATTGATCTCACAATAGCGATATCTACTGTGGGAGCCAGTTTTCGATGATAATTATCCTTAATACTTAATCAAATAAAAACATGGCATCAAAAGAATGTCAAATATTTTAATATTAGAGATCATTGATAAGTACGACTGGGTGACATATTAGCCATGTATCTTTCATATCAGATGTCGATAGAAAAGATGGACATGTCCTACCCAATCAGCACGATATTCACAAACACAAAATCAAAGTGGATACAGGGATATATATTAATCATATGTCCATTTCTAGAGAGCGCTTATCCACCCAGGTACCTGCTGGGTGCAACAAAGCATATTTTGAATACAGTCTCATGTCTAGTGAGCTGCGCTCGTTGTTGCTGAACTACACTAACAGCGATCGACTATGTCGAATATGTTTGGGCTCTAAATAAGCAGAGAAATGCATAACATGTATTTGGAAACTCTGTCAATATTAAATAACACCTGAAACAACGTTGACGACAAGAGCACTAAACAGGAGAGCAACATTAACATATTGCAATCTCGAAAGTAACGCCATAAATCACGCGGTACCTAAATGTAGGAAAGGAAAATCCCTCTGAAGAGATCGCATTCGGTGGCGCGAATCAAGCGGGAAGATGTCTTTTTAACATGATTGCACAAATATTTCATGGCACTTAAATGTATTCTTGTTGGAAAAAACATATATCGCCAAAATGTTATTAAACACCAACGAGATGTTCCAATGAGATGATTAACCGGTTTCGAAATACATGTAGAAGTACGTCGGCCTTTTTCTATATGGCGGAACGAAGATCTGGATTACATCACACAGGAACAAGTTGCTTTTGGTAAGTCATCTGAATTATACATTGTACTTTATGTGTACACGTCTGTACATCACGTAGCCAACAATGTCATCAAAATTATTATTAGTTTTCAATAAAAAAATATTTCAGGAAATGGGCATACAATTTTATCTGCGGCTAAAATTTAACCTTGCATTGATGTACTTCATTTATCTTGTTCATACCAATAACCTTAAGCCATAAGGGTTGTAACACGTAATGTTTTATCACAATCTAAACACTGATTTATGATTGATGCTCGTTGTATATAAGTGACCATGTGTCTCACAGGCTATTATTATGTAATGTCTTATTTGAATTGTGTCACCTGTCACGGTACCGGACAGTCCATTTACATTGACCATTCATAGTCAAGCTAGTATATATACCAGAGACATTTGTTCGTTAACATGGGTCAAGGAAACAAGCAACTGGATTCTTAGTGTGATTACGATTGAAAGGTAAGAACATTTTCTTAAGACATTATACATGTTGGTTACATGTCGAAAATTTAAACAGTTTATCGTTAAGATTGACATCCATGATCAAGGGAAGTCAGAGGGCCTTTGGGAAGCAGAGCTGGATATTAACGTTGTGCAAATGTTTCTATGTATGTACAAAGTAGAACTGTATATCCTTGTGAGTATACCATTAGAGACACTATGTTTATATCATGAAACTGACTGTAATTACAGATATGACGTGGAAGCAACCCTTCCACCAGTTGGTGGCTACTCTGCTACTGTTTGCACCATGTGGAGCCGTCATCACACCTACAGAGCTTCCAGCCAGCATCCAGAACTGCTACAACAACAATTCTGACACGTCGTTGAGAGACGTGGTGGGCGAGAGCTTCTGTTACTACTGTGAAGATAAAAACATCCAGGTGATGACACCCCTAAAAGATTTGATACCGAAGGACCCGGAATCTTTACGATATATTGCCAGGCTAGTTCATGGAGTAAATGCCATCAAGTCTGGGGGTAGAGTGAAGCGGCAAGTTCGCTTTCCACCCTGTCGACGCAAGGAGTACAGAATGTTGACGGAGGCTGAAAGAACTCGGTTTCACGATGGTCTGAATGCTCTCAAGAGAAACTCTACGGTAATATACGATATATTGTTCAATAATTCATCTGGTCCTAAATTTCAATTCGATGTATGTTGTTATGTACTTACGCCATCATCAATACATTGTGAGCAGTGGTTTTTCAACTTCTATATTTCAAGGAGCGAAATACCACAATGTTAATCTTCCGTATGCTGGTAACGCATTATTGAGATCGCTGTACTCTTTGATTCGAGAACAAGGAAGATTGGTTGTAAGCTACACGTTTCTCATGTAATTACCAGTCAGTAAAAACGCTGATGAAAATGACGAAAACATTATAAGGACCATGACATGACCTTGTGCCTTAACTTATTACTGAAACATTGCTTATTAATTATTCTGTTGTTCATCATATATGCGAGGACATCTTGCCGGTCTTCAGTGGAAATTTGATTTAATAGTTTAATCTTGCCGGTATTCAGTGGAAATTTGATTTAATAGTTTAATCTTGCCGGTATTCAGTGGTAGTTTGATTTAATAGTTTAATCTTGCCGGTATTCAGTGGAAATTTGATTTAATAGTTTAGTCTTGCCGGTCTTCAGTGGAAATTTGATTTAATAGTTTAATCTTGCCGGTCTTCAGTGGAAATTTGATTTAATAGTTTAATCTTGCCGGTATTCAGTGGTAGTTTGATATAATGATCGATGAATTTGTCATCCTTTTAAACTGTACACGTATGTATTAGTTCTTGTAATTGTCCCTATAATTATCAATAGCATTTCTGTTTCAAGATACAAATAAAGTATACATTATCTTGTGTTACTATAAGATTTTGATGACAGTATGGTATTTATATTGTATATCAGAATTACGACGCCTTGGCTGGCCTCCACTCTGGGTTCGTGATCGACTCTGCTCACGGTGGACCAAACTTCCTCGGCTGGCACCGGGTCTACCTGCTTCTGTAAGTGTTTATTACTCGCCACATTTTATATATCATCAACTTATCATATATGTTGCATCAAAGAAGACCCTTCACAATTATTAAAATAACCAACTTAACATTCAAATGTTCAACTGAATATTTACTGGAATTATACACATGATATTCTAAGGAGAGGGGGTTCACCATCCAGAGAGCATGTTACGAATGGTTTACCAATTATATTTGCTCTTCCTTATTAATCACAAATAATTTAATGGCGTTAAATTTCCTTAAAAAAAATAAATGACAAATCGTATTTTAGCAAACCCAAACTTGTGTTACAGAATGGAAAACGCCCTGCGCGACATAGATATATCTATCTGTCTCCCCTACTGGGACAGTTCTCTCGATAACGAGCTCCCTTTCCCAGAAGAATCCAACATCTTCAGTTCCGACTTCCTTGGAGGGAGACAAAATGGTCCTGTGAACGACGGTCCTTTTGCTGGCTGGAGGATGCCCTGGGGAATCCCTCTGATTAGAAATGTTGGGGCAGGGGGACAGCTTTATTCTGTTGCAGCTATAAGCAATATCTTGAGTCAAACACGTACTGCTCAGATTACTGACCCAAACGCAATGATGGCAAACAATTTGGAATTCAATCATAATGGCGTCCATAACTTTGTTGGTGGACAAATGAGTCAGCTGCAAACTGCTGCGTTTGATCCCGCCTTCTTCTTGCACCATGCTTTCGTCGATTATCTCTGGGAGACATTTCGTAATCGACAGAGAGCCTTTGGAATAGATCCAGAACGGGATTACCCTGTCAATTTTGGTTCTCCGCTTCATGCTCCTGATATAGGTCTTGGTTTTGGATTCGGTCTGACAGCTCAAGATGGCTACCTCAACTCAATAGGAGCAGCTGTCCAGTACGACCCTTCCCCAACCTGCAATCGAAATAGATACTGTAGGTCGAGATATCTGCAATGTAATGTTGAAAGAAGAAGATGCATCCCAGTGGAGCCAGCATCAAGGACTCCCCGTGCAGCAAGATACCCACCCGACTCGCTTCTCCCGGTTCCACCAGAGCCGTGCATGAATAACATCGTGGCAATCCAAAACGACTATTGCATTGACGGTGTCTGTGACATCCGTAAATGGGTGTATGTAGCCGTCAACGTCGTTTCGAACAGACCACCGGACTTTAAATCATACAGGTCCTACCCCGTGTTGAACGGAGATGTTGAAGACACCTACGATGTATATCAACCTGCTGCATATATCGACACTTCACGGTACAGCTACCCGGCAGGACGTGCACCTAAACACTATGAGAGATGCTCATCCTCTGGGGTTGGACAGGTGTATGTTCAAGCCACTGGTCTCAACTATAACGGATACTACAAGGAGTCTTCTCTGGTCGATCAGCGACTTGCAACCGCAATCTCCATAGCTTATGTAGCTATAAAGAATCCGCAAAGTGGACCAGTTAAGGCTCTTTTCAGAGCATTCGATAAATGTGGCCGACTTTGTAAACCAGCCTGCAGAATTCCCGGTACCAAGAAATTCAGAACTTGCTCAGGAGCTATGGAGATTTCCAATGTCCCTGGCAAACCAAACGAATATAGCTACAGTTATGGACAGGCAAGTGCCGATACCCTCGACATGGACCGAGATGCCGACTGCCCACGGTTCGACAATGAGGAGATCGCACTGACCTTCTACTGTGACTACACCAGTGAAGTGCCCTGGACCTCGCCATCTGCTGTACAACAGAGACTGACTCCACGGGCACATAGCCCGCCTCAATCAGTCACTACAGGTAGGCTTGTATTATCAGATAGTTACCATTTGGTAGATTAAACGCATTAACGCATTAACGTATTAACGCAATGATATCTTATGACATTACTAAATGACGCATTAGAAATGGCCATGGATGATGCATCTTAAAGATAAATATACTCGTTTCTCTATGCTTGTGGTATAAGTACGCGTACATGTACTTTTACTGTTAGTTCATGTAAATGTGTATTTACAGTATGCCAAGCATATCAGATATTTTTAACGAAATCTTTAAACATCGATACTTGATAGATAGATTTCAAGACAATTGTCTATAATGTAAACATTGATAAGATATGGATTCTGATTGTATTTTATTCGATTTGAGAATTGACAATATATACCTCTAATCTAATCGTCTCTAATACTTAATAGCTCTATCCAATACCCGTAACATGGCCTGCCCAGTATATAAATAACTGATTGCAAGATGATGACATTACTTGTTGTTGGTTGTAGAGTGTAGAGTGGACCAGGACTGCACGCTCTCGGTGCCATGTGGGGAGGAGCTATGTATGGAGGGGGACTCCTTCAGGTGCAGGGGGTCCTGCCACAAGTATGCAGAATGCAAACATGGAGTCTACTGGAAGAAAACATGTCCCCCAGGATCAGCGTTTGACCACAAAACCATGTCATGCATCAAAGGAGGAATTTGTTTTGTTAGAACAACCAATATGAACAGAAGAACTGGACCACAGCGTCTCGTGAGACCTGGTGGTGGGCAGTCTCATTTAGCCTCCCGTCTTGGGGTTCATCCAAGGGTCTTGTCGCCATCACATGTTAACAGTAATAGAGTGTTGAGGCCTGTACAGGTGTGACATATATACCAATGGCTCTGAGACCTGTCTGGGGTTTCTTCAGACCTTGGTTCAGAGTCTAACGAGGAATTTCTTCTCTGCAGGATCCTTAGTAAATACATTCTTGTCAATTTATTTGTACTCAGTTAGTGAAAGGAATGTCACTTCATATGGTCTATACGTGATACAAAGAGTGTATTATACACGCCGCGGATCCCTCAGGAGTCTACACTATTTTACGAAACTTTATTTTATAGAATTGACCATTTTTGTCCCATTATCTAAATTTATGAACATGAAAACAAATTGTATAATTAAACTGGTTTTTGGAAAGTTGTCGTTTTTTCTTTCTTTTCTTTTTGCCAGTAACGTATCTGATATATAAACTATACTCATCACAGAATACTGCTGCAGAACTTGCAGCGACAAGCACTGATCAGCTAAACGTTTATACTAGTAGAATATACAATTGTCAACGAACCGTTGCTAAATAATTACGTTCAAACAATTTAATTTCTAGTTATATCAAAATACAAACATAATTAAGCTACATGTACCTCTCTTAACACAGTACTGCGATTTACACTTCCAATGGGGTGATATTAAACCCTATTGACGTCATCGTGTTTATGATGTCATAGCCCTGTGAGTCATTACTTAATGATTTAAAAGCATCATGATGTCATGTGGTCTATGATAACTCTGCAAAGTCTCACATATGAAACCAAACATTGATCCAGATCATTGATGTACATTCTATTCAATGTCCATTTACGAAATAACTATTATTGTTTTTGATACTCATATACATTTGCACACATTTGACTAGTAATACACTTCATAGTTATTGTCCGGTATAGTTTTAGGGTTGCTTTGAACAAGGGAAGGGGAAGGGAAGGGAAGTGACCATATCATTAAACAGTGACAGTTCGTAAGTGTGTAAGCTGGATAGTAAACGTGTCTTGTCACAAATACGATCATCACTAAAAACATTCAGTTATTTTGTGGGTTGTTTTGTATTTCTTATTGGTTCCAAGGATTAAATACAGAAATTCTGTATACAAAGACAAGATGTATGCTATATGTTCATATTACAGACAAACGATGGGCAAGTGTTATGTCAATAAGTTCATGTCATATACATATATCAAGCATAGATGATGTACCAAAGGTACCAGGTAGATTAGGTAAACTGGAATATACTTGGAGGTCAACCACGTACTGGGAAGTGAAGGCCTCATTTATGATTGAAATATTCTGTTTTATTATTCTTTTTTGATATTTTGTTTTTCACAAATAGTATTTGTTTTATGTGTAAATTAAGATTGGGCGATTTTTTTATATTGTACATATGTCTTTTTGCCGAAATGATGATTGGATTCAGTAATCTATTTTGATTAAGGACCAAACCAAATCATGTATTTTGATTATAGCAAAGGATGGGGATATACATTGGTCAGCCAAATTTGAAGGTTTGGCCAAAAGGTTTGGGTAGCCTCACGTTTCCAGTACACATGATAAACACTCTCATTTACATCCTTACAAAAACAACAAAAACTGTTATCAACTTTTTCTTTTTGGGCAACTCTCATTTAGGATACAATGGCAAAGCTTTATAGTGAAGTTCCAAGATTCAGGTGAAATGTTCAGTAAATATCTCAAATCTAGAAATATGACTTTAATACACTATTTTTCTTATATTGACAGTAATCCAGTTTGATCGCATATATCCCTTAGTTATAATCCCATATTTAAAACTCTTTCAAAAGTAATAAATAAATCAATAAGAAATCTACAAAAGGTTGTACTTTTAGCATTTTTCATCTTGCTAATTTCCTTCATACTAATTTTTATCTAAAGCGTCTTTTAATGTTTTATTTAGAGTTGGATTTGTAATATCCTTATATCCAAGCAATCGTCTTTCTTGTACTTGTTTGGATGGATTTGCTGTCTGTAAGTTATTTGTCATCATTTGTTTTTAATTGATCTTGACTTTTTTGGAGACATTTCTGTTTTCTAAATGACAGAAATATCAAATAAGGGTTTCCTCCTTCATACCAAAGAATTTGGTTTCAAATTTGTATTCCGTGTGGTAAGCTGTTGGTAGAGCCAATGCTGGTGATAGTTGCCTTATTCTGAGAGTGTCGGTTCGAATCCCGCATGGGTCTAGGCCCGAAAAAGTACAAGACTTTGTAAAATTGAAGGTAGTGTTATCCCAAATATAACCATGTTATATTCCTTACACTTACACTTTCTTACACTTTTATTTCTGCCATTTTAGCATATATTTTGATAATACAGTACGCAGTTTTGAAAGAAGTTTATATGTTTCTCTAAAATTTGTTTTATTTTTAGTTCTAGTTCTCCTGTAGTTCCGGCCTACGTTTTTAATATAAGAAGAATAGACATAGTCTTTCCACGAATTTAAAACGTTACGTCATAGTCAATCTGATATCTACAGTTAAAGTGTTCATGGGTTTGGGACCTTATTCAATAGAGATTAATATAAAAGTATATAAGAAAGAACTCGTTTTAACAGCTTGAATTATATTGTCAGTTCACTGATGGAGCTCCTGACAGCTTGGATCTTATTCTGTCTGCTGACGTCTTCCACAATAGTGGAGGCAGTAGTCAGACCCACATCTCTGCCCCAGAGTATACAGAACTGCTACAACAGCTACGCGTCCACAACACTGAGAGATGTGGTAGCGGAGAGCTTCTGTGACTTCTGTGAGGAGAAGAACATCGAGTCTCTGACCCCCTTCAATTATACAGGCTCGACCCCTCAAGACCTTGAGTCCCTCAGCTTCCTGGAAGATCTGGTGGCTGAAGTGTACGCCATGACACAAGGGGGTCGGGTGAAACGACAAGCTGAGCTTCCTCCATGTCGACGTAAAGAGTACAGGATGATGACAGATCTCGAGCGATTCAGATTCCACAATGGACTCAACGTTCTGAAGACCAGCGGGGTAACATCCAATGATTGCATTATCTTTATGTTTTATTATACTTGTGTATTGTAGTGAACCGATTTTGACTATAGAGGTCTCAATGATTTTAGGGGCTGAACAGACACTGTTTGTTTACTTGGTCTCAATTGAAAATAACTTATATAACTAACTCATAGGACATTTTATAAGAATCGTAGAGCCATGTTCCTTGTTATATATATCATATTTACTATTCACAGAGGTACGACATTCTGGCCAGACTACACTCAGGAGTCGCTATCGATTCTGCTCACGGTGGACCCAACTTCCTGGGATGGCACAGAGTGTATCTCTTACTGTGAGTACACTCTTTACCACCCATACAACAGGTAGTAGTCATAAGTTTAAATACATGCCTTTGTATCTACATCTACTATGCGGTTTTGCTGACACTCCACACTTTAGGGCAAATATCTGCAGATTCAAGTTCAGGTATGTGACAAAGAAAGAGGAAGGTGTAACTAAACAATCCGGGCAATACAAATACAAAGGCAGTTTCTACTTAAATGGTGTATACAGCGACAGAAAGTCCCCATTTTCCATTCTGTATTGAACTGCTGCAAGTTTTTCACTGCAATACCTTTCAATTTCAGGATGGAGAACGCTCTCCGCAGTATAGATCCTCAGATCTGTATTCCCTACTGGGACAGTTCCCTAGACAACGAGCTGCCCAACCCTAGAAGGTCATTCGTGTTCAGCTCTTCGTTCCTCGGAGGGAGACAGAATGGTCCGGTGAGAGATGGCCCTTTTGCTGGGTGGAGAATGCCATGGGGAGTCCCTCTTATCAGAAATGTGGGAGCAATAGGACAGCTCTACACTGCAACCGCTATAAACAACATCTTGCGTCAAAGACGAACGAGGCAGATTGTTCCTCCAACTGGTGACCTCAACAACGGTATTGAGTTCAATCACAATGGCGTCCATAACTTCATTGGGGGGCAGATGAGTCGGCTTCAGACTGCGGCTTTCGACCCGGCGTTCTTCCTCCATCACGCATTCGTGGACTACATCTGGGAGGTGTTCAGGAATCAACAGAGAGCACGCGGTCTCGACCCTCAGACTGACTATCCTGTCAACTTTGGTTCTCCGCTCCATGCCCCTACTATTCCTCTTGGTTTTGGATTCAACCTGACAGCTCAAGATGGCTACCTCAACTCAATAGGAGCAGCTGTCGTGTACGACCCTTCCCCAACCTGCAACAGAAGAAGACCAACTTGTAATTCGATATATTTGGAGTGTAATGTGCGAAGACGAAGATGCATCCCAATCAGGCCAAGAGTTCGATGCAATGGACCGGGATGTCGGCTCCCCCGAGCAGTTGGAAACGTCTCTGAAACTACACTCCCAGTTCCCCCTGAGCCGTGCATGAACGATATCATTCCAATTCAAAATGACTACTGTATAGACGGCAAATGCGACATCCGTCAATGGGTTTATGTCACTGTAGCGGTCGTATCAAGGCGACCTCCGGCGGTATCCACATACCATTCCTATCCAGTCATAAATGGGCGAGTTGTCGAAACATATGATATCTATAAACCCTTTTCTGAAATATTTCACCAACAAAATGTTTCATCACCTAAAACATATGACAAATGTAAATCTTCAGGTGAAATTGGGCAAGTGATTGTTCAAGGAAGTGGATTTAACTACTACGGATATTACGAAGAATTAGTGCTAGTCGACCAACGACTGGCCACATCTATGTCCCTAGGATATGTGGCAGTCAAGAACCCACTAAACGGAACAGTTAAAACTCTCTTCAGGGCTTTTGACAAATGTGGAAGATTATGTAAACCAGCGTGCAGGGTCCCTGGAACTAGTAACTTGCAACCCTGCTCTGGGGCTATGGATATAGCTCATGTCCCTGGCAGACCAGACAAATACAGCTACAGCTATGGACAGGCGAGTGCTGAAACCTGGAAGGTGGATGTAAACGCTGGGTTTCCAACACTTAACGATGACAACATACCGTTGACCTTCTACTGTGATTACAGCGACCAATTACCATGGAAATCATCACCTGTTCAGACAAACCAACTAACACCAACTTATGATCCTACCAAAGGTATATAGATGAATGTTTTTACGATATGTGTGCAATTAGAATTATCATATGCAACCACTGTGGTACAAGTATTATCAATAGGAAAATACAGTCGAGCAGTCTAAAGGTTACCGACCAAAAATGACCGTTAAATGTATATACAGTTGGCTTTGAGGTACAGATGTCTGGGTATGATGTCATACTCAATGAGACCGAGTACAGTTTGTGATATCATATGTTATTGTTATATTGTGAGTTTCTTTTACATTGAATTCCAAACACAAATACATGGGTATTATACACATTAAAACATTCGTTCATTAAAAAAAATATTTGCACAAACAATTTAAAACGTTGGTATGTAAAATAATCACTGATTAGATTTTTTTCATTTCTTTTCAAGCCTTACCGGCACTTAACTTTATTGAAACGGAAGAACTTAGCAGGCTGCCAGCCAACTATCATATGATCCATTAATATAAGCTAGCAAAGGAAGCATCAAGCTTGTATACTCACGCTATATTGTATTAAGGCAGTAATATATTCTGTGATTACACCTAATTAAGTTGTCAATTCCTTACCCATGCTCACTCTTAACAACCACTGGGTTCTGTCTGAATGGCCGCTGGTGGCAGGTGAGGTTGCTAAATTAGTATGATTAACCGGGCGATTTTTGCAGTGGCGCCCTCGGATAGGTGGACGATGTGTGGAGGTGGCCGTTAGGACGGGTTCGACTGTACACTTTCAAAGTTTTTAGGAATTGCTATGTTATTCAAAATCAAAAGAACAGAAAAGAGACTTTGTATATCTATCAATTTCAGATCTTTTGTCACCAATGCATTATAAGGATGTCACGTGTACTCTCTATACCAGTTGCTCAAAGGCTTTTACACTAAATACCATCAATACAGATTTGACCATCAATCATGCTCATGTAACATTTGATAACGAATACAAAGAGCTTTTTAAATCTCTTATCAGTGTATGCATATTTTTCAGAATGCCGAATCAGTCCAAATTGCTTACTGTCGGTGCCCTGTGGATCTAGTCCCTGTCTGGAGGGTGACTCGTATAGATGTGGCGGATCCTGTACACTGTATGCTGAATGTATATTCGGACAGTACAAAACAAGAACTTGTCGATCTGGGTACTCGTTTGACCAGAAACTCATGACCTGCATTAGATGGCAGTACTGTGTGGAGGGTCAGGCACTGACCAACTTGCACCTACCCCAAGGACCGTCACCCTTCTCCTCCAACTTTGGTTTTCTTCTTAATGGCCAGAGCCCTACTTTTCCTGGAAACAATCAACCCTTTGCCCAATCTTTGAATACAGGCATGCAGTCACAAGGCAATAAACGATCTCGATCCAGAGGAAGTAATTTAAGTAATAAGTGGTTTCTGGGTTCGAATCCATTCCAACAGTTCCGGAACAATCAGCTATTTGGATCAGCAAGGCAATCACGTCCTTAACGATGGCATAAGTAAAGGAAACCAAATAAATGTATACCAAATATACATAATATATTAAATCATGTCATGTTATATGCATATATATATTCATGCATATAAATAACTTGTTCTGGAGAAAGTATTTAGTTCTTCCTCGAAAATGGGGTACGGTTTTCAGGGATTTAATTAGCTTGGAATTGACATCTTAGTTTGAAGATGATTTCGCTTTGTATAATCAAGAGTCCTTTATGAAAGGCGACATATATCCCAGAAAAGATGCTTTGGTGGTATCTTGTCATGAAAATGCACGGTATTCTCGTTACACCAAAATGCTTCAGAGGTATACATATTTATAACAGACTGTGCATATTTCACAATCATCTGTGTTCACTATGACTTATCACATAGTCACTTCTAATAATGTAAATATAATAGAATTTATCTACATGTACTAGTTTTTAGCTCATCAGGCCTGAAAGGCCCGATGGGCTTATGGCATGGCATGGTGTCCGGCGTCCGTCCATCCGTCCGTCCGTCCGTCCGTCCATCCGTCCGTAAACTTTTCGCTTTTTCGACTTCTTCTCCAGAACCAATGACTCCACAGAGCTGAAATTTTATGTGCAGACTCCTTGGCCAATGGGGATTCTAAATTGTAGATTTTGTGACCCCATGACCCCAAATGGGGTCACAGGGGTCACATCCTTAAAAACCTATTTTCATCTTCTTCTCCAGTTCCAAAAAGTCTAGAGAGCTGAAAAGTTGTGTGCAGACTCCTTGGCCCATAGGGATTCTAAATTGTAGATTTCGTGACCCCGTGACCCCAAATGGGGTCACAGGGGTCACATCCTTAAAAACTTATTTTCATCTTCTTCTCCAGTTCCATTAGGTCTAGAGAGATGAAAAGTTGTGTGCAGACTCCTTGGGTAATGTGGATGTTAAATTGTAGATTTCGTGACCCCTTGACACCAAATGGGGTCAGGGGTCACACCCTTAAAAACCTATTTTCATCTTCTTCTCAAGTTCCAAAAGGTCTAGAGAGCTGAAAAGTTGTGTGCATACTCCTTGGCCCATGGGGATTCTAAATTGTAGATTTTGTGACCCCGTGACCCCAAATGGGGTCACAGGGGTCACATCCTTAAAAACCTATTTTCATCTTCTTCTCCAGTTCCAAAGGGTCTAGAGAGCTGAAAAGTTGTGTGCAGACTCCTTGGCCCATGGGGATTCTAAATTGTAGATTTCGTGACCCTGTGACCCGAAATTGGGTCACCGGGGTCACATCCTTAAAACCCTATTATCATTTTCTTCTCAAATTCCAAAAGGTCTAGAGAGCTGAAAAATTGTGTGCAGACTCCCTGGCCCATGGGGATTCTAAATTGTAGATTTTGTGACCCCGTGACCCCAAATGGGGTCACAGGGGTCACATCTTCAAAAACCTGTTTTCATCTTCTTCTCCATTTCCAAAAGGTCTAGAGAGCTGAAAAGTTGTGTAGAGACTCTTTGGTCAAAGGTGATTCTTAATTGTAGGATTGGTGACCCTGTGACTCCAAATACAGGTCACAGGGGTCATGATCTAAAAACCTATTTTTTGCTTGTTAACAATGTATTACTTGAGATAACTTAGATATTCAACCTTAGATAATAAATAAAACCCTGATGAGCTACAGTGCCCATGGCTCTATTTTTATATGATAATACAGTTTTATATATCTGCAAGAGAGCTTTTTTATTATTTCTCTATCGAACCTTTTAAAATACAATAAGATAGCTGACACATATGAGTTTGATATATGATTGACAAATGAGAACTGTTCTTGATGTATTTGATCTCGCAAAATATGATGTATTATGACAGTTGCTATTGTCGTCTCCTTCGACGAAGTAATTACTGCTTTAGTAGCGTGAGGATAATACTTACAAGTAAGTTGTGATATTGCTTTACCTGTTCTGTGAAATGATACGTTAAAGTGTTTTAATTGACTGTATATATGCTAAAGAAACCATGTATACATATAATTTGATTTAGATATTTCTTAGGAGACATCTGTATTTCATTAATCTTTACTCTTCTAAGTATGGAATGCTTAATGTCAGTCCTTAAGTTAAATTCAAACGACGACATTTACATAATGAAATGTTTGGTTGACACAGGTTTTGAGTTAATGAGGTAACTGTTGAATCTGTCCCTTAAGTAGGTTGTGGTTCATAAAGCGTTAACTATACCCTTACCTTTCAAGTTGATATTGGCTGCAGTGAAACTTTAAATGTAAATATGAGGAAACATAAATTATAACAAACCGTGATATAATCCTCATATAGATTAAAATATGTGTGATATATATTAGAAACATTGTCAGTTAAATTAACCAATGTTACATTAATCCCGGTCAATCAAAATAAAACGTGTTGATAACTAAACTGTTTACTGTTCTCGATCATCATGAAGATGGAGACACGTCCACTATGGGTGGTGTCGGTCCTGATTCTAACCATCACCCAATGTGACGCAGTCGTGAAGCCACTTCCACTTCCTCGTAAGATCCAGGACTGTTACAACAACTACCCAAATATAACCCTGAAGGATGTGGTGGGCGCCAAGTTCTGCTACTTCTGTGAAGACCGTGCTATTCAGTCGATGAACCCCCTCAAGAACCTGGAATCACAGGACCCTGACACTGTCCGCTACATCTCCACGTTGGTAAATGACGTGAATTCAATGAAGGGTTATAGTGGCCGAGCGAAGCGACAGGCACGGTTCGCACCGTGTAGACGTAAAGAGTACAGAATGATGGCGGACGAGGAACGGAATCGTTTCCATCGGGGCTTGAACGTTCTCAAGGGAAATGGGGTAAGTGTTTTTAAATTGTACGAGTGAGGCCGAGTTGTCATGTTCAAATGTTATGTGGTCAGGGGTAAGTACATGTAATTGTACGTGGATGAGAGAAGAAATGGATTAAGGCAACCCGATTTTATTATGGAAACCCGAGATATCATAACTGACCAACAAGAATAACATAAGTGAGAAGATCAAATTCTATCAAAAGCCTATTTTTATACTTTAACTAAGATATTGACGAAAATTCCAACTTTCTACCCCCACCGTACGTGAGATACAGACAGCCTTGCTCATGGGCTGCACCATTGGAAAATTCGCCCATGGACCGGCCAATGGGCGAGAGCCTGCTCAAAGGTGTTACACAAAAATTATTTTTCTAATTTTTTAATAATTGGTCTAGCAGTAACATATTTTGGGTATTTATGAACTCTCCCCATACAAAGGAAAAATATTTTCCCATGGACGAGACGTCGCACATGGGCCAGGTTTCCCATGGGCCGGATATCCCATGGGCCAATGTTGACTTTGGCAAAAATATAATGTTTTTGAAATGTTGACTTTGGAAAAAATATAATGTTTGTGAAATGTTGACTTTGGAAATATTTATTGACTTTGGTGGAAGTGTTACTTTGATAAAATATTGACTTTGGTGACATGTTGACTTTTAGTATATATTTTGAGTTATATAAATTGTCGAATTGTCGTATTCATTTTAGTGAAGTGTTTGTAGTATAAAATGTTAACTTTGGTGACATGTTGACTTTGAAAAAGATATTTTGAATTTTATAAAATATTGACTTTCACATATTGACTTTGGTGAAATGTTGACATTTAAAAGATATTTTGAGTTAAGCGAACTGTTGACTTATGTTAATTATGTTATGTTAATTTATTGACTTTGGCGAAGTTTGCTTATATCATGAAATATTAATATTTCTATTTTAATGACTTTGGTTAAGTTTGAAATGTTGACTTTGATAATACATGTATATATAGAGTTTGGTGAAATGGTGATTTTGAAAATGATACCACTTTGGTGAAATGTTGACTTTGAAAAAATTATAATGATGATGAAATGTTGACTTCGGAAATATTGGTTGACTTTTGTGGAAGTTTTACTTTAATAAAATATTGACTGTGGTGACATGTTGACTTTGAAAAGTTATATCGAGTTTGATGACATGTTGACTTTGGTTGACTTTGGTGAAAGTTTATCTTTAATGATATGTTAACTTTGGTGATATATTGACTTTGAGAAGATATTTTGAGTTTAGTGAATTGAGGACTTTAAAAAGATTGACTTTGGTGACATATTGACTTTGAAATTTTTATTGGCGTTTTGGAAGTTTGAATTTAATGACATTTTGATAACACTAGTGTCTGGCTAAAGGAGCGCGTTTCAAACAGTAAGTGTTAGATCATTTGACTACGCTGTTGCCCATAATACAGCAGTCACCAAGACTGGTGATTTATACACAACTAAGTGCAGGTTACAGATCTATGATATATCAGACTTATGTATCTGTGTGTATCAGAATATCATGTCTATGTAACGATCGTACCGTGGTATTACGTAACATGTGTATTCGGTCAACTAACCCATCACATAAGTTTCAACTCAGTAAGACCGATACGATACGATACAATACGATACAGGGTTTATCAAAGACATCTTACGATTTTGACGGGTATTATTTATGAAAAGCCTTTTCACCCAAGTGTCCTTCCCCTAAAATGCAGTCAGTTTTTAACCAGACGTTTCCGTAATATACTCTCCGGTTTGCATTCAAATGAAAATAATCAAAAAAGAATATACCACTCTTTTCTAAAATCTCAGAAAATTCCTTAGTGTTTAACCATCAAGTCAGTGAACCGTATCTCCTGAACATCCCAGTGACCACTTGTGTGTATCTCTGAGTCAACTACACACGTGTCAAAATAAAAATACTCCGGTTGAAATAACAGTATTGGCGATATTACACATATATACGTATTTTTAAATTGGTATATGGTAATACCAAAACAGACTGCCCCCTTGCAATACACACATATTCCAGTATATTCAGGCTATCATATTATATTTAACTCTTTAAGAGCGCGACTTGGCTCATCATAGGATGACTAGTGATGGTAATTAGATACTACAATACTGTATTGTATAGGTTACCTCCCAAAACTTCTACATGCAAAACTTCTACATGCCAAAACTCCTACAAAAAGTCAGGGCAGAATTTTGCAATTACCTATTTTATAATGGAACAGCTCAGGATATGATTTAATGTAATTTGCCAAAACGTCTACAGCTGATTGAAGAAGGGGGTAGAGGATTACTAGAGCAGAGGATTAAAACAGGTCCAGCTTATTACTAACCAAGGACGATGACAGAGTATTTCGTGAATATTAATATTTATATACATATATCATATATTAATATGAATATTTCGTTACATACGAAAAGTAACAATTTTCAACAAGAAACAATTCATATACCAATAAGTGAATACGTAAATTAACATGGACATTCACAAATGTAAAATACGATCTTTATGCTGTTGTATGCTAACCGATAAGACATTTCTATGCCCCCGAATCGGAGATTCCGGGGGTATATTGTTTTTCACCTGTCATCTGTCTGTCTGTCCGTCTGTCTGTCTGTGTGTTTGTCAACAAAAACTTTAACCTTGGCCATAACTTTGTATTGCTCAGACCTAGGGCTTTCATACTTGGCATGTGCATACCTTGTGATGAGACCTTTCAGATGAGGTCATCATATTTGACCTTGTGACCTTGACCTTGCCGCAATTGACATTTTCAGAAAACTTTAACCTTGGCCATAACTTTAGATTGCTCAGAGCTAGGGCTTTCAAACTTGGCATGTGCATACCTTGTGATGAGACCTTTCAGACGAGGTCATCATATTTGACCTTGTGACCTTGGTCTCGCCGCAAAGAACATTTCCAGAAAACTTTAACCTTGGCCATAACTTGTGATTGTTAAGAGGTACGGCTTTCATACTTAGCATGTGTATGCTTTGTGATGAGACCTTCAGATGGGGTCATCATATTTGACCTTGTGACCTTGACCTTTACCTTGCCGCAGTGGACATATTCAGTTAACTTTAACCTTGACCATAACTTTAGATTGCTAAGAGTTACAGCCTTCATACGTGGCATGTGCTTACCTTGTGATAGGACCTTTTAGATGAGGTCATCATATTTGACCTTGTGACCTTGACCTTGCCGAAGTGGACAATATTTAGAAAACGTTAACCTTGGCCATAACTTTGGATTGCTCAGAGCTACGGCTTTCATACTTGGCATGTGCATACCTTGTGATGAGACCTTTCAGATGAGGTCATTATATTTGACCTTGTGACCTTGACCTTGCCGCAATGAACATTTCCAGAACACTTTAACCTTGGCCATAACTTTTGATTGTTAAGAGGTACGGCTTTCATACTTGGCATGTGCATACCTTGTGATGAGACCTTTCAGATGAGGTCATCATATTTGACCTTGTGACCTTGACCTTGCCGCAGTGGACAATATTCAGAAAACTTTAACCTTGGCCATAACTTTGCTACATCTGGGGGCATCCGTGTTTAACAAACACATCTTGTTTCAAATGTTATGTGCTTTCTAAATTACTGGAAACGTTTGCTAAAGTCAATGGATGTGCAAACAGAATCCTAAATTTTTAAGTTAGTCTCATCAGATAAGTCATTGCTACCACAGTTATTGGCTTTAATACTTCTCGATAAAGTAACACCACTTTAACCGTTTGGAACATGTGACCCCAACAACACAATAAATGTACCTTTAAGCGACAAAGAGTTACGGGATTGATGTCAAGACGTAAGCGCTTGTGACAGATATGAACATTGTGATTATTATATGTTATGAAATATATATATGAGAATAAACAACCTCCTGTGATATTTACTCGTAGCCTAATGTAGAAGTATTGGCACATTAATCGGACTAGTCCATTCTTACTTGAGGTAATGACCATGTTCAGTGGACCCTGAACTGTGTTGTTTTAGTCTGTGAAATTTTGCCATGTAGAAGTTTTCGGAGGTTACCTTTGTATACATACTGTTTCATTTCAAATTTTGTTTGAGAGCTTAATGAACAATTAACATGTATTTTGTTTTTAATTTAAAGTTGACAATGTTGCATAATGTCCGTGTAAATACAGTGCGGTAATAGTTTAATAAGTTTGCTACAAGACAGTTTGAAACAGGCAGATGTCATGACTTTGTTTATGATATTTAACGGTTAACAACATATATTATGTTTCAAATATTGTGTACGATTGTTGGAAGTGTGATAATATCTAAATGTCCATGCAGTTACATAAACATTGCATTTTACACGTTTGTATTTCGTATTCATATTGCAATAAATGATTTGAAAGCATGTATTTTATCAAGTTATCATACAATATATTTATCATACAATACCGAGATGAGGTGAACATGGTATTTCTCAAGGATTGACAGATATTATTTTTATTATATCAATATTTCTGTATTTTATGTTAAAATTGACAGATTTCAAAGGCAGCGGTTTAAATGACATCATACAACACAACCTTAAATGTGGACCTACTAAATAACTTTTCCCAACAGCGAATGTATGTGTTTACTGTGTTGATGTATACTGAACACAATAAGATAACCATATATGATTGCCTATATACATCGATACGATAATCGTCTGAGTGTTTACAATTCACAATCTGTTACAGTACATGATAATTGAAGTTTCATTACTGCCTTTCTAATATCGCATGTTATATAATACTGTACTGTTCTTTAAGAACATTTGAACGTGTCGGAATGTTGGCCACCCCTAATAGTCTGGTAGGAGATACACAAATACACAAATGTCGGTACATGATAATTAGTTAATGGTCATTCCTGTAATTACATCAACGAGCGAATTCCCATGGCCATTGAAGGGTGCCGTTCTCTGCACATTATGTCAGACCAGGAACTTTCTAATACACAGCACACTTAGAGACCGTTAAAATCATTATATTATCGCATTATTTTAATTTTGTTACTTCATTTGTCACAATCACTCCATGTTTTGTGCTTTGAATATGTTTATATCTAATGAAATGTGATGTTTATTCAATAATTCAGTGTGAATATGATACGCATGAGAGGTATATAACTATAGTTAATAACTGTCAAAGCTATGACGATTTTTTGGGTCTCATATAGAAAGCACCACCTATTTGTGATATCCATGGGTTTGGACTTATTTGAAACAATCAGCCTTTGATGTCCAGTTGAAAGAGTTCAACCTTTCAAACAAGAGAATTAGTGAGCACAGCTCACTCATGATACCCCCGCTTTTAACATTGGTAAAAAAGAAATGTTTGAAAATAGCAAAAGGGCATCAATGTTTAAACTTGTGTATGAACAAACCATTATATATAAGTATTATTAAAGCAGAGTAAGTATTACACTTGTAAGCATGTTTTAGAAGTAAAAGTCGAAAAAATTTGAAAAATGTCATTAAATATGCAAATGAGGGTATGAAACATACAAATATGCAAATGAGGGTATGAAATATAAAAATGACAGATGTACACATCAGTGGTTTCGTAACATTTGAACAATTAGTGTCTGAGTTATGAGTGGAACAAAAAGTGTGAATGGCAAAGTCGAAAAACGGAGACAATTTGAATAAATTATGCAAATTAGAGTACGAAACATACAAAAGGCAGATGTACACATCATGGTGATTGTACATATCAAGTTTCGTAAAATTTGAGCAACTGGTTTCAGAGTTATGAGCGGAACAAAAAGTGTGAATGGTTATAAGTCAAAAACGGAGAAAATTTGCATAAATTATGCAAATGAGGGTATGAAACATACAAAAGGCAGATGTACACATCGTGATGATTTTATGTATGAAGTTACAAGACATTTGAACAATTAGTACTTGAGTTATGAGTGGAACAAAAACTGTGAATGGCAAAGTCGAAAAACGGAGAAAATTTGAACAAATTATGCAAATGAGGGTACGAAACATACAAAAGGCAGATGTACACATCATGGTGATTGTACATATCAAGTTTCGTAAAATTTGAGCAACTGGTTTCAGAATTATGAGCGGAACAAAAACCGGACGGACGCACGGACGGACGGACGGACGCACGGACGGACAGACGCACGGACGGACGGACGTGCTGACCGCTATATACCCACGACTACTTCGTAGCGGGGGTATAAAAAGCAAAAACGTCACACATATACGGATTCAGAAACATGTTCCCTTTATTATATAAGGATATGAGCCAATAAATAGTTTCCAGTCATCAAAGTCAATCTCTTAAAAGTCAGCAATTCCTACATGGATAATCTTAGGCATATTATAACTGTTCAGTATCTGATATCTCAAAGTTACATAATTTGCATTTGTACATTTACATTCTCAATAACTTTACCAAGCGCTATTAGTTACAGGTCGAGAATGTCATCTGATCGCAGATGAATTTGCAGTGTATAACGCACACAGATCGGAAACATGTAAGTGCACATGTGGTCACTCTATCGAAATCTTACTATATTGGCGTTCTCGTCACACAGGGGTCAGAGGCACTGAACCGGTAATTAATTACCTGTCGGCCTTAATGAGTTGACCGAATACACATGTTACGTAATACCGAGGGGACGCTTGTTCAACAGTAGACAGAGAGACATACAGATGTTTTATTTCAGTAGGGTATTCTGAGAGTCAATACACAAGTCTGATATATCACTTAAACCGCAGTTGCATGATTATATTGCATTTGTTCTATCTTTATAGAACAGAACAGAACAGAAGTTTATTAAATGTAGTGACTTGAGCTCACAGAGCCCCTCGTCAACGTTTACAAAATACAATTACAATCAGAGTATGGAGGCAGGACATTTTAAACTGATATTGAATATAAACTTTGTTTTATGAACTTAGCTAAGTACAACTGAGCGATTTTATTCTGAGATTGTAACAGCTGAAATTTATATTTTGATGGATATTCCCAATAAATTCTATCAATATATTTAACTCTATTTACATGATACTTTTGACAAACACAAACGAAATGATATCCGTCTTCAATAACATAAATACCTTGCTTAAGACAAAAATCACATAAACGTAATGCTCTATCCACATTTGAATATCTACCAACTTCTATTTTTAACTTGGGACATGATATCCTTAAACGCGTGATGTAAAATGATAGACTTTGAGGAACACTGTTTAGATATGGTTCATATGAAAAACTTTGCTTAATATTAGAATATGCCTCAAGTTTCGAAGTGTTATTAATATTCACAATTCCATTTTTGCAAAAACTCATCAATCAAACGTTGTTTAAACACATTACACAATTCTTGTGGACAATTGAGGGTTCAACCACACAAAACCAAAACCATGTTTGAATAGTACATATTTTACAAAGGAAGCCCGATTTTGTATACCTTTAGTACAATTCTCCAGCATTATTCTAAAAGCCAACTTCAAAATAGCATTATTTGTATTTGAGAGTTTGAGAAAATAGCGCACGACCCGAACAAATCTATTTATGTAGAGGGGGTATCTTCCTAATTCTCCGTAAACTGCTGCATTACAAGCTTTTGTATGTACTTTTAAGATCCTCTTGCAGAACTTCAGATGAACCAGAAGAAATAGATCCATGTGAGTGATTAAAGTTAGGTTGATTAAATTGTGCATTTGTGTTTTCTGGATTCATATTGTCAAAAAGCACCCCACGAGCCTCTTTAATGCAATCACTTGTCTCGGTAGCAGGTTGTCTACTCACATATGATGCATACGTGTCAATGTCTGTTGATTCTCGCCTACCCGTCGGGTTGTTGTCAGTAGATCTTTCTTCAAAATGCTTCTTTTTACCTGTTTTACCCATATAGACAATAACTGTGTTGTTAGTGATTCTCACACCCAATTCTCAGGACATAGGTCACTTTGAGATCGTTGCAATTTAGAGTTTTCGACGGAGCTCAATATTTGTGTCTGCCGCCATAGTCTGACGTCACATCATCAAAGTTTATATATCTGTAACCTGCAATCAGTTGTGTATAGATAATCAGTCATGGTGACTGATGTATTGTGGGCAATAGCACTTACAATTACCGGTACTATCTGAAACACGCGCCTTTAGCCAGACATTAGTGTTCAACTTCAAAAAGTCATTAGATATAAACTTCAAGAACGCCAACAAATATTTCAAGGGTCAACATTTCATTAAAGTGAATATTTTATAGTAGAGTATACTGATGAAACGTCTATTCAAAAAGTTACTTCATATCTATAACTCAATATATGTTTTTTAGGGGAAGGACACTTGTGTGAAAGGCTAGTCATTAATAATATCAGTCAAAATCGTAAGACGTTTTGGAAAAACAGTGTATCGTATTGAGAGAGTGGCCGAAATGGTAAACAAATGAAATGATTTTAAAGTAAACATTTAATGTAGACTCTGCATGCACCCCTTCACTGATGTCAACAATCTGACAGTGAGTGGGCCATTAGAGACGTTGACACCAGAACAGAGCACATATCATCTCTTTCACTCTCTGATTCAACCAGTAACACAAAATCACTCAAGCGTGAGTCGACTGGTCAGCACAGTCAAGTTTTGAACATTCGAAGGATACCGGCTAAATTCAACCTCACACATCAGAAGCCGCTGTGTGTATTGCATTTGCATTTCCACTTCTACTCCCCAAACCCGACCTCTTTCAATGGGTGATTATAAAAATGCAAACATTATATCATTGGTGTTATTTTAACTACTGACCATTGCTAAAAGTACCATTTTAGAGTCATTGTGATAATGTCACAATGGGATTCACAGGTACGTAAATAGTCTCCATTTCTATCACTACACATCACAAACATATATGATACTGATTTAACTGAATATATTTGTTTGAAATTAAGTTTGCTCAAACCAGTAACTTATGGTAATTTTTATTTGCTGGAACAATAAACAGGAAATGTATACTCAAGGCACTAGACCATATGATTACGTATTGATGACGTCTGTGGACATACTAGGTGTGTGTTCATTCGGACGCCTATCGATGTTGTTTCAAGTTACAGTTATCTGGGACTGCTTGTTACCGAACACATGGACTATCAACGTATGGGACAAGCAGTGTCTAGCTCAGCTAATCGAGCCCTAGGACTACTTATATCAAAGTTAGAGCTTCTGTGTGGTAATGCAATACAGTACGTACGCAAAACTCTATGATTCCATGGTCTGGTCAACGATTCAATATGGCTCTGCGATCTGGGGAACCTACAACCTAACTTCTATAAACGCAGTCCAGAATAGAGCCAGGCGTTTCTTCATGGGTTTACGGAAATATGCTCCTAATATGGCCGTGAGTGGTGATATGGGTTGGTTACCTCCTAAAGTCCGACAATGGGAAAGTATTGCCAAGTTTTACAAGAAAATGAGTGACATTTTAGATAACCGTCTGGCAAAACGTATTTTTAACTGGGCCCACAGATGTGCTGAGAATAAGAAGCGAAATTGGAATTTTAGAATACATGCTCGATACAGGGATCTTGGGCTTCAGTGTTTCATTCCGATTGAAAACTCGTTCCATGTCAGCTATATAAGATCACAAGTGCGTGAGGCAGCCTTTATCAAATTCAAAGAAGAATGGTCGTCAACAGTACAGCGTCCTAACAGTCAGAGAGGAAATGACGGGAATAAACTCAGAGTCTACAGTACTTTTAAGGATACATATGAGACAGAACAGTACAACCGGGTCCCCATGTCGAGATCACACAGACGATCCCTAGCAGCGTCCAGATGTGGAGGTGCTCCTATAGGTATAGAGACAGGGCGGTACAGTAATCTACCAGTAAACGAAAGGGTGTGTTTAATTCAAAACCTGTGTTGAGGATGAGTGTCATGTTATTTTATATTGTCCACTTTATGAGAGTATTCGTCGTGATCTTTTTGAAAAATGTTATGATTTTAATAATGCAAATGACTGTGATAGATTAGCTTTTATTCTCGCGAATACGGATTGTGCAATTTTTAGTGCCAAAGCCTGCAAATTATTATATATTATTCACAGATCGTTCTTAAACTGTATGTATTGTATGTTATTTTATATGATAGTTTAAGTCTCTCATAACTCCTAATGGAGTGGCTCAAGGTATTTTATGTATATAGTACATTTTTTTAAAAAGTAATGTAATATGTGTACCACAATTGAGGTGAGACTCAAATGAAATTCTTGTCTGTCTGTCTGTCTGTCTGTCTGTCTGTCTGTCTGTCTGTCTTCGGATCAACGCTAAATAACTCACGGGCGAGCTAATACACAACTTACCGGACACTGCGATTACGCACTACTAATAGATCGACCAATTGTAGTTTTATTAGTCATGAGATTATCATAGTTCCAACAGAAACAACTGCAGACAAATACAGAAGGTTCATATCTCCCATTCTCCAGACAGTCATTTGTCAGCTGGTTCTAAGACAGTAGAGAATCGCATTAATTAACGCAACACCCATGACTGAAATGGAACAGTGGAATAGTGCATCCTACTCAATAGTAGCTTGTACTGATATGGTCTGTCCTCGTTTCGCCTACACCTCATATCGCCTACGCCACAATCAAAACAAATTCTACATTCTACATTCTACATTCTACATTCTACTTCTAGAATGCCCATCAAAGATATCTACATTCTACGCACAGTTTATGACCCGGGAACACGTACTTTACAAAACTAGTTCGAACAATGAAGGTGCTGTCTCGATACAAGTCAAGATTCGGTGATTACAGAATATTGTTTTAACGGTTCATGTACTTCGTTCCCTACATTTAATCAAAAGACTTAGTCATGCAGAGCATGTACACATTTAATGAAATATATATGATCTTTTATCACATCCTTGTTTCACAATAAGTATGACATCAATAACCAGAAAGCAAAATAACATAAGCATAAGATTGTAATGTCATTTTTACGCTCTATTTAGAGGTAGGAAAGTGCCAAAGCATACTTTACTATGAATATTTAGGTGCGTACGTTCAAGAGTAGCAGGCAAACACCAAAAGGCATATATACCCCTAAAATTTTCTATTTATATGATTACCCCAAGTGCACGGCTAGCAGATTTTGCTATTTCCTCTATAACTCTGAGTTTTCTTGTAACCAAAAAACCGAAATATTTACAAGCTGGAACATAATCTATAACATCATCAGCAACTGTAAATATAAACGCACACTGTTTAATACTACAAGGGCGATAGCGTACCACTACGTAGGGCTATAATATCCACCCAGTCGTCAGTGTATTTGATGGCCAACAAAATTGTGCAATGTAAATGGATTCACAAAAAATTGACATGTTTCGTTTCTCCTTCAGTCAACATTAGAACTTATGTGGTATCCTTTTGACGTTGTGGCAGGTAAATAATTATCTTCAACTGATTTGTCAATAACCATTAAAATGTAGTAAAACTTAGTTTACATTCAATAAATATGAACACGCCATTTATAGATTTTTCAAGAGAGATTTCCCACCATGTCTCTATATTGTTTGTATAAAAAGACACGCAAACACATGTGAACATATGAAATTGTTCATATAAATATGTATGTGAAGAATGTCTCGAGGATGGACTACAGTACACCAAATGCGTCTTGCTATGGGTAATTCAAAACCGTTTAAAACAGATCATACTGAACCCATTCTGTAACATATATGTGTGTTTACAAGTATGTTGACCAAAAAGGTTGATTCACATAATACATGATTAATTGAAAATAACCATTCCTTATAAACTGACAGGCAAAAGAAAGTATACACTTTTTAAAATGAAATTATGGAAATTTATATTATTGATGTTGGCAGTAAGCATCGTATACACATTAACTTCTATTCTCTAAAGTTGAAAAAAAATCAGATTAACACATTTTAGAGAAAATTGGAAAATATTGATAATCACGTGACCTTCATACTCGTTTCACGAGTCACATAGGTAAAATCGCTACACATTATTAATGTGGAAAAAACCATTTAAAACCCATCAAAAGTAACACCAGAAAAACGTGAATAACTTTTGAAATTTGGCAAAAGCTAGGCAACGGATACCAAAGCTACCAGAATGCCACATTTCAGCCGACTTAGGGAGACAGTTGACAATCCCAGAACACCCCAAAACAATCGTCTTTTTGCCCCTTGAAGACTGATATCTGCTTGCGTTAGACCGCCGCCAAAGCTATCCCTGAGTGACGTCATTGCCGGCGACCACCATAGATAGGCGCGTCACTATGCACACCTTCACCAGAAAACTTTGAACTAATAGAGTCGAAGTTTTTCGACTGCTCAATAGACAGGTACTGACCGCCGAACTTTGATGTATGGCTTATGTCATGATGGCTGTGACAACGTCGGTTTGTTACAGTTTTATAATAATATCTATTTTCCCAAGACTTGTCGCTGATTGGCTACTGTCAGACGGTCCACAATGGCGTGTTAGAATTAAACCACAACCTCCAGTTAATGAACAAGCGTCGATGCAGGTTTTGGATGAACACAGAAACAGCTATCAGATGACGTCGTGAGACATTTTAAATTCATATTGAATTTCATAACGCATTGACACACGAATCGACCACATTAGGCATCCATGTGGCACATTTTACGAATTGAACGACTTTAGGGAATAAAAAGAACTAAAATGTTTGTTTGTGTTGTTTTACCCCTACATCTTTTGGATTTCATGAGTGCAAAACTGGCTAATTAAATGTTGAAGTTTAGGATTTTTTTGTATTCCGGAATGAACGAACTATCCATTATACCTATCTCAAACTACTACCATATTTATTTGTTTATTTATAGTGATTTAAAAAGAGGTGTTCACTTTCTTTTCCCTGCCAGTTTATATTTGTTAAATGTATTGGAGAGATGATAGGAGATTAAATGAGGATATATACAATGTCGATTTTATGAAATAACGTTCATAAATATCATTATTCAAAAATATTTTCAGGGCCATGTTTAAGAAGTGTTATGTATTAATTGTATTTCTTTTATATTGGAAGTATGATAAGAGGTTATATGAGGAGAGATTATAAGAGGAGGTAACGGTAATAAATATCATTATTCAAAATTATGTCAATTACAAACAAAAAGTGTTATTCTTTAATGTTGTATTACTTTACACGACGCTGAATTACACTTAACACAATGTGTGTTTACTTGATATAAACGTTTATACATATATCTACTTTACTAGCGAGAATCCAGAAAGATTTGTGCATGTAAATATGATGGACCCCCCAGATGAACCCCTCTCCTTGAATATTTTATTTTATATAAGTTAAACTTAAACTACACAACACTTCACTGTAATGAATATTTTATAAGTCGACAATTTATATAACTCAAAATATATTCTAAAAGTCAACATGTCACCAAAGTCAATATTTTATCAAAGTAACACTTCCATCTAAGTCAATAAATATTTCCAAAGTCAACATTTCACAAAAATTATATTTTTGCCAAAGTCAACATTGGCCCATGGGAAACCTGGCCCATGGGCTACATTTCCCATGGGAAAATATTTTTCCTTTTTATTTGGAGAGTTCATAAATACCCAAAATATGTTACTGCTAAACCAATTATTAAAAATTAGAAAATAATTTTTGTGTAACACCAATTTGAACAGCCTCGCGCCCATGGGCCGGCCCATGGACGAATTTTCCAATGGGACAGTCCATGCGCGAGGGTGTCTGTATCTCACGTACGGTGGGGGTAGAAAGTTGGAATTTTCGTCAATATCTTAGTTAAAGTATAAAAATAGGTTTTTGATAGAATTTGAACTTCTCACTTATGTTATTCTTGTTGGTCAGTTATGGAATCTCGGGTTTCCAAAATCGGGTTGCCTTCATTCCATATCGGTTTAAACTTTCTCCAGAGAGCCGGCAACGTGTTTGTAAATTTTTCGTGTGTGATACAATTACCTTGTGAAACATTCACAACATCCACACTAAGCCCTGCAATTGGAGTGGTAGACAGCGAGATACCGGAATTGCCACCCGGGTTGTCCGTCTTAGTTGTTTAATCGTAATGAGAGCACACATTTTCATTGACCACAACTTTGAAATCATTGGTTGCTATATATATCAATCCAAAACTAGGATGCTTGTGAGATGGCAATATCTGGGCATGTACACGTTAAACGCATCTTCTTTTAATCAATCAACCTGGTTACCTACGTCAAATATGCCGCCCCTCTAATAATAATAATAATGGATAGTTTTTTATATAGCGCACAAATATCCACGTGTGCGGTTCCCACATTATTACCCTTGTCTAACCTAAGCCTCCGCAAAGCGGTCACCTCCTCCACCAGGTACCCACTTACCGCTGGGTGAACAGAGGCACATGTTGAATAAAGTCACTTACCCAGGGTGACACCATAAGTCTGTCCACTCATGTCTCAGTGTGTGGCAGGGAATCACCCTTCAAACTCTCAGTTAATTCAGCAATGAAGCGGCTAACCCACCAATGCGGCAAGCCGCGCCCATTGTTGCTGAACTTCACTGATAGCGGTCGACTTAGCTATGCACAGGACCACGTGCCACTACATAAAAACCCTTAGTGGCTGATGATGTGGATGATGCTGTCGATATGTTGAAATGTGAGCACCAATCTATGAGTTCAGGTTAAGGACCAATCTATGAGTTCAGGTTAAACACCAATCTATGAGTTCAGGTTAAACACCAATCTATGGGTTCAGGTTAAGGACCAATCTATGAGTTCAGGTTAAACACCAATCTATGAGTTCAGGTTAAGGATCAATCTGTGAGTTCAGGTTAAGGATCGACTCCACTACGATCTTAGGTTCATATACTACCATACACGAAATTCTTCAATATGGATAATAGAAATGAGGTATTGCCGACAGTCAATTTGCTATAGATCACTAATGTCTAATCTTACCAATGACATTACTACTTTTAGAGGTGGGATTCCCTGGCCAGCCTCCACTCTGGTCTCGTGGCAGATACAGCTCACGGCGGTGCAAACTTTCCAGGCTGGCACAGAGTCTACCTATTGCTGTAAGTTTAATAACCTGCAGTGGCGGTTTTCCTCTATTGTTTTGAAGGTTACATTTTTACATGGAATAACTTTTTGAAGTGAGACCTGGATGGAAGTTTTACTTTGAAGTAACACAAGGTAGGGAATTTACACTGACCTATTCTTATACCAACACTTCATATTTTTACAACAACGATAATCAAAATCCACATAGCGATTATAACATTCCAGTAATCGCTAGTATCTTTATTTTTTTGCGCTATATATGCGACCCATCCATCCATTCTTGCGTCAACACATGAAAGAAAATATGACTGACAAATATGGAAACATGTCAACCGTATTTTAATGCAAATGTCGGGTATACTATTAACCCGATAAAGTAAGAAAGATTATTGAAATAGCCCCGATACTATGATTTTGACCAATGAAAACGTTTCTTGTAACCAACTAACCAATCACTCACATGTCTCCTGTGTGCTTGCTTTATATCTGGAATAAAGCCCTTAGTGATGCCATACATGAACACTTTTCAACAGGGACGTCACTCTAAACAAACTGTTTTCGCCAATCTGGAAAATGGTCATAATGATGCAACTTGAAGGTTCTCAACAATTGACAAAATGAACATGTGTGGTTTTGATTTGAGTTTCCAGTAAACTTAGAAGAACATATATGCAAATTTACACTTTACACCTGCAATTAAAATTGCACCTGACTGTTTTCAGACTTGAATTCGCACTTCGTCGTGTCGATCCGAGAATATGCATTCCGTACTGGGACAGTTCCCTCGACAACGAGCTCCGAGATCCCACTTCATCAAACGTATTCGACCCGCAGTTTATGGGCGGCAGGCAGAACGGCCCTGTGAGAGACGGTCCTCTGGCAGGTTGGACCATGCCGTGGGGAGTTCCCCTCATCAGGAACACGGGTGCAGCGGGAGGCTTATTCAGGGCGGCCAGTATCAGGAACATCTTGCGCCAAAGTAGGAACTGGCAAATCTTCCCCCCATTTGCGGGCACTAACAACGACCTGGAGATCAACCACGGCCCTGTTCATCTGTTTATAGGTGGCCAGATGCGACCTCTACAAACTGCAGCGTACGATCCTTTCTTTTTCCTCCATCATGCATTCATTGATTATCTTTGGGCTTTGTTCAGGCGTCGACAGCGAGCGCGCGGGATTAATCCTCAAGACGACTATCCAACATCCACTGCCCGACTCCATGAAGCAGACGCGCCTCTTGGGTTTGGTTTCAACCTGACTGCTCGCGACGGATATTTGAATGCAATAGCAGATGCTGTTGTATACGATCCCTCCCCTACCTGTAATAGACGGAGGCCGAACTGTGGCAATTCTAGGTATTTCGAATGTAATGTCCAGAGACGCAGGTGTATCCCAGTCCGTGCACAGGCTACACAGGCTACACAGACTACACAGACTACACAGGCTACACTGGTCACAGGACGGGTCCGGCGAGCAGTACCTAACAGTCATCTTCCTCCTCCTCCCGAGCCATGCATGAAACATATACATGCTGTCCAAAATGATTACTGCATCGACGGCGTTTGTGACATTCGTAATTGGGTCTATGTAGCTATCAATGTGGTGTCAGTCCGACCCCCCGGGTTCCAGTCCTACCACTCGTACCCTATAAGAAATGGGAAGATAGACCAGAGTTATGATATCTATCAGCCTTCAGCCTACGTCGATACGCGCATGTTGAGTTCTCCTGTGGGATCAGCTCCTAAAACATACGGCAATTGTAAACGTTCAGATGGAATCGGGCAGGTATATCTGGAGTCCAGCGGACTGAGTTATAATGGTTTTTACAAGGAATCGTCTCTTGTGGATCAACGCCTGGCCACGGGTATTTCTGTATCTTACCTCGCTGTGAAGAATCCACGTCTGGGTTCTGCTAGAGCTCTCTTCAGAGCATTCGATTCTTGCGGGAGAATATGCAGACCGACCTGTAGAATTCCAGGAACCAAGAAATTTAAAGCCTGCTCTGGAGCTGTAGAGCTATGTCACGTCCCGGGTCAACCTGACCAATACAGCGTCAACTACGGTCAGGCCAGTGCTAATATCTGGAACATGGATGGGAACTCTGACTGCCCGACGATGGACGAACAGCAGATACCGCTGACCTTCTACTGCGACTACAAGGAGGCGGTGCCGTGGACGGTAGAGTCGCTCCCACGTCGCCCTAGACCTACAGCCGAGTTTACTGCCATTCACTCAGATAACAGAGGTACGCGTTTACACCTTTCTTTTAAAGGCACAATATCATATAGGTAAATTTATATTTTGTTTAGAATCTATCTTTTAAATGTTATTATACAATGGGTGCTGATTTCAACTGTCAATCTGTATATGTTTTATACCCCGTGTTATAATATGGGGATGCTTGATCACCCCGCCCGTCTGGTCGTACGTATGTGTTTAATCATGTAGCTATCTATATACGTTCCTATAAAGACGTTTGTTTTACTTATGAAAATAACACCAAAGGGCCCCTCCTTAGGCACATGTATCAATCTTCAAATTGGTCTGAGCAGGCGTAGGAACTCCCTTAACGGAGAAACAAGGTTGGTTCTACTGCTTATACCGGAAGTGCGTGTGTTGATGATGAATAAGCGAGAGTATTGTATAGCTAGGGACTCTCTAATGTAGAGCGTTGCTGTTGGTTGTAATGGTATGAGAAACGGAGATATCATCATCCATATTAAGTATTTATGTTCGCGAAAAGAGTTTATAGTATACTGTAGTATAGTATAGTATAGTATAGTATAGTATAGAAGAGTAGAGTAGAGTATATGATTGTGTTGTATTGAGGGATTTATAACATGTATATGTTTCATGGTAACATATGTAAGCAGGATTAATATTGTTTTTACGATTATTTATTTTATAACAGTATTCACATGGTTTCGGATTGAAAAAATTGCCTTATGCGACTAGGTTTACTCTTTCCAATTAAATATTAATTCATTATTTTCCTGTAGATAAACATTCTGTTCAAAAGATCTTACCTAACCTTAACTGTCGGTATCAGAAGTATGGTTGAAAGATCGTCAATGTTATAACATGAACACTTAAAGTTACACATTCTAGGCTTTAGTGAATCTGCATACATGATTACAAGAAAATTGTCCCTTTCCAGAATGTCGAGTGGATAGTGAATGCACCCTGTCTCTCCCCTGTGTCAGCGCGTGTACTGATGGAGATATGCACGTGTGTCGAGGCTCCTGCACCCTGTACGCGGAATGTACGTATGGACAATTCTGGAAGAAAACTTGCTCTGATGGCTACGTCTTTGACGATTCTACAAAATCTTGTCAACGAGGCAGTCGTTGTTTGATGTCTCGAAATCGCAACACACGGCGATTCACAAACCAGCGCTCTCAAACATCGGGTCGGCAGTCACACATTTCTTCCATCTTCGGAAGTTCGTCTGGTCGTAGATCAAACCGTCGTAGTCAAACTCATCGACAAGAAGAAAGGATTACAAGTTCCTTCAATCAAAGATTGAGGACAAATGATCAAAATCGACAAGGACCAACTCAAAATGAAAATAACGGCCAACAAGTTCAGAGGTCAGTGACCTTTGGACGAGATCGAGGCCAAGTGCAACCTGCACCAAGGAGTTTTGGACGGTTTAGAGAGTTCCACGGCAGGGAACCATTGATAAGGGAACCTTTAATCTTGACAGAAAACACGGAGCCCCCAGAAGGTTACTTAGGGTTTGGCAGAAGAGGACAGCTACCGTTTGAGAGAAGGTTCCGGAATCCGATCTCTGGCAATCTTCCTGTGCTGTTTGCCTACGATTCCCCGAAACAGAGCACGCGTCAGTGAAAGAAAGGGAATTATATAAAGTCGTAGATGAACATTTTTTTTATTATTTATATAGCTTATATCCTTTTCATTTGTGTGAATAGAGATTATTAAACTCGATCCCGTTTTGTACCATTTTTCTTCATAAAACTGGTATTAAACGGAACCGGGTTAGTATGCTATGTTTTACTGGCTGATATCAACCAAGCTTAAATATAAGAAAATCGCTGATAAGACGTTCACTCGTAAGTAAAGCATGCCTAAAAATTCAACGATAATGACGTCACGTCAGTCGGAAGCACACGTTTTAGATACCACGTATTTCGTTCTTAGTCTGTCAGTCCGTCGTCCGCCCGAGCATAGTTTATGCAATTTTTTATTGCCTTAACCTTGCATACCTCAAATAGATTTTGTCAGAGACTCTTAATAGTCAACGAATGTTATCAGTAGATGGTTCTCTTGGAAGAAGCATATCAACCATTACTTTATTGGTACATTCTTTGACAGTCATTAAAGGCACTTAAGGATGTCTCTCTGAATCATATAATAACTAGAAGCTATCGATTAGTCTTCTGGAGACATTCATAACCAGTGACCTAATTTGTAAGTTTAATAAACGTATTCAGTAAAGCGCGAGGGACAGTGCACAGCTCCAACATATCCTTCATTACTGGTTCATGATGAAGTTGTGACAAGTTTTCGACTTGCTCTCTTTCAAACACTATAATGCATAATATGCACAGAGACTCGAGTCTCTCATATAAAGTTCTTACAACTCCAACATTGTAAAACCAATTGCAATAACATTCCCTTCCATCAACTTTAAATTAGTCTCACAGGTTACGGTTGAAGAGGTTGTCCCACGTTTTCTAATAGCAAAATGAATATAAAGATCTCACAAAATGGAAAAGAATTGTTATCAATTGCAAAAGAATCCTCCTCGATCAATAAATAGAGTTCTAAAACGAATTGGTATGGTTCGTTTAAAACGCGGATCCATTTCCCTTCCTCGAATTATTAACTATCAGTTTTCGTATCAAACGTGACACCGTTTGAATGACTCCGGGTAATCGGGTCGTGTAATGGGCCGTTTTACTATCTTCAGTAAAGACTAACATTTATAAGTTAAACAACTTTAAATAAATGGCAAATATTAACATAATAAACATGCAAAAAGCAGTGTCTTTAAAGCGTTATAATGTTTGTGGTTACATTGCTCTAATGAATCATACTGTTGGCTGCAAATGCAATCATTAGCAATACATTTTGGTTAGGGGTTTGTGAGCTCTGATATCTTGTAGTTTTGTTTTGAGACGAGTGTATTTAGGGATTGAAACTCGCACCCTCGGAGTCAGGCACCTATTACCAGTACTGAATGTCCAAATAGCTTACCCACACGACCATCAAGAGTTGCGCGATTTGGACGTGCGACTGATGCCATATCAGTTTACCTCAATGTCTTCAGTAAGTTTTCATTGACGCTATAATCATCGTTGTATAAGCCCATATAGTCTTAAACTTACACTCTAAAAAGGTATTTATTCTTTAAACAATATTTAATTTAATATGGAAATGGCGCCTCTGATAAATAACTTTTCAGACAGCCCTATTTTTCAGAGGGTCATGTTATATCAATATTTAATAAGAATGGTATTTTGTCAGAGTGTGAGGGTTGGACATAAGTCCATATAAGGGTGTACAGTTTCAGTTCGTGTTAGTGGCACAGAACTAGGGATTTAGGGTAGGGTAATGTAGACATGAACTTTGTCTTTGTCTAACATCTACACAAACGTTGTTGTCATGAGAGTAAGTGTCATATTTATTTTTTCTCTATTATAAAGAGAAGCGCCAACTTAACCGTTAAAATCTATAACGTGGTTTTGTCACTTTAAGGAACATTAATTTGTTCCTTTTACTCATATTCAGCCTGCCAAGTCGTGTTCACCCATGCATAAGACAAACGCCATAACGCAAGGCATACTTTTGCCAGTTTCCATCACATGACAGTATTTCCATGCTTTTCCGTGCTAAGATAGTGGATCGCTGCACCTGACATGCACATTGTGGGCTCTGATGTCCTACCACCAAAACCTGAAATACTGCAAGGCCAGCGATGGAGACTGGCATGAGGTATAATTTGCGTTGGGAAGTTGCCATAAGGCTGTAAATATGCACATATGTACATATGAGTGTACTATTCAGTTTTCAGCCGTCATGTTACGCCCTCTCCTCTATGTCTCTCTATAAACTCAAACAGTCGCATTCCCTTCATAACCCCACAGCATATACATGAACACTGTCAGGTCACTGGTGTTTATGAGCATGTTTCAGAGGCAAGTCCAACCATGGTTACGGTCATTGAGCGTTGCTTTATCGACAAAAAGAATCTTGAGGTGTTTGTCAAGTCTGCAGCCCGACACACGCGGAGTCTTTAACACCTGAACTCGCTGCCGAAAAGGTCACCGAAGTATTTAACATGGAGGAGAATCCTTTGACAAATCAGATATACACTACCAGTCGTAACACCTACATCCTGTGTGTACAAACGATGTTGACATATAATTAATGGTCGTAAGGATTTAATGGTTCATTTGTTTTATATATAAGCTCGAATCTTCTCACGTCTGTGAATACCTCTAAACTGAGAGTGTATGGAGCAGTGGTGTTTACGATACGGTGTGAATAATATTACGATATTGGTGAGTTAAATTTGAAATTAGGTGATTGAACTCAAAATGAAAAGATGTGTTCAAGATTTAATTTTTTCAAATCCACATCATAACAGAATACCACAAAGTATACATTTCAACAATTAAACATGAATGTACAGTTAATTAAGTTTACAAGAAGACGACAAAGAGAAATAAAATCCTTAATAATCATATAGTTTATATTGCATCCTAAATATTGTAGGACTCAATGTCTGTGTATGTATTCCAAATTAACAGCTAATATGCAACTGGTATTTTCACGGGGTAATATAACTTATGGCGTCATAAAGTAACCCCAATTAAACGAGGCGATGTTGGACACTCAATTCACTAATGGAACCTAATCCACCATCTATACATGGTACATGGAACATGGACCATTTGACATGTAGTAAAATGTACATCTCATCTCGAGGCGCAGAAATCATGAAATTAACATCCGTGACAGATCAGCTCGTGAAAATATAAAGATGCACTTACTTCGATGGGGTATACCTGGGCCGTGTTCAAGATAGGTTTCAAAGTAATCGCTCAATGAGCGAGTACTTTTAAACCTCTCTTGAACGCGATTGCTCAATGTAGCGATACGTAGCAAGGCGAGCAAACTTCGAGGAATTTGCACTGTGTCGTTCAAGAGAAAAGAAGCGCTCATTGAGCGCTACATTGAGCGATCAATGAGCGCTACGAAGCGCTTCATTTTGTTGAACCGCCGGCTGGTATGCAATGAGGTAACCAAGGTATTCGATGAGGTATATGTGGAATGCGATGAGGTAGAAAGATATTCGATGGGTATACATGGTATTCGATGGGGTATACATGGTATTCGATGAGGCATACAGATATTCGATGGGTATACATGGTATTCGATGATGTATACAAGGTATTCGATGAGGCATACAGATATTCGATGAGGTATACATGGTATTCGATGAAGTATATAGGTATTCGATGGGGTATACAAGGTATTCGATGGGTATACAGATATTCGATGAGGTATACATGGTATTCGATGAAGTATATAGGTATTCGATGGGGTATACAAGGTATTCGATGGGTATACATAGTATTCGATGATGTATACAAGGTATTCGATGAGGCATACAGATATTCGATGAGGTATACATGGTATTCGATGATGTATACATGGTATTCGATGAGGCATACAGATATTCGATGGGTATACATGGTATTCGATGATGTATACAAGGTATTCGATTAGGCATACAGATATTCGATGAGGTATACAGGGTATTCGATGAGGTATAAATGGTATTCGATGAAGTATACAGGTATTCGATGGGGTACACAAGGTATTCGATGGGTATACATGGTATTCGATGAGGTATACAAGGTATTCGATGAGGTATACATGGTATTCGATGAGGTATACATGGTATTCGATGAGGTATACAAGGTATTCGATGAGGTATACAAGGTTTTGGATGAGGCATACAGGGTATTCGATGAGGTATACATGGTATTCGATGAGGCATACAGATATTCGATGGGTATACATGGTATTCGATGATGTATACAAGGTATTCGATTAGGCATACAGATATTCGATGAGGTATACAGGGTATTCGATGAGGTATAAATGGTATTCGATGAAGTATACAGGTATTCGATGGGGTACACAAGGTATTTGATGGGTATACATGGTATTCGATGAGGTATACAAGGTATTCGATGAGGTATACATGGTATTCGATGAGGTATACATGGTATTCGATGAGGTATACAAGGTATTCGATGAGGTATACAAGGTTTTGGATGAGGCATACAGGGTATTCGATGAGGTATACATGATATTCGATGTTGTATACAAGGTATTCGATGGGGTATACAGGGTATTCGATGGGGTATACATGGTATTCGATGAGGCATACAGGGTATTCGATGAGGTATACATGATATTCGATGTTGTATACAAGGTATTCGATGAGGTATACATGGTATTCGATGAGGTATACATGATATTCGATGTTGTATACAAGGTATTCGATGGGGTATACATTGTATTCGATGAGGCATACAGGGTATTCGATGAGGCATACAGGGTATGTGCATGATGTCGTATACAAGGTATTCGACGGGAAATATGCCCAAAGTTCTATGTGATACTGTGAATAGTTGTGGGTAAATAATAAAAGGTTTGTAAACATATTAAAAGTCCAGGTTAATATGCACTACAAGATAGCGTATCATACCGATTTTACTTGTGAGTTATTAATTTACCTGAACGAGAGTGGTATGGCACACATTCGAATGTAAAAGCAAATTTCTTGTCATTTAATTTTGCGAAAAATAACCCATTGTCGGCACCAGTGAAGGCCCACTTCAACAGCAATTACAACAGTTTAATGAGGACACACTCGGTAAAATACGCCACCCCCAACAGAGACAATATTAATCATTGCTATAGACTGGAAGGTACGTGAGCATTTGCGCATATTGTAAATATGATACATCATTAAATGTTTTAAATTATGGCTAATAAATGTTTATTCCATGTACATGTAAATCAGGATTAAAACACGGGCTCTCTGTCATGTTCACGTCTATCCTCGTCTATCCCTTCCGTATGACAACATGATCACTGCGTCATTAATTACCATGTAGCAATGTAGGAAAACAATATCTAATTGTTACCGACAGAATGAATCAAGTAATATATCTGTTGAGTAATAAACACCTATATACAAACTGGATTGTTCTTGTATTGATCGTGGATATTGTGGGCAAAAACATCGGATTGAAAACACAAATGTAATTTTCAAAAATAATGAAACAAAAAAGGTCTCGCTGTCAAAAGGAATTACGTAACATTTTGATTAATGGCTCAACGAGTTTTAGAACAAAGGACTGACACATCCGCCTAACTGACGGATAGTATTGTTTATGATGCATGGGTTTATAAGTCATGGAGTTGACAGTACAGACGTCACCTCGCCGTTCAGATGAACTGCTCGTTCATTTTGCCTAAAACACACACTTTATCTTAATCTAGTTATAACATATTCTTCTGTTGTCCAAAACTTATGCCAATAATTTGTATTTAAAGAATGGCAAAATCTCTTTACTTTCATAATTATGTATCTGTATACACAAATCTATAAGCCTCATTAAAATATTTGTAAATAGTGTATGTGTTATTGTGAATATAATAAAAAGTGAGCGTGAAAATCCCTAGCTTTGTTATTCATATATAAAAATATGTAAATAATTTCAAATGATAAAAGGTACGGTTCAAACAAATAATGATTCAATACTGTGAACAGAATGTAAAGAAATAAGAAAATACGATGGTCCAACTCATACAATCGTATAAATAATTATCTAAACTGTATCTAACACTAATATGTTTATATCCATCTAAAAACTGAATATTTGCAAGCTTAAACTGAAATTGTATAACGAACTTAAATTATAATAAGGAGCATCGGAAAGTTTAATCTAAACCCGAAATATGTTTCTGTGACAGCGAGGAAGCTAACGGGAAGTACAGTATTTACATGTTTATGTATGTAAGCGTTTCTATTGGTGACGGCATGTTTCCGCAAGAAGACGACAGATGATGAATGGTAATGACGTCACACAAACAAGGTATGCCACGACGAAACAGACTGTCACAGTTGATGACTACTTATAAAATCTAATCCAAATGCTGTTTTATTCCAAAATGGATCTGTGTTTTTATGAGACTTGCAGTCGGAACTGTGTACATGTCGGCGTAGTTATTAAAATTCGTCTTCCTTATCAATAATTTAGCCGAGTCAAGGATTTGACATTGTTATTTTCACTTGACTCTCAACGTTACTGTCAGTAAATCGGAGAATCTCTCAGCTGTGTGTGATATTTTACGACGCTTCATACATAAACGAGTTCATCATTGGTCAAATAAAAATAGGATTTGTGTCTGTCTAATATCATTTATGAAACTGCTTTTGTAATACATTACTTTTGTAGAAATCACTCGTGGAACCGTAAGTTTGAAGTTCCTACTCTTGTAACCATAAATCTTCAAACTCAATTTATAATTCGTGTGTGTGCGAGGTACATAGACAGTGGCCGACTGACGGGTGTGTGCCTGGTCGATTTTTAGTGTTACCTGCATTCTCTTCCCACATAGGTTACTTCCTTCAGATAACCGATCCTAATCTCTGTTCTACATGGCCTGAATCCGAGGGCAGAAATGGAGTGTCCAGGTTGGTTACAATTGAATCTAATTGTGCAATCCGAGAATCCGTTCTAAAAGTGACATTAGCCAATGACACGTTATATAATGATAAAATAAACGCAAGATAAAGGTTTTTTCGTTTAATGCATTTTCCTCGAAATGTGCTATTTGATTTTGTGAAAACAATTGTAGAAGACCAAATCAGAGACAAATACCAAAAATAGTTCAGTTGTGTTATTTACATTAGACATATTCGAAGGACATATGCTAATTAGCAAGACCCTTTAGAGTCAATGCCAAGATCTTTGAATCGACATGACCGCTGAAAGGTGAGTTTTCATTGGTTAAGAAGCAGGGATACAGTATGAGGTTCCCATTTTCCAAGCTAGCGAATTTTGCTGGAGCCTTGAAATTCAGGCGACGTAGAACAGAGCTTAGGATCGGAAATCTGAAGGGAGTTTCCTCCGTGGGAAGAGAATGTGTTAATTACCTGTGGAAAATACTCAAGTGTAATAGTTATACGGTAACTATAAACTTATGTAATATCGGTTTGCATATAACGTTGTTTGAACATTGTGTAACAGACGAGGTTTTACCCTGATTCAAGGGACTAACCGTGTGATATGACTTTGTGTTGTATAATTTTATAAACATTGTGAATGTCTTGAAATCAGGTGTCTTGGATCAACTTGTACCATAACATGTCACTTCATCTATCCTTTAACAAACCTCGCTGCATTCCGTTTCGAGATGTAGCCTATGATCAATGACATACAAATAAACTACCATTCACCATTTTATTACAAATATAAACTCAACAGAATAGGACATATAAAAAAAATGTACAATACTGGTATACTGTGGAGCAAACAACCCTAACAACCTATTTGTAAAACCCAAACTGACCTAATGACCACCCGTCCATCCCTGCCTACTCGTAATTAATATAATCCTAATTCCCTACTACTTAATACTACACTGTGGAAGGGGATGTTCTGTTTCATCACGAAACAATGTCTCTGTTCAATCACAGAACAAGAGCTATACCCCTTCCAAGTGAGCACATGGCTGTTGTTTAGTCGATCACCGACCAAGCGAAGCTGAGCTTTCAGTGAAACCACCATTATACATGTATACCCTGCCTTGGGCCTATCCCACTTGTTAGAAAACAACCCTGTTAACAGAATGGACTAGCCCGCTGCCCTCAACAAAGTGACAATCACTGCATGGCATGCAAACACAGTGCATGTACATTTCACTCACTGTCCTATGTGGTTCCTGTTACACCCTTATGAATATAACTTCCCAATATTATGGAAACTAACTTATATCAATTTCCCTTTATAACGCACCCGTTACAATTGTATTACACGAAAGTTCGTTTAGCGTCCACTACGCATATCCAAGGGAGTGAATGTGACATCTCTACCTAAGTCTGTACATGAAATATGAAATCGATACCTACATTGTTTTGAATGTTCCAAAAGCGACATGTATGGGAACATGGAAATTTAAGTTGCCAAATTGTCAAAGTACACCATTTTACGATTTTTAAACAAAATTAACATATTATTCATACGCGATTATATGGATATAGTTTATCACTCGTTTAAAATTGGTTGGGTAATATGGTTTGCTTTCATGAAATTATACTCATAAGACCACTTATAAAGTTATGCAATACGCAAAGTAATCGCTCGATTGTTGATAACGAAGCACAACGATTAACTCTCTCATACACAAAGCTCCATCCATCTGTACCCAACAATCAGATCCATCCAGGACGTCCTGTACGTCTGTATTCCACATGCTAGATGGCTTCTAATGATCACTCATCAGTGAACTGACCATCACTGTCCCTACACATTACTTCAACTGGTAAAAGGTACAGAATTATCCAATTAACGAGATTGAAACCATAAAGCTTGATGTAATATCAATCTACTCGCCTATAATCCCCCAGCGGGAGAGACTCGTCTCTTGACAGCTGTCTCTAGCTGCGTCATATGATGTTTTGTTACAGGTGGCTGGATGAGAGGGGAAGAGTTAGGATATACTGGAGCGGGGAAGAGTGGATGAGTGAGGATATACTGGAGTTGGGAAATAGTTGGTTGGGTGGATATACTGGAGTGGGGAAGAGTGGATGAGTGAGGATATACTGGAGTGGGGAAGAGTGGATGAGTGAGGATATACAAGAGTAAGGAAGAGCGGATGAGTGAGGATATACTGGAGGGGGGAGGGTGTGTGAGTGAGGATATACTGGAGCTGGGGTGGGTGGGTGAGTGAGGATATACTGGAGCCGGGAAGGGTGGGTGAGTGAGGATATACTGGAGGGGGGATGGTGTGTGAGTGAGGATATACTTGAGTGGGTAAGGATAGGTGAGTGAGGATATACTGGCGTGGGGCGTGAGTGAGGCTCTTCTGGAGTGGGAAATAGTTGGGTGAGTGAGGATATACTGAAGTGGGAAATTGTTGGGTGAGTGAGGATATACTGGAGTAGGAAATTGTTGGGTGAGTGAGGATATACTGGAGCGGGGAAGAGCGGATGAGTGAGGATATATTGGAGCCGGGAAGGATGGGTGAGTGAGGATATACTGGAGTGGGGAAGAGTGGGCGAGTGGATATACTGGAGGGGAAGGGTGGGTGAGTGAGGATATACTGGAGTGGGGAAGGTTGGGTGAGTGAGGATATACTGACTTGGGGAAGGGTGGGTGAATAAGGATATACTGACGTGGGGAAGGATGGGTGAATGAGGATATACTGGAGTGGGGAAGAGTGGATGAGTGAGGATATACTGGAGTGGGGAAGGGTGGGTGAGTGAGGATATACTAACGTGGGGAAGGGTGGGTGAATGAGGATATACTGGATTAGGGAAAGGTGGGTGAGTGATCATATACTGGCGCCTGGAAGGGTGAGTGATTGGGAAGTATACTGGCTCCGGGAAGGGTGGGTGTGTGAGGATATACTTGCGCCGGGAAGGGTGGGTGAGTGAGGATATACTGGCGCCGGGAAGGGTGGATGAGTGAGGATATACTGGAGTGGGGAAGGGTGGGTGAGTGAGGATATACTTGCGCCGGGAAGGGTTGGTGAGTGAGGATATACTGGCACTGAGAAGGGCGGATGAGTGAGGATATACTGGAGTGGGGAAAGGTGGGTGAGTGAGGATATACTGGCGCCTGGAAGGGTGGGTGAGTGAAGATATACTGGAGCCGGGAAGGATGGGTGGGTGAGGATATACTGGATTGGGGAAGGGTGGGTGAGTGAAGATATACTGAAGCCGGGAAGGGTGGGTGAGTGAGGATATACTGGAGCTGGGAAGGGTGGGTGAGTGGATATACTGGAGGGGGAAGGGTGGGTGAGTGAGGATATACTGGATTGGGGAAGGGTGTTGTGTGAGGATATACTGACGTGGGGAAGGGTGGGTGAATGAGGATATACTGGAGTGGGGAAGTTTGGGTAAGATGATATACTGGCGTGGGGAAGGGCGGGTGAGTGAGGATATACTTGAGTGGGGAAGGGTGGGTGAGTGAGAATATACTGGAGCCGGGAAGGGTGGGTGAGTGAGAATATACTGGAGCCGGGAAGGATGGGTGGGTGAGGATATACTGGATTGGGGAAGGGTGGGTGAGTGAAGATATACTGAAGCCGGGAAGGGTGGGTGAGTGAGGATATACTGGAGCTGGGAAGGGTGGGTGAGTGGATATACTGGAGTGGGGAAGGGTGGGTGAATGAGGATATACTGACGTGGGGAAGGATTGGTGAATGAGGATATACTGGAGCCGGGAAGGGTGGGTGAGTGAGGATATACTGGAGTGGGGAAGGGTGGGTGAGTGAGGATATACTAACGTGGGAAAGGGTGGATGAGTGAGGATATACTGGAGCTGGGAAGGGTGGGTTAGTGAGGATATACTAACGTGGGGAAGGGTGGGTGAATGAGGATATACTGGATTAGGGAAAGGTGGATGAGTGATCATATACTGGCGCCTTGAAGGGTTAGTGATTGAGGATATACTGGAGCCAGGAAGGGTGGGTGAGTGAGGATATACTGGCGCCGGGAAGGGTGGATGAGTGAGGATATGCTGGTTTGGGGAAGGGTAGGTGAGTGAGGATATACTTGCGCTGGGAAGGGTGGGTGAGTGAGGATATACTTGCGCTGAGAAGGATTGGTGAGTGAGGATATACTGGAGTGGGGAAGGGTGGGTGAGTGAGGATATACTGGTGCCTGGAAGGGTGGGTGAGTGAAGATATACTGGAGCCGGGAAGGGTAGGTGAGTTAGGATATACTGGATTGGGGAAGGGTGGGTGAGTGAAGATATACTGGAGCCGGGAAGGGTGGGTGAGTGAGGATATACTGGAGCTGGGAAGAGTGGGTGAGTGGATATACTGGAGGGGGAAGGGTGGGTGAGTGAGGATATACTGGATTGGGGAAGGGTGTGTGAGTGAGGATATACTGACGTGGGGAAGGGTGGATGAATGAGTATATACTGGATTGGGGAAGTTTGGGTAAGAGGATATACTGGCGTGGGGAAGGGCGGGTGAGTGAGGATATACTTGAGTGGGGAAGGGTGGGTGAGTGATCATATACTGGAGCTGGGAAGGGTGGGCGAGTGAGGATATACTGGAGCCGGGAAGGGTGGGTGAGTGAGGATATACTGGAGCTGGGAAGGGTGGGCGAGTGGATATACTGGAAGGGAAGGGTGGGTGAGTGAGGATATACTGGAGTGGGGAAGGGTGGGTGAATGAGGTTATACTGACTTGGGGAAGGGTTGGTGAATGAGGATATACTGACGTGGGGAAGGATTGGTGAATGAGGATATACTGGAGCCGGGAAGGGTGGGTGAGTGAGGATATACTGGAGCCGGGAAGGGTGGGTGAGTGAGGATATACTGGCGCCGGGAAGGGTGGGTGAGTGAGGATATACTGGCGCCGGGAAGGGTAAGTGAGTGAGGATATACTGGAGTGGGGAAGGATGGGTGAGTGAGGATATACTGGCGCGGGAAGGGTGGGTGAGTGAGGATATTATGGAGCCGGGGAGGCTGGGTGAGTGAGGATATACTGGAGCCGGGAAGGGTGGGTGAGTGAGGATATACTGGAGTGGGGAAGGGTGGGTGAGTGAGGATATACTGGAGTGGGGAAGGGTGGATGAGTGAGGATATACTGGAGCCGGGAAGGGTGGGTTAGTGAGGATATACTGGAGCTGGGAAGGGTGGGTGAGTGAGGATATACTGGAGCCGGGAAGGGTGGGTTAGTGAGGATATACTGGAGCTGGGAAGGGTGGGTGAGTGAGGATATACTGGAGCCGGGAAGGGTGGGTTAGTGAGGATATACTGGAGCTGGGAAGGGTGGGTGAGTGAGGATATACTGGAGCCGGGAAGGGTGGGTGAGTGAGGATATACTGGAGCCGGGAAGGGTGGGTGAGTGAGAATATACTGGAGCCGGGAAGGGTGGATGAGTGAGGATATACTGGCGCCGGGAAGGTTTGGTGAGTGAGAATATACTGAGGTAGGAAAGGGTGGGTGAGTGAGGATATACTGGAGTGGGGATAAGTGGGTGAGTAAGTAAATACTGGAACGGGAAGGGTATGTGAGTGAGGATATATTGAACCGGGGAAGAGTGTTTGAGTGAGGATTTACTTGAGCGGGAAAGAATGGATGAGTGATGGTTTGAGGGGGTAAGGGAGTTTGAGAGAAAAAGTTGAGAGCTGGGGTTTAGATAGGTTGAGGGGAGGTTTAATTGTTACGAAAACTAGAAACTTGGGAGGAATAAATTTCAGGAAGGTCATAACAAGGAGGAGATGGCTTGGATGATGAAATCTCTGAACTTAGGTATCGACTGGGCTTGTGAAATTGTGAAAATGGACAGGAACGAGATTGAGGTTGAAAGAAAGTTCCGAGAGCTTGTGAGAAAAAGGGTAAAGGGAGGGAGACTGATTGTGGCAAGAAGAAAGGAAGTTTTGCTAAACTATGCAATGGAGGAAAGAAACAGATGATTGGTTGGAGAAGTTGGAAAGGGAGAAAAGGACGAATGAAAAAAACGGGGAGTGGAATTGAAAAGGGGGCTGGGAGAGGAGTTTTTCTGTAGAGTGAGGAAAGGATTGAGTAGAAAATAATAAATCCGATGTGCGCCTCACACAACCCAGTTAGTGTTTTAATTGGCTGTTGTTTTCTCTCGTCGTCATCGTGACACAGTCCAACACATGCTGCTTAGTTAGATTAGGTCTGTGTACTTTGAAGATCATCATGAAAGTCGACAATCTCTACAAATATTTCAGAACTGGGATTACAATATTTGACATAATTCTTACTTGTACCTTATTATTAGTTTTTTCCTTCCAGACCGGTTCTCCAACCACACTGGTCTGTGCAGACGAGTGCAGATCCGTAAACTAGTTCAGTATGTGACAACTCGCAGTAAATACGTTGACAACCCTCAGAGACATGTAGTATACTCGCCCTTGGAATATATCGCAATGTGATATCTGAACGCCTATATCAAACTAGTGTAATACCGCTGCAAGTATGACGTCACAATATTTGCAGTTGTGACGTCAAAATGGTCTTACTCTAATCACAAAGGCGCGGAAGTCGTAGTTTCGCTCGTTTAATACCAACTAATTAACTCGTTAAGTAAAAGTGGAATTAAACGGAAGGTCATTTAGTATCATCTATGGGCATAACGTGACACAGCGAGTAATTGCGACATGGCTCCTACTCAACCCCCTTGGGAGTATGAAACTTGTTACCAGCTTTAGCCGCTACGAGGTACCCACGTCATCTGCTGAGTAGACCAACTTACTAACCCTTGACACAAGTTTACCGACTATATGGTGTACCATGTTATAAACATGGATATTTCAAATATATTGACCCTGTCATAAATAACAAATTAAAACAAATTAAACAATCGAAAACCCTCGAATTTCCTATCTTAGTTTAAATTAGTGATGACTTGTATCTCGATTTGTGTTATAGTAGGGTGCAATCAAATGGATCTATGGGAATATACAGAATTCATCTTCCCGACCATATAGTTCATACCGTAGCTATTTAAGGATTGTTTTAAATGTTCTGTGCCTCTATCGAAGTATAACAGCAACAAATTGCTACGCGATGTTATACCAAATTTGTTGCTGTTATACTTCGATAGAGGCACAAAACATGTAAAACATACCTTATAATTACAAAATCAACAATTGTTTATTTAAATATTTACACAAATCTAATGTATTTGTCATTTATCACGGTAGGCAGCAGTTTGTTGCACGCAACAATACATGGCTGAAGCAAAATTGAGGAATCCTTAATCTAAAACGGCAGAGGATTCAATTTCGTTTTCCCAGCATTCACATGTATACAATCAGGGTTCGTTTTTTTCTGGTTTACGCATTTTGTGATTAACCCTCATTAGCATATCACGCGACGTTCCAACATGGCTACCGTTTGCGAAACGCAAGTTGATGAACATGCTGTAGGACTTGTATCTATTAAAATGAAGTGTTCACGGTGAAATTAATGTATCATTCGGAAAAGGAATGTGTATTCCAGTTATCGGCGTAGGTGTGAAGACGAAATGACATATGTATTTTCTTATTTTGCATCAAAACGTTACGCTCAGTTGTAAGAACCGACTGACAAAACCGTTTGTTCTGATGGATTGTGACAAGGTACGAATGCACGAGGTATGGTTGCACATTTAATCTGCATTCATCGAGAAATGGCAGCAGGTTTTTGAGAGCTCTCGTCAAATCAGAAACGCGGAAATTAGTGTAACAAAATCATTTTGTAATTATATGTTTGTGTTGACACACACACACACACTAAACATAATGTAACATAAATAGTTATTATAACATTTTATATCTGATTACTATAATTAAGATACCATGTCATAAGTCCCATAGCGATTTGTACCCTGTACGACAAGCTGTTTCCATTAGCAGTACGTCCTGCGGTGTAATTAACTGACTTAATTATGTAGACTTGGAGGTTAATGTGCCCTCATGCAAGCACTAACCTGAATATACAGCAAACACATCGTCAAATATTCTCGGCTTTAAGGTACCTCAAATGTTCAAATTTTACTGAAATCAGAAAATGTAAACAGGTCAGTCAATGTTTGTGTGTGACCTACGATAGTGTATTTGAAGGTGTCATCGGGTCTTTATGTAATGACTTGACAAAACCTTTCTCCGGCAGCAGTTATTCGTTCTTTACACTGTTGAAAATGTGGTGACGTTTTGTTTGCGGTTGAGTGTGTGTCACAGTGTATCTGTAGTCTCAACGTGTGCCATTACTCACTTTACACTACATTACATTACACTTTATAAGTATGGTTCTATGTTATACTCATTTTACTCTACATGTTTCCCGTTAAATGCCGGTTGACAATGTATTAAGACATGTGTCATCGCCTATTCCTACATTTATTACACTTGTGTGCCTAAAGGAAATGATTTAATTTATGGCACTCTTAATGAAATCATAACATAAAACTCTAACACCACTACATCGATGGAAAACAACGTAAATGGTAAATGTATCCTTCAGCCTTCCAAAACATCATGTCCAGGGCATGTTTAAACACTCTTAGTCTATTCTTGTCCAGTACGTCCATTCAAGGTCTCTTCAGTTCCCTGATGAATAAATTTGCATAACAAAACATGGCGACCAGGGAGAATGAGCCACATTACACGAGTGTTCTGTATGGATTCCACTCACAATACAGCACTGAAAATATGTGATCTATCAGGGATAGTACCTTTCAAGGCAATCTATCAGTTCACTTCACCCAATGAGAAGAAGTCCGGTGTTCCTCCATAAATATCCTGTATAATAGATCCTGTTCTTGTGTCTTGTTGATCTGACCTTGGTGCCAACTTATTACCAGAGTATTAGTCACAGTCATATACTATTATATGTAACCTTCTTTTCGAAATTAAGTATATCAAGCATTTGTGTGTCAATGACAAGGTCTTCATTTTAGGCGACATGGATTGAAAATAAAAATCTTAAACTATCGAGAAAAGATGCGGAGGTTTTACAAAGACAACCAAAATAAGCGATCATCTGAAAGTTTACTTTTCCCATTCAAATCCATATTATTTTTAGTAACATTGAGCTGATATCATACGTCAAGGGTTTAAGTACCATGAACACTCCCTGCATAATGGATGCGAGGGGAACGTCAAAGTCAAAAGCATGGCAATGAGTGGCCGTCAAGTCTCTCTTCATACAAAAAGGAAAATGCCGGTGACGTATTCCATTATAATCAACTTTGAAAGGTAAAAGAGATATTTGCAGTGATCAATTATTAAGGCGATTTTGCTGAGAGGAAAATGTTAAATGACCAGGTTTGATTGAAGTGAAATTCTTTATGGCCATGGCGTTTTGAACGAGTTGTATAATGATAATGCTTACAATTACGTTACGTTATGGTTTCGTGCAATTCTCTTCCCTTTTTCAAAGATGCGCCCAATTAGATCAGGCAGGTTTTTCATTATCCTTTCAGGTTATACACGTCTCGTGAAGTGAATGTCCGCCCTATTCGAGCTCTCCTCTTTTCATCACAAATGTAAATTACAAGTTTGTTTACTTCAAACTCCATCAATTTATTCATCAACACACCACAATCTGAAGATGTATCTCGTCTGTACCACAGCTTTTGAAATCGTTTTGTTAAAAAATCAGCTTAATTTGTAAACTTTGAAAGTTATCCCAAAACGCAAGATGTTTCTTTTATAATGTTACCTTCAATCAGATGATGGACGGGTTCTGACACAAGGTTATCTTCAATGAAAGCTGGGAACATTAACAAACGGAAAGCGAATACCATTTAGCATGCATGATTTCCCTAAAAAAAAGTATGAGATTTACTTTTGCTTTCGTAAGAAACCATAAAATATTGATAAACTGACGAAATCTTCATCATGCTCAATTCATAGAGGAACGGTTGACTTGCTAAACTAACTCTTTTCATCTGCAAGAATATGGCATATGCTTTAATGATCACAGACGATATAGTATGTTCCCCTTACGATTATTTTATAGGCAGTTAAAATCTCATCTATTTAAAGCTTCTAAAGAAGAAGTCTTCCACGTCGACCCAGAAAAGAAGATTAGATAGAGATGGTCAGCTAATGGTACAGACGGCCGACTGGAACTATCGTGGTAACATTTCACTGGAGATTGTCACGGAGTATCTACATAATGCTGCCAGCAGGGCTAAATTGATGCTTTCCCATTCTGCAATACACTGCTAAAGCAGCTGGTCTTAAATCATGGCATGCTACTGAAGCAACGTTACCATTTTTCCATCATCGGGGCTAGAATTAGCATACCGGCCTTTCGATTAGTGCCAATTTATTCTGTCCGAGTATACGACACTAAATAGCCGTTCATCCAGCAAGTGGGACCCAGCTGACTCCGGTGGGGAACATTGCCAATCAGAGTTGCTTCCATACTCCAAGGAATAACGTTACTCGATACTGTGAAAGCAAGGCTGATCACTCTTTAACATTGATGCTGGAAGCACAAAAAGACATGGTTATCCGTGAATGAAACACTTCAAAACTTCATTAAGTTGAGTGATGGATGGAAAACCAAAAGCGGATGGGGGCGAGGGTGAGTATGTATGGTGATACGTCAAGATGATGTACATATTACCAGTGATGGGGATTAATGTTTACAGCTGCAGTGTGAAATATGTCAAAGTAATTATTGATACACGTCTACTTTTTATCTTTCACCGGAACATTTCTCAAGATAATGTATTCCGCTTTGATAAATGAATGTGTTGTAGACGAGGAGATAACAGTTTTTTCGAGGAGATGTTAATTTACTTTATTTGTGTATATTTTTACAAGGAACCAATCATAAGGCGACCAATGGGACTTGGTAATGTAAATGAAACGTGTGAAGCAGTGATATAAAAGTTGTGATATACTTTTTGAAAGCGTAATTTATAAACTCGATAAACAATAGACTTGATAAACAATTGTCGAGGCAAATGTTTTGCTTCTGGTCCTTAAAGCTTTTCCGGTGTTTCAGATGTTGTTGTTTTATTGTTTGAATTTGACAACATGTTGCTTAGAATCTGTTTCACAGTTATTTCATGTTCGACCAGTCTCACCTTCATATAGTGTATGTAATCTCATTCAACATACTACACATCCATTGCATTGTGCACATCTTTATTGATACTATATACCAATATTGATAGCAGGAATACCACACATCCGTTTCCCACCTTTTTGTACATACTATATACCCCGGTGTTGCTCACGTTTTTTACATACTGACAGGGACTCTAATTATAGAGTCCCTGATACTACATACCCGCTGCACAATTTCTTGTACATACCACACATCCGTTTCACACATTCTTGTACATACTACACATCCGTTACACACGTTCTTGTATATACCACACATCCGTTGCACAGGTTTTGTACATATCACACATCCGTTGCACACATTCTTGTACATAACCCACATCCGTTGCACACGTTCTTGTACATACCACACATCTGTTGAACACATTCTTGTATTTACTACACATCCGTTGGACAAGTTCTTGTTCGTACTAAACATCCGTTGCACACGTTCTTGTACATACCACACATCTGTTGAACACATTCTTGTATTTACTACACATCCGTTGGACAAGTTCTTGTTCATACTACACATCCCTTGCACACGTTCTTGTACATACCACACATCTGTTGAACACATTCTTGTATTTACTACACATCCGTTGCACACGTTCTTGTATATACCACACATCTGTTGCACACGTTCTTGTACATACTAAACATCCGTTGCACACGTTCTTGTACATACCACACATCCGTTGAACACATTCTTGTACATACTACACATCCGTTACACACGTTCTTGTACATACCACACATCCGTTGCACAGGTTTTGTACATATCACACATCCGTTGCACACATTCTTGTACATAACCCACATCCGTTGCACACGTTCTTGTACATACCACACATCTGTTGAACACATTCTTGTATTTACTACACATCCGTTGGACAAGTTCTTGTTCGTACTAAACATCCGTTGCACACGTTCTTGTACATACCACACATCTGTTGAACACATTCTTGTATTTACTACACATCCGTTGGACAAGTTCTTGTTCATACTACACATCCGTTGCACACGTTCTTGTACATACCACACATCTGTTGAACACATTCTTGTATTTACTACACATCCGTTGCACACGTTCTTGTATATACCACACATCTGTTGCACACGTTCTTGTACATACTAAACATCCGTTGCACACGTTCTTGTACATACCACACATCCGTTGAACACATTCTTGTACTTACTACACATCCGTTGCACACATTCTTGTACATACCCCACATCCGTTGCACACATTCTTATACATACCACACATCCGTTGTACACGTTCTTGTACATACCACAAATCCGTTGTACACGTTCTTGTACATACCCAACATCCGTTGAACACATTCTTGTACTTACCACACATCCGTTGCACACGTTCTTGTACATACCACACATCCGTTGCACCCGAAATTTGGCTTACCGCAAACCTGCTATTCACGCTTTTGACATACTACACATTCGTTATTCGCGTTATTGCTCATATCAAATATTGTTATTCGCGTTCCTGACATACTACACTGCCGTTGTACGTGTTACTGTACATTCTACATACATGTTATGGTACAAACCATATTCCCGTTATAAGCGGTCGTGTATATACTACACATCCCGTTTTAGCGTTCATGTACATTATATTCGTTATTATTCGTTGTGATATATTCAAAACACTCGTCTCAAGGGTTCCACTAGACACTACACTCCTATTGACATTGAATCATTCTTGTCTCAACAGTGTCTAGAATCTTTAGAATCGCTTTGCTACAAACACACACAACAATAACTTAACATCAGTGAACCCTGCATGGGGTTACTCTGCCGTTTTCCAAAATGAATTATTGTGTCCTACACTGGTATGGATACCGTTATAGATTAAACATTTGCAATAGATATGTAGATTTGTTCACAATGAAACACAGAAAAATAATGCTATCGTAATAGGATTTGATGTCTATCATATGGGACATATTTTAGCAGATACATGCTTTCAATATTTCAAGCTCAATGGAGTTGATGAATCTATTTTACAGTAACTGCTTATCTCACACATTGATATTAAGCAGACATTGGTTTTAAAGATTAAAGTTGATAAGAAGCACATAGAATGACATTTAAACAGTTTGCTTCAACATTTGTAATCAACGAGATATAACATCAAGTATTGTCTAATCGCAACTGTTTCAACAATTTCACGTTTAAAGTTGTTTTACAAGAAGAGCCAACAAATCACTCAGATTTGGATAAATCATTAACTTCAAAGGTATTGCTCAGTGAGAATGAATAATGTTCAAATAAATGAACAGTGAGCAATAAGAACATTTCAGTTCACATGAATCAACCTGTATTCCAAAGGTGATTGTTCATCTTCTTCCTAACGTTGCTGGATAAACCACGTATTTTTCAACGCAAGGTGTCCACGTGAACATTATTTCTTCATTACAGAAGCATGTTCGGGTCAAGTCTAGGAACAGTTTGACTAGGAAGATAATCATTTCTTATGTTTGCAACATTAATGTTACATATACATGTACATACTTTGAAGTACCAAAGGTAAAACACGTGTTGTTGTATGAATTCCATCACTAGTGTAAAATGTCCTATAATTTACTGTAACCTTTTATAACAAAATAAACCTGTTGATCTAAATTTATTTAGATTGGAATTTTGATAGTTCCCTAAATGTTTTAATTTTAAGCAGTTCATATTGAATTAGGATTCCTTTCTTTCGAATGAATATCGATATTTTTGTCACCTTACTATAAGGAATCTAAATCTCAAATTGTAAGTTTCAAAGTTCGGCACTAGAATGTTCAGCACGTTCAGTTGCAAAACAAAGCCGATCGTCAGCGTACTCAAAGTAACATTGTGGCAGAGTGCTGTAGATAATGAATATCAGAGAGACAATATTGGGTCAACTTAATATCACATAAATATAGCTTTTATCAAGACAAACACGCCATATGACTATCAATGAACTGGAAGTAGTCCACGAACATGATAATACAGCTTATAGCATTGGCTATTGATTTGCTCTGTAAAGAAATTGTTGTTTTATTATCCTCATAAAACAGTTATTGTTGCGATGTGGTTGTGGTCAACAACTTTAACTTTTTACTTTGGATACGATGAATACGTACGTGTCCGTTTCGTCCGCAGTCGGGCATCTATTTGAAATTTAAATGTCTTCTTCTGATGCATAACAGATATAAGTGTCAATACCAAAATACCTTATTCTTTTGCTATAATCTTGAAAGTGATGACATTTAATCATACATTCGTTGACGATTTTTCTTAGTCTGGTTTACAAGTTACATGATTGATAACTTTAAACATATGTGGAAATATATCTAGTTCGTTAACTCGTGACAACATGTTACACCATCCGTAACAACACAATGTACTTATTTAAAGTTGTTGAGACTGCATTTGACCGTTCTCAATATCAGTTCATAAATCGTTTGGCTTCATTCTTTACCCATTTCTGGGGTCTGGTGATTATACCACACATGTTTGGAGAAAAAAAGCTTAGTAATCCAAACACCAGCACCTTTAAAAGCTTCTTACAACAAACACAATAGTATCTTTATGACTAAACGGCGTGGAAGTTGTGTAAAAGAGAGTAACTCTTCATCATTGTGTAATAGCAAGGTATTGATATCTGTTGAGCTGTGTGTCAGTTGCATCACGTACAGGAGGCCTGGAGAGGTCCCCTATTGTCCCGGCTATTACACAGCAAGACATTGCACTCATTCATCTGTCGATTGACGCTTCTAACAGCTCCTTATACTTCTCTGTGCAGGAGCCACCATTGATACTGTCTGGACCTTCTTCTCAATTTATTGATTCATTTTCCATTCCAATTAGATATGATTGGAAGAAGCGTTTATCTTCTACGTTCATAAGAATTCCATGTCTCACTCTGGGAGTATCATTGTAATTTTTCAACACTTATCTTATTCTGAATTACTGGAGACATTGATTTGAAACTCTTAATCATATCCTGTTCATTAGGTTCACATGCATAAGGGTAAAATGACACTTAGAGGGTATGGCGATTCAAGTAATAGGAAGTCACGTCATGGTCAACAGGCTGCACGGTTAGGTTTGGGTATAGGACAAGGCAGCACTTGTATATACGTCACAGAGAGAACACCCATGTGCGGAACTCATGCGGACCATCAGATGAACTGTTTGAGTCTAATATCACTTAGAAAGAACAAGGCATAAATGCAAACTACGCGGCAAGAGAAACTTTATCCAATTAGCATGTCAAACACGAAATTCTGCTGCCGGACAAAAGTCGATTTTGAATGTCTGTGATTGAAATATAAAGAAGTATATACATTTAAGTGAACACTTTATGCAATATGGAAACTAAGTGAATAATGATCGCGTTGACTGCATCTTCTTAGACTATAATTCGTTGACGCATGCATCGTTACTGTAGCAAATAAGCAGCATTACACTCGCCTACCTCGCTTATATATATAGTTAAGAAGTTTCCAAAGGCACATGTTTATTTTGTTTCGATAGATGGATGGTATATGACGGAGAGCTGTCCAGGTCCGTTGTACATTTTGTCCGTTAGGGAATTATCTATCGTATATCGTGATATGAGTGGCGCCTGATATATAATCGATACCGTGCAGAAAACAGAAATAGGAACACAAAATCAACATGGGAACAGCTTATGTTAACACATCTAGTATTTCTACACATGGGTACATGAACCAAGTTAAGCTATAAAAATTTGTGATAATTACGTAATTGATCTTAATGTTTAACTACATGCAAGGTTTATTTTTTTAAAAAATTAAATTAAAGTTGATAACCTTTTAAAAAGACAAAAGAGAGGTTACAGTGCGAATGTGTTTTGGGATGATAAGTATTCTCCATTGAGAAATAACTCGGTATTTTGTGAACCTTGGATTAGTAAAATATCTGACTACTTCATTTTGAAAGCTGAATTGTTCTCGAATTTGATGCATTTATACATGTAAGTGAACAAGCTTAACTTGTTACTCTGAAACAGCTCCGCAATACCTGCGTCAGCTACTCCTCCTATACTGTCCCAGCAGATCCCTTCGGTCCGAGTCCAAACTCCTGTTCAGTGTATCTAAAGTGAAACTGTCACGCTACAGGTAAAGAACTTTCACGTATGCTGCAGCAACTGCATGAAACAATCTTCCACGTAATGCCCGACAGTGTCAGACCAATTCTGCCTTCAAAGTGTCCATCAAAACTCATCTTTTCCGCCAAGACTTTCTCTGATATCCCGTCACAGCGCTTTGAGCATAATATTCAAGTATGGAAAAGCGCACTACAAATCCACTATTATTATATTATATTATATTATATTATATTATATTATATTATATTATATTATATTATATTATATTATATTATATTATATTATATTATATTATATTATATTATATCATAATGACTACATAATAATGCAATGATAGTTATTTGTATATGACGTATATATCCATTATGATTTTAAATATCTATTACATTTTCAAATTTGTTCAAGAGAATAAATGTTTTATGTTGTTGTAGGCCTTTCACGTAGTGCAGTTACCTAGACAGTAACGTTGATTAATGCTATACAGTGCTAGAAATGACATAGAGAATGCTAACAAAGTCAAAATCAAAAGTTCTTTAACTACAGTTGTTTTGGAAAGATTTTACAATAAAGGAAGTTGAGCTATTTTCAGTGTTTCTAAAAAGGGTGTTTTAAAAAGTAGAATGGAGAGAATTCAGTGCAGAAAGGGCGCAGTTTGCAACAATGCCAAATAGAGGCCTACTATTACATGCATCTCTCATCATTGATTAGTTGGTAGGGGAAACTCTCACAGAAACATTTCACGAAACGCTATGTTCCATGAAAACAAATTAATATTTAGCATCATTTCATATCATTTGATGTATAGTAATGCTACACATGGAAGAAAAAGGTTTTTTTAAATCAATACAATTAATTAGCTAAGAGTAAATGACAACGCAGATGATGATCAGTTAAAGCTTAACTGATAATTTCTTTCTCCCTACTGATTTGCAAACAATAGATTAGACAATAGAATACAATTCTATAATCGATAAGTACAGGCTTTGCTATCAATTTGCTACTTATGATTAACGAGATTTTGATTTATAATTTCAGAACTTTTATTCAAATTAAATATGGTGTATCGTTTCTTCACATATCAAACGTTTAGTACAATACTCCACTAAACGTACATGCAAGCGCATATGAATACACTAACCTTCATCGGTTCTCGCTTGAAGCTACGAGCCCATATTTAGAGAGTTTGTTATAAGGAGAGACATTCAGAGGTTTTTAGTTAATTTTGAGAACATATTACATGTACAATCATCCTCAAATTAATTTCATACGAGCAGTTGCTGGAAAAGTGCTATTGCAATATTGTAATGACTTTTCATGCATACGCAATTGACAGGTGATTGATGAGTGGAACCCTGTGGTATGGAATATGTTCTGCATGCTTTCAATTACACAAACAAGAATCTACTCTGTAGCTAGACTGATAGCCAGTCTTTGACACCAATGTATTCATATGAAATTACTATCTTATTTAATATTGGAAATGATACTCGGGGGAAATATGAATTTAAACGTAAATCTAAACCGTCTTTGAAGGTAAATAGCATATCGGCTCTGGGTGAAGTAATTTAAAATATAAAGCTGATATAAATCAATCAATTTCAGAGCAAGTGAGGACGCTCTACAGTAATGTAAGAGCACTATATATTTCAAAGATGTTTTTGTATTTAAATAACGACTTATCAACGCCAGAATGATATGATATGGTCAGATTTTAAACCAGTACATGTACTTTTGCAAACGGACTACTTTTTCAAATTAATGGGGGTTTTTTTATTTGTTAAAGGATCTCTTCGTTATCATTCATTTTATCACTGACCAAACCTCACTTTCTTATTATTTGTTTGGTGTTTGGTGTTTCGGTGTATGTAAATCTATTTAATGGGATTCATGTGATTAGTTTGTTGTTGCACAGTTCCATATCTCGCATCTGTAGTGTTGTATCTACATGATTTTGTTTTTCAATTAAGTCGAACCATAACTTAACTCTTTCTTAATATTCTGCCTGGACATAAATATTAGTGTGCTTTATGGCCACTCTTTTCATATAAAAACGATTTAGAATTAATTTCGTCGTAACAATATTGCAACATTTCCGGAGTAAAAATATAGTTTCTCTATTCTTCGTGAAAGCAAATATCATATAATGGTTAAACGATTCTTTCTATCACAAAATGCGTTGAGCAATGTGTCTATTACTGTCGTTGGTTATTGATTTTGATACGTATTTGGAGTATTTTAGTAACGTGAAGTACAGAAAACATATATCTAATACAAATACATGAAGTGAAGACCATAGCCACTTGCACATAGCCAACATACCCTGCCCCTTAAATTCTCTACTTCAGCTGACTTCAGAACTACAGAGTACATGTACTTTGATTTCTATAATTGCAATTTATTTAAACCGGTGTGCACATACATGCTTGAAAATAGTAAACTTTGTTTGAGATGTTGGCAAAAGATTACTTCAGTTTTAGAAATGTGTACCTCGAGTTAACTACTGTTTATAGGGTTGGAAAGTGGTTGAGTATACTTTACCAATATTTAAGTATTTAATTCATTTCACATCCACAAAGATCTAAACACTCAGTGATATAAATGTCATTATATTTTCAAATAATCGGACACTAAAAGTGTTCTAATTAATTACCTTACTATAAGTTTAAAAATGTAACTCCTAGCCAATTTAATCAAAAGGACGTACATTTAAACGTTAGATGTTGTAGATGTAAATATTACCTGTTCGTCTAAACCGAACAGGTGTTAATCATCATGGTATAGGAGTAGGTATAAAGTGGAGAATTTGAAATACCTTCTCAGGGATCTCAAAAATATTTAAATTGACAATTATAGTGTTGTTTGATAATATCACCAGCTGTACACACATGCAAAAGCAGGTCATTGGTTCAGGCTTAGATTTGCACCTGGGATATAATAAGTGGTTACGGGTATAATTGTGATTTGATTTGGACATAATAACACTAAACCACTTGATGATTTCACTGTCATTTTGAAGAAACGTGTATGCTTCACATCACTAGTACGGACGTTGGAGTGATGTTTTAATTACATTTTAAAGTGAACGTTCACCTAGGAGCAATGTATATACAAGGCAATTGATTCTGTGTAGATAGAGGAGTGTTTTAAAGAAACGAAATGATAACGATACAAGATGTTCCCTGAAGTAGGTTAGAAGATCATCAATTAGCAGGTCTGTGTGAGGTCTACAATGTAACAGCTGAATTCAAGCATCACCGGGGAACAATCAGTTCCATCAGTCCGTGGCTGTAGCCTGCATTAAGAGCTACCTGACTATCAATTGCTCACCTCAATCAATATGATTGTGCATCATGTGACGCTTCGAAAAGCCGATTGTTTAGAAATGCGCTCATTCACTTAACTATAAAGATGCGAATATTTACTTAACGTATTGATACATCCAATACACACGGCAGTTCAATTTACAAATGTTAAATGTGGATCTCTGAAGTTGCGTGTTGACAGCCTATTCAGTTGCCAGCAGTAGAACTGATAGGCGAACACTCAAACAAACACACCCTAACCAGAACACATCAAAACAGCTAAGACAACAGATATCAAATGAAACAGTAGTCGGTGAACTGCGCTAAAACATCAAACACCCAAATTGGTTGTATATATTCCTGGCGGCGCTTTGATCACTCATTACTATATTACTGTTACTAATTACCTGAGAGGCGGCTGTGTTACTACCCCGCATGAGTAACACGTGACTAAACCATATTCCTTCCCATGCCCACCATGACACGGGAGCAGCAAGCACCTTGCTGTCTTGTTTGCTGGGAACCCGCCAGTCCCTCCTGTAACACAACGGCTTCTCCATTTCACCAATAACCACGAAAATGACTTTGTAATTATCAAATATATATTTCACTGGTATGTTGAAGGGCTGGCACAGTCGCTCCCGGGATGCTGGTCCCTCCCACGGGGAGGTTTGACCATGTGATGATGAAGGAACGAATGAGTGTGTTTCATATGCTCACGCCAAAACTACAAAGGCATGTTTGGACATTGGCACTATGTCATAAGCAAAGATTGACAATTCACCTGGGAAATTAACTTAATGATCCTTTCTCCTTGATTTGCACGTGCAGCATCCGGGGGAGAGGTTGGGGAAAGGAGAGAAGGGCTTTGACTTTATACTTTATCATCACACAAGGATTGTAGGAACACAGAGCAGCCTGTTTACGAACAATAGATGAAGTTTACATGGGATATTGGATAGATATATCTCCCATTGCCACACTGGATAAATGCAAGGGCTTTGAACCTGGCAACGTGATACAGACATGTATTCAATAATGTGTAAGTGTTCATGCATGTTATTGCTTATAGATAGTTTACTTCAGTGATTGATGATATTTTGCTCTTCATGTTTGGTCGAAACGGTGAAACGAGTTTCTATCATTGCATGACTTGTGTTTCCTTGATTATCAGATTTTACAAAGTTGACTCCACTTTGATTTACTCTGATTACTTTGATTTTTTTTTCCGTTAATTAATACCCACTGTTAACCAATTATAACATCTTTAATATTTTTATTTTTTTTTGCCTTTGGTTGATTGTTTGCATCGAACATAATTATTGGGTATTGGAAGGGGACATGTTGTGATTATTTCCTATAAACAACAATGAGTTTAATTTGTATCATATTATAGTTTATACCTTTTAAAGTTATTTACATTATAAGGCAATGTGAGAGAGTCTTAAATGTCGATTTAGGTTTTATCAGCTTATAATGCTTAGAACTGCAAAAGGAAGGATGTGTGCCATTGTATATAAAGATAACAATGGAGGTAGCGCCAATAGTAGGTATTAATACCACGATATATATCTTATCATTATTATTATGATTGATAGTCGTATAAACCACATGTAACATAAAGATGATATTTGCCAAGGTAAGACAGATATCCTATATTTATAGTATATGCAAAACTTGTCAGTGGGATTTTAAAACATTATGTCTTACATAGCACTTTATTCCCAATTATATCTACATGAAAGCCGATCTGACAAATAAGGCAATTGGCTCCATGCACCGAATACTGGAGCCAAATGCTCGATATGAGAAGCAGATAGGTCTGGAAGCAATCAGCTTATTTTCATATACATTTGGTATATTCACTCAGCCAGTTGGTGTTTATTTGTCATATCTGTTTTATGTTTCCCACCCTGTTATTGTATTCTGGTTTGAAACCTAACATTAAATGTTGGTGGTTTATATCATATTTTACCTGGTCTGTAGTAAACAAACATTGCGCAATGTTGATGCACCCATACACAGTGTTTATTGAGATAAAGGTCGGGAGACAACTCAACAGATAAATGATCACAGATTCACTCTGTTTCAACTGCTGCATTGGGATTTTTTAAATATGAACCAGTTTCTAAAGTTATCCTGCTTGTTTAATTTAATAAATACATCGTGCATGGTAAATATCAATTTTCAAACACAATAAGCTACACTAGAAACTTATAGAACTGATACGATTTCTCTTTCTGTTTTTTTTTTGTATAAAGGAAACAATTTCCATCATATAAGAAGATAAGTGTAAATATATATTTTCCTACGTATTATGAATTTTCAATTAAAAAATTACATATATGGCCCCATGCGCAATTTTATAATGATTATTTTTCATAGTTATTTTGATTCGGATTCTCTCCCTATGATAGCAGGGTTAACTCCGTTCTTTAGTTCAGGTCGTGATTGAAACATTATGATAAACACCAAATACTTATGTCGCGTCAACGTTTTTATTCATTGATTGCCAACGTTTGATGGTCGAAATCCATCTGAGAATCGAAGTAATAACACCAAATTCACGCCTTCAGTATATAAATGAAAATATTCACTATGCAATTATGTTTTATTTGTACATGACTACGATTTTATTTAATCACATATATTGTTATTGTCCTGTGTATTCAAATTCTCCACACTTACAAATATATGAACTATTCAGAATGGTGGGTGTTGCGGGTCGGTAAGGACCCATTAACCATTGGTTGTTGAAACAGACAATTGCCTATTAACGTCTCACGATCACTTATGGACATAGAGGATATTAAACGGTCTACCATTTGATACCATTTTAGTAAACGAGGTAATGATTTGGTAATAAACGAGCGAAAGCAGAACGAAAATAAGCTGGCGAAATTGTCGACAATGTGCTGAAACTATTATTTCAGCGAGTCATGTACTATTGTGACGTCATAACTGCAAACCACTGTGACGTCATACTTGCAACAGTATTACACTTGTTTAAAATTGACATATAAATATTACACTGCATATTTTCCACAAGCGAGTAATAATATTAGCGAGAAGCCTCGGATATGTGTAACTTATATCAGTGATTCTCTAATGAGAGATATATACTGGGAGCAGGACAAAAGCCACCCGGACAAAAGCCACCCGGACATAACCCACCCGGACAAATGCCACCAGGACAAAAGCCACCTAGGACAATTGCCAACTAGGACAAATGCCACCTAGGACATAAACCACCCGGTTATTTTTAAATATTTTGATGAAAATAACTGACTTTGATGAAAAAAATAACTTTGATGCAAAACTTATTTTGATGACAATAACTGACTTTGATAAAAAAAAAAATAACTGACTTTGATGAAATATATACTATTAGAGAAGCTCACCCAAGTATATTCTTATATCAAATATATCAACACGAATGGATAAAATTTGCAATTGTTGTACTGTTATCAACTAGTGTTGATATATTTGATATCCGGAAACACGAGGGTTACATTCTCTGAGCATAGCACTGCGATTTGACGTGATTTAGCTTTGTGATGTCATCATGTGTATGACATCATAGACATGAGAGCTCATTATTTGATGACGTAAAAGCATTAATATTGTAATGTCATGTAGATGTCGGTGACAGGGCATTGTGCAAAATCTACTGTCAAAACAATATATCCTAAGAGATATCGCTTGACATCACACAAGTGATATCTCCTGTGGAACACAGTTCTAGAGTCTAAAGAGATATACCTTATGTATATAGAGTCCCTGGTTTTATTAACTCGTATTGGTGTGTTTGATATCAGAAGACGCTTGGGTGATACTGTATGTATAGTATAAACTTTGAACATATGGACACGTTGCAACAACAACATTTTCCCCGACTTTTTTATATAAAAAATGGCAATATGATCGGGCAGTAGGTTCTCTATTCAGGTTGGTATGACCCTTGACTTGGCACTGCGTATACCTTGATGACTGTTGTGAGCGATTCAGGTATATATTCAATGTAGCATACACGAACATAATGGGTTCAATGAATTAGAATTCGTCAAATATAATGAATTATAAACTTAATTACTAGGATATTACGTTCACGATTCAGGGTTCAAAAGGGTTGCTTTAATAATCCATGTGACAATTCTTATTTTCAGTCGTTTTTCTATTTCAATCTTATTCCAAACAATGGAATGTTTTTTTACAGAAGATCTAACTATCTAATTAAACAATTTTTTAAATAAAGGAACCTCACGGCATCAAACTTAATACAATGAGAAATAATTGATAACGGTTCCATTGCTTATTGCATTTTAATCTGACAGCACTCGCAAGGCTCTTTAATCCCTTTGTTGTGATTAAAGTATAGTAATTTGGTGGAAATCTATCTGAAACACCAATCAGGGGGAATCAGAATATGGATTTTATGTTTGACACACAAGTGCTTGCATGATAGAATATGGAATTGTTACCAAGCTTCGTCAAATTCGCATTGATGATTCCCACTGGAACTAAGGGTAATAATCAACCATAAAGAGAGCCTCTTGTTTCTTCACTATCACTAATTAATATCAGATATGACACGAGTTATCTCCCTTATATTAAGTATACATTCTCGAATCTTGAATTGAACGAATATTGAGGTAAAATGTCAAAATAATATTTGCGTACATGCATTGATAATATTGTTTTAAAACAAAATTATTTATCCATAGTGTATGTGCGTAAGTGTTACTATTATAAAGAAAATGATTGAAGTATGTGTCTCAATTTGCTTGAACAGACGTTTACGAATTAGGAGTAAATGTTAAGGACTTCAGCATCATTATTTCTCCCACTAGTATTTCAACAATTCCTTGGCATATGTTGTTGCTTAGCTCTCAATATTGAGCCTATAACTTTTTATTGTCGAACTAATTGCTTCTTTGCAAACGCGCATGGTTTTCCCCCATTAATAAGCAATACGCCCGTGCTGATTTTGTCAGAAAGAAATACAGCAGATAAAAAGGTGGTTGACTCAATAAATATGCGTCTATCGTTAGAATCGGTGGCGTAGTTACTACGTTCTCAATAATGCGCTCTGGCGATTTGAAAATAGTGGTTTGTTTTATTCATATCAACAAGTTGACTGGGGAACTAATATGATATAATAAAGCAAATTATTCACGTGTAATACGGGTACTGTTCTCATAATAATAAAAAAAAAAATTAAAGCAAGATTTCTGGATAACGATTTCTTTATGGTGGATAATTACGAAGTTTCGGAGTATATACTTATTCGTTCATCAGATGAAATGTGGAAGAAATAAGCTTATAATCCGTAAGGGCATGTATGCTCACAATAAAGGAGTTATTATCCAGTAGAACTTGTAATATGTTTTCCACCTCTAAATGCCCCCACAGACTTGCTATCCTAATTGGTTGACACGTAATACTTGCAGGTGGTGACAATTCAGAGCAACAAACGTGCTCTGCAAATAAGAAGCACTTATGATGTTCATTCGTGATGTAATAGGTTATTAAATGAGTGCTCTTGTAATCCCACGCCGATCACTTAATGTACAACTAATTAACAGATTATCTCCCTGCATATTTAAGTATGTTACGTAATACAGACAGGTCCCGGCGGCGCTTTGGTCTATAAAACACGAAACCAGATGTTCCCGTCGAGTAAGCGAACTTATAACAAACAATAAAATGTTAACAAGGATTTAAGAAAGTTAACTATTTTTGCTAAAATGGTTTCATTGATATTATCAAAGCATAATATTTTGCCGACCTCATATTTATATCATACAAGGATATAACATATATCAACTTGGTAATTGATGAAGAAAACATAAGGTTTCACCAGGGACCTTATATAGATCTATATAAGGTCCCTGGTTTCACCTACAATAAGAACAATAACAAAATAGTACAGTGCTCGTAAATACGACCTATACCGGTACGTGACATGCAGAATCTAAACATCTGTTAATTAACAAAGTACTCCAAAGTTCCTTTAAAATCAGTTGGTAGCATTAGTCAAATTAGATACAAGTAACAAGCTGCAAACTCCAGTAACCAGTAAAGCTAAACACTTCACCATGTGTCCGCAAAAGTTCGCCTTATGTCATGGAAATGGCAAATGACCTCTTCATGTGTCTATCGCCGGTGGCGGTCCACTCATGCAGGTTGTATATTGCAGTTAAGAGGAGGGGATTTAGAGGATATTCGGTACCACCATTCAACATGTTTAATTAACTAATCAAGTACAATAATGGCTATGCTACTAAATAATTCACCACAAAAGTTTAATATGATCATGGCAGCACATGTTACTTATATGATTAGAAATCGCTTTATTTGACACGATGCTAAGAATTAATTCAGGTGTATATACATTAATTATGCATTAATGATGATGCAAATAACAGATAACACGTAAGATGAAGGGCAGTTACAGGATTAGATTATGTTATGTTACATCTGGCAGCTAGCCACTTGTACTCTCACAATACATGAAACTATGTGATGGTTAAAGATCAATAAAGAATAGTTCAGTTTAAACATAGTCTTAATACTTAGCTTAACCTAACTTAATACTCTCATCTTGCCCGAGTCCTCTAATTGACACTTTATGAAAATGCAAATATAATACTATCAGTAAGGTTTATATCTTTCCAATACAATTAATAAAAACGTTATAAATATAGAATAAATTGTGCAAAGTGTTTGTCACAGAGAAATGTATTTACTAGCTTTGGTTAGTTGTATGTGTTTTGGATTGTGTTATAACTTTCGGCATACACCACAGAAAGAACATGTTAATTGCCTTTATGCCTATATATTGTTTCTGTGAACTATACCTTTCCAGATAAACATTCTGTACATAGCGTACCAACGTGTGTTATTGTTCAAAGTATTTGACATGGCAAACATCACATTGCCTCCAGGTGATGTTCATATGGCAAGGAGCTTCATGACTTCCAAATGGACGTAATGAAGACCACGAGTTCATCTCGTATGTATGTGCTATCTCCACGCCCGTACATCACAAACCTTGTTCCCAGGAAACACACCTTTCAGTTGGGATCACGAATAATCCCGCAAAGAGCGTCGCGTTTAACCCTCGGCAAAAACACCTTCAGATGCTGGGCTTCCTTTAGAATGACAAAAACGGCCTTTCGATGAATAGGAGGATTGCATTTGGTGTTGTTCATTGGTAACAGTGTGCATGTTAAACATAATCATCAATATGTAGCTGTGTCCACTTGAGATGTAACGTTAGGTGAAGATAATCATGCCTGAAACAGTCGCCCATGGTTGATACGAAGACTTAATGATTTGTACGTGTTCAATTGCATGTGTAAAATTACCTTAACTGGTGATAATTTGCTACATAAATATCTCTAAATACTAAGAAATATATGTTCATATATGTACCCATCCTCGATAATCCAGCGCTATTGTTCCGATAAATCTATCGGAACAATAGCGCTGCATTATCGAGGATGATATGTACCAGCAAGGGACCAATATGGGCGATGCGTGTCCCCATTTGATGAAAGATTTTCATCGCAATTAAGACTTCATCCAATTAAAAAAAAGCTCTTAAAACAATCTCATGATTAAAGCCTCGATGTTATGGTCACTGATTTAAACTAGATAGATACACTCTTATCATTAAAACTTAAAACGAATTAAAAAGGAAAACGTTGACTTCTCTAACTTAACGTAATTAAATCGTATCCAATACTTGAATTTGTGCACTCAATCTATATGCACATTTCAAACATACTGATATTCTGCCATACACAACGTCAACTGACTCATCACAACTATCTATCCATCTTCCCTCCCAATTGGAATCATACCTGTGTACAACTGGAGCGTCTTAGACGTGTTCCCTCTTCACCACACAACACAACACAACACAACACACGCTGTTCTTTCTTCTACATTGACAAAATCAAAACCTTGTTTTTCTTACAGCCAGTTACTCGCTGAATTCCACTGCCTCGATTTACACGTTTTTTTTACCCCTGTCTCGTTTTATGTGAACACTGTATGATCTTCACTCAATTATACCAGTTTTGTATCAATGTGTATATGGTTCGTGTGATATGATTGTATGAGCGCTTCACTTCGAAATACCTTGCATCTTGATTCGCTGCTCTGTAACAGATAGATAGGCCTACATGTACAGTTGCTTTTTGTAAAAGAAAGTAAATTCGACATGGATAGGCTATTTTCCCCGAATTTACACATAATAATGTTTTATTTAAGTACAAAACATGAAATTTGCAAAGGCGTGATTTTGTATCATTTCGTGTTCAGTGTGGTGTAGCTAAAGATGAATGTATGTTTGAAATGAAAATTAAGAGCTCGTGAATATTGAATTGATTTTATGCTATGTTATGTCATGTCATTTCTTTTTCTATATATCATAACACCGACTGAAAAGAGCAACGGAATCAATCGTGCAATTACATGTTTTGAACGGAAGAACGACATACGTTTAATTGAACTATTCCGTCTGAAGCACAGACCTGACTAGTTGGAGAGATATTATAGATAGCCCCAATCTCGAGGCATGCACGTTTCCTAGTTTAGTTCGTCTTTAAATGATTCGCCAGCTGCAGCCTTGCAACGAAATTAACCAGTTCTCTTCACAAACTTTAATCTTCACAAAACGCTGGGTGTTACACATGGGTATAGCCTACATCATTTGAAATATGCCCAAAGTAAAAATAACCCTCCTTTCTACATGACTGATCAGGTTTTTAATAAAGGAAACACATGTTGCGAATAACCTATTAAACATGACTTTTTATTTGTAATTAGACATTTATGTCTTAGATAGTGCAATTATAGTGGGGTTTTTTTTTAAATCATGTTTATTTAACATTTTTCAATATTGCCACTTGTCATTCATATGTGAAGTTTCCAGTTAACCTCTGTAACAGAACAATGGAAGTCCTGCTGGGTGTTTATAAGACCCACACAGATGTTCATACACGAAGCAATTAAAATGTGTGTCAATTATGCAAAATATTATGAAGCGTAGTTAATATCATGTTTTTGCAATTCCGGACATATCGACTATCGTTGATGTTATTTTGTATATACAATGAATTTCACTGCTGTTTAATTACCTTTTTAAATAACTAAAGTTGTATTCATCATTGCCCAGCAGGTATAAAACTATTTTCTGTCATATGGTATTCATAGATATTTCAATTTCAATTCAAGCAATTTGAACTTTTTTTTCTCAGTACAGATAGAAAGCTCATCACAATATACATGTAATACAATGCACATTGGCGTCCAAATTTAAAGATGTTATGTTGAAAATAATTGCCCGTAAGTCATCGAGTTCTTGTTGCCAGTTCCAGTGCAGATACGCGAAAGCAAAAACAGAATGATTATGATAATTGTACTTTGCTTAATGACGGTATGCGTGATGTGGCGGTCCCGTTCTGTTGTAACTAAGTGTTATGGGGTAGTTGAGTGAGACTACTTCTCCTTCGTGGTAGACAGAGCACTCGTTAGCCTCTCCCCTCCTCTTTACATCCCCCTTTAACATGCACCTCGTTTACAGCGTAACAAGCACCAAACACAGAAACGCCATCTACCAACACTGGTTTTATCATACAGCCCTCATAACAACCAATGTCCATCGTGTTAAATGCAACACGGAACTATCGCTGGATGATTGAGAATGCGGATCGCGGTAAATACAACACGCAATGATCACTGAATAAACTGGGTGGCTTTGAAGTCCTATGATAACCTTTGTACATATCTTGCAATTCATTCCAGTAGTAATATGTTGGAAGATGAACTACAAACACAAGCGATGTTCATAGTCGTCCAGATTGGAGTTCAATATCAAACATGCTATGTTTGCCGAGTGTATTGAAATCCCAAGTGCTCTGTGTACGGGACTTGTAGAAGTTGGCCACACTACCCTGCCTCAACACCCGACTTGCTATATTAAACTGAGGAGCTGATCGATCCATGCTGCCGGCACGCTATATTGTTTGATAGATTCTCCCTCATATCTGTTATGATGTTGCGATGCTAAGCAGAAATCACACAGAAACACGGCATTAATTCGTGATCATAATTATACCCATCCCAAGAGCCTGGCCGCTTCGATTCCTGAAACAATGTCGGGATAGACACGACTGCGCATATAGCCAAGGTAGCGTCGCTCTAGCCTCATAACTATCAGCGATGCCAGTAAGCCTATAATTGTTTCGTTGGACACATCGCTAAAGCCACGAAACAAGTGATGAACGCATGTGGTAATACACCGGCTTTTGATTGGTTGACGAGCAATTTCCACTCTGTTTCCCTCTTCCGTTGATACGCCATCTGGCGGCATGTTTTGATTGGCTGCATTAATTTGTGAAACTCGAATCCTTTGGTGGCAAGTTATACCACTGTTGTTGAGATCAAGTCACAGTTATTGTGAGTTTTGGATGTAAATTTAACTCCGATGTATGTGCGACTTTTACATGGTTGTGTTAATTCCGTGGAGATAATTGTGGTGGATTCCTACCCAATGGAAACATAGGCACGCGCCAGAAGCACCCTTGAGAGAGGCGCGTGTACTCAGTCAGTAAGTATGATTAACTTTGTCAAAGTTTTTCGTCTCTGGGACTATTTGGTGCCAATGCTTTTTCTTCTATCAGATATTTGCGACATGCTGAAGAGGCTTGTTCTGTTAATGATTCTATTGTGGGATGTCGACTCTACCAACTTGTTACTTTGTTATTACTTGTTCATGTAGAGACGTGTTACGTTCGTGTGTGATTTTAAAGTAACACTAAGTGCCAAATGATCAAATAATGAAGCTCAGTTACAGTGTAAAATATAAAATATGCAAAATGCAATGTAAAGACATTTTATTTTTGTTGAAGATAGTAGCCTGTTGTTCACTTCACATTCTCTGCTTTTGTAAGTTAAACAAAACTTTGGAGGAAAATAATAATAATACTTAGTTTGATACACATTAAGTGTGTATCCAATATGTTTATTGTTCTTTCTGGACAACTATCCAAATGGCAAGAGGAATATTTCTGAGGGACCAGCCCTGATTTAATTACCTTTCTAAGACGCATGTTTATAACACGTAGGGAAATGCAACACTGTTAGATAAAACATTTATCAAAGGTGAGATAACACATTTATAGCTCAGTCTGAACGGTATGAACTGACTTATCGGTACATTCTTTCTCAACCAGCTTTCATTCTCTACCAGGGTCACTCAGATGATCGAACCGTAGGAAAACTAGATGTAACATTTTATTGTATGCTTACAATTCTTCTATTTTTTGTGTTTCTATATCTTTGCATTGTTATTTTTCTTTTCTTCTCTTAAAGAGGATCACAACACAAACGTTACAGGAGTAAACAAAATAAGCTATGTTTCTGCCTGCCATGAACATGTTTTTGCTTCTGTATTTGTTAAGCATTTTTTTTTATTTTGTATTTGTTAATTTCCTCTGGTTCATCGAAAAAACAAGCATTTTAATCTCCTTATGAAACAACATCACACATCAAAGTCATGCCGCTAGTCCACTTCGTGCGAATTGAGAATTTCAGAAAGTCGTCCCATGCAGACACCTCGTATCTGCTCCCATTATTCAGTGAAGAGCAGTAATTGGACGGAGTCTTCTTAACGGAAGATGTAACTATTTACTACAATGTAACTGTTTAATTTATTGTAACTATTTAATTCATTGTAACAGTTTAATCTCCAAAGTCGGATAATGAGACATTGTGTTGTCATACTCTGAGAAACGAAACTTGCTATATATATATGTAATATTGTTTTTTCATGTTTTACTTTGAATATTTACTGGATGGGTTCATCTTATAAAACCAATCGTATAAATATAAATATGTATCATTGAGGTGAACCTAATGTCAGGTATGAGCCAATTATGTTATCGAGTCATTCAATAATGTTTACATGTGAAAATATTACTTATTCATTACTATATTACGATCTCGACAGTCTATATCGTACTGTAACTTCAGAATAGCAGACCACTCTCATGTGCCAGCCAAACGTCATTCATAGTTTCCACATTTGAACAGAGAAACAAAAGTATACAATGTATAAGTGTACACTAACATTCGACTGACAAAAGAATATTGTAATGCAATAAGATGGCGATGCATTGATGGTGAAGGTAAAACATCGTGATAATTGCCCATCAACACGTTTGGTTTACGGACAACTCTCTATCCCTCGGGGGTATGTCTTAACCTTAGAAACCGTTGTCTACTTGCCTTGAAATACTGCTATTGGGACACCACAACCTATTCATCATAGTTTACATTTCTAATGGGTACCATGTATAGTTTCTGTTTATACACTTAGCGTCGATACTTTAGATTCAGGAAGATAGAAAGAAGATATAATGAGGAGAACAGATTTTATTGATAAATATGACTGACAAGGTCTATGTGTCAACATTGACACGTTATATGTATTACTATACAGCAGTAGACAACTCATACAATTGCTTTCCTTTTATTTCTAAAAAGTCCCCGTTGTTTAACGTGCTTAATAATTGTAATATTAATTCAATATGTGTTCATAGAAAAAGTGAATACAAAAATGACCTATTGACTATCTGAAGCAATGCTCTGAACAGCTCGTGTGACTGTTGCCATCATTTGTCATGTGTATATGTGTAACAATAAGATTATTATCAGGTGTTATAAGTGTGTTGATATCGATACAAGCAAAGTATGAAGTGTTATGTTTCGTTTCGAAGACACGAGTTTGGGGGGAAATCGCCATACTACAAATGTGTAACAGAATGCATGTCTGTTATCTTCAACACATACACAATTCTAAAACATTTGTTTGAATAAACACTCTCTGAAGTATCCTTTACTTTTTCAACATTTGCTTGATAAATATCAACAGTATAGCATTAAACAGCTGCTCTGGTTGTTATGCACTCTTATATCACGAGTTTGTCTGTGTAGTGGTAACGATAACATCAGAATCAGGTGTCAAGGTTTTCACGGTGTTTGTATACATGAATATGACTTAAGCAAATCATGTTCGTGTGTTTGTCTTTTCATTCCATTCAAGTGCAAGCATAAATGCTATCGAGGTTGATGAAAGATATATGCTATACAAATATAAACTTTTACCTATTTTCATCGCAACAGCATGTCAATGAGTCATTATACTCTATTATGAATTATTCATTTGATTTATTCTTGTAGAGTATAATCAGAATTAGACATATTTCGAGTTCTATTGTACTAGTTCTCTTTTGTATATGTCTTCGACATAGACTCAGATCGCGTGGGCCATTATGAAATTGGTGTCGGAGGTTATTAATTATTCCCTCACTTGTATTCCCAAACCAGGAGATGCATCTCTGGAAGGTCCCAGGATGACGATTCTCCCTCCGTGTTGAACTGCCGTTGTTGTATAACTGTTTAACTTTATTCTTTACCCTGTTCTTTCTGTCATTATATCTCGCCCGTGGAAAATAAGTATACGTTATATGCTGGTACGTGTGGAGTCAGAATGGTTTGGTATTGTGACGTCACAATGTTCCTTCCGCTGTCACAATTGTATTAGACTCGCGGAAATCTTAGTTTCATCACGCTGTTGGCATCCGAGTAATCAACATAATACTAAACATCCTTCCATGTAATACAAATTTTAATAATTTTGCTTGGCAAATTTAATATAAAATCAGTAACTTGTTTTAATAAAAATGGTAATATATGGAAGGTCATTGAGCCATCAGTCGGTCAGAGTTTCTTTATGTTAACCTGCCCACAGCAGAATGCTTTGCTTAGCCTATAGCTTCATTAACACTTGATCATGTTTCTTTGACTATATCACTAACCAACAAAACCTTGCTTGAACAGATTGACAATACAAAGATTTTATGCTCACTGGAACTGTATACACAGCTCCCGGGCATAACAATTCGGTTCCTTGTGTAACGTCTTTGTGAACGAAACAACCATTCAAACTGTATTCAAAACTTGGTAATGGACCATAAGAAGTAAACTTTTCCAAGCTGTTAGATACCACAAGACACTATGTAGTCCTGAACGACCTCAGTGATCTATTCTCAGTGTAGTCTCTCAGGTCTCTCCGTCTCATGATGAAGGATGTCACTAGATACAAGGTCGCCTCGATGAATATATATATCCTAAAGACTGACACTCATCATAATCATTCGTTTGACAGTCTCGGGTAATAGTTAACAGTACCTGACTCTGCTCTGCTCTACTCAGTTCTCTTCAGCTCAGGGTCGTGTTCCACAAGGCAAATGTATAGTTACAATCAATTGTAGCTCATTCTTCTATCATGGTTACAAATGAGTGTAGTGCCACCATCATTTGTAAGAGTTTTAGGAACGGCACCCTGTTTCATTCTGCTCTGCCATTCTATTCTACTCTATATTCTATTAAAATCTCAACAGTTGAATAGCACAAGTTATCCCAACAGTTACCCGCTGTATATATGGCCATTTGTCGTGAGTCTACCCTTTTTCAGAACGTATATGTATTACTGGAGAACAGTTATGTTTTCATGATGTTTAGAGGAAATATAAAGTTATACTCTTTGCAATTATATAAAGGTGACTGATCGTGTAATCTATTGGAGAATGTCAGTAACACGAGACTGAAGAGTGTATCCACAACGAGTGTGGAGAGTATAAAGTGAAGTATATCAGCTCCATCCATCACACGTAGAAGCACGGGGTCCATGCTTTCCTTCATTTGGTTTGATTGTAAATGTCATGCGGTCTAATATAGAAAATGTTAACACTCGACTGCAATGGCCATTGAAAATGAAGTTATAATGAGTGATTACTTAAGTATAATATATATATTATGATTCGAGATGGTAAATCAGATAGTTGACTTAATTCAATAATTAATCCATCAAAGAATTTCTAAAAAATCCTAATCACGTTTATATCTGACGATTGGTCGATGTATTTTGAAGGGGTTATTTTTATTGATGGAAAGGTCATTTCCTGTCAGAGAGCGAATTACTGGTTTGATTTATTTCATTATTTAATGCAATCCTTTAGAGGAAAACGGGGTGAATTTAAATCAAAAATGGATATATTTTACCCATAAAGGTAATGGAAGATTCACGTTGCATTTTCCTTTCACAAACTTCATTTTTAGGGGCAAGTTTACAGGCGTTTTGCATTTACATGTAAAAACAGCATTGCATTAGAGGTTTGAATTGTAGGGCTGAAATGTCGATTTTTCACTTCTATTGCATCGTTATAATACGAGTCACGACTGTCAGTTATACACCGAGACCTTTCTGTTGAAACGGGCTGGGATCTAAAGTGATTTCTTGAAAATTAAATTCTTTCAAAATGTATTGATCGCGATTCATAGAAGAGATGTATTCGATCATATCAGCTGTTGTATTTTGTATGTGTAGAGAGTGCTCAGAGGGCCATGCAACCCAGATGATTAAAGGGTCATGGACTTTATATCAAACAGCTACATTGGGCATAAAGAGGTCGTGATCTTTCTACCAAAGTGTGACCCGGGTGATGGTCTTTTTACCAAACAACGACCCTTGGATAAAGGGGTCGTGGTCTTTCTACCAAACAGCGACTCGGGTTATGGTCTTTTTACCAAACAATGACCCGGGCATAAAGGGGCCGGGGTCTTTCTACCAAACAGCGACTCGGGTGATGGTCTTTTTACCAAACAACGACCCGGGCATAAAGGGGTCGGGGTCTTTTAACCAAACAGCGACCCGGGTTATAAATGAGTCGTGGTACTTTTCCGAAAACGCGACCCGGGTGATAAAGGGGTTGTGTTCTTTCTACCAAACAGCGACCCGCGTGATAAAGGGGTCATTATATTTTACCAAAGAGCGATCCTGGAAATGGTAGGGTCGTAGTATTTTTACCAAAGGGAGACCAGGGTGATAAAGGGGCCATGTTCTATGTACCAAACAGCGACCCGGGTGATAAATGGGTCCTGGTCTTTATTCGTAACCAAATAGCAAGACGGATGAGGTTTCAGGTGTTGTTTATTAGGAGGAGGAATTCAAGACCCAAATGATTGATGATGAGTTATATGTCGGAGAAAGCGGTAACGTAAGAGAAGATAGAGACAGCTTGTTCTAAGATTGGTTAACTTTGTACCACTCTCTGTTCCGTATTTGTATACACAATGTCATTAGATTTGTCCGATCATAGGAACCTGGTCCTTGGTAAGGAAACAGTTGTGATTTAAAGTGGAATCGGTTGAAATAATATGTTTATACCCTCTATTCCATGGGTGATGGACAGAAACAGACACACGCCCACACAAACCCACGTCCTGGCCCTGCCATATTTACATAAGCACTGACACGTGTGTTTCTATATTGTGAACATATTCCACCAAGTATATCTTATTTCCATGCAAATCGTCTGGTTTGCACATGCAAATGCATCTTCTTTATTGCTATGTAACGTTGTTCAACATATCGCTCCATAATTGATTTATACCCTTTATGTAGCATTGTTGATACTAAAGGTTAACACGAAACACTGCTCACCATCGAGACAACATATGTATCAGACGCACGGGCTCGGTAATAAGGAACTGTGCTTACATACTGTCTATATCAGACCGCCTGGACAGCGGGTTTTCATGATGTTCATTAATGTTAAACTTCTAAGGTGCGAAGTGAAAACTCGCGTGTCCTCCAACTGAAACCATCATCACACCTAGTCACCTTTCAACAATCGGCAAATCACAGGAAGCTTAACATATTGATAAATACGGACATTGTTCATGGACATAGCTTATCTCATCTTGATATAAAAAACATGCTTGGTTAACGATATTTGTTTAACGTTTTGATTTTGCAGCAAATATGTGTTATAAAGGTACATTTAATATGCATAACTACAGCTACATACCGAAAGTTTGTTCACCTACTTGTGTATTTCAGTGGGAATATCTTGTAATTTGGCATGTCTTTGAAGCATCGTATCAACGCGAACACTATAGACCGATCACTTTGCATTTTTGCATAATAGGAAGACATTTGAGTGTTCCATAACATAATCTGAGTTGATACCTCAGAGTATACAGTTACAGTTTTGGCAGCTCTTTGGGGCGACCGGGGTCGATCTTTTCAAAACTACAGTTTTCATTTTATTCTGTGCAATATTCAGTAAGGGATCAACTGGGTCAAGCAAACATCATATATTTCCTCTTATACTCATTCAATGTATTTGTAATGAAAGTGTTCTTATTTAGTCGATTTGACAACTTTTTTCGAAAATTAATGAAATTTGAATTTTCAAAATTTGACCCCTTCTGTCTATTTCATTCTGCCAAATTTCATAAACGTACACCACTGACGTGATCATCACGGGATACGTTTGAGAATGATTAGTTTTACACATGGATATATGATTATTCATTTTCATTGTTTGTGATGCAATTTTATTGACCTACAATGAACGACCATTTACATGATATTTGCACTACGAAACACATGTAGGTGAAGAAACTTTCGATATGCAGCTGTACATACGTGTACTGATAAATACAATCAGTTATAATTATACCCTTGTTAATCCTTGCTTAGTTTTGGAGTGAATAATTAGTCCTGGTATCATGTATCGAGCGAATCTCTCCCTATATACGACCACAAGGCGAGGACATGCTGCAACCAGTAATGGATAATAACTATATTATTTACATAATCAGTATTTGTGGTTATGATTAAATTGTTTTGAACACATGTGTGGAAATGTCTAAACGTTGATTGACTTCAATTACAGTTTATTATGCACCGCTGTCTAGACTTCCTGATCGTTTGAAAATGTGCAGTCGCAATATTTGCCAGAACCGAAACCACCAGGCAGTTGGGCAGGTACCCACTTGCTGCACCGTATACACTGTATTAACACACGGTAACTTAGTGTATCGAAATGTATATTAATGGTATAAATGCATATTATCTATCACTTGTACTTTTGTTCTACGAAGTGATAACTCCAGTTATACCCGAAGCTTCCTCTGATATCGTAGTCTGTCATCCAGACCCTAGAGCAAAATATTCAATTGACGACCAACCCAGTCTAGAAAATTATAGCAAGTCTAGATTACTCAGCTCAGAAATTAAGGAATCTTAGGGCTCCATTATATATATATATATTTGAATTGTTTGTAAAATGGTATTTTCGTGACAAAAAAAATAATTTCTGAGACTAAATGTTAGTCTTCTGATATCGCAGTAGGACGATTTAAGCCAGATTTTAACAATCTATAATTGACTAATGGTCAATGCAGCCGGCAGGACCATGTGTTAGTGAACAGAACCTGAGCCAGTTCAGTGTTTGGTTCGTTCACACTCTTAATCAAACACATATGCATGTTATTAACTAAATAACAATAAACATTGACTTATCTTCAATAAGCATCTGTTTCTCCTTCTCAATAGAGAACAAACAAAATGTACATTAAACTTCCTCCGTCAAGATTATGTTAGAAATCGAAATCGGTAAATAGGCCCTTTGTGATGTGTTTCACGAGAGCATTTCATTGCAATGAGCTCGCCGGAGCTGAAAGTGGCCATATTGTCGATACTGCGACAGCTTATGTTTGCATTCTATAAAATCAATAACAATATAGCACACGTCAACGCCTTTAAGTCATTGTTAATTGCAATAAATGTTTTATTTTTTTAATGTTACTTGTCATAATATTGATATCAAGTCACTTTATATCCATTTCCTCATCTGAAGTTCAGTTACATGATGGACCCTAGCGATGGGTAAGTACAGTCCGCCTTTACTGTGATCACTGTTAGTCAGTGTGCTTCATGCTTGACTTACCACACAAGTTGCCTCACTTTTATCTCGATGACTTATAAATGCAGTTGTATTGTGCACCTGTATTCTTACTCAGATCATAACAATACGTAAGAATGCGTATTTTCAGAACAATTACATGGTGACTTACAGTTGACAATAACAACAAATAGTAAGGTTTACGTTTCACTTACGCGTATCTTGTTACGTATGACAATAGAGGTAAGCAAGGCTTAAACCTCTGCTATCTGCCTCCAGAAGGCAAATTGCACTAGTGAACTATACATGTACAGGGAATTGTATATTGTATTTTACATCACCTTTGTGATAATTGAGATCAGACATGCTCACATGTGTGTTTGTATATTTAAAGTATGAAAAGCCTTTTGCAACTTTGTCTGCAGTAGAGAACTGTTCTACACGCAGTAAGGTTTGGGTGCAATGCTACTGAATTTCAGCTCAGTACCACCCATGGTTCGCAATTTAACCCTGTCATAATACTAGCAACCGCGAAATAAGTGAACTAATCTTGAAAGCGGCGTTAAACCCCAACTCACCTCACCTCACCTCACCTCACCTAATTGAAACATTATACAAATCATTATATTATATGAATGTTTGATAACAAATGTATACATCATAATGGCAATATAGTAGCATTTATTGATATGTCAATGTATATCAGCCTAATGTTATTTCCATTCAGGTGTTTAATATCGGGGGGGGGGGGGGGGGGGGGGGGGGGGGGCTCCTACACGTCTCTTAAACGTCTCATCCTCTGAAATACGCGTTTACTCGTGACACGTCATATACTACGACACCCTGTAAGACATTCTAGCAATGTTTACGACTTGTCGCCTTTGAGCTATAAACCTCTTCCTGTTGTTCCGTTAGTCATGTATCGTCATCTATAAGGTTTTTTTCGTATATTATAATTGATAACTTACCGTAAATAGTGCATTAGTTGTGACACATGTCTGGCGTATAGCACAGTTGACCGCTCTCAATGACGTTCAGCAACAATGGAAGAGGTAGATCATCGGATGAGAGTTTGAAACTAAAACAGTAAAGGCCACAAAATTAGTGTACAACTCGTAGAATAGCAAAGGATGTAAGTATATAATGTATGTATTTAAGTTGGAAATTTCTGATACTAAACATCAAATGCATGCCAAGTTTAGTAGACAATCATTATACAGACTCTCACTTATCAGACACCGAGCTAGATGTTTGGTAATGACAAAATTTACAGGCCTGAAAGGCCCGATGGGCTTATGGCATGGCATGGTGTCCGGCGTCCGTCCATCCGTCCATCCGTCCGTCCGTCCATCCGTAAACTTTTAGCTTTTTCGACTTCTTCTAGAGAGCTGAAAAGTTGTGTGCATACTCCTTGGCCAATGGGGATACTAAATTGTAGATTTTGTGACCCCGTGACCCCAATCTAGGTCACGGGTCATGACTCAAAAACCTATTTTCATCTTTATCTCAAGTATGTACAGATCTAGAAAGATGAAATTGTAATTGTAGGATTGGTGACCCTGTGACTCCAAAGTTTGGTCACAGGGGTCATGATCTAAAAACCTATTTTTTGCTTGTTAACAATGTAGTACTTGATATAATTTAGATATTCAACCTTAAATAATAATCAATTAAATCTTGATGAGCTACAGAGCCCATGGCTCTATTTTTAATTTCTCCCTTTAACAATACCACAGTCAGGTGTAATAAAGTTATAAACTTGGACCCACTTGGAAACATATACATGCCTCAGTTAGCTGTGATATATATATAAACATTGACTTAGCTAACTATTATATACACATGTACATTGATTCACTTAACTGTGATATGCACATATATACACTTGGAAATTAATTAAGCAACATCCAACTTTTTTAATAGCAAAATCGTTCTGATTTGAAAGAAGACAATATGTCTGGAAAAGGGTTAGTGATGTCAGATAGAACAATCATTCATTCGTTGAAACGAAAGGTCACTCAAATAACTGTTCACTGTCTAACGGCTGTTAAAATAATTTGGTATTTTGGTGTCAAAATCCATGTTCGATTATGAATTGAAATGCAATATTTGTTGCTGTTATGTCATTAGTGTCATTCTTTCAAGTGAAGTGATTACACTTTACAAAGTGACTTTCTTACAAAAGTCACTCGTTAAAGCAGTATGCACCTTCAAACTCACAAAATCACGAAACTATCAATTTCAATTAACTTGTCTTAATGAACACTACTTACGGTATTGGCTTATCTAAAGAAGAAGCGTTTAATAAACAAATTGAATTCAAATATTCTCAAATTTATTCACAGATCATTTGGTTGTAGGCTTTCCTTTCCTTGCCTTCACATTTTCCTCACATTTTCATAATTTTTGCATGTTGTGGATATTTATCATAGTGAATGAGTCGTTAAATAACCAATTGTTATGTCTGGGGTGATAAAATCGTTTAATTTATCCTATCAATCACAGAGTACCACATTTCAGTTTACAAATTAAGGTGTTGCTTAATTTATGTCCAAGTGTATCCATGGACCAAGCTAACAATGCTAATAACATGTACATTAACCCATTAACTGTGATATGCATACATACATGGACCCAGTTAACTATGATATATACACATATTACATGAGCTCAGTTAGAATGACGTGAAATAGATTATAACACTTTTCATTTCTCTTCCCGTGAAATCACTGAATTACTTTCGCAGTAATTTAATTCCAGTAGTTAATCAAAACGATCAATATATTCATTGTGAAACACTTGCAGGGAGAAATGCTAGCGTTGATCGATATATGCCAGAGGAGCAGGTCCTCCCAGCCTGTGCATCACGTAGCTGTATTCTCATGTCTTGCTCGTTCAGACGTTAAACCTGTTATGTTGTTTGCTATGACCTTTCTGCGTGAATTAAAACTCTGATCTTTAGACCTTTGGCAGTCATGTGTTACCTCTTGTTACCGACTGTTTACTGTTTTGTATGTTTCAATGGTACGGCTTGTAGTAGTCAAGGAATGTTGAACATACTCACACCACCATATCTGACATAGAAAACTTCCAAAGTGCGGTTGTTTTAATTCATCTGTGTTTACAATAACTTTGGGTTCATTCATGTATAAAACAAACTTAAAACGCTTCTCCGTGAAATCAAACTTAGTTCGGGAAAAACAAGATTATCTATGCGAGTCAAAACAATAAATAGAAAGACTTTGAAAAGACGTTCCGATAGGACGGCAATGTATATGTATTTCAGCGCCCGTGTCAGGGGTAGGTTAAAGTTTAAGACTAATTTGCCAACATATCCTTTTCATCAGATCGGGGCTTGTCAGTTACGTTTCTATCAACTCAAGAAGCACGTCACGCGAAAGGAGACTTCTGAAAGGCATGGAATGCTTTCTGAACAGTCACATCGATCGTTGGGGAAACGTTTAGTTAAAGGATCCTTCAACTCACAACAACTCTTGACAGACAGCGAGCTCCAGTCGGAGTATATTGTTTCACGAGAACTCCAATTTAAAGTGCCATCGTCAGCTCTTTGAAGTCACCTGGGAGTAGTGTTGGTTTAACGTGAGGTCCTTCTCGTCTCTCATATCACTGGGATCGAAGAACTCCTTGATTTGTTTGTACAATACCTGGCCCTGGACACGCCTTCTTCCAGAGAGGATGTGCACGTTTAACTTGATGGTGTACAGACGCTGCTTGATATTCAATAAACATAGGCTTCCTTCATACTGGAATTGAGCCATTTTCATTTATTTTTTGTAAATTTAGTGAAATAAACTGTTAGCAGCATAGATTCAGTAGAACCTCTGCGTTCCGTTTGTTAGGAAGGGTACTTTTTCTATACAACGTCTGTACACGATGTACGACATGCCTTTGTCAACGTTGTGGCAATGGTATTGTCATGAATAAATAATAAGTGCACTCTAAGTAATACATAATATTATATAGGCAGATTATAGAGAATCATTATTTAAAAGGGAAACATTAACATCGATATACTTATTTCATGAATCACTACCGGATGTATAATTATCTTATTTTCAATGTGAAATGTTGCAAATGAAAAATCCTGGTAATGTATCAATAAACAAAGACCAACATTGTAAGAAGTGGAATTGGTTTAAGAAAATCGTAAGATATATTCACCCATGTCTGGACTGCTTAGATCCTTGATTTCTAACACTTCTAACCTTAAATTTGACCAGGCAAACATATCGTTCATTATCGCGTCTGTAAGCGTGTTCAGTGGACATATAACATTTCTATGAGGCTGATCTCTACCGATTTCCCCATCGAATCTGGGTGAAACATCGTCTTGACGATTTACAGCACAGACAGACATTGGTCTCTGTAACAGATATCGGCTTGCCAATACTTTAACTCAAAGTCATATAGGACAAGCGACGAGTGTCCGCTCCATGATTTAAATTGATCCGATAGGGACATGATTCTACAAGTTGTAATTGATACTTGGGACTTTGTATGATACCTTGAAGTCGGAATCAGGGTCCTTTTATAGCCATTTTAATTATCAATGAGGATCGTTTTCAAAACGTTCAAAAGAGTAAAATGAAAACTATTAAATATTTTTGTCAGTCCATGCAAAGCTTAACACAAGTTTAATTACTGTGATTTGCAATTTAAAATTCTTTGAAAGGAGAATCTAACCATATGGGAGATCCCTAACTAGTCGTAGGGGAGGAGTACGACACGCTCGTATATATGTGGTTTGAAGTCATTGAGTTTATAGAGTCTTGTACTTCAGTTACTAAATGGAGGAATCAGAAATGTCTCCAGAATGATCGTGTCTGTATCAATGTATATCTAATGAATAGTTCCGTCTGTTATCAAAGTTCTATTACCACGTTAATACACATTTGATATAATTCTGCCAGTGAGCAAACTATTTACTATTTACCCTATCAAGATGTATAGGAGACACTCCACAGGATCGAATATATAAGATGTGACTCAGTAAATTGAAATTTCATGACAAATCGACACCTTCTGACTGAAAAATTACCTTGTGGACGTAAAGATCCTGATATTGTAAGATTAATGTCCCAAGAGATATACCACGATCCATTTCTCAGGTGGTCGTCGATTAGATGGGTCAGAATATTAAAAGAGCTATCTGGGCTATTCTCCATTGAAAGAGACCGTGACGTTAAGCACATGGTACAAAACTATTCTGGCGACAAAGTGAATTTGTTAGGAGTGCGCCTTTACGAAAAGGTAAGTAATTCTCTTGTCATAACGTGTATCGGGATATTCAATGCCTTCTTGTGTTTACATGACATTGTATATCATTGTTATTGATATGAATTAAACTCAGTCAATGGCGGTGGTCACCGGCCGAGTTGGACGTGTTTCTCCTTTGAATTCAGTGTAAGGTAGCGATACATTTATAATTTCCCCATTCATTTTCTTCTTCATAACCAATGGAAAATGTTTTGATCAGTTCTGAACATGCAGTGATCAGAGTTAAGGGTTGCTTGGTGTGTGTGGGTGGGAGGTGTTTCAATGGGGTAAGGTTAGGATGGTATATCCTGATGCTATTCTGGCTATTTCAGCTATGGTTTCAGCTGCTTTCAACAATGAATAAGATGTGAGAGCAACAATATAATATATTTAGTCACAATTTGATGTTCCTCAGTATCACTCCCTGAAAGCGAGTTCTTATAATGAACCAAAACTGAAACTTGTGCAGACGTATCTTGAACAAATACGATTAAATAGCGTTAGATAATAAATCATGTAAAGCATAATGAAGTTCAAAGTCGATGGTTCCTTTTCGATTTCCTGTATGCCATCAAACTGATTCGTATATGTAGAGGCCGGGCTAACTGATTAAATGTACTACGTAATAGAATAGTATGCACAGCCAAATGTCAAGGTCGCACTATTCGATTATAGCCACATGTCAACACTGTTTCATAATCAGAATAAACCTTAGACCTTTATTATATTCAGGAAAAATTAATTTGACCATATGCCTTTATACGACCAAATGCACCATGGATAATTTCTATTAACAATTATAGAAACGACAGACCACTGCAATGCTCATCATAGCTCTGTGGTGTGCTTGTAAAACCATGCGTGCGTAACCGATGTCTCGTAGTATTATGTCATTACGTTATTGGTATTAATTATTCATGATTGTTTGCGATAATGGTCTGCATCTACTTCCTATTTCTCTTGATATTGACGCTAATAATAATGACATGATTGCTCTATTTTTTAAAACTATTGTAAACGAACTACTTGTGCATTCCAATCATATTCTTCACGATTTGTCTAGCCTGAATGCATAATGCTTTCAACGACTGCAACATGGCACTGTTAATTAAATAGGGATATTATCGCAGAGGTGTGCAGTTATTCTGGCATCGTTAACTAAAATTTTCTGCTGTGAATAGAGCTAATGCAAATATGATTATGAAATATTTATTAATATTTATGTGATAGCCAATAACGTAATATTTTGTACGAAAGTCTAACCAAAGGTATGGCTGGGCTAAATTCTGACCATGTTTGCAGTCCCGAGAATGTTAAATGTCTTTTGATGAAGTTTGTCATTGTCATATACCTATGTATCTATGCCATATACCTATGTATCTATGTCACATACCTATGTATCTATGCCATATACCTATGTATCTATGCCACATGTTTCGTCTGTTTCTGCCTGAATATGTTTCACTGTGTTACAACTGTATGACGGTTGGATATGTCTATGTTCATGGGCCGTATTAGACGCAGTTGTCACATGTGTAAATTATGAAGTTCAACAAGGATGTGTTATCTGATTAATTGTTGGTTAAACTTAGATAAGAGTTAAGAGGCTGTTGCTCTGGGCATCATGTTGAATCCATCTCATTGAATGTATATTCATAATGTAGGTAGGAATGGTGGAAGTACACTTTCTGGATCTAGGGTTTTATTCTAGATACATTCTACAGTTGGGGTCAGCGTACAATATACTGATACCCTTGCGTCCGGTTGTTCCTCCTGTCGTCTAAGGATTCCCGATAACTCCCCGTGCAACTGATAACCCGCACCAGTAGAGAGACTCTCTCCAGTGCTGAACTTCCCTTGCTTTGAGTTTGACTCTTTCAGTTTTCTCCGAATCAAGATAATGAAAAAATCTCTTGATGTTAAACGTCCGCTAATAGTCGTTCATGAACGTGTAGGGAACTGAATTATTCAAACAAATATGATCCCATACAATATTTCAAATGTAAATCGACGATTAAAATTCACCAACACTGTTATCATGTGGTGAGGCTTAATTAATTGACAGTTTGGAGCTCTACAGTCCATATGCCAACCTCTCAGTTTACAATATAAACTGCAGGGCAAAAGAAAGTACTCACCTCCGCTGGTTTCGAGTAATTCGATATTTAAAAGAAACTAGAAATAATTCATTTGATTATGGCACGATACAATAATAATTATTTGCAATAGTTTGAATGAATTAATTGGGGACTGTGGTTAAATTTTAGTTAGAATATCCTTGTTTAATGAAGACAAGAGTAAGAAATGAAACTTACAACAACATGACCCCTACCATGTTTAAAATGTTGTAAGTGTGTGCAGAAAAAGGCACATGTTTCATCAAAAATAATTTTGAAGAAATCTAAAATTAAAAATTTAAGTTTTTTTTAATAAAAAAAACTTATTAATTAACCATAAATGTTATGGTACTTATATGGGATTTAAGGCCTTGACCATATGATTCGACAACTGGGCCATTACGGGGAAACTGTGCCAATACGGGAAAAACCGGGCCAAAACGAGACAAACTGGGCCAATATGAGTCTGAGCATGTGCAGTTGCACTTTTGGTGAAAGCCCGAAGCTGTCGCTTCACAACTTTGACCCGTGCTATTTGTTCACCTATCTAGCTAATAATGACGTTTTCAATATAGATGAGATGTTCATTTTTTTGCAAAAAGAATGAAAAGAAGTTAATTAATAAAATTTTCATTAATTAAGTATTACAGGTCCTCGGTCCTCGGTCCCTTGTATTGGCCCTTTGTCTTGGGCCAATACAACGGAAACATCGAAAATGACATCGAAACCTTGAGATATTTGCAATTGAAAATCATACATATTATAAAATCAACTGTGACGAGTACTGTCTTTTGCCTGGCAGTTTAGTAATTCCGACACCAAATATGTTTTTTATAGAATTCGTTGTTCTTATATTATGCAAGTTACATGTATACGCGGTATTACCAATATCCCTGTCGTAGTCTATTGGTGTACATACATATCTGCCCATGTAGAATAGCAATGCATGGTAGTAGTGATGTTATTTTACTCCTAATACCCAACACGAGGCACGACTCACTGGCGGTACGGTATTCAGTGACTTCACACGACGTAATATGTTTGTATCTCGATCTAGTGTTCAGGTACCTATTTAAACAGTATATGAGTTGAGTGCAATGCGTATATAGTTACTTGAGTAGGGACACAATAAATGTGCGGTGTCTCAACCGGGATTCGAACACAGGCCAGGCAATAGAGGTCAGCGACTGTGCCATGTGTTTTACTGAAGCATACAAACACAACAGCCGATGTTGTTTATGAATTTTTTGTTAGCTTAGATATCACATACTATAGTCTCAGTTTGGTTAAGTTCTTGTTTACTTTCTTCGAAGTAATAAAACGTTTACTTTACGCTGAATTCCGAAACGCACGGTGATGTATAAAAAAGACGAAATATGTTCATAAGAACAGGTGAATTATGTAGCAATATAACCTCTTAAGACTTTTCCCGCCCAAAACAGAAAACATTTGTTTGTTTTTAGTAGCTGTTGATACGTGTAGTGACGTGACTGCACAAACAAGTGATTTTATCTCATTAAAACACCTATATGTTATGCCAGAAGCGTTGTAACACAGAATAACCCACGTGACATGATAGTGGTATTTACAACATCTCGTGTAATCTCACCTAACACCTCGAGATGACCAAACAACTTTAACGCACATCAGACAGCTATCCACATCACCTGCTATCAATCAAACGGGCGGGCTTACATATCCATGGCGACTTGATTTAAATCTATCCTGGCAGGTGCGATGTGTAGAGAATGGATTTGAAGAGATAACTGGCACTGAAGGAAGGGGTAATTGTCTCACGAGATACAAGAGGACAATAATGGGATTAGGGAGTGATTAAACTGCATGTTGGCATTGGATAAACTAGAACTTTGATTTACTACACTGCTGTTTCACTGTTGATTGCAATCTCCGTGAAAACTGCTTGACATTTCATTACACAGACATTTTAACGTTTTTAAAATTTCAGTTCATTTGGGACTAATTTTGGCCTAAAAAATATATAAATGTTTCTGGTCTTTACCGGCTGACAAAAATGATGCGATGACGCGATTTTTAAAATTTTTTACGACATTTTTTTGGGGGGAATCAAGAGATAAACAAAAACAATTTATACAATTATTTATATAAATAAAGCACAAACCTCTTAAATATGTGTTACTATTCCAAATAGTCAATAATCACACCCCATACACTCCATCTCAACAGAAACGAGTGACATTTTCAATGTCCAATGTTTACTTAGGCTAAAAAATTACAGTTATCTGCCCCTTACTTTTGTTAAAACCTAGGAAAAAAACCTGAGGCGTCGGTTTGAAACTGATACGGGCGGAAACCAGAAACAAATTCTTTTTTTTTTTTGGCCTTTCACATTTTTGTTATACTGGGGAGGTCAGGCTCTAGACTACAATTTAGTCTATGGAATTGTTATGATTACTGTACCTTAATCCTTTTGATTATATATTTTAAATACGTTCAGTTGTGTATTCAGTTTATCTAGACTTGCTGAATAAAAATCTAGACTGTATTAAAGGCTCTTAATTTTACACAGTCATGGAGCAGAACTAGTCAGGCTCGTGTGTCTGAATGTGTGAACGGATATTCATTAAACAGGCACGTCTTGCTTATTATCAGGATATTTCATATAATATATTATCATGATCATACCTATAACATGACTTTCCTCTGTCTTTCCAAACCTTTATTTATATCAGGATTAAACTTTCCACGGCCCATTAAAGTCTCTCCAAACATTTAGGTATATCGGGATTACACGTAACATTGTCTCTCAAAGTCTTTCAAAACATTAACAAATTTCAGGATTAACCTTTCCACGACTCATTGAAGTCTCTACAAACATTTAGGTATATCAGAATTACACGTAACATTGTCTCTCAAAGTCTTTCAAAATATTTACAAATTTCAGGATTAAACTTTACACGGCCTATCAAAGTTTATCCAAACATTTACGTGTATCGGTAATACACGTAACAAGGCCTGTCTATGCATCTCCTAACATGTACACATATATAACTTCTATATACCTTATTCTTAAAAAAGACAACATAACAATGTGACATTTGGAAAATTGATATTGTTTTACCACTCCTTAACTGCGTAAAACGTTTGGATCAAACAGCATAACAGCTGTCTGTATTGCTCTTCTTATGAAAATCGATGATGACGACCTAGAAATGCTTTAAGTGTACACGGTTATTAAATACATTGTTAGAAATTTGATAGTCGTGCCACATGGCCCTGTATATAGATCAGCAGATCGCGGTGAAGGAAGTTCAGCAACAATACGCGTAGTTTATCACCGAATAGGTGTCCTCTATAGTTGGGTGCTTCTTTAGAGTTTATTCTGTATTCTACTCTGAAACATGGACCGAGAGATTTGGGGTGTAAGTAACTGACTCAACTCAACAAATATTCACTAAACCTCATATATTCACGGGACCAAACGATTTGTATATCGTTTGAATCAATTTACCTTGACTCTTACATGTTTTCTTCTTTCTTTCAGTATCTGTCATCTTTATCAAAATGAATATGTGCCATATGAATTGACTCTTATTTTAACCATATGTATATTTTTCAAAGAAATATATTATGTGATATTAGTTTCATTTATTCACAAAGTTTGTCATTCATTTCATTGTCGTGACTCTCACTACTCGCCAACTGAATTGAATCTAGAACAGTGATGCAAACTATGCTATGTTAAACTTTAGGTTTTTTAAAAGGCAGTTTACTTGTAGACTTACCATGGGGGTGAATAATTGCCAATTGCGCAACAGTATCGTGCTCAGAGGTTGTGTGGACTCTATTGATTTATAAAGTCCTAAAGGCTATGTTTATCAAAAAGCAATTTCAACAAAATACAAATGATAGAAGATTTACATACTGATGAATATCAATTTAGTCTCCAGGAACTGTGATGTTGGGTGACAATTGGTGTATGATGTGATTACCCTGTATAAATGACTTGTTTTTTCTAATCCTTTGATATACCATGCCCTCCTGACCTCCTGACAAGAACAAGATTGGAAATGCTTTGTCAGCATCACATACAGGGCTCACAATACTATGATGTCATCAAAAACACGGCTCACAATACTATGACGTCATCAAGAACACAGGTCACAATGCTTTATGTAATCACGAACAGGACTCACAATGCTTTGTCACCAAGAACATGACTCACAATGCTTTGTCACCAAGAACATGACTCACAATGCTTTGTCACCAAGAACATGACTCACAATGCTTTGTCACCAAGAACATGACTCACAATGCTTTGACGACAGACATAAGCCTGACAATATCAAATGTTATGTTCTTGCCTCTAATATTGTGAACTGAAGTTAATCGTGTTTAAATGTGTTCAATCAGAGGACACCTTGTTTTTTTTATTGAGCACCCGTTTAAAGAACGATGAAATGCACATATGGAAAGCATATATTTGGTCATTTGAACCTGAAGTCTGAAATATGTACTTGAAATGTAAATATGTATTCTGATACTGTACAGCTGCATGCCGAAAGTTTGTTCACCTATATACTTGTGTATTTCAGTGGAAATATTATGTAATTTGGCATATTTTTGAAGCATCGTATCAACGTGAAATCTAGACTTTGCATTTTGCATTATAAGAAGACAGTTGAAAGTTACATAACATAATCGGATTTGGGGCCTCATAGTGAACAGTTAAAGTTTTGGCAGCTTTTTAAAGGGACCAGGGATCAATCTTTTCGAAACTAGAGTTTTTATTTTCTTCTGTGAAATATTCAGTAAGTGATTAACTGAGTTTAACATACATCATATATTTCCTCTTATACTTATCCACTTTATTTGTGACGAATTAGTTTCTATTCTGTCGATTCGACAACTTTTATTCGACAATTACTGAAATTTGAATTTCAAGATTTGACTCCTCTGTCTATTTCATTATGCCAAATGTCATAAACATGGACCACTGATCACAGGATACGTTTGAGAATGATTGTTTTACACATGGATATTTGATGATTCATTGTCATTGTTTGTGATGCAATTTTTTGACGCTGCAATGAACGTTCATTTACATGATATTTGCACTAAGATACACATGTAGGTGAAGAAACTTTCGGTATGCAGCTGTATGCTGGGCCTGATGCCTCATACTGTCATACATAGGTCTGTCTATCTGTCTTGTATTTGTATAAGCGAAATTCATGATCATGATAAGTGGTTCGCTTCATATATAACTGTTGTCCCACAAAATAATGACAAAAGTGTTCATAAATTTATTCCCAAATGCCTTATTTATTCAAGTGATTAATATTCATTTATTATGGTCAGTCTCCTATGAAATAGCGAAAATGTAAACACTTGAGAAGTTCAAAGCAGTCGTTTAATCGATTGGAGATCTTTGATATTTAGAGGGTTACCCAAGAAACATCATCATTTAAACATTGGGAGAAAGTTCTGCAACTTGGGTAATATCTGTACAAATAAATACGAACCACGAATGTAACATTTCAAGTAATGATTTAATTCACGTTTTTACATAGATGAACTAAAATAGTTCCTATTTATACACACCACAGCCAAACACATTTCTGCTGGATGACTTCCATAAACGTTCCTAATCAATTTTATGTTCCAAAAAGCACAACACAACACTGGTAACCCTCCCTGTATAAAACATCATACCGTTCAGATTTCGCTTCATTTACGATCCTGGCTCAGATGAGCTTCTTTGATACTGCACAAATCATCCCTGGTCGTTATTCATTCGCTGACAGTTCATCAACACTAATACTACTTGCAGCGCAACAGAAACTGCCCAGGGGAATGGAGGTTGATCATTTGATGTCAAGAAAAAGTTAGGAAATATATTGATTGCTGTATATGTAAACTAACTGTCGTAGTTCTGTACCACCTTACGACCCGATCTACTCCTGTAATGACGTTTCTCTGACACGATACTGCAGTTGGCTGAGTTCTGATCGTAAACTTTCAAGCTCATAATATCTTTATTGCCTTACTAAAACACGGATCATACCTCCTATAATGCAAGACTTCAAACTTTCCTGATATTTATGTGTATCTATGAATTTCGCAGAATGTCAAGAAAAAAGTCGATGACCCAAATATCCGGCGGTAAATTGGCTTTCTTAAGGTCCTCCCTTGATTCTTGTTTTACTCGGATGTATTACCTCATTCCCACAATAGATAGATGTATTGATCGTGAAGCCTGTTTGATTCAATTCACGCCAACATGTTAATTGATACATAGCGTCTGCGGGTAGGCACTGGTGATCACTTATTCAGATAGTGTGACGTTTCTGCTTTAAAACAAATCGAGTGAGAGAGAAGGTAATCTTAAAGAAGTAATTTTGTTTCGGATATCAGAAGCGGAAGGAATACGTTCAATCATTTAGATCAAATGTAAAACGGCTTGCAAATCGCTAAAAGAATAATATGTTACAGCAAAACAACCTCTGCATCTACGTGTTCTGCATACGTGTTCCATATCCAGTATTTTAAGGCATAGAGATGATCCATAAAAGCGGCATTTGGGATACCAGGAGGAAACGTTTAGGAATTTGGATCACATTTTAACGTATTTATGTCTGTGTGTCCCAAGTCTGGAGTGCAGTACTCTTGTTGTGACGTCACATGTGACTCCTGACACTACCAAAGCTAGATATACAACTCCCTTTGGACGCTAATGATTGCAGGCGTCGCTATATTGACCTGCGTTGTCCGAGTTAGTGGAGTATTAGTCCGGCAAGAGCTGGAGAGTTAGTTTGGATTCCTCAACCATGTCCACAGACGAGATCCCTCAGTTCACTCTGCCTATCGTTAAGTGTTTTGAACAACCGCCACCTAAACGTATGTATTATCGATGTCTATTTGGATTATGGTAGATGTTCTTTGCATAGTAAGAAGAATGTTTTGAGAAACGAAAGACGATCGCGATGCCTTTCTTAGTAGAATGGTATACACACGATGCTTCATCATTCTTGTGTCGTGTATGTGTATCTGAGAAACTGACACGAGACGTTTTGGTTCATTTCAAGAACGAAAATGATTGAAAGATGCGACTAACGAAGTCAGGGGTGCTTGTCATACACCTTGATTAAACGAAAGGTTGAAAAATCACGCATCATTATTTTCTCCAGTGTACGTTGCTAAATATTGATTTTAAATACCAGTTTTGTTAAAGATCGTTCATTATAGATCGTATACTTTGCTGACGATTGTTTGCGTTTAGTGAATATGTACACTGTTGTTTTTTTTCAAATTATTTTACGCGAAGTTTATGATATACATGACTATGGACATAAGTAAATGTATACATGCATCATTGCTACGTTAATACCTTAATAAATGAAGTACTCCCCGGCCACAGCTTCGTTAAAAAGTCGTTGATTAAATTCATCGATTTTAGGTAATGTATTCGAGATGCAAATGTCCACTTGCGTGTGTATTTTTTATATTGCAACACACGTGTCTCATAGTATATTTCAGCTAGCAGTGTATAATTCAGACACCGAATAGATAAGTAAACATATTTTCTATTTTATCAATTATTCAAACTTATGTTTATATATGATATATGTAGCTTTGTTAGTTAATCATTTGTTCTAGTTACGAACACTTGTTATAGTACTTTAACAATTCTGTTAGTTCTTTAACGTCTTTTGGTTATCTAGACAGTTGTTTTAGCTCTATTCAGAATTGTTCTAGCGCTCTTCAGACTTGTTCTACTTAAACACGTGTCTTAGACCTCTTAAAATTCTCTTTACATTTGTCCTAGTTCTCATAAGACTTGGCTTCACATTTGTCCTAGTTCTCTTAAGACTTGGTTTAATTTTCTTCACATTTGTCCTAGTTCTCTTGAGACTTGGTTTAATTCTCTTCACATTTGTCCTAGTTCTCATAAGACTTGGTTTAATTCTCTTCACATTTGTCCTAGTTCTCTTAAGACTTGGCTTCACATTTGTCCTAGTTCTCTTAAGACTTGGTTTAATTCTCTTCACATTTGTCCTAGTTCTCTTAAGACTTGGCTTCACATTTGTCCTAGTTCTCTTAAGACTTGGTTTAATTCTCTTCACATTTGTCCTAGTTCTCTTAAGACTTGGCTTCACATTTGTCCTAGTTCTCTTAAGACTTGGTTTAATTCTCTTCACATTTGTCCTAGTTCTCTTAAGACTTGGCTTCACATTTGTCCTAGTTCTCTTAAGACTTGGTTTAATTTTCTTCACATTTGTCCTAGTTCCTTGAGACTTGGTTTAATTCTCTTCACATTTGTCCTAGTTCTCATAAGACTTGGTTTAATTCTCTTCACATGTGTCCTAGTTCTCATAAGACTTGGCTTCACATTTGTCCTAGTTCTCTTAAGACTTGGTTTAATTCTCTTCACATTTGTCCTAGTTCTCTTAAGACATGGTTTAATTCTCTTCACATTTGTCCTAGTTCTCTTAAGACTTGGTTTAATTCTCTTCACATTTGTCCTAGTTCTCTTAAGACTTGGTTTAATTCTCTTCACATTTGTCCTTGTTCTCTTAAGACTTGGTTTAATTCTCTTCACATTTGTCCTAGTTCTCTTAAGACTTGGTTTAATTCTCTTCACATTTGTCCTTGTTCTCTTAACACTTGGTTTAATTATCTTCCCACTTGTTCTAGTTAGTTAACTCTTGTTCTAGTTTTCTTCAGACTTGCTAGACTAGATCTTACAGCACCAGTCCCTGTTTGAAAGTTTTAATTATAATATTCTTATATTTCATCCTTGAAGCAAGTTAATTGCATGTGAGTGGATATACAGATCTACAGTGGCTGGCTAGCATTATCAATGATGTATGGTTGCAGGATAATTTGCTTCAATTACAGTTGTGTTACTCGTGTGTTTCCACAATGCCATAGATCCATTGTCTCTGCGGGTTTAAAATAACATCAATACCGCCATATGGCGAGTTCCACAGTGGCTCCCTTTCATGGTCTACCAAGTATTTTTTATTTGATTATCTATGTTTTGTAACATTAAATATACATGTTTAAAATGACTTGATATTGGTAGTATTATGAAACATTCGAAATGCAAATACATAGAGATTATTACCCGAGGAGGTGTGTCATATGACTTTTACGAAACGAGTGTGATTTTTTGTATTTCTCGAGCGAGAGCGAGGGTTGTACATAAATTTGCACGAGTTTCGTAAAATTCATATGATACACTGTCAAGTATAATAATTGCTTTATTACCCATTTTATTCCATTTGATTCGCGTAAAAATAACCAGGAAATGGCCCACTCCTCTTGCGACGGCAAGCTATACAGTGACGTCACGAACAATCGTTTTATGACGTCACAGACGACAAAATACGGGAGGTCGCGGTGAACCAATGGTTGCTCGGCAAACGTGATATGTGCACATGTGCTCATATCAATAATATTAACTCCGTTATTTTCAACCATATGGGTAAAACATAGAGGATATCTGTCTTTCTTGACTAATACCATGTTTATCTCATCGAGTGAGGTAGAAAGGTTATATTTTCACGAGTGGCGCAGCCCCTAGTGAAATATATTATCTTTTCTACCTCACGAGATGAGATAAACATGGCATTTGTCAAGGAAAAACTTATATTCTATTTATTATATCATTATTTATGTGTTTTACGTTGAGTTGGAGTGATTTCAACGGCAAACGAACAGCCTTCGCAAGCTGACAATATGACGTCATAACATTGTCCCGATGACGTCAACCGAGTGGTGATAAAGTTTATCGTCACTCAGTAGCGTGGTGATAAAGGTAATCACCACTGTAGCTTGATAGAGGGTTTATTTCACTGATAGAACCGAGTATCTCACTCCAAATTATGTAATAAAAGATGATATTGCAGATGTGTATCTTATACCTCATCATCAATAACATTCTTGAATGTATGTTGTATTAATTGTGGAGGTATACGCAGAATAAGTGGACACTCAGGAATGTAACGAATTTTACTATTTCATCACGTTAATTAAAATTGTTTGTTCTGGTGACGTCATGCACTTCCATTTGTCGTTCACAAACTTGCATGGAATGTGTTTTATCCTTTGCGAATTAGTTAACGTCTATGTATTTGCAACACGGGAAGAGGTGTTTTCAGGAATGCATTAAGATAGGGTTGTCAAGTCAAGTATTCTTAAGAAAACGTGGACCACCTGTTTTGAATAATTAAATTACATTGTTCTTCACAATGTGTTGAATTGCTTGGAACATGACAAAGAAGGAAACCTGTAGTTAGGTGGTGTGAATTATTTGAGGAATTCTTACCCTTTTGTCAGTTAAACGTTACTTAGTCTTAACTGAAGCAGCTGGTTTGTAATTATTCAACGAAGAATCACCACTGAAGAAACATGAAACAAAAACAGGATGCTTTGCGTTGTTTACATTGAAGCAGGTGTCTTATTACCAATTAGCCTTCTCTTTATCTGTGTTTTGTCAATGAATTGAACGTGAGTGATTATATAATAATTAGCATATTTCAAGTAAACAAGAACGGAACTTGATTTTTAAATTGAAGTGAATTGAATTAAATGTTCATGTTAAAGGTTCAATCGCTGTACATTATGACGGTACACAATACTGAAGATTATTAAACGGTAAAAGCAAGTATCATCCACCAAAAGTTGTTATTCATGATTTGCTCTTCTCTCATGTATTCTACCCCTCTATGTCTTCTTAGTCTATTGTAATAGGTATGTAATTCGAATCATCGCATCCTTCAAATTCTTCCCAAGATAAAGTGTGTATCCTCAAATCTTGCTTTTCTCATAAGATTAGTATAGACATGCAGCAGGAAGAAGTCTAGATAGCCCGCCTTGAATATAATACCAGTGGTCAGGATACAAGTAGATAAAGTGCAGCAGGATATTGAATTAAAATATACCGTTTCAAAGCATCTTCATCATTAGGGTACGTGAAAAACTGCTGTGTGTGTTGAGAGTGACATGAAAAACTGCAGCGATACTCTTTATTCACCAGGCGTATTTTATACGGTAGGGACGATTTTATCAATAGCGAGATAAGACACTGAATGAAATCTGTAAGATTTAAGTGTGTTGCGTCTTCAAAATTCCGCTGCAGACAGTTATGTAAAACAAATGGTCTTTAAAACGAAACTGAAACCACTATCATGCAAGTTTTTTTTATGGCAAGATAACAGTTTCGTTTAGATATTTCAATAACTCTACTCTTTTTCAGTGCAAGAAAGGTATTTTGTGATTTGAAACCACTATATATATAATGTGTTGACATCTCCCAGCTGGAAGGGAGGTGGCTGTATTAATGTGATATTACCCTTGTCTCTACAAGCACCTGTCAATTAGATAGGCTGTTATACCTGACATTTCAATACCAAATTTTTATGTTTTTATATTATTTATAGGCAAGCCAAAAGAAAACAGCTTTACAAAAAAATAACGTACATTATCCACACTACAACAATTCAAGATGTATAAACACGAACATTGCGTGAATGGATATTGGTTGCACTGTGATTAAGTATATTTACATATTCAATGGACTTATTATTCTACATGTATCAACGTTCATGAGTGTTCAATGCTAACCAAATTTGGTTGGGTGAAATTTTGATGTTATTTTTCAACAAGTAACCTTTTTAAGACCAAAGTGATTTAGTTGGTTGACAAAAGTTAATGTTTCTAATTTGGATACATTGTGCTCAAAACATATCATGCTGTGGTTTGAAAAATACATTTAAAAATGTTGATTTATTTATTTCATTGATTAAATGAACGATATCATTTTTTTTGTTCAATATAGATTAGACAAAGTATCCTATTTAGTTGATATGTTTGTGGTTAGACACCAAATTAAGACTTCGTTAAAGGTTTGGGAATGTCAAACGCGTATGTTTCTATATTGGGTCCAATTATTACATTTACATTGGACTATGGATCTGTATATCGATAACTGTGTTTTGCAATACGTGTCATTTAGATAGATAGTGAATAAATGTTACACGTCTAAAGGCCTAACATGGATTAGCTGTCGAGATATTCATTGCTGCAAATTGGTGCCTGAATATGAGGGTGTGGTGTCGAATCTTTCCATCGATTCGTCCCGAAAGTAGACATCATATTGTACCGTTCCCGATATGTTCTGGGCATGAAGTCAGTCCCTTTCAACTCTTAGTGTCAAAGAGGGGTGGGGGGAGATGGGGAAGGGGGCAGTACTCCATTCTGATTCATCCAATACACATTCAAAATTTATTGTAAGTGCATGAGTTGAATTTACATTTGCTGGCTCATTAGAAATTTGTTAATCATATGTTAAGATTATTCTATTGTATTGTTTAGCGGACCCTGTAAGATTGAATATTTATTTCATGTAAACCTTTCCGTTTCGAATTGTCTTTTTTTCCTAACGAAATTATCCACATGATAACATATTTTAATATTCTTTCCTTCTTTCAGCTGACCCCGCAGGATTAAATATGATGTCCAACAGCAATGTGGGGGAGCAGCTGTATATCGGGGACTATATCGCTTTGTACTCCATGGAGACAGAGGGGTATGTCTACAGTCTACAGTCCAGGTAAGTCTCTTACTTACACGCTTTATACTAAACACACGTTATGAACATCTTTCATTTCGTTGTGTCACTACAGTACAGATTCGCCACGTGTTATCTCATGTCGTTGTGTCACCACTCTTGTGTAATAATAACTTATGATACAAGCCTCATTGTTATGACTGGTTAATAAAGGGACAACGCTCTATGTAGACTAACATTTACTCTCAGAAATAGTTTTTTCTTACCGACACATTTTTATAAACAATTCAAATAGTTATACAAAATAGAGCCCTGTGTGTGCCTTAATCTGAGTAATCTAGACTTGCTATCATTTTCTAGACTGGGCTGGTCTGCATGACAGACTACACTCTATATATAAAAAGGTTAAGTATATGTATTAATCTCTTTGTACATACCCAAACAATGAGTCTTTGCAAATGTTTCTGTTTGTGAGGTATTTGTATCATTTGTATGTATGTGAATGAGAATATATGATAACAGTATATTTCAAATAATCATTCTGACGTCGTCACATTTGAACGTATCAATATTCAACTGAGAGTGGAAAGATGTTAATTACTTATCATGCAGCGTGTAGATACCCTTAAAATGAACTTGATGTTTCCACAGACAGTCATCAATCACCTGTCACATAAGGCATATTCATGTATTTGGCTTCGTCCAATCAAGTTCACAAGGGTTGGTCGATTTACAATTACTCTTAGGCCAGTATACGTCAAAAATATTTTACATTTACACGAAAGCAAAAAGATCAATCTTCGATAGAAGTAAGATGTCGACTACTTCCACGGATGAGTAGTTTTATCATGTTGAACATTCAACTAGATTCGTGAAGGAGGGACAACAACGTCTTCACCAATTGCTCCAGAGGTTCCTTAGAATTCCTGTAGGCTATATCTGTAATAATCACGTTTTCATGTGGTTAAAAGGTTCTATCACTTGTTCTATCACTATTTGTATGACTTTCATGCGATTTTTTAAGATCATTGATGAAAAAAGGTAGAAGGAAACTTGGTGAATCGATCATATATATGTCTCTTGCCTTGTTGTAACATTTTAAATCTATGAGCATATTTCTGAAGCAGTTTTATTTTTAATATCATGTGGAAGATCGATCTTGTATATTTTGAAGTATTTTGGCTCGGGAAAAGTGGTGTTGACATCATGTAGCATGTTTATCTCCCATCACTATTCACACACATTACTCTTAATACGTCTAATACTATTTCAGATGCATATTAATTGTAAACAGTATTTGCATTTTCGACGACAAGATAGTTTGCATTTGACGTTGAAAACTCGTAAAATGGTTCCTGATACAGAACACAGATTTCAAATAACAAACTTTTCATGGAATCCTATATTTCATTTTTTCGTCAGTTGTGGCTAGTATTTCATTGAGATAAGACGAGGCGACAGTTGTCATATACACGCGTCTGTTTATCTCGCTATGGATGCTGCCAGTATCACCTGGCGTATTTATATGTAAACTAAAGTGCACGATCTTCAACAGTCGCGCTGCAGTCGTAAACACCCAGAGCATGTCAAGCAGTAAAACAACCAGGAACATGCTGTGTGGCAAATACCGCAAGTGATAATCCGTAGCAAGAAAACACACGATGCTTCAAACTTAACTTAAGTGTCTGATTATAACAGTGAATGTCTTCAGAATACCGAGATTGAAAACAATTAGGAACATGCAGTGTGGTAAATCTCACAGGTTATAATCCGTAGCAAGAAAACACATGATGCTTCTAAATTAAACTTAAGTGTCTGATTATAACAGTGAATGTCTTCAGAATACCGAGATCGAAAATAATTAGGACCATGCAGTGTGGGAAATCTCATAAGTGGTAATCCGTAGCAAGAAAACATATGATAACTTAAGTGGAAAATTTCACAATGAATGTCTTCAGAATAACGAGAAAGATATATAATCGTTAGGAACAGGCGGTGTCGTAACGTTCGCAATCGGTAATCCGTATATAACAAGAAACCATATGATGCTTCGAAGTTAATTTAAGTGGCAAATTGGGACAATGAATCTCTTGAGAATGCTGGAAAAGAAAACCATCTGTAACATGCGGTGTGGTAAATATCGCAAATGGTAATACGTAACAAGAAAACATATGATGCTTCGGAATTAAACTCAAGTGGCAAATTATAACAATGAATGTCCTCAGTATGTCGAGAAAGAAAACAAATCTCACAGGTTATATTCCGTAGCAAGAAAACACATGATGCTTCTAAATTAACCTTAAGTGTCTGATTATAACAGTGAATGTCTTCAGAATACCGAGATCGAAAACAATTAGGAACATGCAGTGTGGTAAATCTCATATATAAGAAGCAAGAAAACATATGATGCTTTGAATTTATCTTATGTGGCAAATGGTGACAATGAATGTCTTCAGAATGTCGAGAAAGAAAACTATCAGGAACATGCAGTTTGACAAATATCATATGTGAAAATTCGTAGCAAGAAAACACATGATGCTTCGAAATTAAACCTAATTGTCTCACTATAACAATGATTGTCCTCAGAATGTCAAGCAGTAAAACTATCTAGATACAGGAACATGCGGTATCGTAAATATTGCAAGTTGTAATCCGTAATAAGAAAACATATGATACTTCGAAATTGAACCCAAGTGTCTAATTCTAACAATGAATGCTCAGAATGTCAAGCAATAAAACCATCTGTAACATGCAGTGTTGTAAATATCGCAAGTGGTAATCCGTAGAAAGAAAACACGTGATGCTTCGGGAATAAGCTTGCTTGGCAAATTGTAAGAACTATAATGTCGTCCGGATGTCGAGAACCATCAAAAACGTAAAACCATCAAACTCGTTATGTGTGGAGGAATTCCTAATGGCAACCTTGACTGTTATTCCTTCGACAATAAAGAAATGTATTTAAATCAATAAACAATACCTCTATTTAGAACGAGAGATATGTTTGCCCGTCTGTACGCCTTCCGTGTAGAATTAGCAGACAAATCAGTATGTTGTATATTTACGCTTGTTAAAATATTATCAAAGAGGTATGTGACAACTTCAGGAAATGAAAGCTGGACAAAGTTTTGCGACACACTGTATTTTAAGAAAACATGTGGTGTTGAGATGATACTTAGAAACAAACTTTAGCAAATCAGAAATAAATACTATGTTATTTCCAAATTAATGATTGATGACAACAATGAAAATTTAATATGAAGTGCATGTCACGGAGTTAAATTATCTGAATCATACGGTGTTAGCTTACACCTAGTGTCGACATTAACAGATATGAGTATATGAGATTAGTATATATTCTAATAATAATCAGGGCGCATGCCAATATCAGACAAGATAATGGAAACATACAGTGTTTAGATCATGATTAGTGCCAACCCTTAGCATTTATGCGAACTCAAGGTAATGTCGATGTACACTGGCGTTATGATCGAGATATTATATATAGCAATGGATTTTTGTCGTTTGGTGTGTGGATTATGTTTATGTTGCAAACTTAAATCATGTAAAGAATGTAAAAGTGTTACATATCGAGTGGTAAACTTTGGTAAGACTTACATTTTAGAGAAAATCTAATGTGAGATTATTGTTTGCATCAGCCGCGTGAATAAAGCTATAACCTATAACAGAATACACCTATAATTTGGCAATTAGTATGAAGATTTCAACATGAATTTCGGAAGACTTGCATCTTGCATCGGTATTATGAAATCTGAAATGCATAAAGCTATAATAACATGAGGTAATTATCTTGTGAATACAGAACGAAACAATAAAGCATTTGCATTGAATGTCAATATTCAGCGTAGAATTTCGTTCAAGGATTAAACTTCAAATACCGTGGTATGAATATTAATGCATAAATTCACTCGACAAAAATACCCCTGAATCTATAATCATAACACACAGTTTCCAAAATGCAACATTGCAGGATAGGAAATATGTTCTCAGAAATTATTAAAAAAAAGCTTACACTCATTTTTTTCGGAACTATTCGTAATGCATGCAAACGTATTTGATGTTGAAATGGTTCACACGTATGTTCGTTCTTCAATTCTGAGGTACCAAGCATTGATGGTCTTACTTTCTAAAATAAGGACACTGACAATAAGTCTCTGAAAATGACGGTTTTACTTAATTAAAGGAATCTCTGAAAAAAATTAACCCCAATTTAAACTTGCCCTTGAGGGAGGTTATCATGTTTTGGCTGAGGGTGAAGTCGAGGTGAATATAAACTGAACGCCAAAAGAAATGTTACACCTCTTTGAATATCATACAAAGTTACGTGTTCAGAGGAATTTGCTTTGTTGTCTTGTAACACTCTATCAGTTTAGTGTTTTGTGCTAAAATAGCAGACCTGTAACTTTAATGGTAACTAAGTTATCGCCAGTTCTTCAGGGGTGGAGTCAATTGTCCTATTTCCGATCATGCACAAAAACAACAAAATCATAGATTTATAATAATATAATAATAATAAGTGCACTTATAATGCGCTATCGTCCATCTGCAAGGCAGTTGCTCATAGCGCTACAAATGTTGAGCATAGGCTTGTCGGAAAAGAAATGTTTTTAGCTTTGTTTTGAAGGATTCCACTGAGGGAGAGTTGTTGATTTCTTGTGGTAGAGAGTTCCAATAGGTTGAGGCACAGTAACTGAAAGATCTGTAACCAAACGATTTGAGGCTAACATGTGGGACATCGAACAGTTGTTTGTCCATTGATCTGAGGGTTCTCGTTGGTAGGTGTTTACACATTTCATCACGGAGGTAGGATGGAGCAGTTCCATAAAAACAGTTGGAGGCCATGCAGAGCAACTTGAACTGAATTCTGGCATGAATTGGCAACCAGTGCAAGGACATGAGTATTGGTGTGATATGGGCCCTTGCCTTACATTGATGAATCAGTCTAGCCGCTGAGTTCTGGACGCGCTGGAGTTTATTGAGGAGGTCGACTCTGATGTTGACGAGAAGACTGTTACTGTAGCCCATCCTTGAGAGCACCAACGCTCGGACAAGATGATGGGTGGCTTCTCTGGTGAGCAGATGTCTGATGTTGGAGATATTCCTGAGGTGCAGATAGCAGGTTCTACACACCTCATTGATCTGCCGTTCCATGCTAAGCCTCTGGTCCAAATAAACACCAAGATTCTTCACAGCGGAGCGGTAGGTTACTGACACGTCACCAATCCTGATAGATGTTGTTGGAACCATCTCACACTTCTTCTGACTACCACATGGCATAGCCTCAGTTTTTGAGTCATTAAGTTTGAGCTTGTTTGTCATCATCAAGGACTTTACTGAAGATAGGCAGGACTCCAACTCTTCAACTTGTGGAGAGGCATCACTTGGGTTTAGGATTTTCAGCAGCTGATTATCATCTGCAACGGCCCGTGTTGTCTTCTGCAACGACATCACCAAGACTGGCAGTGTACAGGGTAAATATCAGAGGTCCCAGCACGGATCCTTGTGGCACACCAAACTCCAATATACAGTCACTTGATACATCATCTTCAATGATAACGCACTGTTGTCGGTCATTCAGATATGAACTGAACCATTGTAATGCACGGCCAGTCAAACCAAATCTGCGCTGCAGAACTAGCAGCAGCTTTTGATGATCTATCGTATCAAAAGCTGCTGATAAGTCCAGAAGTACCAAAAGGCTTACTTTTCCTGAGTCAGCAGCACGGAGTAGCGAATCTGTGACACCTAGCAGGGTAGTCTCAGTACTGTGTCTGGCCCTGTACGCAGACTAATCTGTACAGGCCCTGTACGCAGAATAATCATTAGTTTAATGACAAATTGTATGTGATCAGTATCTGGTATGTCCGCCTTTGGCATTCAAACATGCCTGAACTCTTCGTCTCACAGAAAACGTCAGTCGTCTGATGAAAGCAGTTGGTATCTGCCTCCATTCGGCCATCAATGCAGCAATACGTTGTTGACGTGTGTGTGGTTGGTGTCGACGTTGACGGATCCTTCGATGGGATTCATATCGGGCGATCTGGCAGGCCAAGGTAAAACGTGGACGTTATTGACGTTGAGGTACTGTAACGTCACTCTGGCTACATATTGTTGAAAAGGGGTGTTTGGATGGCGTTGTAAGAATCGGATGACCTTTGGCTAAAGGACCCTGTCAATGTACCTCTGCGCCGTCAGATTGCCGTCAATGACATAGGTCGGTGGTTGCGTTGCCGCGTATCCCACCCAAGACCATGACGCTGCCTCCACCGACAGGGATAACTTCCTGTACGCAGCAGCGTGCCTCCCTCTCACCCCGGCGACGGTATACTCTCCTTCTCCCGTCTGCTACGTGCAGATTTTCGTCGGACACTCTCTGCCAGTTTTGGTTCTGCCAACGTCTGGCCCAAGCAACCCTGTTTTGTCGTTGTCGGCGCGTCAACAGCATTGCTCGCATCGGCCGATATGACCTCAGTCCATATTGTTGGAGCCTTCTTCTCACCGTCTGGGAACTGATTTGGTGTCCAAGTGCAGTAGAAGCTGTCGTTGTGGCGGCTTGAAAGCGGTTACTGAGATGTAGTTGAAGCAGGTACTGGTCTTCATCTGGGGTTGTCACTGGCGGCCTGCCGCTTCTAGCTCGGTGTCGAGTCGATCCAGTCTGTTGTAGACGTCCACGCAGCCTAAGAATGGTGAGACGATGACATCCGAATGCGGCAGCGACTTCTCCATCAGTGGACCCAGTCTGCAGCATTCCAATCCATTCAGTTGTTAATCTCGGCATTGTAATCGAATTATGGTGTGAAATAATGAATACAGAGGCCTTTTATACCCGTTACCAACTGATTTCACGTGCATTTCATGCGTGGTAAAAAGTCTATGACTACGTTTTGGTGACATGATCCAGCGGATGAAAACCAAAATGTTTAAGAAGTTCACTATTTAGAAAGATTTAGAAACAAATCTAGTATGTAAACATGTGCCTAAGCTTCCTAAAACAATCGAGGCATATTTTTAACAAAAACTTTTTCTTAGAATCTTATGGTTGTGTTTGAATAGAAAAATAACAAATCTCAATATTTCGTCATTTTCAGACAAAATAACGAATAAATATTTCCAAAAACATAACTAATTTCCTTTTTTATGAATGTGCTTTCATTATCAAAGAAGACAGAGTCAGTTTGGTTAATTTTCCAACCATTTTTACAATTTTCCCTTCAATTATTGCATGATCGGAAATAGGACAATTGACCCCACCCATGAAGAACTGGCGATAACTTATTTACCATTAAAGTTACAGGTCTGCTATTTTAGCACAAAACAATAAACTGATGGAGTGTTACAACCCAACAAAGCAAATTCCCCTGAAAACGTAACTTTTTATGATATTTAAATTCAAAGAGGTGTAACATATCTTTTGGCGTTCAGTTTATTATACGGACAGTCTTTGAGTTAGACGTGTCAGTGTAAGAGTGTTCTTACTAAACTCACACTTCACGTGCATGTTCCACGTGTACCAGAGAGAGTGGCACCTGGACGTTTGTGCGTCCTACTGCTGTGATGCGTATCACGTGGATAAATTATGTATATGCATCTACTTGTATTTGACATTCCTAGTAGCGACCACCACCTGATGTTAATGTACATTAAGACTATACACACAGTGCAATATACGTACCATTCCTACTAAGTATTTGTAGTTTTTATATCAATCACATTGTCCACGGCAGTGTTTATATAAAGCCGGATCTTTGGAATAATAAGTTTGGGTTTCAGGTCGCTGAAAGTAGACATTTAAGAAGAAAATGAAATTCACATCGAACGATAATCGGTATTATCTTGATAACCTCTATCTCGTAACTCAGAGGGTAAAATAGGTTTAAATGGGAAGAAAATAAATTGTCATAAGTTTATCAACGATATTATGGCAAATTGGGAATTTCTTTAAGGATATTCATTTCAAATTTTCTTTTTTTTAACTAAATAATCCTTCACGACCTTTTAATCACGTCAATACGTAATCTCGAAACTCAAGTAAAATCAATGGTAAATATAGGAGTTTTGAATAAGAAGAATGACATTTGTCATAAGTATATAGTCAATGAGATGGATAGAGAAAATGTTATTTTAAGATATTCAGTTCAAATTTAATTTGTTGTTAAATGATCCTTTATGATATTTTAATCACGTCAATACATTTGTAAGGAGGCGATTAAAACCAACTACATTAACATGCGATCAAATGCCCATATGCACTTAAAGATGTTCACATAAAAACAACCCAACTGGTTACAGACCTTGCTTTTACTTGTAAGTAAAAACGTTCACAGTCGGTGCCCATGCAGGCAGCAGATTCCTGAAGGCTATCTCTTTCTGTATATAAATATTCCAGTAGATTACACGCGGGGGAGGAGCGGTGATGAAGTAAACGTTACTGCTTGCAAACCTTCAGTGCAAACCCACGGCCATAACGGATGACGCTATCTTGATCTCGATAAGTCGTTTACGTGGAATTCCGATAGAATTCCATGGAAACATGTTGATCATAGTTCATTTCTGAAAAAGTAATCGTTGGGCGACGGTCCTTTAATTAGAAAATGGATTTAAATTTCAGTGCACTTCATATTCTTGTCGCGAGAAGAATCATTGGTGCTGCCAGAGATTCCATATCTACAGATAGATTGTTATTGTAGAACGAAATACTGTTAAATACCCTTGTGTATATGTTGCCCCCTGGCACCTACTTAGCTCACGTCCACTGGATCTCAATCCATACGGCAAAAAACTGAAATCTCGGGGGAATGTTCAATTCACATTGCTACCTTGCGCTTGAGTGCATTCTGCTGACACACCAATACGAAGCGTCCATATACAACTGTGTGGACTGGCACACAAGAGAACAGGTTGATAAGGCATTCTGCATGTTATTATAGACTTCTCTTCAGTCTCCATATAGACACTATCGTGTCCTTCTTCTGTCCACTTGGGTGTTGTAACGATACACGAACCGTCTATAGACTACAAATATCCTTACTTCATGTTCTATTCCCTGTCATGCGCTTCCTTTCGAACTTCCAGAATGTAATACAAATTATTGATTAACTATCTATGTTATGGCACGTGTACGGTATTTACGGCCCAGACCATATGATTCGACAACTGGGCCAATACCGAAAAAGCAGGGCCAATACGAAACACACTGAGTCTGAGCATGCGCAGTCGCACATTTAGTGAAAGCCCGAATCAGTCGCTTCACAACTTTGAGCTTTGAACAACTTGTTTTTTTAACATAAACTTTGTTTATAATCATCATTTCAATATTAATGAGATTTTTAGTGTTGTGCAAATAGAATGAAAAGAGGTTAATATTAATTAAGAGGTTAATTAATAAAAATTGTCATTAATTAAGTATTTCCGTATTGGCCGAGTTACAGGTCCTCGGTCCGTTGTATTGGCCCTCGACTGCGTCTCAGGCCAATACAACGGACCTGGGACCTGTAACTGGGCCAATACGGAAATACTTAATTAATAACATTATAATAGTAATAACAACACAAACATATTGTTTTTAGGCATGAAATTACAGGAGATATGCTCGTATCGCTCAGTCTTGTCCGAGGTTCTTTCGAGGCTGTTTCACTGCTTGTTGCTTTTACTTCTAAATGAATGAATTGTGTATGACATCCGAAATAAAATTAATATTATTAAATTTAATATTACTTTCTGAAAATCAAGAGGATTGGTTTAAGCTTGTAGACGCTACTTGAGCGACAAACTAGAGTAGCGATGAGCGATGAGTGATCATACCAACATCTATCTGCATAAGCTGCACTAGCTCGAATATTTACTTAATACTATGATGCTAGGGCCGAGGCTTTGTAAGTTTGGAAACGTAAAATTAATCTATATTGGCAAATTTTTAAGTTTGTCTTATCATTTGAAAATTAATTTAAATTTTCTATGTTAGTTTTAACAATTCAGTCGACTCACGTATCTATGATTTAAACAAATCAAATCAAATCAAATCAAATTTCATTCATAAATGTATTGTCATTGTAAACATATGCCAACGTGACATATAGTTTTTAAAATCTAATAGTTCTCTCCATTGCATTTTGTGCATGCTATGTTGCTATGTGGAATCTGAATCATCTACTATCGTACAATGCGTATATACATCAGACTTCCGCTAGACTAGAGCGATTTGTCTACGGGGTTTTCAGCATAAATAAAATAATTCCTATGGTATTCATCGTCAGCAAACATTCCATTCTGCAGCTATCGATATCGCCGTCTATAGATAGTATAACCTGCTTCCCAGATGACTCGTTTTTAACTTCACCGTTTAACGCCGTATAGATTTTGCTGCAGGAAGGCTGTTGCTATCTGCAGTTAACCATTTCTGTCTCACTGACTGAATGAGATCAATATGAAAGCCATAATGTTGTTAAACAAGCAGACTTTAATGATTTAAACAGCTGACGGCATGGTAAATATTATCAAGTAAACTTCTGTCTTTGTTTATATTCAAAACTGTATTTTGCTTCTAGGTTGATAGTGTAACCGGACAATATCATTATATACGTTTTATTATGTCGATTACAAACTACTTTTGTGTTAATTGAAGCGTTGTCTATCAAATTATTAAATGGTAAACAGCAAGTGGTCTTCACTGTGAACATCTGTTTCCATGCACTGTTTGTTTAGTGCGTAGCGTTAAATTCCTCGTATTATGACAAAGACTAGTTTGTTCTACATGTATGGTCGACTAGAGCTTCACAATATAATCATAATGTAATGACTTCTGTATACGTTGCACCGCCTATTTACCTTGTATTACGACTGAACACAAATGTGCAACTATTGTTCAACTGTGACTGTCAACAATTGCAATTAAAAGGCACAATGTAATTCTTGTACGTATAATCATTAAATAACCATACACATTTGAAAATTGGTCATTTTTTTCTACTTTCTGGAAGGTGATACCGTTCCTTAGTGTGTATATCATTTATCCATATTCCTTTCATTACGTGTTGAAATATCTAGAACAAATCGTCATATTTTGTCATGAATTGTTTTATCTTGCTAAATATACAACATGTAATTGTTACAAAATATTACACATTTGTATGTATTTTGGATCATAAAATGTTTCTTTTTGGACAGAGAATTGCACATCGTCATCATGATCTTCTATATATTATGACTCTGTGGAATATCTATAACTGTCTCAGCATTTCAACATCATTTGGACATCATTATGGAAAAAAGTCGTTATTCAATAATAATGAGAAATATTGTTTTTATTGATGGCTAATAAAACGTTGTGACTTTTTTCCTGTGACTTTTTTTCCTACAGAAATTTGTGACTTTTTTCCGTGACTTTTTTACCTGTGACTTTTTTTCCGGTCACCCGCTCACGTGTGCATGATATATTACTGTACAATGCAATACCGCATATTCACTGAGAATAGCTGTAGTTCAGTTTTGAACATAAACGTTCTACGCAACCATCACTGACATTCTAAATTTCCCGAGGACTTCATGTTGCTAAACATTATAAAATTGTTCTTCAAAATTGTCTAAAGAGTCCGAGTTCAATAATACATTAAAAGCTATGGAACATCAACAATGGAACTCTATATAGCTGTGCAAGATTACAAGCGGACTCCAGCTTGGAAACATTTCTTCTTATTTATTGAGGTTTCATGTCGTCATCATTACGTGACCATTCTTAATCATAATTGAACGCCTTCACTAAAATACAAAGCTCAGTGTTAACGAATTTAACCGTCTCTATTGACCCCAATATCCGTGCTGATTCCACGTCTAGTTAGAAGAATAGCCAGTCATTAAAGTTTCTCTAACATTTCTCCGGTCAACGAGCAAGCTGAGGGGCATATGAGGAAGCATACACATCGAGGTTTCGTCCTCCATACAACACTACTGTAAAGACATTAAGATGTCCGTGTCCACTGACTCTGTCTCGGTTGAACTGCTGTAAACACATAAAGCTGTCCGCGTCTGTGGCCTCAGTTAACCACGAGGGATTCGTCTGCACATCCTCCTGTAATTGAGAAGAATAGCGTGTCCACGTTGAGCTTGCTGTAGTCTGTCATTACAGGGCTAATCTATGTGTCCCTATTGAAATAACGTTAACCCCTTGGTGCAAAGGACACGTTATACTGTGGGACACTTATTTGCGTCTGGAGTTGTAGGGTTTATACTGCTACTTCCAATCATGTGAGTAGTACTTGCAGAAATGGTAGGTCGTGAAAGTGGTGATTTTGTAAGGCTAGACACATGACTGTCCGACCTAACATAACATTCTTTGTATATTGTCGTATTCTTTAATGTTAAGCTTGTTAAGAGAAGGGTGACGTATTTAGAAGTGTTTCTGAGGATAGTGCAGACATTATGACTGTCTTACTTAACATTACGCACAGTTACCGACGCTGAGGTATGCTACTAAATACATGTATAAATGAGTTCTAACGAAATGTAAACGTTTATACTTGTATTCAGCGTTGACACGTGATTGCCCTGGTTTGACGGTCAAACACGTGGTATATATCGGCTCTGAAGTAAAAAAAAGAAAGTAGAAGAAGTTTCTTTGTCATAATGGATAAATCTACCTAATGCATATATAAGTCTCTAGATGATATGGGATTATGTGTACAAACAGATGTGATCTTCTTTATTACGCGTATTTCAGACAATTATGATGTTTTTAAAAGTAACAAAAATCGGATTTTCTGCACAACAACTTCATTATTGCGAACAAATACGACGTTTCGGTGTATACGCTTACTCCTTCATCAGGCGGTGTGGTCTCTTAACGTATGTTTAGAAACTTTATAGACATACTAAATTCCTATAAAGATAGCTTTCATCATGGCTATCAGGTACACAAACTTTTTATTTACGTTACATTATCACATTTTATATAGTTTTGGTTGAACTTTCAAAGACTCTCAGTTCTTGATGCGAGACTATAGGTTCATATATTTGTATAATGTGCGTATAATGAAACTGTAAAGTATTAAATCCCCTTTGTGGATAGTGTCTTGAAGGAAATTATATTTGTCAGCTTTAGATATTGTTGTTCTCTCTAGAGTACGTAATGTGCACTATTCAAAGGGAAGAAAAAATTGCCTTACAAGCAAGTTCCATTTCAAACCATTTTCAAATAATTGGTTTGGGCCACCACCTCATATTGTGGCATCTGGTTGTATAGCCATGGAGGTTTTATCAGCAACGTTTTGGCTGAGTTTTTTTTTATATGGATCTGTTTCCCGCAGTTTAAAATCAAATGAGTTCGCATATTCGATTGCAGTTTTAGCTGTCTACTTTTACCTACATAGTAACCTTAACTAATCTCCTAGAATATTGAGCTAACCGAATTATCGATGATAAAGAAGGTTGAATGTGTAAACGTTTAAACTAAGCCCTAACATTGTTTATTTGAAGAATAAAGTAACAATCATTTGAATATTTGAATATACCAAAAGCAATGTCACAATTCATTGCATTTACATTTTCTCCACAAGACTTTTTGTTGACATTGCTCCAAGAGTCTTAGAGCATGTAACCGATTAGATTTGAAGACAGCTATCCCCACTGCAGTCTTTCTTTACACACAGTTTTGAAAATTGTGTTTAAATATTGGCCATGCTTATATGTGCTTATACAGTGCTGCTTATGCAGGCTGTTGTCTTGGATAGAATTTCTTCACACCAATAGTCCAAGAATCGATTACACTCGCAAAGAGACCTGTATTCTGAAAATAATTGTCTTGAAAGATATAAGGCAATTTTCCCCTTTCAACAGTTACGTACATATTTTGAATTTACAATTCTGTACGCATTAAGCTATTCTAAAAAAAATTGGATCTTTACGACTTAGCTGCTTTGCTGGTGTAAGTTTGTCGACGATTTCGGATACAAACCATATGTCGATAAAACCCTGTGGTACAGGCTGGCACTGAACATTGATTGCCTTTTCATTTCTTTAATTAATTGAATAAATACCCTATTTGTTCAGACATTTGTCACTAAGAACTAACGATTTCCTATATTATGCTGGTGGTACGCCAATCCCTCTCACTTGCACTCCAAGTATTGGTTAAGTGGCTGTAATTCTTCAAGTATCGCTCCCTTGGCCAACAATACTGCCTTTGAAATCTCGTGCCACACTTCCGGTAAAACGTGATTTCCACAAGCTTCCGCAGACAAGCGGGGCGGACTTGATTAGAAACGTGGAGTATGCCGCCTCAGGTAGATCAGCTGGCAGAGATACCTGGCCGTAATTCATGCGTGTTCTGAATGCGCAGTCGAGCTTATCTGTGAATGAACATGATGGCCTATTGAATTTGAACTTGAAGTCAATTCAGTAAAGATTGGTGCAAACATTACATTATAAGTATTGGTTTTGAGCAAGTCGAATATTTCTTAACGTTTCTACTGTAATTCTATATCGGATACTCCGAATAACGAACGTCCTTTACGAATCATTGCACAGTTTTGGGGAATATAATAAACAGAACATTTGACATTAGGATCGAAAACTATTATCATCGGTAACCTCCCAAAACTTCTACATGCCAACACTTCTACAGACTAAAACAACACAGTTCAGGGTCCACTTCACATGGTCATTACCTCAAGTAAGAATGGACTAGTCCGATTAATGTGCCAATACTTCTACATTAGGCTACGAGTAAATATCACAGGATGTTGTAGGTTGTATAACTGTTTATTCGGTATCCTCCAAAAATTGCTACATGCCAAAACATCTACAGACTAAAACAACACAGTTCAGGATCCACTGATTATCATCTGATCTCATGGAGTAGAATATAGAGTTGTATATGTGTTACGCTCGTGACTTCGTCACTTCTTAATGTGAAGTCGGGCTTGTCAGTGAATGAACATGATGGCCTATTGAATTTGAACTTGAAGTCAATTCAGTTGAGATTGGTGCAAACATTACATTATAAGTATTGGTTTTAAGCAAGTCGAATATTTCTTAACGGTAATATTGAATTGCTATTTGGCAGGACATTTTTTTGTCGTTATTTGTAAGAAAAAGTATTAAAACCTGTACATTATTTATAAGGTAGCGTACTGATATATATCGTCTATAAACCTTCTGATCTTTAGTGGATTAATATTTCATCTTTGGCAAATTATTATCTTCCGGTTGTCTTCTTAATAAAATGACGATATATCGTTAAAGCACCTTCTGTACATACACTTCAAAGTTGGGATTTTCGTTGCTATCATTTCAAAATGATGTTAATGTCAAAAACAAGGATATTTTATGGATGATTTCGTTTCGGTATAGACCCTTATACCGTTATCAAGCATGTGCCAATGAGAAGTTGATCATCCATAAAATCGTTCTATTACACCAACTTCAAGAATGCCCCTCAAGCAATTCAATGTTAATGTCACCGATCTTGCATAACTAAGTTGAAATTGGGAATGTTTCGGTCGTGAATTTAAGCAACCTGTCCAACTTACATTGACATGTAAAATGACAACTGTAATTTCCCTTTGTATCAACATAACCGTAGCTGATGTTTCATGGACGAATCCAGGGAACATATTATATTACCGATGTGAACTACACCTGAGCCGGCAGGGTACTTAGAGAATTATGTTGTTAAACAAGATTTGAATTACATGCTGCTAATAATACTGTTGGTTGTAGTTACGTCACCATATTAAGGTACAGAGGAGCGTCCTGTGATGGTGGCATAGTTGAGGTCCACTACTGTCAAGTTCAGCAACAATTGGTGCCGTTAATGGCCGGAAGGAAGACCCGCTTCATCGCTTTACAAACCTAGAGTTTATAGGGTTTATCTCTCACTCTACATTGCTACATGAGTTGCCAGACTTGATTAAGAGACTTTTCTCACATTGTGCCTCTGGTAAACCTGCAGTATACATGGGTACACAGTGATAGTTATATGACGTGACCTTCCAGCGCCACGTACAACAGTTTTGGTTATACCTTGTTAATAATGTGAGTAGCGGGTTGAGCTAGGCTTGACCCCTGACTGTGTGAACAAATAAGAGCATGTATAATACAGTCTGGGAACTTATTCAGCAAGTCTAGATAAATTGAAACCGGGTTTTAAGAAATAAAATCACATGGTTTAAGATAGAATAGGGCCCAGGCCAAGTCTAGCGCAAATATGTTGCGCAACAGAGATGACATTACCACTTTGAGCGCTCAACTTGACCGTGATTTAGTACCTATTAAATTTCATAGACTAAATTTTAGTCTTCGGTTTTGGCATGCATGTGTGGAAAGTGCACCAAATAAATAACCCCATTTTTATAATTAACTAAAATAATGTGATATTTTGACTCGAACGATTTTGTTTTTATCATTTCTAGTGTTTAATGTCTTCTGTGAAAGTTCATCTAGCCTTGGCCTTCATTCCTAACGCGGATTGAACGAGTACCTCTAAGTTCTCGTTGACGCTCTCAGTGTGCTCCATTACAACAAGGTAACGTGTCTTTAGACCCACGTACAGCAGTTAATGCTGCACCCAGGAATTTCCTCCGTAGAGATATGTTGTGGAAACATGAAAGAATCTCATTATTTTCAGAGATAAATTCCGTGTTAAAAATATTTCTTTCAACTTGGCTTCTGATTTAACCTCAGGTTAAAGAGCTCTAATTAAATAGCTTCTGCATGAACGCAAGAGTTGCCAGATTTAAGATCATTCCAACAAACTTCATAAATTTCTGTTTCTCCCTTTGACTAGAAGAACGTTCCATGGGAGATGTCCCGCATCAAAGCTCATTATTAGATACATGTGTTTTGGTTGATGCACTCAGGGCTACCCATGTTATCACAAAGTAGACTCCCTACTTCAATGTAGGTCCCATTACAAGACATCGTCTTCACTACACGTGTGTACCATGCACATATTGGCGCGGGATTGGACTAGGTACAGTCTTTCTTCTTTTGGGGAACTCGATGATAAGAAAACGTGATAAATCATCCATAAATCACCAACACAATGTAACGATATAACCGTTATACACTAGGTGGTCCCTTCTTAAATAACAAACGTGTTCGTACTAAAATGCTATTCTTACCATGTCTTTTTTTAACTTTATGCAGTGTCAAACTCATGAATTTGTGTCTTTTATATCGTTATTCCTTTGTGTTATTATCTACGACGACAAACGCATCAGAGTTAACACTTATATCACAGGGAAAGGGAAACATGCAGATGATGTCTTGAATAATGCTGTGTTAACTGTCACGATCTGTTTTCTATTGACGTTTATGTTCTTTCTGAGTGGCCAGCCTTCATTATATTCTCAATGGTGAAATACAGCTTTTATCGGTCAAATATAGTCACTTTTATCAATGAGTGTATAAACACTTTCAACTGTATGACGTTATCGTTGACCTTAATGAAAAGTAAACTATTCACAGATTTGATCTCGTGTAGTAACTTGTGAAATTATAACTTTCTTCTTTACTCGGGAGATAATACATGGTGTTCGATGAAAAATATAAAATTTTCCTCCATTTAAGAACTTCTGTAATAAATAGAATATTATAAAAGTGCCAATAATATACAATGTTTACGACACTTGCAATTCTTATATTTGGCTGGTTAAACTGTTACGAGATGGTGCATCGTCAGACCGTAGAGTGCAAGATTGGTAGTAAAGTAGGCGAAAGTTCAATGTAACAGTGACCCGAATTACTTCCACATGAACGTCGCCAGTAAGCATGTGCCGATTGCTCGTACTGAGTGTGTGCAGCAAGTTGACATTTGAAATCATACATGCTATTGCGCCAGACATTTATTGATATGAAAATCATAGTGAAGAGGCACCTGGGACCCCGGGGTTGTCTGGTCTACATGAACTTTACATCTGATGTATAACCACAGTATGGCGTGAAGCTTGCTGATAAAACCATAATGCATTTGTGGTACATTTTGTCAGGATTGCAAGTGTATAATACTGTAATTGTACTGTAACTGCGTAGAAAGTTCCTAGATAAAACAAATATATGCAGAACAGAATTAATTAAGGAGAGGCCTCTGAGAGGGTATTCTAAGTTGGATAATTTGTTCCTTATCATTTTCTCAGTGAATAAACCGTGTATAAGCCAAACCAAATTAAGGGAACATATACGCGTTAAACCGAGAAGAAAAATATATGCAGCAGTGACTAAATGATATGTTAAATGTATGCGAAAAATGTGTAATATATGGTTAGTGCTATTGTGTAAATAATAAAATCCAGAAATGTTTGCACTAAATTCTTTAAGATCTTATCAATTATGACGTGCAATTAAGTCACCCACCCTGTGTACTCTTGAGAAGATGGAGAAGATAAAGGTTTGAAGTTCCATCTATAAGTAATCACCTTTTGCAATATTCTCTAAATCTCATTTCTTGTGCACTAGTAGCAATATTAGCAAGATGCAATTTATTGCATCATAACGATCATTTGGCAGTAGCCAGGGTTTGATCATGTTAGTTAATGAGTCTTGGAGGGGAGAGAGTTATATGCACTTTGTGATGTAACATGGCAGATAGTGGTAGTTTTGCGCCATTAACATAGCTTTAACACGCGTGATTTTACTGTCATCTCGACTATGAGGAGCGAGGGCGCCATCAGCTGTTTTATGTTACCAAGTGGAGACTTTCATGCAGAAAGCTATAAAAACATGAGGGTTATGTCAGCCAGGAAAGCTTTCAAATCAGATTTCTGGTTTTACTGGTCTAGTGAGTTAGTTTTAAGAGAAAAGCTGAATTTCATTTTTCAGTTTTCTTTTTATGCCCTATTTTATCCTTTCTAAGGTCATAGAGTGATAGGATACGTCAATGTTTTTCTTTGGATGATCCATGGTTTGATTGCAACAATTACGATCTGGTTATCTTCAAATCGATTTTATGGAAACAAAATTGGATGTTCACGTTTTTTAAACAAATAGCCTATATCAGTTTTCGAACCCATGTATATTCGTCGGTAATTGACTTAAATCTGTCCTTTTTATAATCAGTTTAATAATCTCATTTCGTACCATATACCGTTCACTTCACACTTGATAGTAGACTGGCTTAAAAGTAGGTCTCTGAAGTGAACATCTCTCACCTCAAAGCTACTCTCCAATCTGTATTTTAAAGGGTTTTTTTTTCTACGTATAGTAATTGTTGTAGGCCTCAGTATTGTTTCCTCCTGATGGTTCTGAAACATAACTTTACATCATGTAATAACTACTAAACCTATGACAATATATTGTTGTCAATTTAGAAAGAATACAGTATATCTGTTCGTTGGGGGAAATGCTTTTTAGGACAAAGAAAGATTACGTTATACAATCTAGAAACTCAGATTTCACATCTTATGATCATGATCGAATTACAACGATCTAGATAATTAAATCTATAACATATAAGATCATGCTCTGTTTACAGAAGTACAATAAGGCCCTTAAGGCATGTCGTGTCAAGTGATATTTGTGCATGGATGTCATGCTTCAGTCGACATTCACATGTTGGATGAAATAGACACGATCAAAAATTCATCCTCCTCTTCCTTATTCCTTCAACAGAGCAGCCGATGTGATATTGATTTGAGAGTTACAATGACAGTTGAGATCGCGCTTTGATGAATTATCCAACAAACAGAGTATTTCCCGCGCCTGCGGTGGAGCAAAGAGCAATGGTGTTATCGGGCATCGATCAACAAATCACACTACTTACTAGTATTTGTAGCATAACGAGCACAGTCAACAGAAATGGCCAAGGGAAATAATTAATTGTGTACGATGATTTAGTGGAGGTACATGACCTGAACGTTACAAACGAATCAGTTCATATTTAACAACTGTAACGATTTCGACGTGGTCTATTATACCAATATATATGTACAGTATCTTCTCCACACAAACCTTCACTGGACCTGTGTCCCTGACCGGTCGGGCGTTACCGCAGTGATGTTGGTTCTCACGACCCCAGGGTCACTCCACAACAGAGTTATGTCAAGTATAAAAAACAGCGAGTAGGGAATTGATTATTTATAAATCCCACGTGTATATCGATATAATAACTCTACGAAAACAATGCTTTATGAACTCGTATCTCCTTTGATGACGGACTTCACTCACATACAGACCTATTGGCAATATATTGCAATATGGGACAAGACATCATATTTAAACAATAGGGGAAGTAATCAAAATCCGGGCATATAGTTCGGACTCATCATTTTACAAGCACATTTTACAAGTACATTTTACAAGTACAACCCAAAACCAAAATCGATTATGCCCATGGCTGTGAAGAGGCAAAAATTAAGGACAAGGTGATGAAATCGGTGACTTACAGTGACGTTTTTCCAAAACTGTTAGATAGTTGCAAGCCAATGTTAACGAATGGTACTTAAGACTTCTTGGCCCAGGTTTTCGCGATAATGGTAAACTGTCCAATTGTACGAGAGGTACATGTCAAACACTGTATCTGAACTATTATCATCATCAATATTTTTATACAGAAATTGACTTTGAAGTGACTCCTGTCATGCGTTGAATAATGGAAGATTATAGATTAGGAATTGCATATTGAAGTATGAAATCGACATGATAAGATACATACATGGCCTAGACATTGAGGCGCCTACCACTAATTTCATAACTGTGTGTTGATATCGAAGTGTGCACTGCATGTGAATACCGCCGATTATTTTGAAAAGATTCGTCACTTAAGCAATTTTGAATTTACCAGGTTTGATAGTTCGATATACAGAGTATAGTGTGACATTCTGCCTGTCTCAGTGCCGTACGCCTACGCATATGCACTTTATCATTGAATTTGGATACGTGTCAAAAAGGCCCCGTATAAAAGAAATCTGTCGATTTGTGTTTCATTTCTACCATTAAACTTGCGCAAATACACTACCAGGAAAAGAAACATGTGACGTCGTAAACCGAAATCTTTGAGAAGAAAAAATGAATGATTTTTGTATTAACAGTAAACACCACATTCACAAAGTCGAAAGCTTGAATTTGTGCTTTTGACTATGGTTAAACAATCACAATATTCACGAAGGTTAAATGAAACTTTTGAATCTGTGTCAAGGCACGTGGCACAGGAGTCACATCACAGCTAGTAATTGATTTGCATCACCTCTGTGGAGAAAAACGTAAAAACCGTTACAAGTCAAACCAGAAAACTTGAGTACCCTCTAAAAAATTTTTTTTTTAAATTGGACGTTAGTATAAACTCCAATTTCTAGCATTTCCATTAGTACAGTGGGGGAACAGAAACACAATGGTATCTTTGCCGCATGGCAGCTGATATACGCTTGCGTAAAACCACTCCAATTCTTTTACAAATTGACGTTAGGGTTACAAATCTTATAGAACTGTTGGTTGACTGAACGTATGCACCAGCAGACTCTGGACACGTAGAGTCAGAGCTATTCCACTATTCTGTGAACATATACTAACCACTTAACTTAACACTCGGCTAATATCGTATGGCTCAGACCATGCCTGTTTTGCCATGTTTTCACTTGTGATTGAGTGTTAAGCTCTCAAGGCTTGGCACCGATTGAAAAACCGTACCACATTCTCCCATTAATGACCAAGCGTCGATGCAAGTTTACAACATTAAATATGTCAGTTGGTAGGGAGTATTAAAATGAAGTTCTAAAAAAATGTTGTAGCCCCTACTGACTTTTGATTTCAAGGTCAAATTGAAGCAAAAATTACCGAGTATCCTGAAACCAACTGTAAACTGGGTATTAGGGGTATCAACTTGGAATCCATCCGCTGAAACTGGGCAACCTGGTTTCCAACTGGAATCCATTTTTGATTCTATAACATTTAATATTTCCGTTATGGAAAACCAACAGGAAACTCAGATTATGAATTTTCTGTTTGTTTCCATTCCTGGAAATTGCAATTAATGTTTCCATGAAATGGAAATCAACATGAAACTATAATTTGAAGTTTCATTTTAGTTTCCATTCCTGTAAATTGCAATTATCACAGTCTTAATTAACTACACACGTGGAAGCATTGACTGCATGAAAACACGTAAAATAAAGATCAGGTGTGCAAAAAAATAGTCCTGTAGGATTGAACTCGTTCTGTTTATCAGTTTGATAACGATTGTTTTACGATTGTCTGCACAACCAATGCTTGATTGAAATACGATTGGATACGTTTGCGATCTGTTACAGGAAAAGTAAAGGAAGATATCTGTCTCTCTGATTGTATTCATGGAATAAACATGTCATCAAACCTCAGAAAGTAATGGAATCGGAAACACGACGTGGAACGAGATTGTCGATTTTAGTCAATTCTTGAGGTAAATACAGTCACTGTGCATTTCCGTAAACCAACGTCGCTATACTCCGACCTCGACAATAGTATAAATGACATAATTATTTGGTGCCGAAAGTGACCTTTCATTTGAGAAAGTCCATCTTAACCGACATCCCTCAAAACCAAGCGAGTGTTGTCGCTATAGAGGGAGTGAGTACAGTAGTCCTGGTACACCTATATGTTCTTCGCGCACCTGTCGTGTGTCTGCCAGTCCATGTCCAATTTAACGTTTTTGGTTTGGCCACTTGTCTTATTTCATATGTAATTAAGTTGGTTATAAGTGTATTGCATCGCATCTGTTCCAGGAAAACACTTGAAGCACATTGAACCCATGCTGTTCATTGATGAAGGATGAAGAGCATATTTATATCTGAACACGGATACTTGCCCATAGTTGGTTTACAAATCCGGCGTCCTGCGTAAAGACCTTACACATTTTGATTAATTCTGTCATTTTGAAACACAATGGATATGTCAGTAGGAATCGGTCTGAAAAACATGTTAGTATACATTGTATTGCCTTATTTTTGGATTGAAGTTATATCGATTGTTTGAATAGAATATATCCAATGATTACTCCGTAGATACGATTCTAATGATTAACACTAATTTCAACTGGAATTTTATATCGCAAAATTTTCATTTATTGAAACAATTTATACTTCTAAATTAAAGTTCATCTGAGATTGATTCTACATGACAAATGCTGTAACTAACTGTTCTTATACCTCGTTCGTAGTCTAAAATGAAAGACAGTTTATGGTGTTTGTATAGCTCGAAACTCACTCCAGAACCAAAATAATCAATGCAATTGCATGTGGAATAGATTCATCATCATCATCAGGCTATACAAATATGATTAATATTTGGTCTTGACTCCAAATATGTTTATCTTACGTTGCAAAGTATTTATGTTTCAAATGGTCCTCTTCTTGGCCTTCTCTGTATAATAGTGTCTTTATGAATGAGAGACCGAAGCCGTCTCGTCATGCAGCCACTTACATGGAAAAATGATTTCTATCAGGATTCGTCCTGACTTCATTCATGGAGTTTGGTTTGCATGTACGTCGCATTTCATCCATGCTTCGTCTGGGCTTTTTTCTGAGAGGTATCCGTGTTTCCGTTGTAGGAGTGTGTGTTATCAATGAGAGCTAGAGATCGTCTCGACATGTAACTGATCTTGGATGACATGGCATCAGAGTCGGTTAACTTGGACATTACTGACCGATTTACCGTTCAAATATTGATGTCTTGCCTTCAAGCCAGGGATAATCGTTTGTCTGGTAAAGGAGGTATTTCCTCCCGTCGACAGTCCCGTCCATGAATAGAACATTCAAAGCATCCGCAGGACGGTAATGCATAAGACTGGAGTTTTTGTAGCACGTTGCTTCCCCTGGCGGTAGTCATTTGGGCGGCATAATTCCGAAAATGAAGACATCGTGATTGCAGGATTGTTTAGAAATGTCTGCTGGTTTGGAATGGGAGGGGATGCTGGACGATCAAACATACGTAATGATTAGATAATGATATGACATGTTACACGTTGCATCAGTCTGTGTAACTTGGGGAAACCCCATACATCGATTTTGAATTTGAAATGTGAATTGCTTTCAACAAACAACTGACATAAAGGCCCGTATAAATTTACAACTTATTATTTATCTTCGACTCTCATTAACTGTCCTGCTGTCCTCCCCTAATATCTGACAATGGATTATGGAAACAGAACTTAAACTCGTATAACATTAGTTATGTTGCAGTCCCCAGTTCACAGTCGTGTCACAAGACTTTGTTATAAATTTAAGAAAATGAAGAAAAACACTGGTTAATCCTTTGCATAAAACTTGGTTAATCCTTTCAAGACAGTACTTAGTATATCTGTACGTGCTAGATTGGACGTCCTTCACTATCTTTGAACTTATGTTCAAATATCTTGCATTTACGAAAGTCGGTACATCCGTCAAACTCCCCCGCAAGGCATTTTGCGACAGTCTATTTCATTGGCCACTCTAAGGCTTGCTGCATATCGTTAGTTTTCCTGTGCTGCTATACCTGAACACTATAATGTGACGAAGTGCAACAAGACGTTATGAGCCAGTGATGGAGACTGGCACGATCTATGTCTTGTGGGTGACGTTCAACCCCGTATAAGATGTTGGCGATAATGTCCCAAGGTTCACTTCGATAACCTGACACTTGTGAAAGTACATGTAGTCTCAATATTGTAATAGATCGAAACGATAATGTCCCTCTTTTCGTTTCTATATGTAACGATAATGTTCCTAAATTATTTTCTATACGTGATGATAATGTTCCTAAGTAATTTTCTATGACCAGTTATCTGGCCCGGATGGTACTTAATACACTAGTCTCTGTTGGCAAGGTAATACATGGACTCACTTCATAGTGACAGACTGGTTGATTTAATGGACATGGTCAAAGGTGTAATTGAAATGATATTACTTTTTGGTAGTTTCCATCCAAAACTATATTGACCATATGTTGCATCACAGGGCCACGTCTTGTAAAAGGTGATATATCTATTGACTGTAGAATAAGTGTTTTATGTCATTAAAGGGAAGGTTCTGTCACGATATGATTGTTGAAACGAAATTCGAGGGACATTTTTGTTTATACACAATGTCATGCATGTACATTATTACTACACAATCCAATCCACAATTACTAAGGGAAAGATTTTGATGATTTTAGATTTCATAATTTGATACGACGATAATATGATGAAAATATGCAACATTTTGGTCACCTTTAAGTGCGCTCTTATATCAGGTCTGGGGAAATTTCAGGGAAATAATCGTAATATTTGTTCTTCAACCGACATGATTAGATGTATGTATTTTAACTTTCATACGTTCTTCAGTGTTAATTTTTCTCATGTATATTTAATGAGGCTATTACAATTAGAGTCCCGACATTAGTAATTATATGACGCCCAACTGTGAACTGGGATATTGTTTGAATTAGTCGGTATCGGTATATTAACGGTTTGGGTCATGGTTAATTATTCGACAAAAATGTCATAAATAACCGAACAAATTCCAAAATGTCAAATGTACAATGTTTAGTTTCAGTATAAGACATAAGCTAACAGACAAAAGGAAATGATTCATAATATCTTTGTCACTGGCAACGATATCTCTTTCTCTGTGGTAATATTATCTGTCATATGCTTGTGAACTGTTGTAAAATTTGATTGGCGTTAATGATAATTAACTGTCTGAGTATGTGTAACTATTTAATGGTCAGATAAATAAGTTATCCAGAATCTCTCATAGAAATTTTTCACTGAAACCTTGAACTTAAAATAGATAAGTCTGTCATCCAAACTCTCTCAGTGAAACCTTGAACTTAAAACAGATAAGTCTGTCATCCACTCTCTCTCACTGAAACCTTGAACTTAAAATAGATAAGTCTGTTATCCAAACTCTCTTACTGAAACATTGAACTTAAAATATATGTCTGTCATCCAAATTCTCTAACTGTAACCTTGAACTTAAAATAGATAAGTCTGTCATCCAAATTTTCTCACTGAAACCTTGAACTTAAAATAGATAAGTCTGTTATCCAAACTCTCTCACTGAAACCTTGAACTTAAAAAAGATAAGTCTGTTATCCAAACTCTCTCACTGAAACATTGAACTTAAAATAGATGTCTGTCATCCAAACTCTCTCACTGAAACCTTGAACACGAAACAGATAAGTCAAACAAATTCCAAAGCATAGATTAACAGGATTGTATCACATACACTTGAACTACTTGTGGTACAGGCTTCTATAACTTTTTTACTTTATACATTTGCAAACGTTTAGATCTTCATTTATATACATATATAAGGTATGTGACTTTATCAATATATGATTTATCTTTTTAAGTGATGATAAATCAATATATATGTCATTCAGGACATATTGAATTTTGCTCCACTGTCTGAGCGGTATTCGACCGATATTTCCATTGAACTGTTCGTCTTTCCATTCATCCACCAGTACAGGGATGATCCACACGCTGTGCTGTATAGAGGTTCCAACCCTGTTGTGTGTACCTTGAACCCACCTACATGACAATTTACTTACCAGAATTAGCACTCGCATGAATCGAGTGCACCGTGTCAATGTTTGAGTAATGAAAATAACCTCTAATAGATCTGCCGTTATAGACTGCAATCGCGTTTCATCAGCCCTTCTGGCAATTGGTGACATTTATACGAAAGTCAAATGGCTGTCAATGAATGACCTTTATCCGAGATTGTTAGATTAATGACAGTATGGTCGAGTAGATTCGTATCATTCTTGTGTAAAGACAATCGAATAGGACAACAGGGATAATATGCTCAATACAGAGTAAACGGTGATTGATAAAAAAAACAATCACGAATTTGCTAACAGAGATATAAAATGAAAGTAAACAATTATTGATAACAAAATTCACGAATTTGCTAAAAGAGATATAAACTGAACAAAACTCATGTTTATGCTTCGAATGTTAGGAACCATCTCTATTTCTAATGAGTAAATATTATGTTCGTTAGAAGTCTGGCAAATACAGACTTCAGTTGATCTCAAGTTGAAAATGATTTCTGAATACTTGTGACTGACAAGAAATGATGACATCATTCGGGACCTTGTATGAACACCCTGACCTACTGGAGACACTGTAGAACACATTTTGGTTTCATAGCACAATATAACAGACACATGTATCCAGCAAAGAGCACCAGTTTAAATGTACTGTTCATGACGTGTGTGAGACGATTATTGTATTATTGACTATTCCTGATTACACCAGGTGTTCCAAACATTGTGTCTGTGCAATGACCTTCTACAGAAAATATAACACTTTCTTTTATTGTAACCATATTGTAAATGAAGTATTTTCAAAATATTTTCCTCTGCTTCGAATTTATCACATCTAATTAGACCAGTTTGTCAAGTGTAAATGTACTACTGTAGAAGATGTATAGATCAATATTAATTGGTACATAAACGTGTGTGCACAATTCCAGATTTCCAGAACTCTTTATCATCCAAAAGCATGTGGTTCAATCCATGCAACAACTTGTATTTTATATATATCTTATCTTATATGTACGTAATTTCTTTTCTTTTATAGTTCTTAGCTCTAAAATGGGCTTATGGCGTGGCATGGCGTCCGGCGTCCGTCCATCCGTCCATCCTTTTCGCTTTTTCGACTTCTTCCCAGAACCAATAACTCTAGAGAGCTGAAATTGTATGTGTAGACTCCTTGGCCAATGGGGATTCTAAATTGTAAAATTGGTGACCCTGTGACCCCAAATAAGGGCCTTACAGGCCTAACCTAAAAACCTATTTTCATCTTCTTTTCCAGAACAAAAAGACCTAAAAGGCTGTAATCTTGTGTGCAGACTCTTTAGCCAATGGGGATTGTAAATTGTAGATTTGGAGACCCTGGGGCCCCAAAAAAGGTCTCATAGGCCATGACCTTCTCCAGAACAAAAAGACCTAGAAGGCTGTCATATTGCACAATATGCTCGATTTTAAATTTCTTAAATCGGTCCATAAATGACTAATATAGGGCTTTTTAAAAAACCGCCTAATTTAGCCCCGGCGACCAGAATGAAAGTCTGCGGGGCTGTCGCCCGTGAAGGGATGACTTCTGTGACGTATCTGGAGGAATCTGATTTTCGGCGATAGTAATAATTCAACGTAATTTCGCAACATTTTGATTGTTAATTTCACAAAGAAATCTTCAATAAACCAACTTAAATTTCCCATATATCGAATGTTTAGATATCCAACTAGGTAATTCCGCAGATGACAATTACACTATTATTACATAAATATGTCTTTTTGGCGATGTAATACACCTCATAAATTCATTTAGCGGCAGTGATAATCATCATTAATTAATTAACGCGACTCGGCCTAGTAGCGGCTCCGTCTGTCGCTTATCAGTCACGCCTTAGTGAGCATTTTCAAAATGAATCGCCTAACTAATTGCAGTAGTGTTATAATGGGTGAATTAAAATCGTCTTAATTATCAATTGCAAGTGTATATTGTCTCGATTTTATGCTCAATTGATTCCGATATACAATATACGTAGAGGTAATCATCTGTCATTCTTGAGAAAAATGCATTTCATCAGATCTTTAAGAGTATTCAGATCGATTAAAACATCATTATAATGACATTGCCAGTTTGAATAACCATTTCCGTAATCTCAGTGTACATTGGGGATGTTGCCACAAAACAACTATGACCCTTGACTTGGAGTCCTATCCGCCGGGCCTGTCTTTATTTCATTGTTATTTTTAATTTATCGTGTGTAGGAGACATGGAAACACTTGTCGATACAGAAATATACCATTAAGTGATGCTTTACTAAACATTGTGTCGACAAGATTCTCACAATAATACTGTACTGTAGAGATAGTGTCGTGCTAGACGTTACGGTGCTGGTGAAGATACACTATCAGACAATAGATCGGATACCAACAGAGATGCAAACAAACGTCGACGTTATTACAGATGATGTGTCGCTCCACTGACGTCATATGTTATCTCGTGTGCAGCTTTCTTTGATCTTTGTCAAGCGATGTTTATTTGCATACTCGCTTGGTGATAACTAATTTTTATTGTACTTTCATATGTGTGGACGTAGGGCTCGGTAGGTTTTATCATTGTTTAATCTTTCTTTATGGATTGAAACCTATTGAATAAAAGTGCTCCAGCGGTTATCTTATTAGAAGGGAACATATTTCCTCTGTGAAGGTACAAATTATATCTTCCTCAGATTGGAAATTCAATATTATTCCTGACAATCTCTCTGCTTCGTCTGTGTCGTGATAAGGAATAATTCCGGCATATCTCAAAAGAAACATGCAACCCAAAATTTTCGACTAATCTTTGAAATCTAATAATCACCATATTCTAAAGCAATTTATGTCTTTATTCGATCCGAAGATTCAAGTTGCTAACAGATATAATCTGGACGGGCTCCTCCTGTGATTCCTCAAAGGGGACCCGTTATCGCTTTGATGCACTACACATGGAACAAACAGTTTTATATCGACCTCTCTCTCATCAAAATCCATTTGACTTAAGCTCTTTAATGTGACCGAGTCACGCCAGACAGTATGCGATATCACCTTATACCACCCAATTCCAATGCTGACTGTATGCGATATCGCCTTATACTTCCCAATTCCAATGCAGAATGAACTGGCACCAGTCGTGAGCTTCGGTTAGTCTGGTTTCGTCTGTTCCGCAGTGGGAAGCGTTCCTCCCCCAGGTTGTAAAACTGTAAGATAATGGATTGGATGCAATCGGATGCAAAAAGTAGCCCATTACGGCCATTTGCCTTCACGTTTAGCTTCTTTACATTCGTGTTCTATCATATTTGACCCAAATGTAACTGCCGTGGCTGCTATTAGCAATGACTCTACGGAACTCCTGCGGCTTTTAAGAAATATTAAACTTCATAATTGGTGCTTTACTGTGAAATGTGTTCCAAATAACCATTAAAATGCCAAAAACTCCGTGTAAAACAATAAAGTAAATGCTTTACGTCCAGTGTTTACCATTTCATGATTAATATATTGGATAGACAGTAATATATTTCGATGGCAATTTTTGTCGGTTGCTTTTATAAAACATTAATAAAAGTGTCATGCACTAACGCTTTGGCATTATTATAGACTTTTTGTATAATAACACGAAAAACTGTGACGAAAGAACATAACACATTCTACGTAATATTATGTTTCAATTTACATTTCACGTCTCGTACATGTAGACACATGGACATCAAATGATGAAAGACGTGCAATTCTTTAAGAATTACGAACCGGATTCACGACACAGTGAACATCTTCGTTTGTGACAATCATTTACCAACAAGTCATTTTATTGTACGTTCCGATAGGTTCTCCGACAAGGAAAAAGGTAACGAGAAACTGACGAGGAGATAGTAAGAGCCTACATGAATGTCCATTGATACTCACTCGATAGTTATGTCGTTTACCTTGCTTTTAAGGGTTAATATTGTCAATGTCATGTTTTTAAGTTGGATATTAGAGTTGAATATTACCGGGTTTTTTTTATTGAATCGTCGCTTTTCGTTCTGTTTTTGAAGAGTGCATCTGCCATGAGTGTTACTGTTATGCATCTGTTCAGGGATGAATTTAGACATAAATGCTAATATGTGAAATATCGTTGCTATCAAACATTTCTTTACACCACCTGTAACTAATTTATTTTATTTTCCGTCCTCAGCTCGAGCCACAGTGGAATCAACATCTTCCACAACCAGGACAGAGACAGACCCAACAAGATCCCCAACCCCAACGGTGAGACCCCTATGTCGTTATGTCACCTGTCTTTTCGTAAAATTGGGTGTGATGACATTGTAATTCAATTTTACGTGGGTACCAGGGAGGCTCCCCATTTATAATACATTATTCTGTCTACATTCACAGAGTAGATATCTTTTTGCATACTAATTATGAATATGTAATGTAAATTAACACAATTACCTTTTCATGTTAATATCATTATCTTATCGGAAATCGTCGACTATAAACCTCAGAGATATGTGATAGCATATGATATATAAGCTTGGTAATGTTTCTATATGAGATAGTAATATATTAACATAAAACTTCTTATTGCCAGATGATAATCTTAGTAGTAAAGACGCGTAAATTGGGTGTTGGCGCCGCCTGAGTTAAATGTATAATAGACAGGAGACTGTCTACGTGAACACGTCACAATAGGTCTCATCGAATACCGTGCTCCACATAGCTTGTCCCTGTCTCCAAAGTGGTCAGACAGCATTTACCAGGTTACATCAAGATACGGCCAGATGTATATTCTGACATACCTATCCTCGACTGGATGGGATGTCACTTCCTGAATAACGAAGGATAGTATAAGAATAAGAATATGATTTTTAAAACTTTCAGTTTAAAAAATATTTCTTCTCAACCATGGAACTGTAACTCATTGAATATTAACAAAGAGAACAAATTGCAACAACGTCTAGTTCGAAACATTGGACAGTAACAACAGGATTACGTTGTATAATGTAGCATGCACACAACAGAACTGGTAACATTCCACGTCCTTGATTTCTGAACGATGTTCTGAGAATACACTGGAAGCATGAAGCACGCGTGCAATACTTCCCCTCTCATGATATCGACTATTCAATCGATAGTTTAATATACGTTTGAAGCGAGATCAGTCGATATGTATGGAGGTTCTTCACCCACACTCTAATCCTGCCAATGAGTTCTTCCAAACTTCCTTAAACACATTTGTCCCACAATGAGACGTAATTCTAATGGAACTGACCGCGTTAAAAGCACGTCGTCACAGTAATCCCTTCGCAAACGTTGAAAACATAAAATAGAGACTTTTTATTTGTCCACGAATTGAACCTTCATGTTATTCGATGAGAAAGCAGTCATTTCGAAAGATTCTCTCGGTCTAAGATTAATAGTTGTCTCTGCCTAGAGGGAGCGCTAACCTACTCGCCGACCTGCGGCCTCCGTTTGCCCTCATCAAGAGTTTTTTACAGATCTGATGAATGGCTGTTTATTGCTTCAGACAGATAAAAACGATAGTAAATTGCATCAAATGATTTAAATGTTTGAGGAGACCTGTGTTTTTGTTAACATCCCCACATTGATTGACAGCGCATTCCTAAATGCACCATTTGCAGGTCTGAGGGGGTGTAGATTTAGATAAGGCATTGCTAGTTACAAATCGCTTGTTATATTTAGATCTAAGAGGAAATAACACGTGGATTCTGAGTTATGTAAGAATGGGGCGAATTTTTTCAAGAAATGAGTGGATATTTTATAAGAAATAATTTATCGCTTTTAGAAATTATATCAATTGGTAGATCAACCATATAAACATAACGTCACACATGAAGTCAAACAAGTGCTGACAGATATGCAGTCGCCAGGTTTATGAGCACCTGTATTTTTTAAATGAATCAAGGTATATTTTTTAAAACAAATGGCCTCAAAGCATTGACATTTTGATTGTCTACTCTGATTGTCTACTATGATAATGTATGTACACTCAACCGCACAACAAACCTCACCACTCTTTTAATGGTGTAAAAAAGAAAATACTGCTGGCGGAGAAAGTCGATTTTGAATTCTATTTATAGGAACATGATTTGTAAATTGGTACCCCCAATTTCATACATCAGAGTATAAGAGTTTTATTTGTATGTCTGTTCAAGTACACTTGGGCTGTTAAAATAGCTTTTTCAAAATGTATTTTGGCCAGAATGTTTGCGATTTAACTTTAAAATTCCTAAAATGTAAAAATTTAATTAATAAAAGATGTTGTCGACAAATGTAACCTGTTTGGGCTTAAATTTATTGACGCGTCTTTACTGTAGGATGTCGTAAAACAAGCTAAAAGGGGCCTTTTTGACTCTCCCAGCTCGTCTTTTTAAAAAGATACGAAAACAACTATTTTTAAACATTTGTTTCTCAAAATATGAACACAAGTTGTTTTGAAATTTCAATGTTTGTTTTGTTGGCTTCTAAAGACATTATGCATCTCTGTTTCGGTCGTGTTTTTCACTCGTGGATTGAATTATTTTGTATTTTGTATGGTGACGTTTCTTTTGGGGTTGAGTGTACTTACCTCCCAGTACTTGGAAGAACATTTAGATGGGAAGTACATATATAAAATATAAAATCAATGTCTTATTTCAAAGCCTCGATTTCTTCACAATTTATATTTATTTGTGTTCTTTGAAACTTTAAATGTTATTAATTTTGATTAGTTAAACCCGACTGATTAAATGCGTCGTGTCGACGATGTTGTTTGCAATGCGCAGGGTGCGTTGCGGTTCAGTAAATGCTATTAAAGTTATCATCTAACTTAAAGTATACAAATAGAAAAATGCAGTCTACAAACATGTGTTCCCTCATAAAACAATTGAATACTCATTAACATTGATAGCTTTCTTTTAAAAATTGATTGCACCAGTTTGACTTATTGTGGACAATGTTTTGCAAAAACTGCAATTGTCGATGGTCATGTAATGTTTCAATTGTTCGTTTTACAATCCATTAGGCTGCATTTACACAACCATTTTACATATACATATTTGTTTACTGAATGAAAAGGTCATGTTGCTAACATCGTCGAATATATAGGCTTGTTAGCTCGTTTATTTTAAACGAGACATATCAATTAAGCAGCTTAATTAATTCTGATGTACGTCAATAAGATACAATGTTCATTTATTGTCTATTGATCTGTAAAAAGTGCAGATTGCGTCAATTATAAAAAAAAATCAAACTTGTCAATAGCTGCATTAGAGGATGTAAGCGAGGTAATAACGTACTATGTCATCAATGCTTCCCAATTCAATTAACTGGCAGGCCTATTTATTGCATACCATAGGCGCCCAGTACGCGCTGTCTCCCTTGATGCTGTTGCCTCATGGGGTATATTTGATATTAGCTTCATAAAAAGGTCAACAAGTTCTTAATTTATCGTGCGTTTGCCAGCAATTTCAAGTAGGAAATTATCATGCTGTTCATTCCACTTAGATAATGTTAATATAAAGCATTTGAGCGGACACTTGAAAATGTTATTAAAAAAATTAATGTTTTTCTAGCACTCATTTATGGTATAAAGAACACATCCGATTTAGTATTAAACACATATCGGCTGTTTTCATGTCTGCTTTTATTTCAATTACTACAATTGTCCTCCACAATGAAACGATGTCACCGCGGTGCTAGACATTTTCTCTCAGATTGCATTAATAATACAGTGCTGTTATATGAAGAACAGCAATGTTCAGTTCTGATAATCACAGTGTTCATACCGGACAGGTAGAGAGTTAACCCCAGGGAGGTAAGAAGGTAACAGTAATTTCATCGTTACATCCAACATGTCTCCAACCCAGGCCACACCAAGTGCATGTTACGTGTATAAGCATCGCGGTGTTTGTTGACTCCCGTTGATTGGCAGAAGCACCATATCTCTCCCACAGCTCTCTAAAACACAGATCAAAGAGGGAAAGACGAGTACCGTACCGTAGTTGTTAGTATACAAGCCGGTCTGCAGAATAAATATGTCTCCGGTGAAAGATGGTACCCATGACAAACTGATCTTCGATATAAACTGATCTCCAATAAACAGCGACCCCAATCAACACTGGTCTAGTACTGACCTCCAATAAAAGCTGAAACGACTGTACTCGATAAAAGTGGTATCCTGAAAATGATAACTTCTAAAAAAAACGTCGGTATTACAATAAACCAAGATATCAAGTTAACGAAGATATCTTTTCTAATAAACGTCGGACTCAACATTGATTAAACATCGGTTTCCAATAAACGTGGACATCCAGTAAATGCCGATCTCAAATAAATGTCCGTCTTTAATAAAGGCCGATTTCATATAAAATTCAGTTTATGATAACTGCGTACATTCAATACATTTGGGTAAATAATAAACTTTGGCATCCAATATCTCGTGGTATATATATATATATCAAGTGTCCGCTCAAATGCTTTATATTAACATTATCTAAGTGGAATGAACAGCATGATAATTTCCTACTTGAAATTGCTGGCAAATATATATGTCTACCTAGTGATTAATGAGACAGACTCATTAATCCTCACAAGGCTGCATTGTTCTAGAGTCACACCCAATTAGTGTGCTCGAGGCAATTATGACGTGCGTGATTATCAAACAATGACCATGTCTTACTGCCATGTAAGGATATTGATGTTGTAATTAACTATTGTTCTTGTTTATTAGAGACAGTACGTTACGTGTCTGTGCATTGGTTGAGGTTGTTTATTAGAGACAGTACGGTACATGTCTGTGTATTGGTTGTGTGGTTGATTAGAGACAGTACGGTACGTGAATGTGTATTGGTTGTGGGTGGTTTATTAAAGACAGTACGGTACGTGTATGTGTATTGGTTGCGTGGTTGATTAGAGACAGTAAGGTAAGTGAATGTGTATTGGTTGTGGGTGGTCTATTAAAGACAGTACGGTACGTGTCTGTGTATTGGTTGTGGGTTGTTTATTAGAGACAGTACGGTACGTGTATGTGTATTGGTTGCGTGATTGATTAGAGACAGTACGGTAAGTGAATGTGTATTGGTTGTGGGTGGTTTATTAGAGACAGTACGGTACGTGTATGTGTATTGGTTGCGTGATTGATTAGAGACAGTACGGTAAGTGAATGTGTATTGGCGAGTCACCCCAATAAAAGATGAGACGTTTTGTGAAACGTTTTAAGGAGAGATGGGACGATGAAATCAAATATAATAGAATTCCTTTATTTTTTCAAAATAGCAAGTTTATTATGTCTTTTATGCGGCATGTCGTAAAATGACCGTTATAAAGGCGTTACGGTAAATTTAAGCACTCCCCGTTAGTGTACAGATAAGTCTATGCCCAAAACAACGTAATCCATATATTTTGAGACTCATTCACAACAATAAATTGTTGTCGCAAAATGTTGCCGTAAGCGAGTTCGATTTCTGGGTCCCATCTCCCCTTAACTGAGTGAGTGAGACGTTTTAACTGAGTGAGTGTTGAACAAGGGTTAGATTAAAATCCAGTGAGTACTGTTCATATACTTATCCTGTACAGAGACGTTTTAACTGACTGAGAGAGTACTGTTCTTATACTTATCCTGTTCAAAATCCCACTTCCACCTCCACGTGGTGAACAGGGGTTAACAGATTAAATTCTGTCAAACGAAGTAAAACAAATTCCGCGCATATGAAGTAAAACAATCCGCGCAAATGTAGTAAAACATTCCGCGCAAACGTCATCTTTTTTCCGCGCAAATGATATGCCGATCCGCGCAAACGTAGAACGCCGTTATTAAAGACAGTACGGTACGTGTATGTGTATTGATTCTGGGTGGTTTATTAGAGACAGTACGGTACGTGTATGTGTATTGATTCTGGGTGGTTTATTAGAGACAGTACGGTACGTGTATGTGTATTGATTCTGGGTGGTTTATTAGAGACAGTACGGTACGTGTATGTGTATTGATTCTGGGTGGTTTATTAGAGACAGTACGGTACGTGTATGTGTATTGATTCTGGGTGGTTTATTAGAGACAGTACGGTACGTGTATGTGTATTGATTCTGGGTGGTTTATTAGAGACAGTACGGTACGTGTATGTGTATTGATTCTGGGTGGTTTATTAGAGACAGTACGGTACGTGTATGTGTATTGATTCTGGGTGGTTTATTAGAGACAGTACGGTACGTGTATGTGTATTGATTCTGGGTGGCTGCACCACGTGCAGAAAAGGATACATTTCATTGAATCATGGCCCATCTTGTAAAACTGTTCCAATCGATTAATGACACATTTAGCAATTGAAGCTAAATTTAAAACTTGGATGTTCTAATTGAATGAAACATATCTTGCCATCGCTTATCAGATTTACGTTCATTCATAGAATCACTATGATTCGGAAAAAAATAATCGTTATGTATTAGTAAGTTATCGTTGTTATAGGCTTCGGTCAGTGAGTCATCGGGCTCGCAAATTACATAAACTGTTTACCTTATTACAAACATTCTGGTTTGTTAAGGTTGTTCCAGGCGATGCTTGTAGAATAAGTTTTCGGTTCATAAGTTGCCTAGATACTTCCTTTGATTCAAAGTTTGGATACTTATGTTGACTTTAGTATGAACTCTTAGGCATGTATCCCTTTTTAATGCCTAAGACAATTAGATAACATGAATAAATAACATAATTCGTAACTCATATACAAATGTAATATGTAACGTATGAAGCTTCTTGGTTAGTTCTTAAGATGTTGGAAAGGAGAAAATCTTTTTCCAGGAAACTATCTATGTACAATATCTGTTAGGCTCCTAATGTCCCAGCATGTTGCCGGTTTCTTATAAAAGGGAGTTAATAGACAGGAGTATATTGTAACACAGTTTTCTAACGTTGTTATATTAAAGACTCAATTTGAAGCTACATGCATCCATCGATACATCTCGGAGAAGATTTTTGAAACACATTTTAGATTTAGATTTAGAAAATTAAGCCTTTCCCCGTTTATGTTACAGCCGTTGTGTACCAGATCTGTATCCAGAACAGATACAAGCTGAACAAGAAGTACCGGAAATGGCTGACACAAGCCTCGTCTTCACCCGATACCCAGGAGGAGAAGGGGCTACTGGCTCAAGCAAAAGTAGGTTTTGTTAAAGTTTTAAATCTTTCTAAATGATAAACCTAACTTATTGGATTTAAAACATGTAAAGGCATCTGTGTCCGGCATAAGTGCCCTTAAAACTCGACAGATATGTCATGCCCTGAAAGGCTGCCCTCTATTCAACCCTAAAATTAAGAATATTGGGACCCTACAACAATCGTTTTCTTACGGAGGCCTCGAGTTGCGCAACATCTATGTAACACCATGTTTGGTTCGTATCCTGCTTGATCTATACTGTTTCTATGCTTGGTACACCAGTACCAGTAGAAGGTAACCAGTTGAGGTTTCTAACAGTAGTTCAGTCCAAATGATAATTTCACCAATGTGAAAATTCCCAATCTCAATCCAATACATTATAAATAGAAATATTATATCTGTTTAATTTGCGTTTTACTTTGCCTATCAAATTTCCATTTTATTGTTTCTTATGAACAAAAGTACTCTCAAAAGATTGTGAGTAATTGAAAGTGTTCTGAAACATGGAGTCATTTTCTTTTGTCGGACATGAATCACTTTCACATCATTAAATAGTTCATACCCGTCCTGTCAATTGTTAAAACGGGTAAAAATGTTCGACATGGATGTCTCCTCGAAGGTTTATAAGTACTGACATGTCTAATTTGATCAATTTCTTTCTTAACCCTCAGCACGCCGCGGAGGCAGAAAACGCCGACAATGCAGCGGAGCAGAAGAGACAGCTGGGAAAGAAAGTGCGCTATGGGGAAATAGTGCAGGTAATATTCATGCACGATTAAATAGTCCTTAGTCATACGTGCCCGATTAGAACTCAAGAGATATTCTTGCCACTTGGGGCTGACCCCTTTTTAACCCTTACTTTAAGAATAATGGGACCCTTTAATAACCCCTCGCCAAAATGATATAGTTCGCATGGTCACTTAGAGTTAGCCATTGTCCAGGGCATGATCGAACCTATCAAAGACTTAATAAGGTTGACCAAATAGCCATAAAGGCCTGTGAATATAGTAATCTTGTTATAATACAAAGTTGAGATTATAGTGCATGGCGATGTCTCAATGATAAGTTGTCATTCGTTATCTCTGGTATTGGTAAGATGGTGATAGCAACGAGATGATTATAGAATTATGGTAAAATATTTCATAGTATTTCATGACAGCAGGGGCAATAACTTAGAATGATAACATAGTGTTCATTACACGATTGTAGTTGGTACTCAGTGGCCTATGTAGAACCTGCACTGAACCACCTTCATGTTTGTCTTATAGACAATCCTTCATATTAATGCATGTATGTGAATTATTGTTGGTGTCTCTTGGTTCAATTATTCTCGAAATGCAATGATAGGATCAAGGAAACTAATCATAACAACTCTAATGGAAATGCGTTTCTATCGTTGTTTTTCTATAAATCTTTTGATGTCGCTGACTAAGTGTATCTTGTTTTCTGTTAAACTTTGCATAGGTTGACTGAACGTGTCGTACGAAATTAACTTATTTGCACAAGTATAGTGCTTCTTGGTATAGCTTCTTATGGAATATTGAATAACTTAAGTTTACTTAAGTTATTTGGTTTAATATACGCTTTTTCCATAATTGGAAATTGTTCTCAAATTGTATTTGCCTTAGATATACTTATGTGACGACTGAAAACGCTATTTTGACCTCGAATGTACAAAGTGTCTGTTCTAAATCGTACAGATACGAGTTAACTTGTACTTAGGTCACACAAGCAGGCACAGGTAGTGTTTCTACAAACTTATTACATGGACTGCCAACTTGATAATGTAACTTTGTTAAGTATACAAATGCATTATACTTTGTATGTTTTCAAAATCTGGTGACTTTTATTTGACTTTTCATACCATAATTAGGAGTACAAAAGAATGTGCAGTATGGGTATTTCTTATACTTGCTGAGACAGTCTGACAGTACAGTTGACTAGTACAAGTGAAAGCCATTACTGTGTAACAGTAGGAATGTGTAAGTGGGTGTACGAGACTTCAGTTTGGCAGCGAGACTTCACTTTGGCAGCGAGAAGGGATCAACTTCACCACGTCGTACTGGATGAGCAACACCTCTTTCACCTGTTGTGTATTTTAAACAAAGTGGCACATCTTAAGATATGTACAGCGCAATCATGCTTTAAAAACTGACAAATAGAAAACTATTTTCTGTGAAGGAGGTATTTTTATTATTATAAACATGTCACATCTCAGCACCCGGCTCCGATGAGAGACGGTCGACTGTACTTGAAGCCATAATATCAATCATCTTTTAGAGAGGCGTTTTATTTGTGTATGCGTGTCAATCCTTGAAATGGATTCTTTGTGATTCTCTTGCATATTTGACGTTTTCGATTACAGCATGTTTCTGTGTCATTCTGAGAGTTAATTCAGTTTGCACTCACAGACATGGGTTTTCCTTTCATAACAAGCGTTTGACTGAGAGTCACTTATACAGTTGATGTTTGCTTGCAGCTCAAGCACTGCTTAACCAACAAGTACATCCACATGTGTACTTCTCAGACGAGCCAGCGAGACAAGAACAACATGATGGTAGGTAGCGCCAAAACACACCCGCGACTCAAGGTTAAACATTCATGGTATCATCATATAGAACCATAAATTAGGTTAAATACCCATGTTAACACCATATATCTTCGCGCCGCAAATCAAGGTTAAACATCCATGTGATCACCATATACATCCCCAACTCAAGGTTAAACACCCATGGTATCACCATATACAACCACACATCAAGGTTAAACACCCATGTTATCACCATATGCAACCGCAACTCAAGGTTAAACACCCATGTTATCACCATATGCAACCGCAACTCAAGGTTAAACACCCATGGTATCACCATATACAACCACACATCAAGGTTAAACACCCATGCTTTCACTATATAAACCTGCAACTCAAGGTTAAACACCCATGTCATCACTATATAAACATGCAACTCAAGGTTAAACACCCATGTTATCACTATATAAACCTGCAACTCAAAGTTAAACACCCATGTTATCACTATATCAACCTGCAACTCAAGGTTAAACACCCATGGTATCACTATATAAACCTGCAACTCAAGGATAAACACCCATGCTATCACTATATAAACCTGCAACTCAAGGTTAAACACCCATGTTATCACTATATAAACCTGCAACTCAAGGTTAAACATCCATGTTATCACTATATAAACCTGCAACTCAAGGTTAAACACCCATGTTATCACTATATAAACCTGCAACTCAAGGTTTAACACCCATGTTATCACTATATAAACCTGCAACTCAAGGTTAAACATCCATGTTATCACTATATAAACCTGCAACTCAAGGTTAAACACCCATGTTATCACTATATAAACCTGCAACTCAAGGTTTAACACCCATGTGATCACTATATCAACCTGCAACTCAAGGTTTAACACCCATGTTATCACTATATAAACCTGCAACTCAAGGTTTAACACCCATGTTATCACTATATAAACCTGCAACTCAAGGTTAAACACCCATGCTTTCACTATTTAAACCTGCAACTCAAGGTTTAACACCCATGTGATCACTATATAAACCTGCAACTCAAGGTTTAACACCCATGTGATCACTATATAAACCTGCAACTCAAGGTTTAACACCCATGTTATCCCTATATAAACCTGCAACTCAAGGTTAAACACCCATGTTATCACTATATAAACCTGCAACTCAAGGTTAAACACCCATGTTATCACTATATAAACCTGCAACTCAAGGTTTAACACCCATGCTATCACATCCAAATCCACAACTTGAGGTCTAACCCCCTTACGTTCCGCCCTCAATTCCAAGTATTTTCTCCTTGTTATCACTATATACAGCCCAACTTCAGGTTTAACCCTTGTTATCACCATATATGCCTTCAAATCAAGGTTCAACCCTTGCTATTACCCTATTTGCCTTCAACTCAAGGTTCAACCCCCTATTTCGCTGTACAGATTCAACTCCATGGTCTATTACCATATACGCCTTCGATTCCAGGTATAACCCCATGCTATAAATTATCTAAAAAATTTATCTTTTCCATCACACACAGACACACACTTGATTACCAGAAGAAAATGCTTCTTTCATGCTACCATAAACTAGAGGCGTTTATGTGATGACGAACCAAGTACACCCACGTTAACTCCTTTCCTCGTCATCTCAAGTAGAGACAATAACAGGAAAATACGTATTTTATTATGAAACTGGGTGTTTGTGCAAAGTACCAACTGCCTGTATGACGAAGTGGAAACACATGGCTCGTGGGTTCTAAAGTGTCCTTGGTACAAGCGCTTCTTCTCATGACATTGATGTAGTTTATAACAGTACGTCATATGTGTTTGGTTACAGATCAGACATCCTGGCAATAATTATAAGGACCTATTTGCACTACAACTCCTTTTAGTCTTACCTAGGTGTTACCCAAGCTTCGGGGATTTGTGGAAATCGGCCCAGGCCACTTTAGTTTGCTCATTTCACTCACATCATGTTCTACATACCTTGTTTTTTAGAGGCAAGGGACAGTTTATGAGGGATCTATATTTGGCAACAGGACAAACCTACTCTTACATATCGATGGTTAATCATCGAACATTTCAAGGGTACGATATGTGGGCGACATATGGTTACCTGTTTTTTTTCAGAATAATTGCTAGCGTCGCCTCTAAGTCATGTATTTAATTACGCGTTACCAAATATTAATCTTTGTCAGTGGTAGTTCAGTGGGGGTGTTCTTATAACACAAGCCGAGCAGTGTGATTGTCCAAGCAAGAAAATTATAATATCTTATCACCAAAAGGTTATCTACATTTTGGTGATAAAGATTCGACAAAATTAACTTGGAAAACAATTATCCCTTTTCAATTGGACATCAAACGTACTATTTTAGAAGATAGCTTAATTATTTGTGATATCATGTATCTGTTTCCCATTCAAATTACAACTGCATCGGCGCAGCTTTAATGAATCGACATCAAAGTCGGCCATAAGGCATAATTTATTGATTCCCACTGAAAGATTCGTTGGGTTGCTAACTAGCCACTTCCGTGAAGGGAGACTCGTGTATCTTCTCCTCTCTAACATTCAACTTAAAAAATAAACAGTAGGGAAAATCGGGAGAAAGTCTTCTTAACAAATTAATCCAAGCAAAAGAAAATGGTGATTTGATTTGTTGAAACAATCACGGAAACGAAGCAAAGCTTAACTACAGAGCTGCAATTAGATAAATCTAATAAATACTGCGATCTGCACATCGGTGCCTCGTCATGTGGGACAGGGTTCTGGGTTTCTTCACTCCAGCGTCGCTAATGAGGCCCCTGGATATCAACCTTCGGCTGAACAGCACCCTTAATCTTTCTGATATTGTATTAGAGATGCAACACTGTACAGGAAATTAGCATCGATCTTAATCCGATTTTGGTAATATTCCGCAAATTATGATCACCCAGATGTAGTCTACAGCATGAATTCCTACATCTGCTTATCTTCAAGTCAGGATAATTGAAACGATTATCTATTTCTTGCATTTTTCCTAAAAGCGAAAATTAATCACTTCATACCAGAAAAGTCACGAAGATGATGGCTTTTTTCCGTAAAATCGCTACATCATGTTTTATGAGCTCGATGTTGCTAAATCAAACGTAGCTTATTTCCTTTGTTGAACCATCATCAGAACAAGATTCATGATAGCCTGCTTTTTTCACAAAAACGAAAGGGGATTTGAATTGAAATCTCATTATAAAGTCTCTCGCAAGTGTTAATCATCTTGATCCAACTACATGTATTTCCATTCAAAATAAGATATCTTTCTTTAAAGTTGTCCAAACATGTAAAATTATTCTTCAATTTCAGATTATGCTACAGGATTTCAACGCCAAAAACTCACAGTTCCGCATATTACCTCAATACAAAGTGAAATCAGAAGGAGAAGTGGTAAGATTAGCCATCAGTTGAGACTGAGATCTGATGCATGATGAGAATCATATAAGGTTGTTCAAGCCCATGATAAAAACTCGTTTTTTTATATGAGTGCATTCAAGGCAAGCAATTCTGTCTCCACACGGCGACCATAGAATCGTCTATGTGAAAAGCTGTGAACGCAGTTTAAATAACACTTGGACTGCTTAAAACGTTTTCTTGTAGTATTTGATTACGAAAAGTGTTCCCTTTATTAGTAACAATGGTGTATTCTAATGGATAATGTCACTCTTTTCCCAGGTTCAAATCTACGACCAGATAGTGTTCGAGAGTATAAAATCACCAGGCCACTACTTCCACGCCAGTATGCCATTCCAGATGGACACTGTTACTTTTGGGTAGGGTCGGTGTTCCACACATCTAGTACTGATGATAAATATATAAATAATGCAATCAAAGTATTTGTAAATAAAATTTCATCAAAAATGATAGAAAATTTATTTTAGAAATATATATACCAACAATGAATGATCGTTCGCCTCACAATAAACATTTTGTCAAATTAGGCTACTGAAGTCTTATCTTATCCTATCTTATTGATTTTGTTGTCGATTAACGAATCAATAAGTAACTTTCGAAAAATAAACGAGAAAATAATTGAATAAGAGTCTTCTAAGAGAACAGTTGCTGCAGCCAGTAATTGCGTGCTGAAGTTGTAGCAACATTGCTTACTCACTCCAATCAAAATAAGTTCATCAGAAGTGTGCCGTATCCCAGTATATTACATGAATTCTCTCATTTGATCTCATATGAATCATATATACGCAATACAACGAGTAACGTACGAGTCATACTATTTCCCTGATGTATGTTTAGTAGCTCCCTCAATGTGGCTCCCTCAACGCTTCGTATTATCTATATTCATAACCCGTCACCTGAGGTTTCACTACGAGCTATGAATGACCATAGCTCTACTACTTAGTCGTGATGGGATTGGCAATGGTTGTCTTCTGCGACCTTCTCTTTTGCCTTACAAATAATGTACCGCTCCCCTCCGTGCTGAGTGACTGGTGTGTCATAGGTACATTACAAACATGATATATATAGCCTAATTCTGGATCTACCAAAGTCAACGGGCTGCCAATTTCATTTGACAGCAAGAGATAACGACCAACATCAATAATGGTGTGTTAGTTTCATTGATGATTTGAATTGATGGGTAAATGATTAATAGGCACAAAGTATGACGGAAGTGTTCATTGAGAAAAAAACTATTAATTGAGAAGCAAATTAATTAAGAATGCATCAAAGTCAAACAATTACATAAACTCTGATAAATATTATTTTACATTTCCCCATATATTCTATTTTTCATATTATTGGAGTTTATCGCAAAACATACTTCAGATGTGCACCTAGTATTTTCCAGCATATGTTTGGACCAACTCGGGATTGTATTAGAGGACTGTTATAAGCTTTTTAGACTGAAATTACTATTCAAAAGCATGCATTGTCGATGTTCGAGATCATTTGAAGATAAAATGTTAAACATTATAAACATTATAGTGCATTATACAATTTTCAGAGTAGAGTTAACAATCATGTAAATAATAAAGCATAATTATGCATTAACACCATATTCAAAACCAAATATTTTAAAACTTTTTATCAGCATGAAAACTACCATTTTACATAAACTCAAAACTATAATTTTACATATACTAAAAACTACACAGTTACCGTCCGACACCTTTTAGTTAAACTAGAATCTGTACATATATTCACGCAATTAAAATGACAGACTGGCACACCATCCATTCATTGTTTTCCCTTACATTCACTAGGTCAGAACTCAACTTGGGTGTCGAGCGCAGTGGCTTTACTCTGGTTCGATTCTGTAAAGAAAATCCAGAGCTGGATCTCTTCGTCAAAGTTGGTATTTTCATCAGCTCTTTTTTTCTTTACTAGAAATTTCAACGTTTTTAAATGCATTTAAAATCGTTTTATTAACAATTAGGTCTTATCAGAGCATGACGGAATCGATGTTGCACTTAGAACAAGTTTTAATGTATGGTAATAGTAATTTCAAAACTTTGTAGTAGACATTTGAACTTTTGTTACTATATAGCTATTTAGCTGAGTAATTAACACATAGTCTTTCATTTAATTTACAAGTATTCATTTCGTATGTGAGATTTAGATCCATGTTGCATGATGACTTTGATGTTGAGAATTTTGAAACTGAGATGGCAATTCGATGATTTCCCTTGCAGAGAGGAATAAGTACAATTCCCAAATACCTGAAGGTAGTAGCAATGGGTATACCACTATATGTGTTCTCAATAAGTGTCCGTCTGTTTGTCCATACGTACAATGCGTTTCGGCTCTTCCACTTGGGATTCCGTATCCATCACCGAGATATAGATTAGGCATGGGCAATGTAGACCTTTAATCCTGTTCTGTTTTATCTTGGAAGAAGTGTCATCTTAAGATTTTATTATGCAATCATGGAATGTGAGGTTTCTTGTGTTTGTGTGGATAGATTCTTAAGATTGCATTCTCCGGGTACTGCAGGAATCCTCTCCCTGGTGTTGGGAACACTCTCCCTAACCCTCCTAACTCACATATATGATATAACATGTATTGTCCTAAACGGTATTTTCATTATGATACAAAGCTTAAACATGTAACCTTCTGTCGGTACTTGATCCGATACGCATGCTAAACATTATATCTCTGTTTTGCTTAAAATTATGTAATGCATGTGCATTTGATTAACTTATGGGGTAATTAAATTGTATAATTGTGTTTCTTGAAAAAACATCAAAATAAAATCAAGGTTTATGTTAAAGTTTGCATTATAATGATATATGATTGATATACAATAATAATAAATTTACAACCAAATCTTGCCTCGTCCAATCTGGTCCCATCTCGTCCAACCTGGTCCCATCTCGTTCCATCTCGTCCAACTCTCCGTGTGCTATCATACTTATGCAACATTTCGCATCTTTACCCTTCCTTTGTATAAGCAAACCCTATGTTGAAGACCATTTCTATAGCTTAGTTCTCTGAATCCATGTTGCTACAGACGAATGTGTTGCAAGTCCACAAATCGGATAGCACCAAATGAAGGAGCCGCGTGTCCAATGTACATGTATATCCGTGCACAACAATATACCACTAATATGTTATCCAGATATATTATATATATACATATACATATATACAATATACATTAACACGCATGCTATACGTAACACTATATTACACAGCGTTGTTTTTAACACACACCATATATATATTTTGTACTAAAACTTGTCAACAACCATATCAAATAATAATTTGCTCGAAACTTTGCATAATATCTACTCCTAAAATGTGGAACAGATTAGCTGAACTATTTTCCAGGGCGGATGTGCAATACGACTGTTTCATAAAGAGTTGGAGGCATATCTTGTTGCGGAAGGGTTGTTTGATGAAGACGTGACAGAAGACGGTACGGTCACATTTCTTTTGCTTATCTATACAACTAATATAAAACGCTAACCCCTGAGAAATGATGGTCAACATGCTAAATCAAATGTTGATCATTATAAGCAGAACTAACTTCAGTAAGTCATTCAACAGGATATTGGTTCTACTTGATGTTTCAGATGGCCGTGTCATCTTGCCTAATTAGCTTGTAACTGAAATTGTGTCTCGATGCTTTGAATTATGAACAGTGTATCAGATGATGGTATAAATATTGAATATGGTTAAATATCAATAATGGACTTTGCTTGAATTTATAGAAGATATAGAAGTTGGAAGTTTGACCGGTAGGTAGGGACTTGGTCCTTTTCAGGATCAGCTGTGTCTCCTCAGCGACCGACTTCAAGTCTCCTGGAATAAGTTTTGTTTAAAACGGTTTATGTTGTTATGAAGGGATGATTATGTTTTCTCCCGTTCTCTCCAGTGCACTTCCGGATCCGGGTGATGGACCAGCACAAACCTCGGACTCTCTCCCCTCCCTCCTCCGGCAACACCTTCTGGCAGATCGAGTGTGAAAACAGCTGTCTCAATGGTGGGTATCCAGATACGACTGTGTAGCAAAATTGTAAAGAAACTTTGTTTAAAGCGTGTAGTTCTGATGAACAGCAGTTATCGTCCATGAGTCAATGACGACTTCTGAGGACAATGGCCATTTTCACCAATTGTGTGGAGTTATTACCGCCTTGTTCCCATCTACAGTATACCTTTTGGAAGCAACCAAATATAAAAATGAAAGACTGTTCTACCTGCGTACAGGTGAGGTGATACGCTGGGAGCAACAGATCAGACTGCGACACCTGACGACCCGCCGCTACTTGTGTATAGACGGGAACCGGGAGATCTCGCTCATAGAGGACAACGAGGACCCGAGGACCGTCTTCAGACTCCATTCCGTGCTCAGTGTTAGTGTTGATGAGAATTGTAGAAATTATAAGAACAACATCTAGGCATTTCTTTGATGCTCAGTGTTAGTGTTGATGAGAATATTATATAAATTATCAGATCAATATCTAGGAACTTCTTTGATGCTCAGTGTTTGTATTGATGAGAATTATATAAATTATTAAAATAAAATCTAGGAACTTCTTTGAGTGGCATATCTAGGAACTTTATAGAGAGATTTTAATATCATTACATCCTTACACGTTCTAAAGGGGGTTCCGGTCAGTTTTATATTGCTTGTTGGAGGGCGTCTCGTTGTTATTCAATTTTTTGTAAACTGGACCATATACTTAACACGGTGTACAGCAGAAGATACTCTACAATATAGAAATCGGAATATGGGATGTATCAAAAGACCGAAATATCGACCATTCTCTGGTCTGAATTTCTCTGTAGTGCATTGAGTGCTTATGTAGGTTCGTTGTCATTCATACTGAAAGAATCCTTTGTGAAACACTGTTCAGTCGTTTATACAATGCGTCACTTAGTGTTGCTTGATCTAAGTCACATGAAGTCCTACTATAGTCCACTATATTACAGTGTGGTTTATTTGAAGTCTGTAGATGTATAGAGAACACTATAATGTAAGTGGTCGGAATATTGGTTTAATCCTACATCGGGAAGCTATACATAGTGGAAGGTGTTTGATGGCTCTGGAACTTTTGTCTCAACGCGGATAGGAATATATTCTAAGCATTTACACGGAGCGTTGCGATGAGGTTGAGTATTCTGTAAATAGTTTCGATTTGTTTGGTTATTGACCAAGCACTAGAAAACCCATAGTAATTTGAGATAAGAAAAAATATAGGAAATAACCCAATCTAATGATTTGTAGATATTGATTCCTTTCCACAAGACTTGTTTTCATTTCCGAAACTGGTTACAGACAACAACTAGTTTGGTTTATACGCAGTTTCCTCAGAACTAGTGTCAGAAGGTTCGCAAAGCATACCGTGACGAGACTGCCTTCAAGAATATGATAAATTACCCATATTTATGTTCCTTTAGAGTTCTGCTACAAACTGAATGTTGGCCTATTCCGTCCAATTATCCCCTCGTTTTGTCTGTTTCAGGAAAGAGATGAAATTCACTTTGAGAGTTATGCTCGCATTGAACATGTTCTTACTGGATTCTGGCTGCACGCGCTTAAAGGTTTGCACTCATCTGATTGGTTGATCAACACAGACACATGCTCTCGTTATCAAGGTCGCCGGGTACTCTTACCACGGAGACGCCGATACCTCATTTGTTTGGATAACCATCTATACTATTTCTGATTACCAGTATCAATCAATATATGTCAATAAGAACAATTATTGATGACTTGAGATTCAGAGGATCACATACATTTCATTTGTTGAATATCTATCATCGCTGGTATATATCTGACCTATCTCACCTTCTGTATTCCAATGAGTGTGAAGTTTTCTATAGGATTTTAACGTCAAAACTGCATCTTACCTCAACATATACTAAATATCACTATCAAGGTACAGGTAGTTAGTTTGTATACCGACATCTTTCCAACATTAGCTAGACTAAGTGCTTGACAACGGCGTTGGTATCTATTACTTGATAACGGTGTATCTTCACTGAAACATCTTATTCAATCATTCGTTAGTTGGTTAACGTCACATGTGTTGCAATAAAGAATTCCACTATCCATAAACTTGGTTTTCCAATACAACTTTTAAAAGAAGACAGACACGTTGCTAATGCATATCTTTGTAATGTAAGAGCTGATATCTTGAGTTACATAATAGACAAGAACGATTAAGGATGTGTACATTTTGTAGTTATAAATAATAATCACTTAAAGCACATTTTAGGCGAAATATATGAAGCACATCGGAGGTGAATTAAATGTAGCCGATCGGAGGAGAATTACATGTATCACATTGTAGGTGTACATGTATCACATTGTATGTGAACATGTATCACATTGTAGGTGAACATGTAGCACATTGTTGGTGAATATGTAGTACATTGTAGGTGAACATATAGGACATTTTAGACGAATAACATGTAGCACATTGAAGGCGAATTACATGTATCACATCGTAGGTGAACATGTATCACATTGTAGGTGAACATGTATCACATTGTAGGTGAACATGTATCACATTGTAGGTGAACATATAGCACATTGTAAGTGAATTACATGTAACGCTTTGTAGGATATCATGTCGCACGTTTTAGGAAACGAAGGTAGCGTGTATGTCGTAAATACTTTCTTCAAATGGAGATTCTCGTAATTGTAACTTCAATTAAATGTGATACTTTTCTTTATCCAGACGAAGATTACATCCGGAAGCAGTTCCGTCACGTGGACGATTCGCAGGATCAGAGCATGCGCGGACTCAGATGGGACACTGCACAAGTTCGACAGGTCGCCATTTTGTTCTGACGTCTATATAAGTTTATAAGATAATGAGGGTATAGGACAAAGATAAATGATTCACTTGAGTGCCTGCTACACAGACGTTCCCTTCAATAGGTAGTTCCTCAGGCTTATGTAAAGCACATGCTGTATTTGTTCGCAGTAATACAATGCACAGTACGAGAGCCCTTATGAATCAGGGCACATCCTTAACAAATTATTCTCGTCGAGATTGTGTCCGAAGCCTGTAAAATCATACTTCATATTTCAAACAAAAGGTTCAATATTTGTGATGTTTTGCTATCTTCTACACCTTGGATAAACATGTCGTTGGGTTGATAGAGCACTTTGTTACATGTAAGGATAGGCCCAAGCCATACCAGAAGACGTGAATAAGTTTTCCTAATATACACATGCACATATCCATACACTTTCCGATTCTTACATGATAATCCATTAATCTATGCTATCTCTAACTTGTTTAAGTGCTCGCAAAAATATGGAAATACTTTCTACTGTACAGGTGGCAGCCAGTGGAGAGAGTATGTACGACGACGCCTTCACGATACAGTGGGTAGAACAGCAATACGTGGACGACTTCAACTATGTGGCCGGCATGGTGCCCTTCCTTCACAGTCTCATCAAGGACGTTAGTAGATTCCATTTTCTTCCCTTCTCTTGTATTTACCTAAAAGAACGTAAGTTGATTAAATTATCTACCCTTTTGTATTGCAATATACCTTTCAATCAGAAAAACTGAAAAAAATCTGACAACATCAGATTCTATATTGTAGATAGCAGTATACCTATACATCGTCAACAAAGCCACGAGTAGATTATTTATTTATACTGTACGTGTATCGATGCCCCTTCATATATTTAACAGACACAGGTAGATGATATGTTTAACCCTCTATGTGGAGCAATCTCCGTTCACAGTCTCTTCAACGCCTATAAAAGATTACATGATTTGGTGTAAATGTTGCAGCAGCATTAATGTACCGGTCTATCTCATCTAAGAGAATGACAGATATCACGATTTACTCTTTATGTCCAACACCATACCTAATACAATACCATCAAAGACAATTAACGTAGATGACACAAAGCACGGCTTCTCAGATAAGAGAAAGGGCATGTTATGTGAAACCAAAGAAAATTCGCCTACATTTCCATTACACATCAGTGAGTTCTTGTGTTTCGACTTGATATAGAGCATTCTCATGATCAGCTGTTGTGATCAGTTTTATTTATTACTTGCTTTTATCATACGCCCGTTGAATATATCACTGTTTAAGAAACTAAATCATTCCCGTGCTGCTACAGGACGTGGTGTGATGGTTCACATGACATCAATAATGTGTGATATGTTTAGGGTTAGTGTCGTATATATTGATATTTATGCAATGTAGTTTGATCAATATTTCCTAGTAATAAATAAAATACTAAACCAGATCATGTGTAATATAGTTTTATCAAACTCATGAATGGTGATGACTATATCCCCATGTCACGTCTAGGTCAATCTGAATAAATTTAGATCGAAATATTTGTATAACGTATCAACATAATATAGAACAGTCTAGGCGATGATACTTTACTCGTTTTCCCTCACGGACCGTTTGATACTAAACAATTCACTGATACAAATTGTGGATAGTTGGACGTCAATTAAATGGGCATGTACATAATTAAAGGCCTGTCATTTCTATTTCAGAGATGATTTTCATTAACCTTTAAGATACAAATGGCTTGCAAAATTCACAATATTAGGAGAAAATTGAAATGGGGCATTGCTATTGATCCATAGGATGAATATTAGAGCTCAATCGATACATAAATATGCTTGATTCAAAATAGTGATGTCAAATTATAAGGAATATTTGTGTTTCAGAACAGCATAAATATAAATGAAGCATTATAACGTTCGATGTCCATTAATATTTGGTTTCTTTACTTTTGTATAGTTTGTATTGAAGCATAACAAACCTGCTTGATTGCCAATCCATTAATTTTCAGTTTCACAATATAAATGTTTTACAAAACTCCATAAGCGAATGCTATTTACAAATATATTATAGACTATTTTCATTAATTACTGTGTCATAAGAAATCGAGAGCAGTATCCCTTCCATTCGTTGACGTTTCTTTTCGTGCTCCTCGAAATACATATAGTGTTTCCTATTTAAATTAAACTAAACTATAGCTTAAATGGAATCCCCACATATCTATTGTACCAGTATCATATAATCATAATCAGGGATACGAACGAGCTGACATTTATTACAAAGAATTGTCAAACTGCCCTGTCAGAGAAAATGTCATAAGATGTCAAATATAACTACTGGTTTCTATTTTAAAGGCTTGAATATAAATTGGCATTAAATAGCAATCTGAAAGAAATTTGAAGTGAAGGCTACAATTTTGCTCTAATGTTCCCGTAAACAAACAGCACACAATAGGATAATAATGTCTCAAATTTCCGTATTTGTTATTTCTAAACTAGTTTATGGATTCTGTTTCACGCAAAGGGTGGATAAACGGTTGTTTTGTTTGATTTTATCATTTGACAATCACGGGCTCAATTACAGGAAATGATCGATCCAGTTCAATCTCTGCCAATCATTGATGATAAGATAGCTGCACATGCTTCCTGCACTGTACTCCTATAGGCCTTTACTGATAACAAACTGCTTCCACTTTGTTAGGGCAAAGTGCTGGTCATTTAAATGTCACTTAACCATGACAGTTCGTGATGGTATTTGTCAATCACCCTAACGTTTAGATCATTTCAACAAGCGTTGATTATGGGCACGTTTTGTTGAAAGTGAAAGTCAAAGGTTATGCCAATAAGTGCAGTATAATTTGTAACACTAATTTACCTCAGAACGGTTATGTCGCTAATGGTCTAGAAACATCAAATGAATTAAAAATAGAATTTCGTTGTTAATGATAGCAAGAAACTGATATGATGATTTAACCCTTTTGAGCTTTTCACATTAACCATTCTCTTCCCATATCAATGTAAATGAAACGGTTGGCAAACTTCTGATAACAAAATATTGTGAAACGTTATTCTTCTTACCAGTTGTTATGATTCTTAAACGTTGCATAACACGAATTAGGTTTTAAGACGAGTACTTTATCTGTACTTTGACTGATGCACTAAAACCAATTTTGTTTTTTGACAATCCCAATCTTTCATTTCCTTTTTAAACGTCATATTTAAGCGCTTATTTTTTTATCTTTCCAGCGAGATGAGGGGCACCTGTTGAACTCGAAGAAAACACATACTGTCTTAACGGTAAAGTTTATTCATATCTATCATATAACATTATCAATAAGACTTTATAGACTTTGTCACCATATTAAACGGGTAAAGTGATACATTATTCGTGATCCCATATTAATTCATCAAAGTTGATCATTCATCAATTTCTCATATAGTTCCTCATCGAAATTAAAACATTTTTTTGCAATACATGTTCCCATCTTCCTTGATCAAAATTGATAATTTAAAAATATTTGTTCTTTATCCAAATTGATAACACACAAAACTCTTTCCCAATGTTCTTGATCTAAGTTGATAATACACAATACTTTTCCGATGTTTCTGTAACAAAGTTAATAATATACACACTGTTTATCCCCATGTTTCTGTAACCAAGTTGATAATACACACTATTTATCCACATGTTTCTGTAACCACGTTGATGATACACACTGTTTATCCCCATGTTTCTGTAACCACGTTGATGATACACACTGTTTATCCCCATGTTTCTGTAACCACGTTGATGATACACACTGTTTATCCCCATGTTTCTGTAACCACGTTGATGGTACACACTGTTTATCCCCATGTTTCTGTAACCAAGCTGATGATACACACTGTTTATCCCCTTGATTCTGTAACCAAGCTGATGATACACACTGTTTATCCCCATGTTTCTGTAACCAAGTGGATGATACACACTGTTTATCCCCTTGATTCTGTAACCAAGCTGATGATACACACTGTTTATCCCCTTGATTCTGTAACCAAGCTGATGATACACACTGTTTATCCCCTTGATTCTGTAACCAAGTTGATGATACACACTGTTTATCCCCTTGATTCTGTAACCAAGTGGATGATACACACTGTTTATCCCCTTGATTCTGTAACCAAGCTGATGATACACACTGTTTATCCCCTTGATTCTGTAACCAAGTGGATGATACACACTGTTTATCCCCTTGATTCTGTAACCAAGCTGATGATACACACTGTTTATCCCCTTGATTATGTAACCAAGCTGATGATACACACTGTTTATCCCCTTGATTCTGTAACCAAGTGGATGATACACACTGTTTATCCCCTTGATTCTGTAACCAAGCTGATGATACACACTGTTTATCCCCTTGATTCTGTAACCAAGCTGATGATACACACTGTTTATCCCCATGTTTCTGTAACCACGTTGATGATACACACTGTTTATCCCCATGTTTCTGTAACCACGTTGATGATACACACTGTTTATCCCTATGTTTCTGTAACCAAGCTGATGATACACACTGTTTATCCCCATGTTTCTGTAACCAAGTTGATGATACACACTGTTTATCCCCATGTTTCTGTAACCAAGTTGATCATATCCCACGACGTGTTGTAGGCTATGGAGGAGCTGAAGAAGTTCATGTACGTGAAGGGAGTAACCAGCAAGAACAGACAGAAGCTCATGAGGAACCTCAGGGTACTGTTGATGTCCTGTTATTATCGTTTTGACGAATAGGTTATGGTTAACTACATGTAAGAATAAGGAAATAGGAAAAACTCTATATTCAATATTTCAGTCAGATATACTTCTATAATGAAAATTGCGTTGGTCCTTAATTTTGGTGTTGTTAAGAGTACTATATGTTCACTTTTTATTAATAACTGTTTTTATTGCAATGTATGAGGCTAACACCGTTATCAAATCAACTATAAATACTGTACAAAATAAGTTATGGATATTGTAATTTGTAGGATTGATATTTTATTAATGAATCAGTTTATAAACATATCATTATTCAAAATTTCATAATTTACAAAGCTCCCTAATTATTTTTGTATTTGTTATTTTTTGTTATTGAGTGACATGTCCCATTATGTAAAACTCACTATCCAGCATTCGATGTCACGTTTAATTATTATCTTGGTATGATTACCCTGGTCGGTAAACTAATAAACATCGACTGTGTGCAGGTGATCGACCTCCTGGTGCAGATCCTGCAGTGTCCTCTAGACGGCGTCCACGACGAGGGGAACCTCATCCAGATCTTCAAGGAGGCCTACGATATCCTCTACACCTACATGATAGGCAAGAGCAGGAAGAACGCCCTCTACTTCGCCAAATACATCGACTTCTTCCAGACGCAGTTCACTCAGAAAGTAAGATAACAATATCCACTCGGCAGAATTGCCCAAACTAACTAAATTAGGAACGCCATGTTTATATGGAATTATTCATGCATGGTAGTATATCTCTAAATAGATTCAAGCCTCAGATTCCAAGAGAAAGTTTGTGGCAGATTGTTTTTAATATATTACAACTTACATGCCACTCACAGAAGATAAAACGAGATGTGGTTGAATATCTCATTGACAAGTAATGATGCCAACCAGGGTCGGCAAACTTGGGAACCAAGTCTTGCCCTACCTATATTACCCGTCAAACAAACGGTAGTACCCGTGTATAGATACAATGGGATAGAACAAACTCGACCTAAGTGTCATTAACTGGGACAGGTTTGGCATCATGGGAAAGAGAGAGATGTCATAGTTTGGTCAAGAGAACCTCAATGTCTACAACACACTGTCTGGGCAGACTTGAGAAATATTGAGAGGGTTACATATAATGCACCGTTTGACACGTTGGCCTGGAGTATTAAAGAGGAAAAGGACAAAGCGTTAAACGAAATTCGGAATATATGTAAAAACAGTAGGACCGTAGGGGTATAACTAGGAACGTGGATAACTACGAAATTGAAACCATTGCTCGTGTATACAGTTTATGGATAGGTGCCCCTCGGATCAATCTAAATACAGGGACTGGCTCAGTAAGGCAGAGCACAGTGATATAACGTTACAAGATGGATGGAGTAGCTCCAGACTAATTTCCGGACTGCTTCACTTTAATTGGTTGATTGTTATTGACGATCCTTTCTTTGCTAAAGGCAATCTATATCAATGAGAATGGTTTCTTTAGGAGGCTATATATGTGTTGCAGTTGCATTGAAATATAGTAAACTAATACACGACCTTACAGTAAGGCAATTGATACATGTTAATTATAATATCTGAACTGGGATTGTTCCATCATAAACCCTGTTAAGTCTAGAATTATAATTCGTTTATTTGTTTCTTAGTGAACTTCAAACCTGCAACCTGCAACCTGTAATCGGTAATCTGTAACCTGTGACCTCTGACCTCTGACCTCTGACCTGTAACCTGTAACATGTAACCTGTCCTGTTGCGCCTGGTGGTATTATGAGTTGTACGTTTTCTAGACAGTTGAAGTGTCGAAATCGAGATCACAAAAGTGGACCAGTGACCAAAGGGTTAGCTGATATGTGAATGTTGGACTCAAAACGTAATATGATGATAGGTGTATTCGGAACTAGCACATTTATATGATCACCCCGGTATCTGTGTCCTTGCAGGGCGGTATCGGTCTCAACGTGGCCCAGATGATCGTGGAACTCATCCGAGACAAGAGAAAGATCGTGGACAGGATCACTCACGCTCAGATTCACGACTTCGTAGCACTCCTCGAAACTACCCAGGTAACAATCATACTGGAAATACTCAATACTATTACACTACTTTACTGAACGCATTTCCCCTTTACCTTTAACAGAGATCAAATATGGGTTTGTAGCTCTGCTAGACAGTAATCCGACAATATTGAATGTATTCCAACATTGCTTTAAGCATATTCTCTTTAATCTCTAACGAAAGATAACTTATGACTTTGTAGGTATCCCAGAAACAAACAAGGTACAAGTAACATTGAATACATTCCAATACCTTTCTGAAATCATATTCCTTTCACCTCCAATATAGATACCATGGAGCTCGTGAAACCCTTAGATAACAGAAGCATATTGGAACTATTGAAAACAATGCACCTTATGCATCATGCACCACGTCAGTGAAAGATATTGACATTCACTTTGTATCAACCATTTTGGCATAGAAAGTCTCTTAAACAGTTGGATCCAAACCTTTATCCTCAGTAAACATGAAGTTTATGTCGATACAATACAATACAACGATTGAGAAAAACAGTACTATATTATAACTACTTTATTTGTTATCTACTTTACTTTTTATTCTGCTAATGTTTCGTTTATTCTGCATGTGTACGTAAATATTGCTCCCATTTGTACAAAATATTTCCGTCTGTTTGAATTTAAAATGACTATTATATGTATGTACAAGAATCACCGATTCCTTGACTTGCTGCACGTGCTGTGTGTCTGTGACGACGTAGCCATTCCAAACAACCAGTCCTACATCGTGGAGAGGTGGCTGCAGAAGAAACAGGTCGGTAGTCCAGCCTTAGTTCTCTATAGTTTCAAAATTTTAAACACGATTAAATTCGATGTAATTTTAGAAATCGCAACCGATTCAAGATGTGTTTGTAAAATTTAATGTAACTGGTGCACGGTTTTGATCAGATATGATAGGCGAGATATAACTCATTTTGAAGTAATCAATAAATATGCGATTTAACTGTTTACTCTCATCACTTGCATTCAGATGTAAAGATTGATACATTTGTTTAACTTTGTGTAGGCGAGCAACACATGCTCTAAATGAAAATGAGATAATTCATCAATCCCATTACAGCTATCAAACGCACACAATCTAGGAAACATTCTCTTTCTTTTTTAATCTTTGTAAATCTAATGCATGTTCCGTTCAGAAATGACATAACAAGCAACTCATTATCATATACAAACACTGTATTGTCTTCATTCCCTGTAGCACGGAGCCTATTTGACCGCCAGGGGTCAGGACATCAACCGTCAACCCAACATTCTGTATATATCAACCACAGCCGGCACCTCCTGGGTGGCTTTACACGAGTTTGTCGATGTACGTTTATATCATATAATGCTCATTGTTTTCACAAACGGTATTAAAAAAAAAATCCGTTGTTTTTATTTCAAACGATCACATTTGTCAATAGGTTATTGGCCATTTATTCAACTCATAACATCATTTGTTAATAGGTTATTGGCCATTTACTCAACTCATCACATCATGTGTTAATAGGTTATTGGCCATTTACTTATACCAAGACATCGTGTCTACTGAAATTAGAGTGAATCTCAACAATGATTAAAACTATCTTTTGAATAAATTTGATGTTTTTGTTTTCAATTATAGTCTTAACTATTTGGCGAAATTATTATTTTAAAAATTGCAAAATAACATAAATCCTCCTAATAATCATATTGTTATTATTTTCTAAAATTCCATTTGTCCAGGAAACATCCGAGATCTACGACAAGGACCAGCACGACTTCCTCATTCACCAGCTGGATCTCTACAAGGCTCTGTGCTATGTGAGTTGGCTAGGCATACAGTTTTGTCCTTTATGTTAAATGGAATTATCTTAAGAAACTTGTCATTGTTATTTTAGAATGTACGGTAAATGAAATAGTGCGTGTGTCCCTTTTACCTTACACATGTTTCAGTATCTTGCAGGTAAGTATGATTTTGCTTGTGAGGAGGTAATGTAATTGTGAACGCCAGTTTCTAGAGTAAAATTAATGTATTATATTGATGATAAATAAAACGTTAACAAATCAACTGCTTTAGGGGCATTAAGCGGGTCGAATAATCAAAATAACAAACAAATACGACATTTACAAGCAATAATCAGCATTGTTTAATGGAAGGTCCGTATCGTCCGCCCTCGTCAATAAACGGCGAGTGAGGGAATGCAATGAAAAGAGTAGCCCAGTTGAATATAGAATCCCTCTACCTTGTCCACTGGGATGATTATGTAACCAAGAGCACCCTGACCATGCAAAGTGCAGGAACAATAGGCTTGAAGGGGCCCATCATCAACTAAACAAATAAACCCATGAAACGTATTGAATCTGGGAAATTGACATTTGTTGCCTGTAGGCTTAGAATACAAACACTATTTGAATCAGATACTGTACAAATATGTTTCCTGAGAAGATGTTTCCTTGTCGACAAACAGTTTTGTCTCATCCGTTAATGCTGGAAGCAATCAACATGTATTCACCATTACGTGACTTGTCTCCTACATTTCTGAATGCATGAAATATTGAAATTCATTTTCAAACGTGATCAAGAATATAGCATGTTGTCCTGTAACCATTATGACGTCATTCTGTGATGTTCGTTACCATGGTTTTTATTTTGTTAAAACAACGCCTCCATGCAGTCCATTTGTTTATTAGTGAATGAATTAGATTCCCGTTATATTTGATAAATAATATGCTATGAAGTTGTTTATTATAAGTTTATTATATTATTTATTACATTAATCTCCGTCAGAAAAGTTCTAATTAAAACATAAGCTGTTAAGAAGGTGCAGGAAATGCACTATGCACATGCACGATCAGATACGTTTTGTGTTTATTTAATTAATGGATCTACAGGAACTGCATTTGGTCATATAGGTGCCACTGAACTTATCATACAAACACTCACACAATTCATTTATATTTGGCAATAAAGCAGTTGGTTAAACACTATTATATTGCGTGTGTCTTTGGTATTTTGTTCATTCTTTTCAAAGAAATTATTATTCATTATCTCAGTTCATAAAAATTTAGAAGTAAGTATGGTACAATTATCGTGTTTTTCAGTACTCAGAGAAAGGATTACTTTCATTTGAAAAGGCTATGTTTTACGCAACAAAAGTAGTTCAAACAAATGTAAAAGCTTTCCAAAATCAAAACAAACCATCACTGATCTTATGAATACACTCATTAAACAGAAGTAATTAATGTGTACTCCATGTTTACTTTGAAAACAGACTGTCACATACAAAGTGGATGTAAAGTGTCCTAATACATCTGTGTACTTACCACTATAAAATGTATACACAATACAAAATCTGCGAGAAATTTATTTTAATAACATATAGCTATGGGAACTCGATAAAGACGTGAAAAAAGGGCTTTCATTCACTTTATAACAGGGCTTTGGTTCATATCGCTAGAATTAAGATAACTTTATGAATAACAACTTCGTTATTCATGATATGCGATATTTTTATTAGAAGTTGTTATCCACATAATATGTTTCTTCACTCTTTTCATTTCAACTTTTAAAATGCATCTCAATTCCCGTTCAAAGAAGTTCTTATCACAGGATATATTCGATGATAGTCTATTATTTTTATATATCGATTTCGGCGGTAGGTTTATTTTTTAAAAATTCACAATTTACAATTATACTATGTTATGAAAATATCTAAAAAGTAACTACAATATTTTGACAACCAATTCCATCAAAAGATATTAAAAACAAACAAGACAGTAACAATAACGTATTGGAAAAACTAAACATAGTGAGAATATATAAATGCTTACATAGTTATAAAGCGATGAATTGGCAATATGTCATCAAATGAAATTATGTCTTCGACAATCCTCATCAAAGTTTTCGTAAAAGTACATATCCGGTTCTTTTCAGTGTGCCAAAGGAACAGCGATGCTTCAACTTTGAAGTCTTCTGTTTAAGACTTTTCATATACATTTCTGGTTCCTTTTCTGTGTCCAAGGAACATCGTTATTACAATTTGAATTGTTATGTTGTGAGTTTCGTATATATCTGCGGTTCCTTCATTTCTACCCAGGGCAGGAACGACTACGCCATCAACATCATCACGAAGGAACTTCGTTATTTGACCTGGGAGGAGACCTTTCTGTCCATCGGCTCCGACATCCTGCCCGACGCCATCAGAGCCAAGTACTGCGATCTGACTACCAGTGAGTACAGCACTGATATCATAAACCTGCCCATGTAGTTTACTCGTTGCTTAAAGGTGCATCCATTGTGTTTCATAAAATGTTATTAGGCTTTAATACGTTCCGACTCGCCATATGTGCTGTTCACAGTGCAAATAAATTCACTCTGCTTCCACATTCTTCCCGAATCACCAAATATATCATAATTACTAGTTTTCAATTAAAATAAAGTAACATCATTATGCATGTGTAGAAACCGAAACTACACGTCCAATGTATACGCACAGTACTTATATTACCTATTAAACATGAACAACCAAAATGTATATGTTTGTCTGGTATACATAAGATTCCAAGATTACGTTTGACTCATTGGCGCGCGCCACACGCGGTAAATTGTCCGGTTTTCGATCAGAAATCACAACTTTTACCTTCATATCGTCAATATACTAAGTCGACTAAGATCAAAATGGCAATTTTCGGCAACAGTCAGTTCTTCCCGATAACATAACACAATTTATAACGTTTAGCATATGTGACCCAAGCAACACAATGGATGTACCTTTAATGAGTCCTTGTTTGACTCCGTGTCCTCATGTTTCCAGGTCACATCATCTGCATCCGAGCACTCGTCATTGCTTAAATAGTCCTTGTTGACTCCAAGATTCAAGATTTTATTTGTATAAAGAACGAAGACCCAAAGTACAAATGTGATAATATCAAAATATCTTGTTCACTCCATCTGCATCTACAGCATCTGACCACTCCTGGTGACCTACAAATAACCTAAATAGTTACTAGTATTAATGGACTATGGAAATGGAGGGGTTACAATCAAAATAAGGCTTTAGACAACGAAAATTGGAAACATTCGTTGCTAGAGGGGAACGTGCAATCCATGTTATTATCTATGATTCCTTATCTTTGTCATTTTCATGTTTTGTTTTACGATTTTCATTTCAAATAGACCTAATTTACAACTATTTATCAATGGCTACGTATTGAAGATATTCATGAACCTAAAGATGATTAGCGATGATTTTTATTCAGAGACGATGGAAGTATATATGTCGGCCATTTAACCATATTCACCTCCATCATTCCAACGATAATGGTGAGATGCAAATATTTGACGCATAATTTCTCTTTGGCAGAATCCCCTGCCTTATATATGCAAAGAGATTAATATAAGTGGTAATATTTGATGAAATCACTTTCCACTTTGTATTTTCTGGTGGCTTAAATCATTGCATCAGACATCCACTTACATTATCAGTTCAAATACAAACCCAGCACTTTCATACAATTCCGACGTTTATCTTCTATGCAGAGGTAGCTGTTAAAGTTTACAGTCCTAACAGACACCATATGAAATATTTTGCTTTTAGAGAAAAACATCATCGGATAATATTATTCCACGTTAGAATCCAATCAATGCTGAACAAACCGTTCAATTGTGCCTTACACTTCAAATCATGTGAACGCATTAGACTTCACAACTTCAATCGAATTCCTCGCACGGCATGACTTAATATCGTTTCAGAAATGTCAACGATCTTAACTTCTTCGTGGGCAGATTATGGATTAGATATCCACCAAGTTACATTTTATTCCGTTTTTCCTCAAAGAAAGGCATTTACGATGGCTATGTGATGAAAATAATCTCTTCAAATGCTATTTCTAACCCCTTCTGAATAAATTTCTCAGAAGATGCTTATTTTTCAGATATGTTATCCATAAAAACTGTTTTTCTGCATGCATAGCCACTCTCACGAATCGTTCTTGGAAGGGAAATGGTCACCGTCATGCATTTTAGCTTCCTGTTGTTTTCTTTTGCTATATTCATGCCACCACTTGCAGTTTCGCTTCATCCTGACTACCTGAATGTTACTCGTTCCCTCTGAAATGGGATGACTATGATGCTCTTGATGTTCTTAACTTTGCCAGGACAGATGCCACAAGACATAGATTCAGATGTAGTTAGCAAGCGTAACAGTTAATTATTCATTAGTGATTTATTTATTTTGTAATTCGCATATAACATGACTTTTTGCGGATGACAAGTATCATTACAGATGGCCGTATATTAGTTTATGTCAAAGGGGTTACGTTATTACAAAGACAAATAGACATATATAACACATTGTTAATTCTAGTTCAGCCCTAAGTTTCTCTAAACTGAGACGATATTAAAAGGGAAACTTGAATAGTAATGTAAGGGGGATTTTAGTTAGAATTGAAACAAAATTAATATGTTTTCCTCAAACCTAAGGTTAATCGATTGTCATTCTATCATTACATCAACAGTCCTGACATTAATGTAGATGCAATGCATAACTTCATATACGTGTACCAAAAATAATCTTTATGTCTACCTGTTTTGAATAAAACCAATCATACATTCCCTTTTCCGAGCTGGGAATAAAACACTATTCGGGGTTACGACGCTGTAAAACCAATGATACGTTGATTGAAAAATATCGTGATAATAACGACATTTCATCGCTTTCTGTATGTAGGTCGTACATAATATCTACATTATACAGGATGCAAGTAACAGAAGTATACCCTTGCAAAAACAAAGTTTGTATGATGGATAGTCTATACCACGAATTATACTTTACACATGTAATAACGTCCAACTACAGCGTGAATGCTGACACGTATATACGAAGATTATCACTGTTTTCACTTAAGGTTCAGATATGGAGGATGTAATCCAGACGAATCTTTCTTCTGGCCCCATTATAACAGGGATGTGGTTTATAATAATCATCGTCCAGAAAGGATGATAGATGCCTGTGTATAGCATGTAAGATCGAATCATCAATCTCTCTACACAACAGCTTTATGTTACACTTCGTAGATTGGGACGAGACAATTGAAATATGGCATTAAAATGCTAGAAGACGACTCTTCAAGAGTACAACACCGACGGAGGGAAGATTTTGACGTTAATGACCACAAATTCAGAGGTTCAATTCTGATAATTCATATCGCTGAGAAGTATCAGCTGGTACGATAAGGTATACATATTGTATTGTACATGCTTTGTCGATTTCTCGCCCCACGCGTCTTACATAAACCCACCTGACACACACAGGTACACTGATATACAATACACACTCTTTCCCAAACATTTAGCATACGTTGCGTATTATCGTGGTACATTAAAATACATCTTCAGACTAACACCCTTGAACCACCTATCTCCTACATTTACATCGAACAAATCACCACCCCACGTCCCACGAACTCATCCACATCGTGTAGGCTTCACACTGTACGTAACAATGCGTGCTATAGTTACACGTTAGCTCCACATTAGTTCCCTCCTCGTGTTGTGGATGACAGATATGAGCCAGGAGCCCACCAGCCCCACTCAGCGTGATGATCATATCAATATCCACTTCCCTCACCGGATGGGCCATCTGCCCGTCTCTCTCTCTCATCTAGATAATTACCAGCATACCTGCTTATTGTTTCATCATCGGCTGGGCGCGTTTGGTTAGGGACTCCAGCGTTACCGGAGAGGCAGGAAGTCGAGCGTTGTCAGGTTACGTTGAGTGGGAGTTGATAGCAACATTATGTTGTATTGATTGAATTAGGATCGTTATTCGAATTTTGATTGATTGTGGTCCTAGCATTTAGATTCATTTGAGTGATTTCCTGGACAATAAACGTGCAGTTGTTATTGGTGTCAAAGTTTGTTGAGGATGAAAATGATATAGTATTTTTTTCAGTAACGTGACAAACACTTGTCAGAATATACGCCCATTGTACTTTAGGCCACGTAGGGGCTTTCTGCTTCATCCTGTGATGATGAAGACTATATTTACTCATATATGCATGTCCATTCTCTAGTGCATCGTCTTGGAGATTCTTTGCAGACATTACATAATGACACACACTTACTAGGCAATGCTCATATATAGTGGAGATATTTTGAACGTCCATTCAGTTTGGTTCAAACAATAAATATATGTACTTTTTGTACACATTCTACCCCCATATCGTTGAATTCGCCTGTGTTTTATATGACATAACCATAATTTCCTTTATTATATTCTTCATGTCACCACTTGAACAGACTTGGGATTAATTAATATATTCAAGACGTACATGTAAACCGTTAATGCGTTTTCTCAGGATAAGAATTTTGTAATATGTTGACAGAACTAAATGTGAACAGTTTCAAAATAAAATATTATTTGAGTTTCCAGTTAATTCAATGAACTATTTTAAATTATATCTCGTCAAATGTGGGTTTTTTTTAAATTACTTTATGAAATGTCGTATTTCTTTCTCTTGTTCTTGTATGGTTGAATTGCAATGATCATTGAAATTAATCAACTCAATTTGGCTTCCGTAGAAGGGACGTTACAAGAGACGAATCGTCCTCATGAGATTAATAAATCCTCTGTGTCAGTCGATTTTTGAAACGGGAAACTTTTGAAAGATTAACCCTTAGGGAACGCCAGCTATCAAGATGGCAATAAGTCTTTAGTTCAACGAATCAGTTTTGGCTCAAAGGTATCGTTCATCAAGTATCAATAATCTCTGTGTCTATCTTGATCCTTATCTCACTACGGAGCAACATACGGACCGTCCTTGTAGAGACGGCTGGTCCCACCTCTATGTTGGTAACATACCTTCTCTTGTAACTACAGATGCCGCTAACGTTCTCACCCAGCTACTTGTTCTATCCAAGACAGATTATTGCAATAACTTACTGTTTGATATCTCTAATGTCACTTCTGAGGCCTTTAAAACCTTAAAAATGATGCTAGCTGTCAGTAAAGCATCCAAATCGTCTCCAAATTCTTTCCCTGCCAAACTCACTTCAAGATCTTCACTCCTCTTGTCTTCCGCTGGATGGAAACCGTGCCTCTCTGAGATACTGTCAACCTATATGCCTGACCGTTCTCTCAGGTCTTCTATCAGTCCCCAATATTCACCTCAAAGACAGTGTACAGCATCCTGCGTCATCAGTGTGTTTGTATCCACTACCCTACTTCAATTTGTTTGGAACAAGACCATTCATATACGCAGCACCAACCTTTTTCAAACAGTCTTCCTCTACCTTTAAAACATACTTCATCTCTTAATGGTTTCAAGTCAAGTGATAAAACTAATATCTTGAAGTGCAGAAAAGTTAACGAGCACTCCATGAATAGTATAAGTTTTTCAGCTGAGGCAATGAATGATAACTTATAACACCGTGTATAAGCAAGGGTTAGTTTGAACAGGAGCTATGTTCTTTTACGTTAATCTATCATCCAGACCACTAAATGATTTTTGTTTCAAGTTTTGAAATTTTACACACAAAATACATTTCAGAGACTGCTCGTACGTGTGCCCTCACACAAATGAACCCCTACGCTGTAGGGAACTTCACGGTGACTGTGTCGACACATGTGATATTTTATATCGGCTTATGATCATCAAACTTCTCCCTAATTTCATTACCAGAAGACTACATATCGTGATCCTATCCCATCTTTTGATATACAAGGCATTTCAAAGATTGATTTTTTTACAGAAGAGGTCTTGCTTCGTTGAACCAGTTGCCGTGTCTGTTTCCTTCCATCTCGTTTCATGTAATTAACAAGTCAGCTGATTGGTCCCCGTGATCACGTGGCGGGTTGTTGATTTCATCCTGTGAAATGAACCATACTTATCATACATGCACTATCTACACCTTTGTTAAGGATATGGAAACACAAAAACTTAAATGATGAATTTTATGCGTGTTTGATACCATTGCATGTGGAGACTTTCCGTTTGGGTTATCAGAGCGACTTTCAGTTTCATTTCCTGATCGGTGCTTTTTAAACCACGCCAATTAGGACATGTCAAAACAGTTCATTTCAATTATATTTCGTCAGCAAAACACAATGTTATGGATATAGATGGATATTGTCCAATTGTTGTTTAAAACCAACGACACGAAATGTGAACGTGGATTTCTGACTGTGAAAAACAAAACTAAAGATTATCTGACTTTTGTACATAAAGTACATATCTCATGTCATCTTTTCTTTAGTTAAGTACTTCGTATAAACGTTTGTATAACATTTTGTTTATGCTCCTTTGTTAAATTACCATCTTACTTCATAGATCATCAATCCGAACTCTTCCGTCGTATCATCTTGCGTTTTAATATATAAGATGAGAAGTTATGCTTATCCTGATTTTAAACTGGAACTCTTCATCTCACACTTACATCATAGGTCTTGCTTCGGTCTGACTACATAGCGTGTACGTCAAGTGCCATTTCCAATTGTTTGATGATTTTCTTAAACCGCGTATTTGGGTAACGATCCGGTTACTGTATTAGCAATGTTCAATGTTGACTTTTCAAATCATTTCACAATGACGTACAGTTCTCATGTCATTCCTCACTTAATCTACAATTTCACTTTTCAAAACGCTGTTTTCAAACGTAAATATTTCTAAGCTAAATTTAGATGTTTTAGGAATATTAGGATGAAAAGACTCATGGTAACTCATAACAGAAAATTGTCGATTGGGTGGCTATTTTATATAGGCAATGTAAGAAATTAGGGGGGAAATTTTGGTTTATTGAATTTATCTTTCAAATAACTATGGTTTGTGCCGAAACAACGTCAAAACATTTAGGTTTCAAATGTCAAAAACTACACTTTACACATATCTGTTATCATTCGTTACAGGGAGCTAAGCGATTATTGAATTTTCATCCCATCATCATTCTTATTTACAACAAATCATACATTCATTTTAGATTTAAGATGCTTTTTGGATTCTGTGAGTTCAACCCGTTAAATAAACAATTCTTCTTTGCTTTTGAGTAGCCTTTACATTTAATATTGACCGGATTTCGTCATTTATCAACTTGTCCTACTTCAACTTGTGCTTTTGAAGGTTCATACAGCTTTAATAAGATAATACCTGTTCACTTGAAATACTGGCATTACTCACATTACAACAAACGATATTGACTTTCATTTTAATTTCTACCAAACATGTCCTTATACATTACAATACAAGGATTTTATGAGTAGCGCTGAAACACAGTTTAAAGAATGATTTCAAGGGCATTTAAGTGGTATACAATAGAACAGGGAGATTTTCGGGATACAAACTTCTTTAATATGAACATACACGACTTTTCGGAGTGTATACAAACCTGAAGAAAGAGAATTCATTTACTCCGAAACGTCTTGTATATTCACATCAAAATAAGTTCTTATTCAGAAACTATACCTGTTCTTAAAAACAAATTCTTTAAACTACACGTGTAGTATTCTATCATATCATACTTATTTATTTTCCTGACATGAGTGTAATCTTTCGTATTAATTTCTTCATTCATACAGGACAAAGATGCAGTATATCAAATAACTTTTGGATATTTCACTAACCTCGCATCCTTCCTGGGCAGAAAGACATTTCAACAGTTGACAGCATGTCTGTACAAGACATGGCTTCAAAAGTTTCTCCTTGCTTTCCAAGAAAAGAAAAATGTTGATTTTAAAGCGTTGTTGTGGTTCTCAGGTCTGTTCGTGGACGTGGGCAACAACTACTCGGTGCTCGACCACCCCAACATCTGCTTCGTGTACGACTACGTCGGCTCCAAGGACGAGGAGAAGAGCCAGGGAGATTTTGTAAGTAGAGGTTACAAGATAATTACTGGGATTACTCGTTGATGGTAGTTCAGGGCAAAGGGTCCACAATAGCGACCTGCATGTCTGTGTCCATTCTTACACCTTATGGATGAACACTCTTATGCCGTATATTTAAGTATGAGGAATAAGTAGATATACAGACATGTCGCTGCTGTGTTATAATAAAGTTAAATATCCACAAGATATGCCATATCTGGTAGAATGCATCTGAAATACAAGACATTTACACTTTAAAATGTTGAAGAAGATCAGAGGTCAGAGAGAATAAATGAAGTTAACTATAGAAACATATTGATAACGAAAGAGAAGAAAGAAGTTTGTAAAAAGTACTAAAACTGTGTGTAAGCAAACATATAAAATATACTCAGAGCAACACTGAAAACGAATTTAGTGAAAGTAAAAGGATAATGCTTAGGTAGATAAATATTATATCATAATTGCAAGATCAATTATATTTTGCAAGTTAATGTAATTATACACATAAAGAACGTATAGGGGAAGGGAGCCCTTTTGATGCATTAAACTTATTAATTGTAAATGTCATGCCGTGCCAATGAACAGAAAATTGTTCCGTTTATTTACTGAGATTATTTTGACCAATCAGTCGAACAATACATTCCACTTCAATGCATTAGATTATCGGCTTTCATGTTTAACTGCTCATAAAGATGATAGGTTTCAATTTTTCTCAAATGAGCATTATCCTTATCAAACCGATCTATGGTTAACTGCAACATGGAAACAATTGATTTGCCTGTGTATTCTCCTCATGGGTATGATTTGCATTGATTGTTCCGCTTGAGTGAACAGGCTGTATATTGTTAGCTTTAATGAAGTTGGAGATATTTAATTTCTGTCAGTTTTTTTCTATTGGAAATTGTACAATCAATTATTCTCCAAGGAATTAAACTATTCCCATTAATTTGAATGAGTTTAAGTCAGATATGATTGTACAGTATTTCTTGAGAGACAGAGTGGAAACTTCAAGATCAGTCAGTCGCCATGATACCGAGACACAAACCATCAAAACAACAGACTTTAAACTCAACTTATCCAAGTTACAGTCGATCAAAACGGACGAAAGTGTTATAATTTCACTTTTAAATATTTTACAGAATGAGATGTTTAAATTCATCGGTTGCATACATTCTGTGTTAAGATATCGGTTGTGTGTAAATGTTAGCATTGAAGATGTAACATTTAGACGGGTGTCTGAAATCACACTACCATAATGTACACAAATGTCAGATAAAAGTAATTTAATTACATTATCATGGTTAATATAATACAATAGCGAAACCGTTTGCTAGAATGTGTCGAAAAGCAGGGTTATTTTCATCTCGTAACGATGGTAAATTTTATAGTGACACACTCGTCAGATATGAACTTTAGCTCATCAGGCCTGAAAGACTAGGGATTGTGCATTATATTGAGACAATATATTTCTGTCTTCATCATCAAACAATATAAACCCTGATTAGCTACAGAGCCCATGGCTCTATATTTGTTAATTATGATTTTTTAAATTTGTTTTCATTTGCATTATTTATTAAGTAGTTTATACCTTCACCCTTCATATTGACTGGCCGGTAATGTTTTACCATATAATGACCAGCCTATCAGTTGAGGTGGTCTAACACACGTAATGCTCCAACAATTGTCAGGAGATTGCGTGAAGCGAAATTGTATCACCTCCGTCCAGTACACCGACTACAGTAAAATCAGTTTAAGCACTATCTGGTGCAGTATCGACTGGCGTGATAATCCTCGTGATTAAACTCTATATAAAGCTGGGAAATAATCACTCTGTGTCCGAAAAGTCTATTATGATTCGTCCAGTTACCTTATATGATCAGGTTTTGGATTATAGTGTTCCACGTTGGTAATAATCACTAAAAAGTTATGAATAACACGCATTTGATAAGTTGATGTTGATTACGACTGTGGTGATTTACAAAGGGTATATTGAACCTGGTAAATAATCATCATTGTTCGATAAAACAGACTCTATACAAAAGGTTAGATATTTACAGAAATGGTAACGTTGGGGAAATAATCACTCGCACGTCAGAAAATGTACTTTGTTACGACATGTTATTACTATACATGTATATGCTGGGTTTGGGCTTCGAGGGATAGAACAAGCTGGACCTTACATAATGTGTACCGATTTAAGAAAAATACAATGCTGGCAAATACTCACTCCTAGGTCAGAAAGTGCGCTTTTTAACTACAGTTACTGTTAAATATGACAGGTTCGGGCTTCAAAGGGATAAAGACAAGCGAATCATGCACACTCAGTACACGGTTGAAGGAAGTGGCTATCCTGCTTTATGATGAACTACCTGTCGGCCTCTGCTCGCTTTATTGTCGGATCGGATCTCTTGTCGTCTCTTATCGTATCAGTGAATGAACGAGAGTTTTTATTGATTACAAAAACAGACCTGCCAAGTTGGTGAAGAATACTATCTTACATATTCAGCAGAATTAGAAATTGAAGTTATCATCTTTTTTAATGGAATTTTATCATTGGAGGAAAAGTAATTTTAGCCTTGATACATCAACCTTTCTTTTGTTTTTACGAGAATTGTAAATTGAACCCCATGCTCTCCTTGAACTCCTTGAACTGTGACATAAATGACACCATTTCCCGTTATTTAAAGGGGCAGTAGTACGTTTTTTCGCTGAAGTAAGTCGATGAAATGTATTTGAAAAATGATGAGACCAATAGTAAAACACCCTTCTCTCTTAGGAAAATCAAGTTAAAAAATTAATGTACATGGTTCCGTCAAGCCATGGGAATCATTTTTGTCATTCGAAATAATATTTTTGCTTTATACGCAACACCGTTGATACCACTACGGGTAATTGGTTTGTGTAATAAGATGGTTTACCCTCTAAAATAAATTTAAATGACATTAACTATCACTATAAAGGGGAAATCTGAAACAATAAAATTTGCAAAAAACGTGCTACTGCCCCTTTAAATTCAGTGTTTTAAATGATTTCGTGTAAGCACTCACATTTACAGATGTATGGTTCACTGTTAAATTGTGCAACTTTCCAAGAAGTAAAATCCTTTTGGAGAGCTTTGCATGATTGGTTTCAGTAAAGTTTGGACTCAGTGTGTAAACGAATAAAGATTCTCTGCCATTCACCGATTGTACTAGCAACTGTGGCATTTAATACGGCTCAGACGTACGGCAATAAATGAGTGTTTTCATCGTAGCAACCAGTTATTGATGAAATAAGTCATCTGTGTATCATCGTCAACGGTGAATATAAATCAAACGAAAGTTTTAATTAAGGTGATTCGTTGATGTATGTTAACTATTACTGAAGTGCACACTTAACGATTGTGCTGCTCTTCACATGGAGTTATCAATTACAACGCATGGCGGACTCTACACACAGCGCTGGTCCTGTTGGACGACTTACGACGAACCCGACTATAACACTGCTCTCCTGTATATTCTAAGCATATTCCACACTCAAATGGATTTTTGGCTTCTTCAAGTAATGCCAGCGTTTATATGCACAATGCTGGGGGCGCCATTCCATTGCTTCTGCAAACGAGAATGCTTAAACTTCGTGTTTAATTACGGTCTACTTGATGGCATATTGACGTGACCGACTCGAATATTGCTTTCTCTTCGTCAACCTTTTCTGAAAGGATTTGTGCGTGTCAGCGAATTTAAATACAGTCGACTTTTGATTGTTGAAAAGACTGTTTAAGCTGTTTGTCAAATATGCAAAGATCGGGTTGAGTTAATTTTGGTTTATGTGTTATCACGGAACTGTAACCGCTTCAGAAATACAATTATCTCTGATTAACGACTTTGTTAAATACTCATTCATCTGGCACAAAGTTTAATCTGGATTATTATTCACATGATTGAAATGAACAATGGCACTTTTGTGATTTATACCATTTATAACGAATTTAATTGTAGTTATTTAAATAACGAATAACTAACCCATGTTGGTTGAATGTTAGAAACGTGTGGTCGATGTACGAAGTTCTCACACCTTATTGCCAATTTGCCATCCTTAAAATCTATCTATACTTATCTTTAAGTCAACTTTGAACAGAGAATAAGTATCCAGTCTCATGTTCAAATATGTAAGAAAGAAGCATGTGATTTATGTTCGGCTCTTTCCTTTCTGTGGGCATTCACAAGTACAAATAACTTAACAGTTAGTTAATAATTATTCGAATAACTTCAGTCTGCCGAGTCATAACTCAACATTTGCTATTGAACTAGGTTCTCACCTGGTTAAATTGGGAATAAACAGCATTTGTTAATTATGTATGTAATGATTAAGCAGAAAAATTTAACGTGAAATGAAAGAATTTAAATGAATGCAATGAAGCAATAAATCAATTGCACACCTGAATGACAACCACACTATATACCAACAACTTAAACATAATTTAAGAGGTCGTTAAGATAGGTTATGGTTACAACGTTTCTCTAACTCCCTGGTTGTTGTTTGAGAACATAGGCAATAGCTAGCAGCTGTTTGCATTGTATGTACAACCTAATTTTGAGATATTCATTATCAAAAGTGAATTATTGGTAATGAAACGTGTATGGCTGTCGTATCAAGCAGTATTTATCATTCATGACTTTGTCCAACAGTTTACAATTTCCCTTAATGATGAGGTAACTTGTTAGAGCCATACTTTAACAAATCTAATTAAAATCAGGTCGTAATTAAGCTCCACTACGTTACATATGTACGTATACATGTATCTGCAACGTAGCGGACATTGATCCTTTACCATTAGCTTATGGCTACATCTCAGCACAAGGAGACTTCTCTCGCCAGAAGGTGTTGGTTGCAGCTGGCCACTTTACTTTACTTTACAAAATAAACATGTTTATTCAAAAATTTTACAGAACACCTCAACGGATGGTCGTGTTGTTTTTGTTAACTGTGAAGTTAAAAGGCACTGTAGCATTTTTTGTATCTCATATGTATAAATGTAGTGTTTATGATAACATTTTATGCAGTATATATGCTATATTCCAAGTGTTTATGGAATACACTTTCATAATTATTCGTTTAGTTAACCAAGAGTTATCTCCTCCTTACAGGTCCTCAAAGAACTGGTTGCTATATTCCCAGTGTTGAGGGACTGGATAGCTGAGTTTCTGTCACAGAACACGTGCATGTTTGCGGCGGACATCGGTCACAACATGCTCATCGAACAGGTGGGTCCAGTTTTAAAATATATTACTGTGTGGAAGATACAAAATTTCATGTTGTTTGTTGGAGGAGAAAGGATGTGGCCACGTGTTTCAAATATTCTCAGTCTCATTACTGCTGCTGTTCTCCTAATTCTCCGACTCCTCACGTTTGTGCGAAGTGAATTTATTTTGGTAGCTTTTTAATTCTGGTCAAATCCCGGATTAAATTTGATTCAATGTTGTCATGCCAATTGAAGTCGACATTAGTAAAGAAAGGTAAAACAGCATAAACGTATACGTTTAAAGTCATGGTTTTATTAAATCATCTACCTTATAAATGCGATCATTTCCTCCTCCTCCGTCTATCCAGGTGTTGCGGCTGCTGTATCACCTTGTAAAGTTCGGCTACTACTTGGACTCGGAGGACGTGCTGCAACTCCTCCCTCCCCTTCTGAACCTGCTGGACGGGCGACACGACTTCCCGTTTCCTAAAGACAGAGACAAAGGTAAGGTTCCAGACACGACTTCCCGTTTCCTAAAGACAGAGATAAAGGTAAGGTTCCAGACACGACTTCCCGTTTCCTAAAGACAGAGACAAAGGTAAGGTTCCAGACACGACTTCGCCTTTCCTAAAGACAGAGAAAAAGGTACGGGCCCAGACACGACTTCGCCTTTCCTAAAGACAGAGACAAAGGTAAGGTTCCAGACACGACTTCCCGTTTCCTAAAGACAGAGATAAAGGTAAGGTTCCAGACACGACTTCCCGTTTCCTAAAGACAGAGACAAAGGTAAGGGCCCAGACAAGACTTCCCGTTTCCTAAAGACAGAGACAAAGGTAAGGTTCCAGACACGACTTCCCCTTTCCTAAAGACAGAGACAAAGGTAAGGGCCCAGACACGACTTCCCCTTTCCTAAAGACAGAGACAAAGGTAAGGTTCCAGACACGACTTCCCGTTTCCTAAAGACAGAGACAAAGGTAAGGGCCCAGACACGACTTCCCCTTTCCTAAAGACAGAGACAAAGGTAAGGTTCCAGACACAACTTCCCGTTTCCTAAAGACAGAGACAAAGGTAAGGGCCCAGACACGACTTCCCCTTTCCTAAAGACAGAGACAAAGGTAAGGTTCCAGACACGACTTCCCCTTTCCTAAAGACAGAGACAAAGGTCAGGGCCCAGACACGACTTCCCCTTTCCTAAAGACAGAGACAAAGGTAAGGTTCCAGACACGACTTCCCGTTTCCTAAAGACAGAGACAAAGGTAAGGTTCCAGACACGACTTCCCGTTTCCTAAAGACAGAGACAAAGGTAACGGCCGAGACACGACTTCCCCTTTCCTAAAGACAGAGACAAAGGTAAGGTTCCAGACACGACTTCCCGTTTCCTAAAGACAGGGACAAAGGTAAGGGCCCAGACACGACTTCCCCTTTCCTAAAGACAGAGACAAAGGTAAGGTTCCAGACACGACTTCCCGTTTCCTAAAGACAGAGACAAAGGTAAGGTTCCAGACACGACTTCGCCTTTCCTAAAGACAGAGAAAAAGGTACGGGCCCAGACACGACTTCGCCTTTCCTAAAGACAGAGACAAAGGTAAGGTTCCAGACACGACTTCGCCTTTCCTAAAGACAGAGAAAAAGGTACGGGCCCAGACACGACTTCGCCTTTCCTAAAGACAGAGACAAAGGTAAGGTTCCAGACACGACTTCCCGTTTCCTAAAGACAGAGATAAAGGTAAGGTTCCAGACACGACTTCCCGTTTCCTAAAGACAGAGACAAAGGTAAGGGCCCAGACAAGACTTCCCGTTTCCTAAAGACAGAGACAAAGGTAAGGTTCCAGACACGACTTCCCCTTTCCTAAAGACAGAGACAAAGGTAAGGGCCCAGACACGACTTCCCCTTTCCTAAAGACAGAGACAAAGGTAAGGTTCCAGACACGACTTCCCGTTTCCTAAAGACAGAGACAAAGGTAAGGGCCCAGACACGACTTCCCCTTTCCTAAAGACAGAGACAAAGGTAAGGTTCCAGACACAACTTCCCGTTTCCTAAAGACAGAGACAAAGGTAAGGGCCCAGACACGACTTCCCCTTTCCTAAAGACAGAGACAAAGGTAAGGTTCCAGACACGACTTCCCCTTTCCTAAAGACAGAGACAAAGGTCAGGGCCCAGACACGACTTCCCCTTTCCTAAAGACAGAGACAAAGGTAAGGTTCCAGACACGACTTCCCGTTTCCTAAAGACAGAGACAAAGGTAAGGTTCCAGACACGACTTCCCGTTTCCTAAAGACAGAGACAAAGGTAACGGCCCAGACACGACTTCCCCTTTCCTAAAGACAGAGACAAAGGTAAGGTTCCAGACACGACTTCCCGTTTCCTAAAGACAGGGACAAAGGTAAGGGCCCAGACACGACTTCCCCTTTCCTAAAGACAGAGACAAAGGTAAGGTTCCAGACACGACTTCCCGTTTCCTTAAGACAGAGACAAAGGTAAGGGCCCAGACACGACTTCCCGTTTCCTTAAGACAGAGACAAAGGTAAGGTTCCAGACACGACTTCCCGTTTCCTAAAGACAGAGATAAAGGTAAGGTTCCAGACACGACTTCCCCTTTCCTTAAGACAAAGATAAAGGTAAGGGCCCAGACACGACTTCCCGTTTCCTAAAGACAGAGACAAAGGTAAGGGCCCAGACACGACTTCCCCTTTCCTTAAGACAGAGATAAAGGTAAGGTTCCAGACACGACTTCCTGTTTCCTAAAGACAGAGACAAAGGTAAGGGCCCAGACACGACTTCCCGTTTCCTAAAGACAGATATAAAGGTAAGGGCCCAGACCCGACTTCCGGTTTCTTAAAGACAGAGATAAAGGTAAGGGCCCAGACACGACTTCCCCTTTCCTTAAGACAGAGATAAAGGTAAGGTTCCAGACACGACTTCCTGTTTCCTAAAGACAGAGATAAAGGTAAGGACCCAGAGACGACTTCCCCTTTCCTAAAGACAGAGAGAAAGGTAAGGTTCCAGACACGACTTCCCGTTTCCTAAAGACAGATATAAAGGTAAGGGCCCAGACCCGACTTCCGGTTTCTTAAAGACAGAGATAAAGGTAAGGGTCCAGACACGACTTCCCCTTTCCTAAAGACAGAGATAAAGGTAAGGGCCAAGAGACGACTTCCCCTTTCCTAAAGACAGAGACAAAGGTAAGGTTCCAGACGCGACTTCCCGTTTCCTTAAGACAGAGATAAAGGTAAGGTTCCAGACACGACTTCCCGTTTCCTAAAGACAGAGATAAAGGTAAGGTTCCAGACACGACTTGCCGTTTCCTAAAGACAGAGATAAAGGTAAGGTTCCAGACACGACTTCCCGTTTCCTAAAGGCAGAGATAAAGATGAGGTTCCAGACACGACTTCCCGTTTCCTAAAGGCAGAGATAAAGGTAAGGTTCCAGACACGACTTGCCGTTTCCTAAAGACAGAGACAAAGGTAAGGTTCCAGACACGACTTCCCGTTTCCTAAAGGCAGAGATAAAGGTAAGGTTCCAGACACGACTTCCCGTTTCCTAAAGGCAGAGATAAAGATAAGGTTCCAGACACGACTTCCCGTTTCCTAAAGACAGAGATAAAGATAAGGTTCCAGACACGACTTCCCTTTTCCTAAAGGCAGAGATAAAGGTAAGGTTCCAGACACGACTTCCCCTTTCCTAAAGACAGAGATAAAGGTAAGGGCCAAGAGACGACTTCCCCTTTCCTAAAGACAGAGACAAAGGTAACGTTCCAGACGCGACTTCCCGTTTCCTTAAGACAGAGATAAAGGTAAGGTTCCAGACACGACTTCCCGTTTCCTAAAGACAGAGATAAAGGTAAGGTTCCAGACACGACTTGCCGTTTCCTAAAGACAGAGATAAAGGTAAGGTTCCAGACACGACTTCCCGTTTCCTAAAGGCAGAGATAAAGATAAGGTTCCAGACACGACTTCCCGTTTCCTAAAGGCAGAGATAAAGGTAAGGTTCCAGACGCGACTTCCCGTTTCCTAAAGACAGAGACAAAGTTAAGGTTCCAGACACGACTTGCCGTTTCCTAAAGACAGAGACAAAGGTAAGGTTCCAGACACGACTTCCCGTTTCCTAAAGGCAGAGACAAAGGTAAGGTTCCAGACACGACTTGCCGTTTCCTAAAGACAGAGACAAAGGTAAGGTTCCAGACACGACTTGCCGTTTCCTAAAGGCAGAGACAAAGGTAAGGTTCCAGACACGACTTGCCGTTTCCTAAAGACAGAGATAAAGGTGAGGTTCCAGACACGACTTCCCGTTTCCTAAAGACAGAGACAAAGGTAAGGTTCCAGACACGACTTCCCGTTTCCTAAAGACAGAGACAAAGGTAAGGTTCCATACACGACTTCCCGTTTCCTAAAGACAGAGATAATGGTGAGGGTGTAGGCTCGACTTCCCGTTTCCTAAAGGCAGAGACAAAGGTAAGGTTCCAGACACGACTTGCCGTTTCCTAAAGGCAGAGACAAAGGTAAGGTTCCAGACACGACTTGCCGTTTCCTAAAGACAGAGATAAAGGTGAGGTTCCAGACACGACTTCCCGTTTCCTAAAGGCAGAGACAAAGGTAAGGTTCCAGACACGACTTGCCGTTTCCTAAAGACAGAGACAAAGGTAAGGTTCCATACACGACTTCCCGTTTCCTTAAGACAGAGACAAAGGTAAGGTTCCAGACACGACTTGCCGTTTCCTAAAGACAGAGACAAAGGTAAGGTTCCAGACACGACTTGTCGTTTCCTAAAGGCAGAGACAAAGGTAAGGTTCCAGACACGACTTGCCGTTTCCTAAAGACAGAGATAAAGGTGAGGTTCCAGACACGACTTCCCGTTTCCTAAAGACAGAGACAAAGGTAAGGTTCCAGACACGACTTCCCGTTTCCTAAAGGCAGAGATAAAGGTAAGGTTCCAGACACGACTTCCCCTTTCCTAAAGACAGAGATAAAGGTAAGGGCCAAGAGACGACTTCCCCTTTCCTAAAGACAGAGACAAAGGTAACGTTCCAGACGCGACTTCCCGTTTCCTTAAGACAGAGATAAAGGTAAGGTTCCAGACACGACTTCCCGTTTCCTAAAGACAGAGATAAAGGTAAGGTTCCAGACACGACTTGCCGTTTCCTAAAGACAGAGATAAAGGTAAGGTTCGAGACACGACTTCCCGTTTCCTAAAGGCAGAGATAAAGATAAGGTTCCAGACACGACTTCCCGTTTCCTAAAGGCAGAGATAAAGGTAAGGTTCCAGACGCGACTTCCCGTTTCCTAAAGACAGAGACAAAGTTAAGGTTCCAGACACGACTTGCCGTTTCCTAAAGACAGAGACAAAGGTAAGGTTCCAGACACGACTTCCCGTTTCCTAAAGGCAGAGACAAAGGTAAGGTTCCAGACACGACTTGCCGTTTCCTAAAGACAGAGACAAAGGTAAGGTTCCAGACACGACTTGCCGTTTCCTAAAGGCAGAGACAAAGGTAAGGTTCCAGACACGACTTGCCGTTTCCTAAAGACAGAGATAAAGGTGAGGTTCCAGACACGACTTCCCGTTTCCTAAAGACAGAGACAAAGGTAAGGTTCCAGACACGACTTCCCGTTTCCTAAAGACAGAGACAAAGGTAAGGTTCCATACACGACTTCCCGTTTCCTAAAGACAGAGATAATGGTGAGGGTGTAGGCTCGACTTCCCGTTTCCTAAAGGCAGAGACAAAGGTAAGGTTCCAGACACGACTTGCCGTTTCCTAAAGGCAGAGACAAAGGTAAGGTTCCAGACACGACTTGCCGTTTCCTAAAGACAGAGATAAAGGTGAGGTTCCAGACACGACTTCCCGTTTCCTAAAGGCAGAGACAAAGGTAAGGTTCCAGACACGACTTGCCGTTTCCTAAAGACAGAGACAAAGGTAAGGTTCCATACACGACTTCCCGTTTCCTTAAGACAGAGACAAAGGTAAGGTTCCAGACACGACTTGCCGTTTCCTAAAGACAGAGACAAAGGTAAGGTTCCAGACACGACTTGCCGTTTCCTAAAGGCAGAGACAAAGGTAAGGTTCCAGACACGACTTGCCGTTTCCTAAAGACAGAGATAAAGGTGAGGTTCCAGACACGACTTCCCGTTTCCTAAAGACAGAGACAAAGGTAAGGTTCCAGACACGACTTCCCGTTTCCTAAAGACAGAGACAAAGGTAAGGTTCCATACACGACTTCCCGTTTCCTAAAGACAGAGACAAAGGTAAGGTTCCAGACACGACTTCCCGTTTCCTAAAGGCAGAGACAAAGGTAAGGTTCCAGACACGACTTGCCGTTTCCTAAAGACAGAGACAAAGGTAAGGTTCCAGACACGACTTGCCGTTTCCTAAAGACAGAGATAAAGGTGAGGTTCCAGACACGACTTCCCGTTTCCTAAAGACAGAGACAAAGGTAAGGTTCCAGACACGACTTCCCGTTTCCTAAAGACAGAGACAAAGGTAAGGTTCCATACACGACTTCCCGTTTCCTAAAGACAGAGACAAAGGTAAGGTTCCAGACACGACTTCCCGTTTCCTAAAGGCAGAGATAATGATAAGGTTCCAGACACGACTTGCCGTTTCCTAAAGACAGAGACAAAGGTACATGTAAGGTTCCATACACGACTTCCCGTTTCCTAAAGACAGAGACAAAGGTAAGGTTCCAGACACGACTTGCCGTTTCCTAAAGACAGAGACAAAGGTAAGGTTCCAGACACGACTTCCCGTTTCCTAAAGGCAGAGACAAAGGTAAGGTTCCAGACACGACTTGCCGTTTCCTAAAGACAGAGACAAAGGTAAGGTTCCATACACGACTTCCCGTTTCCTAAAGACAGAGACAAAGGTGAGGTTCCAGACACGACTTCCCGTTTCCTAAAGACAGAGACAAAGGTGAGGTTCCAGACACGACTTCCCGTTTCCTAAAGACAGGGATAAAGGTGAGGGTGAAGGCTCGACTTCCCGTTTCCTTAAGACAGAGACAAAGGTAAGGTTCCAGACACGACTTGCCGTTTCCTAAAGGCAGAGATAAAGGTAAGGTTCCAGACACGACTTCCCGTTTCCTAAAGACAGAGATAAAGGTGAGGTTCCAGACACGACTTCCCGTTTCCTAAAGGCAGAGATAAAGGTAAGGTTCCAGACACGACTTCCCGTTTCCTAAAGGCACAGATAAAGGTGAGGTTCCAGACACGACTTCCCGTTTCCTAAAGACAGGGATAAAGGTAAGGTTCCAGACACGACTTCCCCTTAAAGTCATTTAACGGACGATTTGTAGTGACATCTTGTAGTACCCAACTTCAGTTGCACTGTGACAACATCGCATCGATTAACCATCTACATATAAATTGTGCCCAGACTACAGGTTGATACTTCACGTTGTTACAACATGAAGTATGAAGTATGAATGGGCCTATAAAACACTTTTATATATGTCCCAGGCTACTCTAAGGAGGCGATGAAGCAAGTTCTGCAGTATCAGCATATTGACAGATACGACCTGAGCCCCGAGACAGCAGCCATCGTCAATGCCAAGTTCCAGTAGGTGCATCTTAACTGATAAAGTATAATGTTAGAAATGTATGTATGCATAAGCATTACAAGGGACATTACATAAAAGTTCATTCATATAAAATGTGAAGTAACCACTGACAACCCCAACTACCGTTGCCTTCGATGTTAAGCATGTCCTGAACATACGATGTTACCCCTCAATCACAACGATTCTTCAAAATCCAACATGTACCATCATTATATGTTTCAGGGTTCTAGAGGTGCTGGATCTCCTCCTTACATATCAAAGGAACTCACGTTTACAGGTAACTATATACTTGTTTTATGCGAGTTTATCTCTGCTGTGATGAATCATAAAACCACGTAAAGGTGTTTTTATTATAACATTTACATTCATTCATCTGCAGGTAGGTAACTGATATCTTAAGACTATATACTCATTTCATATCAAGGTATTTCATAGGTACATCATAGGTTAATTATATTGCATATTGGTTTCCTATCCTTAGGGACTTATATCACATACCTTATCTGTATTTTTCACTATTCCAGAGTTTCATGGGGAAGTTCAAGATAGCTGAACAAGCCAATGCCACCAAGAAGAGTGGACAGACAGTTTTAATCCCGTTGTTGTATGACGGCTACAATCCCCACGAGACTAACAAGTACGTGTTCTATATCTCTTGAGTCGTGTTACATGCATGGCCATAGCCTCAGGAGCAAAGGGCAAATCTGTCCCTGCAGCAAAGAGCAACTACGGCAAAGAAGCAAAGGGCAAATAAACCCAAGTAGCAAAGGACACACAGCCCAAAAAGAGGAAAGGGCAAATATACCTCAGTAGCAAAGAGCAAATATGTCAGCAGAGGGAAAATAAGCCCCATAAGCTAAGGGAAATAAGTCCCATAAGCAAAGGGAAATATGACCCAGTAGCAAAGGGAAACATGACCCAGTAGCAAAGGGAAACATGACCCAGTAGCAAAGGGAAACATGACCCGGTAGCAAAGGGAAACATGACCCAGTAGCAAAGGGAAACATGACCCAGTAGCAAAGGGAAATATGACCCAGTAGCAAAGGGAAATATGACCCAGTAGCAAAGGGAAATATTACCCAGTAGCAAAGGGAAACATGACCCAGTAGCAAAGGGAAACATGACCGGGTAGCAAAAGGAAATATGACCCAGTAGCAAAGGGAAACATGACCCAGTAGCAAAGGGAAACATGACCCGGTAGTAAAGGGAAATATGACCCAGTAGCAAATTAAAAGGCAAACATGCCCAAGAAGGAAGTGACAAATAAGTCCCCTATTCAACGTGTGTCTATATATATATATATATATATAATATTATATAATATACTTAAACATGACCTTCTTTTCAGGAAGGGTCTGAATCACCAGAAGAAGTCTAACAAAGAACTCCGAGACATGTTCAACCTCTCCGCCATCTTCGACATCGATTTCCTTACAAAAGTCCTGGTGGTAAGATTTTATGACAACAATTTTGACAACTCCTGAAATTTACAATTGAACAAAAGTTGTTCCTTAACATTTCTAAAAGAAGAAGCGTCACCAACCACAGCCACGGGTGACTTTTCCGTTAGTTTGTTTTATAATGATTAGTACATGGATCTATGAACAAATATACATTATTGCAATATTAACTATCACTGTGAACTGTCGATATCTGAAACAAAGACCTAGATATTGAACCAAATGATTGAACTTCTTAACAGGAATCTATACCTCAGTTGTTCAAAATAAATAATTTTGAATCAAATGCACTGTGAAGAACTGTTAATGTGGGCTAAACTCATTTATTGCAAGAACGTTTATCATTTTCCTATTTTTTTAATAACCTCAGCTTTTCCATTATTTCTCTGTATTGCAAGCGTTTCTATTATCCTTAATCCAACAAAGAGAGATTTTGCGTTACTCTTAAAAGAGCCCAAGCTTTAGTTTTGTTAACTTAAACCGAGGAGTATTTAATGCTGCTATCTTTATTAAGGTGTTCGGTGAGAGTCAACATAATGATCGCCTAGCCATTTATCATGGACAGCTATCACTCAGTAAAGAGATTTCACAATCAATCGTTGATCATTTGAAACCACGCTTGTGTTGACAATGTTATTTAACTATGTTCACGCATCGCCGATTAAACCGAGTATAAAGATACATATTACGTACTATTTTGGACGATTTCAGGCCCTGAAATGGCATAACCGATCCAAGTTATTGTTGTCAAGTCTTTTGTTTTCTCACATCACAAGATGGTCCCAAATAAATGACGTTTGCTTAAACTTTATTAGTCCGTGTTTGTCGGGTTTAAATCGTCTACTTCCAGGTAATCCTACCTCACAGAAATGACTTGCTTACAGTTAGTTTCGTGAAACGTAATAAACTGAATAAGAACAGCCTTCACTTTCAATGGGTGCTTCACAGTCCAGTACACAGCTGTATGAAATATTTGATGTTGGCATTATCCAGCTCGTATAAACTGATTGAAACACGTTGTATTGATTGGACCAATAAAGAACACGACCTGTGTTTAGAGTATGAAATGGCTACTTACCCAAGGATAAGATCCCAATATCCTTTCCGCAGTGTGTCATTACATGCATGTTAAGACCAGTCTTGCAGTCTGTAATTTGTTTCCATTTGCTTGACTGTGACTGACTGTAAAATTGTAATGGAAAATCACAATCCTTCTCTAGCTCTGGCGCGTTTATTCGTTTGTGTTTGTTTTTTATAACTCGGAGTGTTACTAATCTAGCCAGTGTGACAACAAAATTAGTTGTTACATGTCAGTATTAACGAGTTGTAGAGATGATTCTTTGATCTATAAATTCTTCACACTGTTTATACTCATACAACAAAGGACATTGATTTTATTTGTATGGTGACATGAGATTTAACGACTTCTCATTAACGAGTAACTGTCAAGTTTTATTCAATAAATTAAAACAAGCGTTGTTCTTACAACTGCTGCAGTAAAGCTATGCCATGTTCTGACTCGCTAATCTTGTCTATGTGAAAGTAAAGCCTCTCGGTATTAATACAGGTTTGATATAGTTGATGAATTGTGATGATTTATAACAAACCACGGTATTTACACTTTGTCCTTCCTTTCTGGTTGTAGCGTGTTGCATAGGTGGTTAAAATGTTAATGGGTTTTTTGTTTTTTTTGTTGTTGTTTGGGAGGGTTGACGATACGGTATATACAACAGCTCAGCTTTGTATAACAGTTGTAAATGTGATGCCATGTAACGCAATTTTGAAAAATGTCATATTTTTCTATCGATTGTTAACAGCATATTTGATCTTTAGGCTTCGAAGTGCTATGAAAATCCGGAGCTTTTCAATTTATTGTCCAAAGGAAATCATTATTGTTTTTCCTTTGAAATGACCAGTCCAAAGAAACTGTACGTTTGAACGTATTAGTCTCCTAACACTGTTTGTGTGACCCGCTTTCGTGATTTATTCATTGGGTGTATTATTATGGAAATGATCCTGCAAAGATTTACACAAAACCCAATTTCTTAGTCTGACGATTCTTCTTCAAGACCCTATAGTTGTGAACGGAGACTCGTTCCTCTGAAGACATGAATCTTGAGGATATCCACTTTGCTATCTTGAATAATAGAAACAACGTACTCGGTGTGGTAAAAGAGGGACATTTTCCTGATCAAATCGTTAGCTTGTAAAAAAAGTTTTTTTTAATATATTGTAGTCGAAACGATTATGAGATAATTACTCGAATCATCTTATCAAATTCGTTTTGTTTCATTTGATATAACCCCGTTCTCGTATTTAGGTTTTGATATATTCCAGTATCAGAATATCCAATTGATTTGACAGGAGTCAACTGTTTATTCTGGAAAATGTTGAGATCGTTAGTGGATATCGGAAGACGTTAACATGATTATGTATTGGATACATCGAAATTCTTGAACCATATTTTTTTAATTTATTTGGAAAAATTTGGAAACGTATTTAAAACCAATAAATTAGAACAAAACATTTTACCTATTTCGTTTATTGGTTGTGTGAACTATACCGTTTTTGAAAGCACCATATGTAACACGTACTTTATGAAGATAATCGTTCGGTTACTATCAATGCTGATAGATTGATATAAAACATATATAGTTTCTAGGTTTAAATTGATTACTGTTTTCTCCATTTAAAGTCAGAGAATAGTTCATTATTTTATCACCCCTCAATGTATGTTCAATCGTCTTTTCTTTTTCGTAATATTCGGGTAACATGTCTCCGTGTCTCTTTCAGGATTTGTCTCAGTACAAATACAACAAGATCATTACCAAATCGCTGAACATTCTCAACAAAGTATATTCCTCGAAGACCAACATGTTTAAACTTTCATCAAAAGCACAGGTGCGTGATAGTTCAAGGTGACCTTCAAACATATTTCAGTAAGAGTATGATTGTGCCTTTAGCGTAGTATGTATCATTTTATTGTATTTCAGAGCTCGATTACCTTTTTGGTAGTATAATCTCACATACAGAGTAAAAAATATTATGTACCTATTAAAAAAATAGTGTGTCCTGATGTGGAGTTTTAATGTCACAGGATGTAAACTTAATCAGGTGTCTGGTTTTACATATCCGCCATGAGTATTATATCAGGTATAGCAAGTATATACAAGTGACATGTCGTGTTCTATATCAGGTTATAGCAAGTATATACAAGTGACATGTCGTGTTCTATATCAGGTTATAGCAAGTATATACAAGTGACATGTCGTGTTCTATATCAGGTTATAGCAAGTATATACAAGTGACATGTCGTGTTCTATATCAGGTTATAGCAAGTATATACAAGTGACATGTCGTGTTCTATATCAGGTTATAGCAAGTATATACAAGTGACATGTCGTGTTCTATATCAGGTTATAGCAAGTATATACTATTGACATGTCGTGTTCTATATCAGGTTATAGCAAGTATATACAAGTGACATGTCGTGTTCTATATCAGGTTATAGCAAGTATATACAAGTGACATGTCGTGTTCTATATCAGGTTATAGCAAGTATATACAAGTGACATGTCGTGTTCTATATCAGGTTATAGCAAGTATATACAAGTGACATGTCGTGTTCTATATCAGGTTATAGCAAGTATATACAAGTGACATGTCGTGTTCTATATCAGGTTATAGCAAGTATATACAAGTGACATGTCGTGTTCTATATCAGGTTATAGCAAGTATATACAAGTGACATGTCGTGTTCTATATCAGGTTATAGCAAGTATATACAAGTGACATGTCGTGTTCTATATCAGGTTATAGCAAGTATATACTATTGACATGTCGTGTTCTATATCAGGTTATAGCAAGTATATACAAGTGACATGTCGTGTTCTATATCAGGTTATAGCAAGTATATACAAGTGACATGTCGTGTTCTATATCAGGTTATAGCAAGTATATACAAGTGACATGTCGTGTTCTATATCAGGTTATAGCAAGTATATACAAGTGACATGTCGTGTTCTATATCAGGTTATAGCAAGTATATACAAGTGACATGTCGTGTTCTACATAGTTATAGGTCTTACTCTTCTATCCCAACATGCAGGTGTTGCTGACCCAGGACTCTGCACGTGTACACAGAGAGGTGCTAAAGAACATGCCCATACTGCGCCGTCTCGCACGTGCAAAGTTAGATTCACAGCAGGTCAAACTCATGAGCGACATTCTCGATGACCTGGCCGAGTAAGACAAACATTTTGTTGATTTTTATGTAATTTGACTCTAGATCCAATGTTTTTGATACAGTTTTCTGTGTCTTTGTACTGCTCTTATAGTTGGTTTAAATTTGTTACTTTAACCTGATACACTAGATGTATTTGTGAGCCACGCCGTACCCGTGACGTAATACTCCTTCTCCTTTTATTAATTATCAGATTTTACTCATTTATTGATAGATAAACTGATTAAATGGTTTTATTGCCACTTTGTATCGCATAGACAAATATTCTCAGGTTTCAAGCCGCAATTCACTGGAGAGTAATTAAATGTATTTATTTAAATCATAAATCTGTATTAACGGCCTTGAAGTATTTGGTAGTTCTTTTTGTTGGGGATTCCTTTCATTGAATCTATAGTATAGCTTTCTAGCAATTAAGAGCAGTCATTGATGAAATTTGCAATAGAGTGCCTTTTAATCGAATGTTAGAGAACATTCGTTTGAGGGTGAACATTATAGGTCTGATACCGTTGATGAATCAGAAAACGGGTGTGAAATATTACTGGTAAGCTGTTTAGACTTTCAGTTTCTTTCATTCAAGCTCTGATAAGACTTTGTGGATGTGTAATCAAAAAGATAATAAAACTAGCGAATGTTTTAAAAGTTAACTGATACGACGGATTTCGAAAATTTGCAAAGAACATGACGTTTTACGGTTTATCATATTCATTATTTACCGATATATAAACGAATTCGTTGTGCAACTAGTAGATTGCTATCTCCGAAGAACGCTAACATCTTTGACATTAAACCGCCACAATTATTTCTTTAATATACCATTACCTAGTGTTAAATAAAATCTTAATATATCTTGATATATTCCACATGGCGTCTGACTGATAACATCATATTACCAATTTTCGAGTTAAAAAAATTCAGGATTTCAAATGAAAGACAGTATATACGGCTCTTTAAGAGAACATCTTTAGCATCAGTCTATGTTTGCAGGTTTTGCCATCTTCCCATGACGCCCGATGAGCCGCATCCTATGAACCAAAACATCCTTATCAGCAACGGTAAGGTCACTGATACCTGCACGTGTGTATGCACGTGCATGGTGCTTACCACACTATTAAATTACTGAATATAACTGATACTCTCATTTTAGAAACATCTCTGTGTATTTTATGAACGTTTTTCTTTGACTTTTATCAAAAAGGTTTTAATGCAATGCATGCATGTGTTCACGTTTCAAAACTAACTACGGAACTAACAAGAGCACAATGTGCACGTCATATTTGTTTAGTTTTATCATAACTTTGCTTAATTTATAACGTTGAAATTGTTTCATATTTCATGGATCACGCACACATTTACTTGTTAAGCATCCATGTTATGATTCTATTTTCAGGAATTCTGAACATTCTCTTCGACATTCTCGTACAGGACATCGACCTGAAGCTCCTGGTATGTCACCTGTTCCTTTAATAAGACTAGAAATCCTAGCAATCCGATAGAACACGTTAATACTGACCAACTCTTTCCCTAGTTTCGTAAGCCTTGCAACAAAGTGTATTATTTCCGATGATGCATAAGTATAAGCCTTTGGCTTCTTTACTAATCATATTTCGGTGTAATTTATAGGTATTGAATATGTTGACGCAATATTTGCATCCATTCGACAAGTATGATTTTACAATCCATTATTGGATGCCCATTTATCATGCTTATTTCTCAGTTAACATACAAATTAAGTAAACATGTAAACTGTTTGATTGATGGCATCAAGGTACCAAATGAGTTATAAATTTTTAAACATTTGTGGAATATCCATGGTACTCTCATTGTATGTTATCTGTCGTATGTGACAGTATGTATCAGTATATATCAGTATCTGTGATAGTATGTACCAATATGTACCAGTGTGTATCAGTATGTGACAGTATGTATCAGTATATATCAGTATCTGTGATAGTATGTACCAATATGTACCAGTGTGTATCAGTATGTATCAGTATGTGACAGTATGTGACAGTATGTGACAGTATGTACCAGTGTGTATTAGTATGTGACAACATGTACCAGTATGTGACACAGTGTATCAGTATGAGAAGACTAGAAAGTTGACACGTTGTAATTACCGTTAAATGGTGCAATGAGAACAGGCTGAACCAGTGTCTCAATCATTTCCATCTCCCAAACACTATAGGAGCAGTACGCGGGTATGCGAGACATATTCCGGAAGACGTTGTACCTGTTGAAGCTGCTGGCCAAGGAGAATGACCGAGTCCAGTACCACATCTTCGACAGGTTGGACGTGCTGCTGGAGGTCCGCGTTGTCGAGTCGGATCTAGCTATCGCGCTTAGAGAGGTACACGGCTTCTTCGCATTTCGATACAAACGGCTTAAATGTTCTAACGTAAAATAGATACATCATATAGAACAACATACATCTGTAGTTGGATCGCTTGTATTGGACGATAAGATGTCATGGAAGCGGAGAAACGAGTTTGAAGTTATGTAGTTGGAGCTATGTATCAGGAGAGTTGAGATGCTTGACTCAGATCATGCAACAACGCTGGTATAAGACGTGGAGCTTATATTTTATCAACTGACTTTTTCGGAAAATGTAAACGCAAATAAAGTACTGATGGCAATTTTTTGGCATCGTATCTCGATAACTCGTTTACAATTCTTTCATCAGCAACTTTGCAGTCGTAATTAAATCCCCTCATTTAAACTGATGATCACACCAATGTGTCGCGTCTACCCGAGGTGTTCTATGATCACATCAATTTGTCATGTCTTTCCCTAGGTGTTCTACAATCACACCAACGCGACACGTCTTCCCTTGCTGTTCTATGATCACGACAATTTGTCATGTCGTTCCCTAGGTGTTCTATGATCATATCAATTTGTCGCGTCTTTCCCTAGGTGTTCTATGGGAACCAGAACACATGTCTGAAGATCAGCCCCAGACAGATCCAGAAGATAGTGAGTCGAGCAGCTGAACTGACGGAGAAGGCGCCGGAGTTCCTGGACCTGCTGCAGATGATCGTGAAGGTTGTGGGGACGGGACTCACACTGAAGAGGAACCAGGCTTACGTGATGAAGTACATCATGCAGAACTACAAGAAACTCGCATACGTGCTGGATCAGGCGAGGGACGACAGGTGCGTGTTTGTTGTTGATAAAGAAGTATACAGGATAATATACCCTGTATTGATCAACGATATACGTGTTACAGACTTGCCTGATCATGATGTTAGAATGTTGCCATGATTCCATTCATAAATGGCTTTAGTGAAGATGTTGAGCTTTCGCTCTAATTCGCTTTAATTTGTTTGTATTCTTTTTTCTTTGATTTTTCACATTTCCCAAAACTCTCTTCAATGAAATGACGTGTGTTTACCAGAGAGAAGATCCTGACAGACCCCAGCCGGATGTCCACACTGCGGTACTACCTGAGTCTTCTCGACCTGCTGGCTGCCTGTGCTGAGGTGAGGTCATAGTTGTGAAAATTGCGTATATTTGAAGCATACGACTCTCTATTGCATAGGCCGACTGGTACTGTTTCATCATTTAATTGACAATTATTTTAGAATATTCTCGACATGTCGACCGAATAGAATAGAGAAGTGTATTCATTCTGCATGTCAATATCAACAGATGTCCAATGCCAATCTAGTTTATTTTGATATACACCCTCATAATTCGTATATCACATATGGGTGATGTTTGTGATTTAACATGTCCCCACCAGAGGGAGATGTTCATGGAATGATGATATAAAATGGTATAACACGGTAGATCGTTTATTATTATCTATGTTTCCATCCACCAGGGTGAGAAGATGTTCATTGAATGATATATAAAATGGTATAACACGGTAATACGTTTAGTATTGATATGTTTCCACCAACAGGGTGAGAACATGTTCATCGAGTCACTGTGTCAGACCATCCTCCCGATGGAGGATCTGCTGTGGGTGCTGAACAATCCCAACGTGGACAACGTTCAGAAGAAACCCTTCCTGCGCTGTCTGCACCACGTGTACATGAAGAGCAACGGGTCTGCAGTGGACATGGCCAACAGTGAGATACCACATGACAGGTACAGATTGTTACATTGTTATACATCATTCTCTTTTGACCTTCTTGCTTCATTAACCTTTGCCACTTACAAAGATATACCGCTTTCATATTAACACAGCAAAACAAACGTTGTTTTCCAATTTGATATGCACGATGCCTATATTCAAAATGATAGATAGATTTAAAGATATTTGCAGAAAGAACTAGCTGTAAAATCTAATCAGTTACATTGGTTTAATTCCTGTATCGGTCTAATCTAGAGATGTATCTGCTTCGTAAGGTTTGCCCTGTGTTTGTGATTCCTTGTCACGTAATGTAAACGTACATGTCTTTGTATAGAGTCGTCCTGTGCTATTTAGTGGGATAGATACAATCAAATAATCTGTATCTTTACACGTGCCTTCTTGTAATTAAACATTGATATCGTATTAATGCTTTTATTTAAAGTTGTATTATGACATTTTAACATAATTTATTCAATAATATAGCATTTAATTGATATTGTTAGTTCATTTTACACAAAGATAATTCAAGTTTAAACAACGTAAAGGTAAGATTCAATGTTATTTTCTAACATAAGACATTTATAGATAAATACATTTTCAGAAAGCTTATAGTTACCTCAAAGCAAAACTTTATTTTATTTGGGATATGGAATAATTTAACGTCATTTTTAACTAATTTTACCAATGCACACACGTGTTGTAAGTTTTGAATCATCCTCAAAGTGCCTCGTCCATTTCAATTTTGACCTAAGGACCCAAATACGTACTAGACCCTCCTTCAAGAGCAGTTCCCGTGATGGGCACCCCCACCTTATAACTGACCACTCAGGGTAAGATTGACCCCCGTGACCCCCGACTTTGTGACCTTTAACCATGACCTTGTGATCTCTAACCTTAAATCTGTTCCCTGACCTTGACTGTGTCCTTTTCTAATTCCACTAACCTGTTCCACCGAAACCTCTTATAAGATAAGCAGGGATTTCTGGATAACAACTTCTTTATTGTGAACATACACAATGATATGTGCTTGCTCCTTCATCGGGTGGAGCGTGTCACAAGTGTTAAGACATGGAATCACAATCCACCTGCTGAAAAAGAATTAAGCTTTATTCCGAAACGTCGTGTATGTTCATAATAAAGAATTTATTATCCATAAAATCTTGCTTTTCTTATGTATCCCATTCTAAATGCCCTTCAACGACCCGTATTAGCTGTCTACCCGTCTTCATGTGTGTGATGTTAACCTCCTCACATTGTACAAGCATCATCAACTATTTACTAATCTAGATATAGTTTATGTTGGTATGAAGGCATCAGCCTGGTGTGCTACTTGTTACACGACCTTGATTAATGTTATTTGAAGGTATAGCTTTGTGTGGATGGATTCATAACTGTGTTCACCCTCACTGTACATATATATGAGATGCCCTTCTTCTTTCATACACACAATACTATAGCATCTTGTTCCGTGTGGGCATATACTCTGATGCAAGATGATGATCATGACTGTTATGGATGTGTCTTGCTTGTGTCCATTATAATAAACATATGTTTATGTATTTTAGTAAGATAAAGCGAGTAACGAATGAACCTTACACTTTCTTGTGTGATGATTAATATTTTTGATTGACCATGTTGATGTAACCAGGTAAGGATATTAATGTAGTGTTATCTGCATGTTCAGACTGTTATCTAAATGGCAAGGATGACGACAGGAGGGTTATATGTATAACAATGTCTGACAAACCACCTACAGCACTTCTCACCTTTAACTCACCGTTACTTACTTAATCCTTTCTGTTGATTAATCCACTTTCCCTATATATGAACCATTATACTAACATCTTTAACAGTTTCCCAACTGATGATCCATTTTACTAACCTCTTCTAACAGTTTCCCAACTGATGATTCATTTTACTAACCTCTTCTAACAGTTTACAGAAAGCACGACCCGCTCACGACTTTTTCCGATGGTAATATAACTGTGCGTAACGCATGATAACATAAGCATGCATCCCGAGGTATACATGAATGCATTATGCATGCAAACGAATACCACACTAACCAAAATGCATTCGAACATGTGGTATATTCGCCCAATAGAAGTTTGAAGATCCCCTAGTGATATTGGAATGATACAAGGTGCTTCACTCTCTCCCCTTCTGTTGTGACAAGCACTACCAATACATGGCATGGTCTCTCCAATGTTGTTAGCATATCATGACGAATCATAGCGTTGATGTGTGTCCAGGTAGATGAACCAGTGTGGACACCTGGGTGTAGTATAGACGTATATACGTAGATTGGTGTTAGATGAATGTGCTAGTTATATTAGAGGAATGGTTGTTAAACAAAGAACGTGCGTTTTGGAGGATAAGACGAGAAGACTTCGTGCTGGAATGTGTATATTTGCGCTGATACAAGCCTTTTTTGTAATGTACATCAGATTTTGATAAATTGTTTAGTTCGAGATATCATTTTGTTCAACAGATGATGTGGTTTGGCAGAACCGTTAATCTAATTAAATATACACCTGTTTACGTTGCTACGCAACTCGGTTCCATCTATCGACTCTGTCATATGGTGTCAATACTTGAACATATCACTGATTTGGTTTTGGGGAAAAGCTTTCATTGACCCACATCGTGAACTGATGTACATTCTAGGCCGATGGCTGTTTCATTAGATCGTAATGTCGAGAGGAGTGAGATAACATTATATTTATGTTTGACTGAATTGAGATAATGACAGAAGGAACAAGTCACTGTGCGCCTCGCTGCCGCTGTAATCTGTGCTGAACAACTAACCAATCTAATGCTGTATCACGACTCACCATCTATTACAGTAGACGTCTGTACTCACATGTGCTATATGTGCTTTTATTACCGCAATATTAGTATGTGCAACCAAACTACATTGTATGAAAACAATCATATTCCCTAAAAAGAATTTTGATGAATTGCAATAACATAACTCATAAAGGTATTCGCTGCAGATGAGCGTTCGCACGAAGAACAACCGTTTGTACGTTTCATCTCACGGTGTATTGTCATCAACATTAAACAGATCTAGAGTTGTAATATATAATTCATTATTTAAATATATTATTTTAAGAGTCTGTCTATAGTGATGTTATAGTTATGATAAGTTCTTATTTATTTTCATTTGATGAAATAGTTTATTTTATTGTTTCAGTAATGTGTACCTTTCAGTGATCTTTTCCGGAACAGCGACTGTTTTACTGTGGCAAATGGAATGATGAAGTTTCATTTCTATTATAGCGAGCTCTGGGACTACCTCTCCTCGCTGTCCATCGAGATCAACCGACTGACTGACAGCATTAAAGAAGATCCGGACAAGATCGCAATCTACCTCAAAACTGCCCCGGAAAAGAGGTGGGAGGGGTTTTCAATACTTTCCATGATAAGTGCATCGATATATATATATATATATATATATATATATATATATATATATATATATATATATATAACTGTTACCTCTGCATGTAACACTAACATTCACTCTTCTATAAGAACCATTTGTGTGTTTTTCAGCCATTGTAATATGCAATTGTTGACGTTCATCGGATCATAAGAAAATGTTTTCTTTTCCGAAATTGTTCATGTCGAAACAGTATTGCATTTGACAACATAGTTTTATTTGGAAAATATTTGTGAAGTTATGCATCTTGAAATGAACGAAAGATGATGAATTCAATAAATACAACACTTATCGTAAATAGGCATAACTTAAACCGTATGTCTTACTTATGATATTTACGATATGTGAATATGTGCACATTCAAACATACATTTATTGGGAATACAGATATAATGTCGGTGTAGTTTGCTACTATTTGACACAATCTTTCAACTATGTGGATTGGTGGATAAACTGATATTTGGAGACCGTTCCCTGTCCCACATTGAGACATGAGTTGAGAGACTTTCTGTTACCTTTGGCAAGAGACTTTGTTCAAATTGTGCCTCTGTTTACCCGTCAATACAAGTGGGTACCTGGTAAAGTTTGAGTTGGATGTGACCTTCAAAAGCTTTATTGCCTGCTTTGGTAAGACCAGATAATAATGCAGGGAGTGCTTTGACTATGTGTTCATTATGGATGTGTGCCTATTACACCCAAATTGTCATTATTATCATATCTGCAGTGGTACAGCTCAAACCCAGTTCTTCGAGTCCTCGGCCTACGGTACGGTGCTGTACATCCTGGAGGGGGCCATGCCCTTCATGGAGACCTTCTACCGAGACTTCTACTTCCCCGACCAGATCAACCCGGCGGGCAACGAGATCGACGAGACGGACCACCTCGCTAAGGCTGCTGTGGTAATTCCATTCTTGTATAGATATTATGCAGGTTATAGGCCGTAGTCTGGTAGATTTTGAGCTTTTAAATTATCGTTACGCAATTAGATAAATACATATTGATCTATATTACATTTAATCATAATGATTTCAGAAAAAGAGACATTTTGATCATTTAAAATAATTACGATGTCATATTTCATACTGTCGTCATACTTAGTTACTGTTTTCCAATAATAAAGAAATTGAAAGCTTTCAATATTCATTACTTAATTTCACTAATGTATCTATATCGTTTTTCCTTTTTTTTTCTCTGCAGATGTTCAGTGAGATAGTCGGTCCGCTCCTCTACAAACCTCAACATATGAAGAACATGGTCAACAGCCTCACTGTCCTCGTGCCCGTCTCTAACATGCCCAACTCGGTGAGTACACCACCTCATAGACTGAGGCGTGTTCACCAGCCCAAGTACTCGCTTGGCGTGTACCGCGTACGGGCGAATGGCTGTGAAGGGAAACTGGGGTCGCGAGTACTTACCATGATGTTTTCAGAAAATCATCACCATTTTGTGAACAATAGGTGCCTTAGCAATTGATCAAATTTCAATTGAGGTGGTTATAAAAGAAAGAAAAATGAGGTAATCAAAATTTGTGACACGCGACTCCATCTTGGATCGTACATACTCTCTTGGCCGGACTGCTCCAAAGTGGTCACGCGTGTATTCGCGAGTACGCGCGAACTCGTTGTCGTTCAGAAGCGGGTACTCGCGGTTCTGAACACTCCTCAGCCCAAGTACTCGCTTGGCGAATAACTGTTAAAGGGAAACTGCGGTCGCGAGTAGTAACCAAGATGTTTTCAGAATATCATCACCATTTTGGGTGGAAAATAGGTGCCTTGCACATAGTAATCACCCACATTTCAATTGATAATAAAATAATAAAAGATATATAACTTGATAATAAAACAAAGAAAAATGAGATAATCAAACTATGTGACACGCGAGTATATATTCACTTGGCGAGACTGCTCCAAAGGGTCATGTGTATTCGCGAGTACGCGCGAAATGGTTTTCGTTCAGAAGCGGGTACTCGCGAATACACAGGCCTCTGGTTCACTACATCCAAAGATAGTTCTGCCCCATGCCTGTGTAAAATAGAGATTTTAATACAATATACAAATAAGTATTTTAAATATATTATCATAAGGATGAAGGTACAGTAATTATTTATAAAATCCATAGAAATCAACATTTGTCTAATTCAAAGACTGTTAGTCTCAATGTAGATTGCTGAAACAATTAAATTCAGATGTATATGGCGCAGCGAAGTTTACAAATACTCAACACAGTTAGAAACAGCATACCAACATTATTTTAAGTAATAGAATATGAACTGACTCAATACGTCTTTAATACGTCAGCTAACTCACTTCTGAAATAACTACGTGTAAGTCCTTTGTTCTAGTACATGCACAATCTTCGTTTTGCTTTGAATTGAAACTATTTGTTGTTTCAAATCTGTGTTTTTTATGTTTTATATTTTGCGAAAGTTTGTTCATCTGCTGTGTATCTTGGTGCAAAAAGCATGTTATCTGTCTTTGGGGCATTGATGTACACACATATATACGTAAACATATATATGCATAAGAAGTAATGACGTCCAAACAAAGTAAAACGTATCCGATATTTACAATTGAATACAGAGTAGGTGAACAAACTATCGGGATGCAGCCGTAGAGTATGTACAAGTCATATGGTATTTGTTAAGTAGTCGTTTGATAAAATACTATCTCACAGCATATAGGTTAAAAAATCTCCATAATTACCTTTATGGCCATGAAAAATGCATCTGTAGATAAACATGTGTTTCTAACTGAAATGATTGGTGTAAGCACATGCAAGAAACAGCTACGTTGAAGCACCCTTAATTGTTGAAGTGATTGGCTAAATGAGGCAATTCCTCATGCAGTGCTGTCATGGTGATGATGTATTGTGTCGTACTACTGTACAGGAGTAAACGCGTTTCTGTGTTAGAAACACAAATTCATAACGAGTTTCTCTTAGTTATATTTTGAAAATAAGTTCCAGATGCATAAACGGTTCTCCCTGTACGTGTACGACCCTCGTACAGTATTGCAAGGAGGTGTACGTTTCATATTAATCATATCTTTAAAACAAATGTCAAATTATTTGGAAAAGATATATACTTATATATACGTAAAGTAGCATTGCAACTATAGATATTTTAAATTGATAGACAGATGGAAAGCAGCAAACCAACTTAACGTAACTAATTTTTGTTGTTTATCCTTTGTTATATTAAAATATTGAATAAAGGTCATAGCATATTTAAAAGACAATTCACTATGTAAAAAGAATTCAGGTCAAAGTGCTTTATAGTATACTTTACAGACTAGAATTACTGTATCTTCATCCTTATGATTAATATATATATTTTCAATACTACCAGTATAACATGGTTATATTTGGGATGACACTACCTTCAATAGTACAAATTCTTGTACTTTTTCGGGCCGAGTCCCATGCGGGATTCGAACCCACGCCCAGAAAAAACACACGAAAAAGTACAAAAATTTGTACTATTGAAGGTACTGTTATCCCAGATATAACCATGTTATATTTCCTCACTATCTAAATGGCAAGTATTTCTAATACTACCAGTGTATTCAGTTTATCTAGACTTGCTGAATAAGGATCTAGACTATTGATAGTTTTTGACTGGTATTAAAGGCTCTTACTGTTACACAGTCATGGGGCAGGACAATATACTTTATAGTTCGCTCGTTTCTTAGACGCCACCAGCCTTTGTCTACATACACCTAAGTACCTGTGTTTCAAACCAAATCTCTGGCTCTAACAATATTATCTCTTCCAAAATACTTTCTGTCAAATCAGTTTGACACATTTTGACATTTTCTCCCACATTTCAACAGAACCTGGAAGTAATCTTGGAGCGGTTCGCCTCAGGTATCACAGTAGAAGACACGTCCAGCGCTATTAGAAGGGTGAGTCCTCGTGTCTACCAGACAGCTGTGCTACATTGTACCGTATAGCCTTGGATAAGACCACATAATCTCTTTATTATACATGTTTGGTTTGCATCATTACATATTTTCAGTTTTAAGACCCATAAACAACTGTTTACAACATTCCAAAATATATTCATAGACATGTTTTTCAGTTAAAATATTAGGGAATTCTTATACACCAATTTTCTACACATTGCTATTGACGAGAAGTCACAGCTGCTCATTTGGAAGACATAGAAAAGATGGTCATGATATGTACTATTCATGCAACGAATTCTAACATTATACAAAATATTAACTTATTAACTTAAAGTTTATCCGCGAATGGATTTGTAAATAACACAAAGTTTATTTGAAACCCGATGTGTCCTGCCATAATACTTGACATTTATTCGAAAATGATATATAAACAAGATGACATTAAGGTTAACCATTAAGTTACGTGTTAAATTTGTTTTGTGCAACGACCATGAGGTGCTTAGCGGTATAACCTGTTGATTATTTCCTCACGAATTCTAATACATGTAGATACAAATTGATATACATTAGAATATTTAGTATTTTATCAAGAATAAACAGTGTATTTGAAACCCTCGTGTCCTGCCAAAACACTTAGTATTTACTAGCAATCGAAAATAATATCATAAACATGAGATGCACCTCATGCTAAGCAGAGACCTGGGTCCCGATGTACGAAACTAATTAAGTCACTAAGCCTCGTTGCGAGGTGCTTATATTGGTGGCCTGTTGATGTCCTAACATGTTGCTATACAGACGTCGCTTATTAGAGGAAATAAGGTCGTGTGTCTAATGGCTCCGACTCCACCAATAGACTGCCACTCTGCATAGTTGCAACAATGTTATTCAGAGTCTCCCAGCACCCATTACATGCCAGACATGATATTTGCTCTGCAGAACTAGCTATGTCTTGTAATTGAGTTTGGACGAGACAAGCAACATATGTTGAGGATTTAGACGATTCTGTAGAGATATATATGGATATACATTGAAATACAACTTCATTGAATTCATTATGCATATTTGAAGATGGAACTATCGTTTTACATATGCATGTCGTTACTGGACGTTTTGTGAACACATACATATATTCATCAACAGCAGAAAAGCATAAACATAAATCTCTCTGAAGTCATAAAAGTTAGGAACGCATTTTCAATAATGGTGCTATGTGCACATGGAAAGTCTTTCTTTCACGCACATACTTTTCATTTAAATTGACATTGACGTGTAACATGCAAATGGAGTTATCACTCCATATGTTCGTATCAATGTCTTTTAAGCAATATTTACGTTGTGTCATGTTGTCTTTCCTCCGTTTGAGGCAGCATCATAATTTTACACGTACTCAAATGTACATACATCCCCGGCCAAAAGAAACGCCTACTTTATGTTCCTTAAAATGAAAGATGCAATAATTTCTTAAATATAATTAATGCCGGTCTCCACGTTATGCTGAAGCAATAACTAATATGGAATTCCATTGCAATCGTGGAAAACTGTGATTCGAGTCAATAACATTCATGAAAACCACGCCCAATGAAGACTGCTATTTTCGGTTGATTCACTTGCGCACCTTAACCACGTACATCGGTAGCATCATCACCACTTTAACGCGCATACGTGGCTGTATTGTTGCTCGTGGTTGTATGAAAATCTTTTTAAAATGTTGTTCTGATCAAGCACTGATCGAAAACTGAACAATTATTGTTTTCTCATTTCAACAATCGCCCTTCTTTCGTGACAAGAACTGCTGAAATTCAAATATATAATGCAGAAATCGTGCAACTTCATTATGTTATAATATTGCTAAACTGTTCATAACAGTTTTTACAATATCTGATAAGATATCTAGTATGCGTTTCTTTTGGCCGGGAGTGTACATCTCTCTTCATTTAAATGTGACATATTTACATGGTAGGTATATTTCACACTCAGGAGAGAGTACTTGGATTGATATCTCTTTACAGTTACTTTGTGATATAAATGCATTATTCACTGTCTTCAGTCTTTCACCAACACGCTACGACATATATACAATGTAGGTAAATTTATTCACAGGGTAACATAGAGTACTACTCAGCGGAGGTGGAGCTGAACGCTAAGTTCAGGACGTTCGCCAGGAACTGTGCTGTGGTGTTTGCTGGTCACAACACTGTACAGGCCCAGCTCAAGTTCAAGTCCAAGAGAGGTAACAAATTGTTACGAACTTTTAGAATGTGCTCCTCAATGAACGTTTTAGTGAACAAACTATATAAGCATTAATTTTCTATTCAACGCGTTTCAAATTCAAGGTTGTAAACTAAATTCTCATTCGCCTTAATCAATTACAAATATGTGTATTTACAAACCATCTAAATTGGTATGAAACTGGATAAAAGTGATTAAATTCATGTCGAAATGAGATGACACAAGACGTTCTAGAAATCCTAAATTTCGAGCACCTGTACATGACTTTAAGCCAGTATTCCCTGCCCCCAGAGTACACGGTGATAGGGGGAGACGAGGAGCTGCCCCTGGGGGACGAGTTTCAGAGTCTGGTGCGCTGCTTCATTACCACCAGCGAGAAGAAACCAGACAAGAAATACGCACCTTCTGGCAAACTCATAGAGCAATTGGCGTGAGACTTCTTCTTTGGTTTATTAGCCTGTAGTAAATGCGATATTAAAGTGGATAAAATCCATTAGACTTAAATTAATTAATCAATATATTTATTTTCAATTATTACTTACCATAATGTGTGTGCTTTTATATGTTTAGGCTTTCAGAATGAGTTATTTAATTGGTCATGTATTAAATGCTCTGATTTTATACACAGCCGTGAAGCAAGACAAACATACCATGGAAAGATAAACAATTTTCATTTAGCATACATCGTCATTCAAATTTCACATTAATTGTGAACAAAGACGATGTTTCAGAGTAAATAGTTACTCCACACCTTTGTAGGCAATGTCATGACGTGATGTTATATATAAATTAATAAATAGCAAATTTAAAACATAAAAACAATTATGAGGAAAGAAACGGAGAGTGAACTATGTGAATATGGCATACAATGAAAACATACAATTAAAAGATGAGGGAAGTAAACACTGGATTGGTCATTCCATATCATGTGTTCCAATTTACGATGTTTAGCATGGTTATATATGGGATAACCATGTTATATTTCTTTACTATCTAAATGGCAAGTATTTCTAATTTACGATGTTGTTATCCAGAAATTTTGTTTTTCTTGAAATGCACTTCTTATTACCCTTCAAAGATTTCATTCCGTATAGACCCTCCAACGTCAGGGACCTTATTATTACAACCACCTGTAACATAAGAGTGTTGATACAAAGAAATATATGTGCCCCTGCAGGATCTCCCTGGAGTACAAGCGGTTGACTGAGACTGCCCGGCAGGAGATGGATGACCTCAACACCAAGTGTCTGCAGGTGCTCCGTGCTCTCGTCCACAACGAGGAGAGGAAACTACCCGAGGACTGGGAGACCCGCACCACCGAGACCAAGATACTTAGGTGTGTACCTTTTCCGACTTATAAACCGACGATAAAATCTTCTTTTTAAGCACTTTTAACATCCAATTCCTCAAAAGATAAAATTATAATGCGCTACCTGACAAAGGCAAATGGAGTAGGGTTTGTTATCAAATACATGTGCAATCTTTTGTAAACGATATTTTGATTGGCTGCATTTTTTTTAACCTAGGATATGAAGTTTACATTTGCGAATGTATTTTACCCTTCTGAGGATAGGGGATATACATCCGGTGAAATGAGGAGCACAGATAGACAATAGCACTCAGGTCTGGATAGCGATGTAATCAAATATGTTCTTCTTGCTATGCTGAATATATGCTATGGTTAGCTTTTCAGGTTTGAACTTCGAATCCATGAAATAGTATTATTTATAAACATGCCTACTGAGGAAATATTTAACTAACATAATTGATACGTGTCTCGTTGTATATAGAAATAGAACCTATACACGAAGACAATTGAGATGATTCATTATTTATTCAGGATATGGCGTTCTATAACAAATGAAAAGATACGGACAAATGCTTCTTTAATCTAACAAATATAAAAATCAATATTCATATTATGTAAATCAGAACAATAACAAGTAATGTAAACAAAAAGTACAAAAGTACGAATTCAGCCATTCAAAACAACACTTTTCAAATGTAAAAAGCTATTTTTCTTTCATTATTTTTAGTCTGCTCTGCAAACATGTTTTCTAACATAGAAACAGAAAATTAAATCTAGTCCATTTCACAAATGCATAAATGATAACAAAGGAGCTTACTTATAAAAGCATTTTAAACTAGTCTATAAGTTAGTACAAAACCAGCTATAGTGAACTTTCACCAGTTTAATGTTAAAAAGTGTATTGAAAGAAAGTTGCTTTAGTATTATTTTTTTTTTTATAAATTGCCAACATAAATGAAGCGAACAAGTTAGCTAGCAATTCTTATTTTAGGTCAAAATTCCATTGTCACGACGGATATAATATGATAACGTCACTGAATTCTAAATCAATATGACATCATACGTACAGCAGTTTAACACTGATGTGGTATTTCCATATCAAAATTGCACTTCAATATCTTTCAGGGGCGAGTAACGATAACAAAAAGTACAAATGTAATATATCGTTTCCTGACAATGAATAATGCCGAGCAGCAACAACCAGGCTTCATTAAATGTTGCATGACATCAGTGTACAAAGTAACAGTAGAGAATTGTTCAATGATGTCAAAGCGTTGTTCAGTGACGTCAGAGCAGTGTTCAGTGATTCTAGAGCAGTAGTATTGTTGACTCCAATACGTCACAAGTGGCTGAGTGTATTAATGTTTTCGGTACAAGCAAGATGAATAAGATAAGATAAATTCAGGTTTTCTAACATAACATTGATAAATGATTCCAGAGCTCTGAAGGAGATCGCAGGAACCCAGAACTTCTACGACAACCGAGGTGCTATGAAGAAAGCCTTGCCCCATCTTGCCTCCAGGAACGATGAAATAGCTAAAGAAGTTCTCGGTTTTCTGTGTATCATGCTCTTCAACGCTAACCATCTTGTACAGGTGAGCTATGGTGGATAAATCTCATGTTGTCAAGTGTCATTGTCAGATGAAATACATTCTTTAGGGTTTGCGTTTCAAGCAAACTTAATGTTAATATACATGACATTTAATCTTCAATATCAATTCTCTGTAATTTGATTAAATGAAACTTTGTCATTTTGTCGTCTGCATATTTCAGATATTACAGATGTTATAGTATTCAATAACTTAAATGCGTTGCGTTGATAATTTAAGATTCATCAGATATATTCACATTGTTATCTTTATGTTTTTGTTATATTTGTTATTTGGTTTTGGTTTAGTACCTAACATTGTAAGGTCATTAAATACCGAGCGTACAACGCAACATGACTTGGTGCTTGCAAGTTTGTTTTATTTTATCGTTACTGTTGCTGACATGTATACTCAAACGTCCATATTGACGTTCAATTCTCATCTCAATTTGGGCTGTATTTGCTCAAAAACGTCCATATTGAGGTTCAATTTTCATCTCAATTTGGGCTGTATTTATTGAGATTATGATGATATAACTTGGCATTAATTTCACATTTAATTTTCATCCCCTCCCATCAGCCTGCAAGTATATAATTGTCTCCTGTTTTCTGCTTACAGGAATCCATGTTGAAGTACTTCCTCTCCACCAGGGAGGAGGTGTTCTTCATGGCCGTCAGAGACAGGATGGCGCTCTCAACCAATTCCATTAAGGAGAAGTATGTCATTCAACTCTTAAAACAGTCCAATTTCACTGAACAGATTAGTGTAAGGGTCGGTTAATGAATCCTGCTGCTTCTAAAGTCCATGAGTTGCTTAAATGAATGCTGCTGTTGCTAAGTCACTATATCAAAATAGGACCAGGCATAATGAATGCTGTAGTTGTTGTACAATAAGAGTCGGTCGAATGAATCATTTCGTTACTGATCTGAATGAGAAGTAGTTGTCTATTGACCTATATTATCTTCGTACTTGACCTTAAAAAGACCAGATCAAGGATTTTACTATGATAACAGTGTTGGATACAGGATTTTGAAAATCTTAGTTCGTTCTTTATTTATTTTGCGGATTCAGTTCTCATTTTTATTTCGTAAGTTTTGAATATTAGTCTCTGGCTTTACGAAATGCAATTTGTAGAAATATCCAGACTACAGTAAATGAACTTGAACAATATGGGAACTTTTTGAGTCATGGTCTTGTCATAAATGAAGCTGCCAATGGTATCCTAAGTTCGTCATCCGCTGAGAATGATAGTGTTACAATGTCCAACTGTACATGTTACAGAGCCTGAACTTATTATAGTATGTAAGTCATACACGGGAGTACAGTATCTTTTAGTGTTGAAATGTATAAATGTGTTCAGCAAATTCATCTAAAGATGTATTTGTTCGTGGATATGTAGGGTGAGTTCTTCACATTGTGGAAAGTTGTTCTAAGTCCTCGGAGGAAATGTCATATTTCAAATGTTTCCTGTTTTCGAGGAATCAATATCAAACGACTCCCTAACAGTTATGATATATATTACATGGAACAATATGTCAATTTCCCACATGCTCTTGGATATTCCTACTCACTATGACAGTTATTTCCTATGAGTTGACTGATATGTCCAGTTTACTGCAGGCGCTGATCCGACCGTGTAACACTTGTATTGCATGGAATCATTCGAATCCTTGATTGCTCTGTTGGCTCCAAGCTAAGAAGCACCACTTATATGAACAATGTAACTAGTATTATCCGTATATGTTGTCTATCGTTAACTTCAGATGGGTACTGAAGTCATTTCCTGCAGACTAAGTATATATCTGTTGTATGAAACACTATGCCCCCTTCCTAAAGTCATGTTCTGTGTGTTGACTGATTCTCTGTTTTAATTAAGAATCCCTACTTGTTAAATAAATTGACTAAGTATTGAAACTGGCACCGTGTCCGCAGCTGTAACTGGGCGTTCGTTCACCTATTTGTGTATCTTAGTGTAAATATCAACTATTTTGATTTCGTTAGGACGTCATTTGTATCACTTCAACTGCACTGACAAATAATCCAGCCACGTCTATGTATACAATAATCATTATAAATCAATTCATCATGTAAATGTCATATCTGTGGTGCAAGTATTCGAACTTTGGCAAGATGATGTAAACAGAAGGGGTCAGATTCTCAAATTTCGGATTTCCTTAATTTTGAAGAAAACAAATCAAAATTGATTTAATGTGAAATGTGTGCAGGATGGGGGTTATAACTTATCTTACCCCCTACTCTACTGTACTGCAGGAGATTTTTTTTCATTTATATTTCCCAACATTATATTGTGTTTACATGTACGTATTGTACATTGAGTGAGTAAATATCATTCACATGTTTCAATTCATGAATAAATCACTTATTAAGGAGAGTATGGAGAGTTGACCAGAATGTGTAGAAATTGGCATAGTTACCGTTAGAGAATGAAATCGTCCTTGTTGTTTGGCAATTGGATTAGATGATTTCTTGTTGAAGTGCCTTAAAATATAGGCGTTTTTTAATTCTACTTGAATTGAAAATGTATTGTTTGCTTACCAAAGCAAGAGCGTTTAAAGGATTATTATTTACGCCTTTAACCCCCCAAAAAATGTTTTCATTTGTGAAAACAATTTATCCATCTGCAACCGTTCCAAACTAATTCCAAAGTTCAATAACATAACCACATTCACATAGTAAATGTACAATATTTTCATTTTCTAACTCACAAAAATAACCAAATGGGGAGAGAAAATATATTAACTGACCCCTGTCTAGTTCAAGATAATACTGTCTACTGCAGGAGATTATATATTAACTCTCTACTGCAGGAGATTATATATTAACCATCTACTGCAGGAGATTATATATTAACTCTCTACTGCAGGAGATTATATATTAACTCTACTGCAGAAGATTGTATATTAACTCTCTACTGCAGGAGATTATATATATTAACTCTCTACTGCAGGAGATTATATATTAACTCTCTACTGCAGGAGATTATATATTAACTCTCTACTGCAGGAGAGTATATATTAACTCTCTACTGCAGGAGATTATATATTAACTCTCTACTGCAGGAGATTATGTATTAACTCTCTACTGCAGGAGATTATATATTAACTCTCTACTGCTTGAGATTATGTATTAACTCTCTACTGCAGGAGATCACTGCAGGCCCAGCAGGAAGCCAAGATGAAGGAGACTCCAGAGTCGCAGTCCAAGAAGTCTTCTCACACCTGCCTCGTTAGTCTCATGGCGCTCAAGGTATACATTATACATCTCAATTATCTCTGTAATAAACACTTACAGTAGAAACCAAACATTTGAATGGAGTTTTGATAGTTGAATACATAAGAGAAGAAAATATTCTTGTATAAGAATTCCGCTAGTGTGAAGAACGTTTCGGGGTATATGTTTACTCAAGCATTGAAAGAGAAAGTATATGCTGAAAAGATTTCCAAGAACTCTAGGTTTATTAAGCTAGAAATGTTTCTTATGTTCTCCCATGTAGTAGGCAGCCATGCATAACTAACCCATGAGATACCACAACTCAAAATGGTGGCTTTTCACACGATTTTGATATATGTTAAATTTGACGTTTTTGGAATAATGTCTGTGACGTAGACGTAAGTAGAAGGCAAACATCTCAAATTTTATGTAGAACATCTTTGGTAACGCTAAGGGTTACCAAAAAGAGAAAGGTTATTCAGTTCGCTTTATTTGAACCGGAATCCATCAAGGCGTTTTAGAAAGAATGAAACGTGCCATGTTTCTGAACCTGTTTTGTTCTTGTCACCTTATTGAAATGTACAGGGATCTTACTATATGAAGAGTGCATGTCCTCTGTCTCTCGTCACAAAACAAGGTGCTCGTTCGTCACTGAATTATATATGTGAAATAATAGGAGTTCAACCTTCACAAAAGTTACTATTCGAAAGGAGCCCCGGGGCATTCGACACATGGTTGTAAATGTATATCGTTTTCATTATTTTTCCTTTGAACATGATATGATTATTAACCAATAATCAGTATTGCCTTAGATGTACCCTGGCTATTCCCGATAAGTATTTCACGTTTAAATTGTCAAATGCGAGGCGCCTCTAGATATATATTATACAGTAATTATTTCCGTATGTGTAAAGTCTCTTCAACTCTTCAGCATCTTCAAATTAGTGAGAAATTCAATCATAATGAATCTAATGTAAGTGTCAATATTATAAGCTCGGAGTCGTTTTGAACATGACTATGTTTACAGTGGAACAGCTCCTCAGAGGGTCCGGATCAGTATTAATAAGTACTCATAATTGAAATAGATACTCTACCGGAAATGAAATCATTATGCCAAGGATATACATATACATTCCTTAGGTTGTTTACAAATTGATTTTACTTTCATAAACTACAATAAAAGACATACAACATATGGGGGAAAATTCATTGTTTGTGTTTGATGATATGTCCAAAGTTTTCATTTGCTGTCAGTTGTTATGTTTACAAGTTAAACATACAACCTTTGCAAGTGTGTATCTATGTATCACCCTATACAGGGAATGCATCGACAAGAATATGCCAAGCTTTAACACTGTATTGATTCAATCTTACAATTGATGGATAAAAAAAGCATATATTAATTACAGGTGCCCATGTGTTTGAATTAATTTGAGGGCATTGTGTACAACCTGTTAATGTAAATGTTCTAACTTGCAAACATATAAAAGCAATTTCTGAAGGTTATATCTAACATCTTAATGCTTCACTTAATGGACTCGATGCGACAGGTTGCACCGTTATTCGACCTGTTTTGCATGTATCTGTCGGGGTTTTATTGCAAATATTATCCTATTTGCTTATTACACCAATTTGATAAAATAAACTTAACTTTTCCGATTTATCGAAGCGATAACTTATCAAAAGAATTGGATGTTTGAAGAACTTGTCTGCGGATCGATGCAATATGTAGTGAAGGAGAGTCCCACCAATTTCATCCAATGTAATAAGTTTACTTACAGTTGGACAGTTGAACGTTCGGAGATGAATCCGTGTTTGTAGACTAAATATAGCTTTACATATATTGAAGTGTGTCTTGGCAAGAATTCAAAATCGAGAAAATCCCGTTTTCTTAATAATTCAAAATGTTTTCAACTTAAGTTATATTTAGAACAAAATTCAATTTGAGATGACAGTCGGCCCCTCTAATCCTTCACGAAAATTGAAATTGTGATGGTGTCCAAGTTCACAAATTAATATATTTCTCGATAGAAAAGTTTGGTTTCTTATTTTGGACAACAATGACTTGTACCACATTAAGACTTTAACAAATTAAGAACATTATATTTTGTGAGTCAAGTGATACGTATTTCCAATATTGTTTCATAAGAAAGTCTTACCAAATAGTAAGTCGGCTTTGGAAAAAACATATATTGGAAAAAACAGATATTGCTTAAAGTGAAACGGTATTGTATCCTTGAAACGTGAACCAACAAAAATAATTCATTGACCTAAGCTTTATCCTTTATAATCAATCTTTATTTCATACTTAAAAGGCAACAGGCCTATAGTACATACATGATGGATAAATACACATATAAATACGGGTTACATCGATAATACGTTGTTTCTATACAGCAGTGCATAATGGATGAACGTGGCAATATTTTGTTATATAGTTTGACTTCTAATGCTAACAAGAATTGAGAATTTAAATGTATTTGGATGGACATAGTAATGGTTTTTAATATATTTACAACGTAATGTATATTATTAATCCTTTATAAGGTGTATTGGAATATTAATATAGTCTATTGCATTTCAAATGAGAATGGATAGTATTTTTTTAACATGAAGTTGATTACAGTAGAGAATGCAAGTTTGATATATTTGAATTATGTTTTACTTTGATTCATTCTGACTTGTTAGAATGAATAGACTGCCATATCAAGCCAAATGACTGTTTCACACATGCTTTCCCATTAGTTTCCAATAATAACGAATGATTAAATGCATACTTTGTTATCTCTGAACTGAACTAAATTTTTAAAGATGAGGATTTTTGAGGATGAGTTTTAGCAAATGGATGTTCCCCCTCTACTATTTTCTCATCAATCTTGAGTCGAGATAGTTCATTTTCACTCCAATACCGTCCATACCGTATACATCATAGCGTTATATATGTTCCCTGGGTGACCGCACAATCTCGCAGTGCAGGTCTAATTGTATCACTTGTTATACAACCTGGCAGGAAACCATCCATCACTGCAACTGTTGTTAATAATTTAAATGTGATACATGTACTTTCGTTTTGTTGTGATGCCCTTGAGATTTTTAGATACAAAATTCATGAAATGATTAATAGCAAGATCTTAAAAAATGGAAAAAGGAAAGGGTTTATCTTTAAAATGAATGAGTTTATATAGCCATGTTGTTGTATCGTCGTAGTGCCAAAAGACAAACGCATGTAACAATTCATAGGTTATATATGCTAGGTATGTAGATATACATATACCTATAAGGTATATAAAATTGTTACAGGCTTGTGTGTGCCAAAACAACTGCAGGCTTACAAATTATAACACGTTTTACGAAATGCCGTTTAATACTCGTATATATAATTTTTACTGTATTTTGTAACTGACACGATGAGCGAAGAAAATGAAAAAAGAAATAGAAAACGAAAGCAGATGTTGCAGCTTGTCGCGGTATTGGCGACACAATCAAAATATACCGTTTGAATATAAAACTTTAGTTTCTATTTGTATTTTTCTACTTTTAAATGCTTAAAAATGTTGATATTATTTTGAAATGTCAAATATGATAATGTCTTGTTTTCATCTCTCAGCAAATCCAGAGTTACGAGGACGCTCTAAGACAACAAAGACTTAGTGGTTGGGTAGGTTAAATACGTAATATTTTTTCAATACCACACATAAAAAATAAACGTTTCAAAAAGATGATGACTTTGAAGTGTGAGAACACATTTTCTGCCATATTCAAAATAATTCTATTCGTATACCTTATTTAGAAAGATACATGATGACAATAAGAATTTGAATCAGTTTCAAGCCAATGTTCTCTCTGATCACAGACCAAGAAGAAAGCAAATGCATCCACAAAGAAACCTTCCAAGAAGAAACAGAAGAAGCCGAAGAAACCGAAAGAGGAGAAGAAGAAAGACGAAAAGAAGAAGAAAAAGGACAACTCTCAGGCTAATGGAATCAAGAAGGAAGTTAACTTTGCAAACCCTCTTGTCAAGGAAAACGAGGCGCTCATTGACTCTGCTCAGGAACAGGATATTGAGCTCAGCATTAAAGTCGAGGTACTGGGGTCAAGTCCTCTTATAAGTGTCTTCTATCGAGCTAAGTTTAACCTGAAAGTATTATTTAAAGCCATACAGATCAGATATCATGATTAAACTATAAACACTATCTAAATGTCTCCATAGGTCAGCTAACGACAGTATTGAGATCTGTATAACATTATAAATTGATAAAAAGTGCAAATACTTTCGATGATTAAATGGAAACATTTGAAATAATCTCCGGAAATACAGCAATCGACATTGGTATGTACATTCTACCTGTTCTAAGAAAACCACCAATACAATGTATATGTTTAAAGTATCGTTTTATTTTTTGTTTTAATTGTCAGTATTTTAGAAGCTGAGGCGGTTTCATGTTTAAAGTATGTTTACCGATAACAAATACATCAACAAAGTGCAAAATATGAGTAAACTTACTCAACTCATGTTGCTATATTGTTATCACACATTTATGTTACATTTATCTACGTTTCTCAATCTATTGAGTAAGAGAGACTTGTATAGACAACATCTATTGAGTAAGAGAGACTTGTATATACATCATCTATTGAGTAAGAGAGACTTGTATATACAACATCTATTGAGTAAGATAGACTTGTATATACAACATCTATTGAGAAAGAGAGACTTGTATATACAACATCTATTGAGTAAGAGAGACTTGTATATACATCATCGATTGAGTAAGAGAGACGTGTATATACAACATCTATTGAGTAAGAGAGACTTGTATATACATCATCGATTGAGTAAGAGAGACTTGTATATACAACATCTAATGAGTAAGAGAGACTTGTATATACAACATCTATTGAGTAAGAGAGACTTGTATAGACAACATCTATTGAGTAAGAGAGACTTGTATATACATCATCGATTGAGTAAGAGAGACTTGTATATACAACATCTATTGAGTAAGAGAGACGTGTATAGACAACATCTATTGAGTAAGAGAGACTTGTATATACAACTCCATCCTTTAAGGAACCGGAACCGGAAGCTAAGGAGGAGGAAATGGACGATTCGGGCGGGTCTCTGGAATACCGGAACGACGGGTACATCGAACTCGTCCTGAAGGTGATGGCCCGGATGTGTGATGGGCAGAACAAACTACTACAGGTGGGTGTGATAGAAACAGAGCAGTTTGACATATGTTGCTGTACCTTTCAGGTATTTTCAGGTGTGTTCAGGTACGTTCAGGTATGTATTTAAAGAAGTTTTACGACGAGGGTGCAAACAGCGTCGTGTCAACAGAGTGCTGTTTCAGTTACATAGAATTGAGATTTCATTGTGAAAGTGTACATGCTGTGTTATAATGCCCCAGCGAATACATTTGATATTTTTCATTTAAATATATTTGCTAGGATTACCTCCGAGAGCAACCAGACAACGTGAAGTCCTTCGACATCATCGCGGAGGTGACCCGCTTCTTGAACGTCGTGTACTCCAACATCACCGGCAAGAGCATTGACCTTGTCATACAGCTCTTCGAGTCAATGAACGAGTTCACTGCAGTGGGTGAAACTTTCATATATAGTTTATATTAAAGTTTATCGTGTTGTTGTCGTGGGTCACCTGAACGTCAAGCTAAGTACACGATATTATCAAGTTTCCGAATATTTAAATCTTGTGTCCGTTATATGTATTCCACTTCTAAATGCCATACAAAGACTTAAACGATTGGATATGTTTGTCCAATACAAATGGACACAATACTAATACAATAAGTGTGGTAAATCTTTTAAACATTAACGTCCTTTTCCCCAGGGAAATCAAGACAACAGAGTTGTGATATACGACAACAAAATCATCGACTACATTAACTTCATCCTGAGAGCGGCAGACTTCGAGAACTGCGCAATGGATAAGGTAACTTTCTCCAAAGGTTAACTCTTAACTGCCGGTCTAATAACGTTAATATCTCACGTGTCACTATTGGTCTTAAATACTGAATAAAGCTAGGCGGCCGGAAGTTATAAGCAACGGTGTAAGTAAAGAAAAGTTATTTTACTACAACGGAGAACGAAAGACTAGAAAAACTTCCATAATTTCTGTTCTTTGTTCTTCGAGGAATCTCTCTAGAACTAAAACTTTCTTCCAAGAATGAAGAACTCGAAACAAAGGTGCTGGCAACTTCCGGTCGCAATAAACTATGTAGTTCATATAGCCTAATTCTCAATACAAAACTGAATTACTAATATAACTTACTCTGTATTTCAACAATGGTGTTACCATATCAGATTGAATTCGATGTAATGAGAATTGTGTGTATATAAGATCATTCGAAGTTGAAATACACAGTCTGATATTGGTTTATAGATTCTTGAGCTGAGGAAGAGTATAGCCAACCTGATCATGTCGTTAGTGGAGGAGAACGGTCCCGGGGCGTCCCTCGTGTCCAAGGTCAGTCTTATAGAAGTGGCCGTATAAACACGCAAATACCATGTGCACACATTAGTGAACTTTGGTCTTTTGGGAGAAAACCTTTTATAAAATAATGTATATTAAATTCAAACTATGAATATGAGTAATCCTCCCTCTCGTGTGTGGTTTTGAGGTGAATGTTTGGCGTTTTCACGAGAAAATTAAATAATTTAACCTTTAAACATTTACATAACACAGAATGTCGGTCGAATTAAGAACCTGCAGCTGCTTTAACGACCTGTCGAATATTGAGGAAAATTAAGAGTTAATATACCTGTCATGTTAACTGAACAACGGAACCGTTAAAGTTGTCCTGGCAATTGTGTTGTTTTCCATGTAACAAGGATGTATTTGTTTTGGTTTTAGATTTATTTGTACTTTTGATTTCTATCATAACATTATTACACAATATATTTCTGAAAATTGAAGATTCCAGAATTGCCGTACAGGTGAAACCTGTTTTAATATCTCAAAACTAAATAATAATCTTCAAATATAATAACGATATATAAATATAAATTCTAAAGCATATTAGAAGTATTTTATCAACTCAATAAAATGATTCGAAAAACAGATTTCATAATATTCTATTCTAAACTCTTAAAGGAAGTGAAAGACACACTAGACAAGAAGGCGGTGCTGGCGCTGATGACGGAATGCTACGAGAACCACACGGCAGATAAGAAAGCCATCGAGGAGCTGAAGAACATGCCAGTCCCCGGCGCCCTTCAGATGGGCTCTCAGAGCTACCTGTCCACTGCAAAGTCATTCGCCATAGCAGGGGGCAGTTTCCTTTCAGGTGTCATGGTACGTGTCAAAGGTTTATCAAAACCTCCGTAAAAGCATGACTGTTATCGTAACTTACTTTACATCCTCGTGTAAAGCCGCGTCAGACAGCTGCAAGCCGTCAGCATGTCAATGACATCTCCATCATGAAAGTTTTAAATCATTTGCATGGTTATTCATGAACTTTTAATTTAAAATCATGCATGAGTTTTGTAAAATTGTTAGTTAAATCATCAAGTGAATTTATATAGTAATTGTTGTGCAGTTGTTAGTCTTTTTTTGTTCACGTCCTGTTTGTTGCTGACGCACACACATTCTGAATCTGAGCACCTGTAAGATAAAGACGTGTTATGAAGATTGATTGTGTTCCATTGGTCCATTAACTGATTAACCTCTGTTCTGTTCTCTAAAGGACAAAGTAAGTACTTGCCTCTCCTTTACTCTCCTCACTCCTGATTGGTCACCTGGTTGGTAGAACCCGGATGTTAACAATTGTATCCGGTAACAGAAGCCGCCATTAATGCTTTCGGACAACTTGATATAAATAACATCCTATGTAGAGAGAGCTTTAAAGAACTTACTTTTTAACGTAGCTTTGAAAATACAAAAATACATCAAAACGTAAAATGCACTAAAGGGGAAAAGCTGCAATAGAGATAACTGAAGATAATTATATGTATGTAGGTCTACCTCTTGCAGCATTCTTAAATAATCTCGAGGATTTTTTTAAAGAAGTGTAACAGATTACCGAAAGCATCAATGACATAACAGTTTTAAAGTACCCCTAACTCAACCCTAACGCATGAAATTAATTCGCGGAATGGTGAGAGAACCAAATTTGATTCTGATGTAAGTTACAAGACACACCTGTTACCATGCTGTGTCTATCCTTTGATTGGAAAACGTTATTTGACATTGGGATACTGGGAATTACCTCAGTTTAAAACCAGTTGCTATAGTCATGGGAAACTAACTGAACTGTCATCTTTTTTATTTACCTTTTAGTTCAATTGTTTAGTACTTTTCAAACGACACTTACAAATGGTCTGTGTTTACAGGACACTAAAGTGAGTAATTTAACAATGACCTAACACAACGTACCTCTTCTAATTCACCAGTAGCTGTAAATCTTCGATCTATCACTCGAATCTCGGTGTAGTTAGAAAACTTACTTACTTCTCTCAGAAATCCCATCATTCTTTAAACAATCCTGCTCTTTTCTGCTCACACGTGTGGCACCTAGTGGGTTTTATTTTCACCACAGAAGTGTGTGCGTAGTTTGTAAATACACCCTTTCTATATCATATCAGTATCCCACGATACATTATCTAAGGGTGTTCTAAGTGTCAAATGTTTGGTGTAGGTTTGTACCATATATAGACCAAAACTTTACACAGAAGTACACATACTTACCTACCTATATAACATGTAACCAATGCGAGACCGACCAGCAATCTTGGATTCTAACACGTGCCCGAAAATGGTTAAACTAGTTCCCCTGCTCAATGATACCAAGTCTTTGTAAAAAATGTGTAGATTGACCCCAGTTTCGATGGTAGTTAACCTGAGGGAGTTTCATCTCCTGTTTCGTTCGTATTCCTGAAAAAATTACAGTCTGTTGAAATTTCCCAAAATCCTAGTTGTGTAGATGGTTATGTTGTTCGTTATAGTACTAACAATTCTAGTTTCATAGCAAACAAACAATAATACTCACTAGAAATAGAACATATAACGTAGAATTCTAACGTTGAAGGTTTGCATTATTTTTGAAAAATTTAATCTCCTATCAATAACATTACAAGACTTAACTTTATTCAATATCCCTATTTTTCAAACCGCACAAATATATTATTTTGACTAATTCATAATTGGTGCAATATTACACGAGCTTGCCATTCACTCTGCAATAACCCCGTTAAACCAATACGCAAATACTATAATAATGCTCTGCACTGTACTGCATATAAACATCCACAGCCATAATATCACACCCTGTATTCATCTTAACAGTAATAACCATTGTTTGCACAAATCGTACCCGGTTTGTAGTCCAATAGAAAACACTGATACTTATATCTATCTACAACCCATCTGCTTTGTTTGATATATTCTTTTCACCTGATATAGCCAATCACGTTATCATAAAGCATAATGTAATACAGACAATTCATAATTCATGAACACACATATACATGCACTACATTTACTACCCACATTGATAGTCGTAAACTTGTACTGGGGATCATACCTTCACTCTTTTGTAGGTCCCTAGCTCAAAACATTTCATCGTAGCTTCTTACTCCATGTGTGTGTCTTTGGGTTAACATTTGCTTCAAGTGGTTGTTGAGCTTCCACAGGTGAAGGGTCATGATGTACATATAAACAGTAAAAGATTGGTGACAGTATATCACTTTTCATTTTAACAAAATAGCGATAAATGTTATATAATGTCATATAACATGTTCATGTCTTCGAAGACTGTTTCACGAATCAATTTGTATTCTTGTTGATGTATATGTTGATATTTCCTGAATGTACGTAAGTATACTCGATCTGACTGAAGAGTAATCAAGAGATAGATTAACCATAAAAAAATAATCATGGACTTCACAAGTGATAAACTTGCTAGATTTCTCTAAGTATTAATGATACGATAATTTAACACTAGATCTCCTGCGCACTGCTTCATGGATAAAGGACAAGAGTTCCTCGACATTCAATAACTGTCCTCGCTGGCTGTGATTCTTTATGTTATATCCTTGTATCATTAAATGTCAAAATTGAAATATTGCAACCAGTTCATAAACATTCATTTGCTTTTCCAAATTGTGTTTACTTACAACCGCTTTATTGACATCTAAAGCTGGTGACATTGTCGAAAACAGCGCGAGATGATGTGTATACGTTCTTGAATGCCTTCCATACATGTTTCTCATTTGTTTCTGATTTCATGTGGTATTTCAGAAGAAACAGAAGCTTGAGTACGCGGAGGAGTACATGGACGTTGGTTTCAGCTTCTACCTCATACTCGCCCGCATGGTCGACGTCGACCCCCGGGTCATGGAAATGTGTAAGCATGTGCGATTACACAATTTAACAACATATGGTTACTTGTACGAAAGGGAATTATTTGGTAACGTTATTCCAATTCGTCTTTTCATCGTTATGATCAAGGTTGACCCCTTCCCCTCCTAAACACCCAGGAGTAGAGTTTTTAAATATGATATAATGATGGAATGGTCAACCATCTTGCTGTCTCAACTCTCAAATTCTCACGAGACCTACAAATCTATCTCTCACACTGACGATTTCCACAAAATTGTCGCTTTATCCGTCGCCCAATTTCCTTCCAATACCGAGAACCATGTCCTATGGATACGGCTTATCGGGTCGTGTAATGATGGTGTACCTTGGAACATATCAATATAGTGTGTAAACGTTCATAATAAATGACAAATTTCAGAAAACATTACATGCACAAAACGTGCTACAGCGCCTTTAAATACAGGCTATTGGTTGTTATGGTAGACGTGGAGACTAGTACCATGTGACTTGTGTGAACAATTCTTAAATAGGTATCTTACAAGATATAAAAGAGCTAAAATATGTTTGAATAAAATATTAAATGATCATGTGTGACTTTTTTATGAGTAAGGTTGTACTATGTTTCTTTTTTAAGTTTTTTTGAGAATCGATAATAGTCCTAATCGTAAAGCTCTGCTGCTATTTTGGACGTTATTAATCTTCGCCATGTTTAATCATCCACCCAGTACGGATAACTCCACTCCAACAGAAGGCCTTCAACTTCTACAAGAAGAACTCCGGGTCTATCGAGGTCGTGAAGGATGACGAACTACAAAAGGTCAACTTCAGGGTCAAAAATAAGGTATGTCTTTATCAACTAGGTGCTTTGTGTATAATGAAATAGAATGGTTAGAAATGATAAGGAGTCACTTTAATTAGTGGACTGAGTATGCAAATCACACAGAAAATGAAATTACAGAATCGTTTAAATTTGTCTCGGTTGACATGCTGCTTGATTAACTACGACTGAAAAGTGATTGAAGCAAGCTTCTTGTATTCCTGATGAAAATTCATTTTGTGACAAAAGTACCATACCATAGTTATATTTTACAAGAATCTGCTTTTCAAAATCCAACTATTAATTTGAAACGTTAAATGTGTGATAATGATTATTTTGGTTCCATTGAGTTGTCACCGTGTCCTATTGTCCCTTCGGTGTTATTCTGCTATGAAGTGTCTATTCTTTATACTGAGCGTTTATTTTCAAATCAAATTCGTTTTCCAGCGTGTTCTCCGAGAGGAAGTGAAGGAGAAGCTGAAGTGGAATGTGGACAGGTCGTCGCCTAGCAACAAGATCAGGGACCTGATGGCGTGGAGCAAGGACATTATGAAGGACATCGCCTACCAACAGCGAATACTCAGCAACTTCCTGGCTCTGTGTATCACCAAGGGGTGGTAGGTGACATATACCTTCAGTAAATATTGCTGTCTGTTGTTGTCCTGTCATTGAAGGGTATTTGCTATCTACAGAAAAAGTTGCGTGTTGCATAATGGTCAAGGTTTGGGCTTAAGTATACTCAGTATGTTTATTATGCAGATACGTTAGAGAAGCTTCCGGTTCTCTGTTTAACGACGGGATGGTAGGTGTCGTGTTTTGTCGTAATTTCATTTCTGATGTGGACATCCTTACATTTATATCATAAACAATAGGCCACTAGACACAGGTTTCTCAAAAGCATCCTGACTTAAAGGTTCATCTGCACCATGGATGTACTGTAAGTATCATATTTAGCCATTTAGAAGGACATTATGTACAAATGGTAAATGGTGAATGATAATATTGGCATAATAAATAACAAAATGCATTTATCCATGTTCAAACCCTATGTGCCTGCCAAATAGAACTGAAAACTCGCAAAAGTCTACGTGGCGGAAGGGGATAAAAAGCTTGGTGTCGTAAAAGATCGAGTAACAAAATTATGGTTAGTCACATTCAGATGCAAGGGTATCATATGGTCACAAGGTATATAAAAGTATTATGAAACGCATGAATAATTAGATTCGTCAAATTAATCTTTAGATGAAACATCGAACTTTAATGTTTCTGTCCTGGCACTTTCTAAGTAAATTTTAGAACTAAAGGTATCCACTAATAATTGGAAACACACATCATTTAGATAATGTACACATGTGGGATCCTATCAATATGTGTGATCACATCATCTACAATAGGTGTCAGCTAAGTGCACATGCTATGGTTAAGGTGATGGGATAACAACTATATATGGGGGAAATATGCCTGACACGGAGGGTGTGGATTCAAAACAGCGACGGACTTGTCCCGAAAAAGAACATTGTGCCATTGGAAGAAGCGTGATCCAAGATAGTGTCATATTTCCTCATCACGTGATCCGGGATAGTGTCATATTTCCTCATCACGTGACAATATCTATTTGACAGGTTGATCTGGAACCACGCTGTGACTCTGCTGAGTTTCGCCATCAACCTGGTGATGCTGGTCACGTGGAAGGCTAAAGGTTCTCTGGAGACCCCGGGCCTGCAGTCAAACGTCACCTCGGGCATACATCCTGATATCATAGAGTAAGAAAACTGCCATTTCCATCTCTGATGGTGTTTCTCCACAATAGTTGTATCATTTCAGCATGGAAATAATCCACCGTAGTAATGTATAAACTAAGGGAAGGAAAATAAGGAAACTACGACTTCAGCAACTCCATTAACAAACTTCAATCAACGGGGTAAATTAACCATGTCACGAAGAGCCATGCATGGCTTCCAACTAGTCACTGTCATTTTATTGAATATATATTGGAAATATATCATAACAACAAGTAGACATGTGATCAAAATTAAGAGGAGAACGATATTTTCGGCGTTACTATTATGATATTCATTTGTTTGCTTGTTTTATCCTCTTACATGTTTTATATCAAAATAAACATGCTATAACGTCTACTTAATGTAAGTATACTCACCAATAATAAAAAGCATGCATGTTAAATATTGATGTGTAATACACTACATAACTGCTATTTATAAGTGCATTATGATGATTATAGTTGCAAGCCCATGAATATTATTAACAAGACAGAGTTGCATACGTCTGTGAAATGGATAAATTGTACATACAATGTACAACTGTTGATGATTATTCACATAACGAGCCTAAAGAACTAAACTAAAAACTAAACTTAAGTTTAGAACTGTTATAGCTTATAATTACACGTTTTCCCACACCTTCATGACAATATCAGCATTATAGTTTTGTCAAAAGTTTCATTGGATATAAAGTTAAAATAGAGGTCCATATGTCATAATGTGGTGCTAAAGAGAGTAGGCTCAAAATCGTTTCATATTCGTTCAGTTTTCATAATATTAATAGTTTTCAATGTTTCAATAGTTCAAAACTGTTTGGGTCCAGTGCCATTCATTATGAACCTCAGTTCAGAGACTTACATGCATATCGCGGTGCTAAAAATAAAAATTCTACACCTAACTTCATCTCAATACAACCCTTTACTCAACTCAAATTAGTTGTATCAATCTTTATAGCGTTTATTTCAATGTAAAAGTACCTTACTTACTTCAGTCCAGTGCCCTCCATCATCAACCTGGGTCCCGAGACGTACAACGTGGTGCTCAAGAGTATGGGTTTCACCCACAACTTCCTCTCCCTCCTGGTGCTCGTCAGCTACTTCGTCTGTAACCACCCACGCTGGCCCAACCCTAAAGCCATGTTCCTCGCCATCAAGTGAGTGGTTGCAGTCCTTTGGTGTCTTACAGTACATACTCTGTGAAATATGTTGCTAAAGGAATATGTGACATAAATTTTCATAAAGAGATGATTCGAGTTGAAAAATTAGTATCTTACTAAAATATATTATCTTGCTTAATTGTTTTTGTATGACCATTCATAACATATTGATGCAAATACTTGAAACTACATGCAGGTACATTAAAGCTAATAGTGGCACCATGGCATCTGCTATTCGTATATATGTGTTTGTACAGTAAAGTACGTTTTAACTAAACTAACTCTTATCACTTCTGCAAACAAGAAAAAAGATTTTAAGTAACATATCCATAATGAATGGATGAATGAAAAGTCGTCTTCTATACCACTTGTAACACTACAACGTACCTCCTCAAGTGATTACTCGCGTCACTTTCCATCATTGGCTAATTTAATATTGCCGCATTTCCTTAACTTTCCTGTACTAGCAAATCAGAGCCAACTCTGTAGTTCAGGTGCAGCGTTGCGCTATGTTAACATAAGAAAATAAGGAAATGCGGCAAAGCTGAAATTAGCCAGTGATGGAGACGGGTAATGCCTGAGTAAGGGAAGATGGTAACACTAAGACATGCCACATTGCAGGAGCAAGTTGAAGAGGAAGAAGGACGAGGAGGAGGATGAGTCCAAGAAGAAGAAGCCGCACGTCTCCAAACTGGACGCTAGGTTCTTTAGCTTCACCACATTCTACTACATTGTAAGCACTTCTACTGATAATCTCCGTATTAGGGGCAGTAGCACGTTCTTTGAAAATTTTATTTTTGAAAATGTCCAATTTATAATGATAGTTTATGTTATTTATATTTACTTTGGAGGCTAAATTATCTTATTACATAAACCAATTTTCCGTAGTGGTAATAACTGTGCTGCGTATAAAGCAAAAATTGCATGGCGGCCATTTTATTGTGAACACGATTTATTATTTTCGAAGGACAAAAACTATTCCCATGACCTTACGGAACCATGTACACTCATTTTTTAACTTGATTTTCTAAAGAGAGAAGGGTGTTGTACTATTGGTGACATTTATTTTCAAATACATTTCATCGACTTATTTCAGCGGAAAAACGTGCTACTGCCCCTTTAAGAAGTATCAACATGTTTCCCCTGGGTCAATTGTTATTGAAATAACTTCACAGTATCAATGTTTCCCCTGGGTCAATTGTTATTGATATATTTCACAGTATCAATGTGTCCCCTGTTCCTATATTTTATTTAAGAAATAGAAGAGTCGGCGTGCTTTATCGTTGAATAAAACAGCAGGGAGCATAAAACACGAAGGGCGCAGCCCTGAGTGTTTTATGCTCTCTGCTATGTTTTATGTTTTATTACGATAAAGCACAACAACAAGTCTTCTATTTCTTATATGAGATGACCTTAAACAGTTACTCGCTTTTATATTTTAAAAAAAACATGGACATATTATGTTGTTTGTAAAAAATATTTTTTGAAAATATTAATCACAGAACACATTCGCTAGCTTTGAACAATCAACGTCACGTAAAATATGACGCCATTTGCTAAGCGACGCTCTAACTGTCGTCTAAAATCACAAGCATGTTTTATTGTCTCATTAAGCACGCTGTCGGTCCCATTGACCGCTTGTGTTTTATTGCCGTAGGTATCTTATATAATGTTAGAACTCCACAATATCAATGTGTTTCCCCTTTGTCAATTGGCTAATATAAGAACCTCACAGTATCAATATATTCCCCCTGTGTCAATGCGTTATAAAGTTAGAACTTCACAGTATCGATGTATTTCCTCTGTGCCAATACGTTAGAATGTAATAACTTCAAAGTGTCAATACGTTACAGAGTGTAATAACTTCAAAGTGTCAATATATTTCCCCTGTGTGAATACGTTAGAATGTAAGAACTTCAAATTGTCAATATATTTCCCCTGTGTCAATACGTTAGAGTGTAAGAACATCACAATGTCAATGTGTTTCCCCTATGTCAATTGCCTAATTTATGAACATCACAGTGTCAATATGTTCCCCCGTGTCAATCAATACGTTAACATAAGAACCTCACAGTAGTAATGTTTTCCGTGTCAATATGCTAACGTTAGAACTTCACAGTATCAACATGTTTTTTACCTATTGTATCTCACGGTGCTATTAACTTTTAGGAAGATTATCTTCGTTATTACAAATCTGTTTTATATAACGAAAATACTGTCTACATTTGTAAATTAAGTTGAGATTACAAAATAGTCATTGATATGTTTACAAATTACAAGAAAGGGCTAACGTGTTTTTTTCTTTTAAAGCCTAGTTATTTTGCAGTGTTTTCAACTCACCTTAATATTGATAAAGGCATTCCTCTGACGACCATCTCTTCTAAGTGAATAAATATAATCATGTAACAAACACTTATCACCTCAAAGGGTCTGACATATTTACTGACATAATCTGTTTTCTAGGCATTCCTGGCCCTATCTGTGGGCGGCACGTTCTCTAACGGCTATTGCTTCGCCTTCCACCTCCTCAACATCGTCAACAACAACCAACTTCTCAGTGGGGTCATTAAGGCGGTCACTCATCCGGGTAGGTACTGACACAATCTGTAAATTTAGTCTTTGAACCTTTAATAATATCTTAATGTTTGTTTTCTTGGACTATCATTTTCATGTATTAAGGTCAATTGTTATCGAAGGATATATTGGACTGTATAAAATGCTCCCAGATAATCAGTCATGGTGCAGGACAAACAGATAAACTCACATTACCAATGATGACACGATACCATCCCTCCCTGCAGCCAAGTCCCTCCTGTGGGTGGCTATCCTGGGGCTGGTGGTCTTCTACCTGTACGGTATTATCGGCTTCGCGCTGATGAGGTCCATGTTCAAGCCTGACGACCACCTGTACTGCGACACCCTCTGGCAGTGCACCATCACCGTCATCAGATACGGACTCATCGGGGATCTCTTCGAGGTGAGCGAGCTAAGGGAGACAACTCCATATACCCTCGGAAACAGTCCATGTAAAATCACTGCTCTCTGGTCTTTCATCGATGAAACGCTTTAGTTTTAATTCAATCAATATGAAAGTACTTCGTTCGTTGTGTATTTATAGAGTAATATGCAATATAACTGGAGAATAATCGTATGATGTTGAATGATGAACTGCTGTGGAATGGTCCTATATACCATTGAATAATCCTATACTGTTGAATGATGGTAAACTGTTGAAATATTGAATGATGTTGAATGATCGCTAGTCTACACTCAGACTCTGAAAAAAGTATTCATTCATAAAATATCCCAGTGTTATTCAATATTGACACTGAGCCTGTGATTTTGAAAACAGTGGCTCCTTTTCAACATTTAATATAATGGTGATATCGTAAGGATATATAAATTATTAGTGTTCGTGTTAGACTAAATTGTCGTATAATGTCGAATAATACTATGGGTAATTGAAATTGATCACATCTCATATCAGCATGACTTTCTATTCTATAGTATCCAATGAATATGCTCTCATACTTGTATATGTGAACCCTGTGACCTTTGACCTACAGGTGATCACGCCTCACGAGAACGAGAAGACGTTCCAGAAGTTCGGACTTGTAGTCCTCTACCACGTGTCGTTCTTCATCTTCATCACCACCATCGGCCTCAACATAATCTTCGGTATCATCGTCGACACCTTCTCCGAGCTCAGAGATCTCAAGGTATGATTGTCCCCTTCCACGTCGTGCCAGAGTTGTCTTCTTAATTAATAAATATTGAAGTCATTGCTTATATGTCATACGTGTATGTATATGGACATGAACCCCATGTATTTCATTATACGCAGATATTCTACATATATTTATGATGTGTATGTGTATTTTTTTCAATGTATATTTTTAATGTATATTTTAGGTCGAATGATAATCTCACATTAATTAAAAATTATTCCAGTAATTCATTCATTGTGAAAGGAAGAGTACATGTAAGTGATGTCATTCAAATCTGACTTTTATTTATAAAAAATGATCGTGTTCATAAATATCGGAAGTAACCATGTGGGCACTCAACAGTTGGTTTGTATTCCCTCCACAGTGGACAGCGGAGTCAGACATGCGGGACACGTGCTTCATCTGTAGTAGAAACAGCTACGACTTCGAACATCACGGGAAGGTGGGCGAAAATTATATAATGTTACAATAACATCTACTAGCGAGACTTCGAGTAAGAAACAACATAAACAAAATAAATAGTTATTTGTAAACAAACACTTAGTGAGTCTAACGTGCAGTTAACGTGCAATATAACCCTGCAAACGATTGCAAATGTACCACCACATAGAATGTAAAAATATGCCATGCCAGGTATACTTGATTGAATAAATTTGCATCAGTTTAATCTAAACACTTAGGCCAATGGTGTAATACATATATTTCATATATGATATATTGTGTCACCTACTAAAGAACTTGTGAATTTGTTCTTGACATTCGTGTCTAACACCATTATGTTCTTCAACAACTGTTTACTGCTGTGCAGGGTTTTGACCACCACGTGCGCAACGAGCACAACATGTGGGCCTACATCTTCTTCTTCATCCACCTGAACGGCACCAAGGTGAACGACTACACGGCCATGGAGATGTACGTCTACAAACTGGTATGTTTATTGTTCATTTACCCAACCATCCTGCCATTCGATCGTTTCATGCAAGTGGTCATATTTGATATCAAATAACACATTTCTGTCTTCACTCTAGGCCGGTCAGTGTCTCTGACTTATTGCTTATATTGACGATTCTATATATCAAATAGAACCGCCCTTTAATGCTTAAAGGGACACCGCGTCGAGGATAATAATCATATTATGAGTATCTACCTATGCTAATTAACGTGTCTCCACACAAGTCACAGACACACAATTTCAGACAATTGACGTAATTGGTAATAAAAAACCTCTGCATGTAGACAGTGAAGTGAAGCGTTACTCGTTAGCAGACACTCTAATCAGCTTAGTTAGATAAAGATGAGACTCATGTTTATCCTCGACGCAGTGTCCCTATGTCTAACAAAGGGTGTGTAAAACTCTCTTATGTTCCAGCTTCTGAAGGAGAACTACGATTTCTTCCCTCTGGACCGCGCCCTGTCCCTGGCGTCTATGGGTAAAGACTCCACGGAGACCAAGCTCGACGATCTGCTCTACCAGGTCACCTCCATTGTGGAGAAACAGAAAGCTGAGGTGAGATTCGGTTTCCTTTAGTTCGTATGTTATGTATTTAAGCTGTTCAATTTATTGTGAATGTATCCCAAGTCGCATTTTCTCAAGTTGTACATATTCTAAATGTGTTGTCATTTCAGTGAAACATTGCCACATTCTTATTGTGAATTGTCCTCTGAAGGCTAATATTTCCATCTATTGGTTTATGTAATGTTGGCCAACTCAGCATTGTCTCTTGTGTAGGCCATACGAATAGTAATAAAGGGCACTTGACTTTGAGAAGATGCATGTGTATAATACGTTTAAAGTTCTGATTGCTTTATCACATTTTACTTTCGTTTTAGGAACTAGAGAAGAAGAGGCGCGAAGAGCGCATGCGTCAAAAGATATGGGAACAGAAGCACAGACTGGGTTCCTTCCGGCGCAGAGCACGTCTGCCCGGGCCTGTAGAACCAGATCCTCTGATGCAGATTTCCCCTGCTGCTCAAGCTACTGGGCAGGTACCGGAAGACAACAGGATGATGCAGCTCAGTCCTCTTCCTGCATCACTCGGACCCCTGCATCGGCGTCCCAGCATCAGTGAACACATGCACCCAGGTGATATGCACCTCAGGAGAGCAAGCATCACTGATCATTCAGACCTTCTCAGACGCCCAAGCATTTCAGATCACTCAGACTTCCCTATCCGGCGACCTAGCATCTCGGATCATTCCGACATGTACCGCAGGCCAAGCATTTCCGATCATGCAGCATTCATCAGTGGCCATCGCCATCGCCATCACGATCGCCATCGGACAATGAGAAGCGTCAGTCCTATGAGGCCGGATGGTGATCCAAGATTCTTCCGCGGTCCAAGTCCGTCACGGTTCGATACCGAAGAACCCTACGTCCGTAACCTCAGTCCAGTCAGGTACGACGCCGGAGCGAGGAGTCCATCTCGCTCCCGTCAGAACAGCGTCACAGACCTGATGGGTCTGAGTCCTGTTCACACGAGACGGGAACCTCCCTCCAGGGATCTCAGTATGGGCGCTGTGAGTATGCTGAGCCCCAAGTGGATGGATCCTCGATCTGCTAGTCCAAGGGGGACAACTGTGTTCTTCCCGGAAACGGAATCCCTTCACAGTCTGAGGGAAGGTGCGGAGCGAGATTTACCTGACCCTTACTCCGAGTCACTGGAAGGCCCCTATATGGAACAGGATGCGCCGACTCGGGAACGAGAGGGGGACGCCGATAGCACCGGAAGTGAAGACTACAGCCGGTATGAGACTCGAATATAATCCACTCCACATCCTATTTCTCAGGGGGATAAGTGCTACACTCTTTTCATATACAACAATGAAATTTGTATTTTAAAAAAAAAAAACATTGTCAAGGTGGAGATCTTGAAAAATTTATGGCAACTTTCTAATTTTTAAAATTCAAAAGAAATTGTATGCATCTTCAGAATGCTTTATAAAAATGTAGTTAGTTTTATAGGTATGAGTTCTTGTCCGTATGTTGTAGATAATAGAATTATCTAGAATAGAGGAATGGAATTACTAGATCCTTTCATTTCAGAATGACACACTCGATTCCAAAAAAACAAGGAGAATTGAATTCTAACAGCTCATTACAGTTCAGTAGCTCCTGCATTCAGAGTGTGTTAGGGTTTCATTACAAAGAATCAAGGAAGACGAAATCTTGTAAGAACAAAAAAGCTCAATCTCACACCTCAATCTGATGAATAGAGCCAACAACAGCATGTGTATATTTTAGTGCTAGAAGTTTCATTTGTTACATTTGCGTTTATTGTTTTTCAGTCATGGGCCGTGATAGTTCTACATGCATTGTCCAGAGTACAGTAGGATGACCCGCCGTTGATGTCTCCGTTACACCGTCTTTTTGTTTCATAATTTGGCTTTTTTGTATATCATGTGCGGTGTAAATATCGATATACCCTGATCATTCCAATAAGTGATGAACCATGCATTTCCCTGTTTGTTTGTTTGTTTGTTTACATTTATTTATTTGTACATTTCGAAATCCATTTTTATGTTTTGTTGTTGAATGTTGAATGCATTTGTACGATAGAAAACTCTTCTACGTAAGTTAGATCTTCCAAATACGTTTAAGCAACTTGATTGCACGTACGTATAGTTTCATTCGTTTCTAGTCATGTACATAGTCTTCATTTTGAAATAGAAGCCAAACTGAATGCCAACAACTTAACCACGTTAAACTTTACGCATGTATCTCGCCAAATGCTTTTTACCACAACGTCAAAGGAAGCATAACATTATATTTCGTATTACTCGCCCTTCGATGATACTTCAGTGTAATATACAACGGCAATATCAAAACAGTGTAATACTGTTGCACGAACTACATCATGATTTGTAGTTGTGACGTCACAATGGTATTTAACCTAGTCTAATCTTCACTGTCGGTGATTTCCCACTGTGCATGGGCTCCACAACGATAAATAAATACTAAGTCTTGGTAAAATGGTAATATAACGAAAAAGAAAAAATATTTTTATTCAGAAAGAATGAAAAAACAGTGTTTTAAAGATGTATAATGTATTTTGAGCAAATGATACACCTGGACAAAAGTTAAGCAACCCTTAGTTTGTTTACCCAGCAAACAGTGTCTGTTAAAAAAAGGAAGACACGGTTTCAGAAAGTTTAATATTATTTTATGATAGAATCATTATCTAACAGTTTAATAAGGAGAAATTCATTCACATAACATTTCAAACGTCTGGATAGTTGCATTTATTTACAATTTTATTTATAAATTTCTGGTGGTTTGATGTCCAAAACATGTTTAGTTATATTGAGAAATGAAAGTCAAGATTGGTTTTTGTTATGTGGGAAAATCCATTTTATCAAGTGAACTGATTTTACCAAAAGTCACTGGTTACAGCGGTATGAACTTTTGACATCGCAAATTTGGGCAAAAGAAAATTAAGTAAAAGTTGCCTAATGTCATTATGACGATATAAACTGTTCAGTATTAACTGTAAAGATCTCTCTTAATCAAAGAAAAGCGATTAATTAACGGATTAAACCCCCCAAAATACCACTGATATCTCTCAATCGTTTTCGTCAAAAAATGTTGAATAAAGAGACGACATTTCAGTAACCGGTTAGTTCCTTATTAGGCATGACAACAAGTTTTGATCTGTGAACGTCAACTTGCCAACAACAATGTTGTTTCTGACCTCTGAAACCCAAAGGTTATAGTTCAGTTTCGGCTCAAGAACAATGGTTATTTTTCGTGAAACATCAGTGCAATTAGAACTTCGAACAATCGTATTTAAATGTTAACATGAACAAACTTTAATTGAAGAAATAATTCACAAAATCGACGTTCTACCTGCTGACAATTACTAATTCCGTCAGTTTACCCTTCCATTCCCACAGTATCACGTTGTAGTTTTGAATATAGGGGGTTGCTTAACTTTTTTCCAGGTGTATAAATATTAATTTTTGATCATTTGCATCTTTGTTGGATTGATGATGTTAACTACATTTGTAGTTCTATGATACATACTGATAACGAATAATCAACATTCACATCACTTGTTCATGAATGTCTATTAATATATTTAAATTCGAATATATAATTTGTATCTAGGAAAAAATGGAGAATTTGTTTATCAGAAGAATGGATTTAGATATAGTACTTGGTATCATCATTATATCATTTATCGCATACAAAGATCCAGACTGACCATTGGTTGAGTGACCATACTGACCATTGGTTGAGTGACCATCGTGGCTTGGCAGCAACTCTAGTTATAACGTAGCCACCACAGTCCTATCTTAGAGGATCACACTTTACAATAGTGCACGTGAACTGCATGTATGCACATATCTTGTCACGTGATCACAAGAATTCCCTGTACACATCACATTTGTATATCTTGATATTGTTCAATAAAATTTACTATGATATGTTCGTTGTTTTGTATCCATTGTTTTAATTAAGTAATTTGGTATATATTTACATACATATTTTTAACAATATATAAACAAACAACAGGAATAACATGACATTAAAGGGGCAGTAGCACGTTTTTTTGGAAAATTTATTTTTTCAAATTTCCCATTTATAATGATAGTTTATGTCATTTAAATTAACTTTAGAGGGTAAAACATCTTATTACACAAACCAATTATCTGTAGTGGTAAAAACTATGTTGCGTATAAAGCAAAAATTGCATGGCGGCCATTTTATTGTGAACACAATTTATTATTTTGTATTACAAAAACGATTCCCATGGCTTTACCGAAACATGTACACTCATTTTAAACTTTATTTTCCGAAGAGCGAAGGATGTTTTACTATTGGTGAATTTTTTTTTCAAATACATTTCATCAACTTATTTGAGCGAAAAACGTGCTACTGCTCCTTTAATGTTTTAAACACATAGGTTCATATGTTCTGAAGGCAGACACTATTGCACACAATACAAGGCCAACAATGTTAATAACAGCAGAATGAACTATACTAAATATTAATTTATATAGTAATATACTACTGTATACTAATTAACTTACCAATCCTGCAGATCTGAACACTCCACTTGTTTCAACCTCAACTTTTCATGTCATGGTTATCTAAATGTCTCTCAAGCTTAGCGTCCCCTGATGTAGGTGTACAGTCGGAAGTAACTTGAAGTCATGTTTGAAACACAAGATGACCATGATCGCTAAACAAAAATGGCAATCCAATTACCAAATACAAGTCTTATAATCACATGTTCGTGAACATTTTAACAGCTAATGAAGACGAGGAGTTGCGTTTAATTGTAATTACAGTAACAATATATATAATATACAGTACAATATGAGACATCATTATTGAAGGGAACGGTTCTTCATAAACATTACACTCTTGAAAAGAACGTAATTTGTTTACATTGCGTAGTATCCGTAAGAATTGATATGACCCTCCTTCACACGTTACGTACCAGTTTCTGTATGGTAAGTACAGACAGACATTTCACCACTTCCGGTTCAATGCATCAGGCTCCTTCTCTATCACGTCTATCACCGTATGTACAGGCGGGTCATCGTATTTCTCAATGCTCTTTTTTTAATTACGTGGTAAAATAACAGTGGCTATGATGTTATTGTTCTGAGTATATCAAGATGGGCATGAACTATGAATTCATATCGCTGCTTTTTGCTGAATAAATGAGTTGATCGTAAACTATTTGTAAATTGTAATTTACAACAAATAGCAACTTGCCCAAGGGCGTTTACAGAGGAGAGTGAGGGGGTAAAATCGTTTATTAAAAATAACCATTGAAGGTTTAATCAGAATGCCGGTTCACCCTTGGTATACTTTAGAACAACTCTCTTTTTATTGTATTTATCTCAAATGAAATGATCACTTTTCGTCTTGTTCTTCTTGTTTTAATATAATGTTATTTATTTTTGAATCTCAATCATTACAGTTCATGAAACAGTTCAATACATACACATGTTAAATACATATAATATAAAGGTATATACAGAGCCTGAAAACTTTAACAATCAGGTTATACAATTGTTTGGTTCATGAAAATGACAGCTGGCAAATATAGTGATCAGTATATTCAGAATAGATTATGACATATTATGTCATAATCTATTCTGATATGATATGGACCAGAATTTTCTGAAATTATCATATTTGCATTCTGAGTAGGCGTTATAGCGGTCAACATTTTATATTTCATTTTGCTAATAAATCATTTGTAAGCAGAAACCTGTATTGATACTGTATTGGAACCAAGTGAGTTTTACGCTATCATAGGATTTAAATGTTATTTTTTCTATTGTCTCCCAGGTGTGTTCCTCAATGGATTCCTTTAATTCATTTTGCCATTTTTCTCGGTATGCTAAAGGTTTCTTAGGTTTTTCAAAAATAAGAATGTCATAAATATCTCTACAACCTTTTGGATCTCCTATAATATTCTGCAATAAGTAAGGTAGAAATGGTGTTTGAACTTTAGTGAATTTACAGTAGCATTTAATGGATTGTATAATTCCTTGAAGTTCAAACAATTTGTTGCACATCCGTATGCTTTTCTTAACTGCTCCACAGTAATGAGATTTCCTTGCTGATCAAACATGTCATTTATGTTAGTTATCCTTTTGCTAGAGTAAGTTTTATAATTAATTGGTTTTCCGCCCATGTTTATATTATCATTTAGCCACAGGGGCTGGGATAGGATATCATTTCCGTTTTGTGCGTTCTTTGACTTTTTAGTAAAATATTTACCCCAAGATTTTAACGTATCTTTCCAAAAAGGATTAGTTTCGGGTGTTATATGTTGTATAATATTTTGTGTTTCACTTGTTTGTATGAAGCTATTTATATCTGTTTGTATATTGGCTGGTAACAATTTCTGTATTTTGGATTCAGAATTTCCTAGTCTTTTTATCCATGAAATGTTTTGCGATTGAATATTTGGGGCTCGTATTTCCCCTTGTTCATAATTCTTTCTGTGATAATAGCTCTGTAAACTTCATCCGGTTTGTTCTTCCATATAAATCTAAAGCAAAGTTACTCAATTTCCTATATCATTTTATCATCTCGGTTCGGGAGAGCAGCGAATAGGTGATTAAAGAGCCATCAAGGATGTTGATGAACATACCGAAAATTTTCCAAAAATCTATCTCCGTGAAATAAATACACATAATTTTTCCAAGAATTTGTCCACCTAAAATAAGTCGAGAAATTGCATTAATTAGTAAAGGTGTTTTCCAGTCTAAATATATATCCAGTCTATTATTTTCAAGCGCAAAGCATCATGGTCTAGCTCACACACAGTAAACAAAGACACGAAAGAATAAAAAAAATTATGAGCAATGAAAGAAAACGAAATATTTTTTGGCGGTTACTTATTTACCATTTCATTTAATTATGTATTTGCTACAGATATTGAAATAATTGTTTTACCTAACTGGGTATTTTTCTTGAATTTTATAATTAATGAGAGTAAAAAAAATCATAATTTGCTGGTCTTATCTCAATAAAAAGTACATTAAACAGGCAACTATTTGTATATTCTCAGGACTTCTCAGAAACATTGTTTGTAAAGCAATCGTCACATTCAGTAATGTGTGACAAGGGTAACTTGCAAGAGAGACACGTGCAGCACGTGCAGCACGTGCAGCACGTGCAGCACGTGGGTTGTTATGGCGACTTGCGCAAGAGACGAGCCTTCACGCTTCGGAAGCGCTCGCTGTTTGTGTAGTACGTATTACGCAAAAAGGGGGATTCTGTTTATATGACGTCAGATACCCTTAGCGCGCGTTAGTCGAATGGTACTTCTCTTTGAAACCAAATTGCATTACATTGTGATATGAAAATTATTTAACATATGCCATGTTGTAGATAAAATATTTCTCTGGCGATTGACGTTATAAGTATATTTTCCAAAAATTATTTTTAATTTGAAACACTAACATTCTTGATGGCTCTTTAAGTTGTGGTAGGAGTAAGCTTTTAAATATAACATTTCTCCCTTAGAACTTGAGTTTATCTTTGTAATTTTACTACGAGACGGTGTGTAAATATGATACCTAACAGTGTAAATGAATCGTTACACCAGTCCAAAATCTAGTTCTGACAACATGTTTTGGGGATTTTTCTCTGAGCCTATCGATAATACTTGTGTTTTATTCACGTCTATGTTTAAGGCTGAAAATCAGGCATATGTGCTTTCAAGTGTTTCTAATGTCGCCTGTAAGCATTTTTCGGTGCCATCTAATATAAGTGAAGTGTCATTAGCGTATTGGGAAATAAGGTATTCTGTTTGTATCCCTTTTATTTTATCATTATTCCTAATCATTATGGCCAAAATTTCGGCGCACAGAAGAAATATATATTGAGAAATAGGATCTCCTTGTCTTGATTACTTTTCTGTTAATATTCATACTTGATGTCCTTTTTAAAGAATTTATTATTTTAATTAATTTAATTATTTTATATTCATAAAACATTGACTCAAATAGAATAGATGTAGAAGCAGCACGTAATTTCTTAGTTTATTTATATGCTAAACTAATCCCGACGCTGTGCCATAAAAATATAATGCAACGTTCGATGGAATCCTGGTTAGTTAGAATATAAGATGGATAGTGTTTTAAGGAAGTTTTCAAATAAACTTCTCAAACACACGAAGTTTACTAAAATCAGAGTTGGTGCATGACCGTCGTTACAAAGATACAACGACAGTTCACGTGCATGCGCGTTACATCTCCACAATGGCAACTTCCAACGCTTAGCATAACTCTCACCAGTCTCCATTACTGGCTAATATATGCCTTGCCGCATTTCCTTTACTGTCTCGTGTTAACATAGCGGTGCGCTACATAGTGGGTTTTGATTCGCTAGCACAGGAAATAAAAGAAATAAAAGAAATGCGAAAAGGCTTAAATTAGCCAGTGATGGAAAGTGGCGCTCGTCATGACTTGCTTAGGGGAGCTGAATGACTGGATAACTGGAGAATCCCTCGAGCTCACCCTTAGTCCCGAAATGAATTCACGTTAACTACATGACGTCTGATCTTTTGTTTCCTGAAAGTTCCAAACTGGTTTCAGAATCATTAAACCGAGACACCAACACCTCTGATCTTAACAATAATAATCAGGATAGTTATACCACGCTGAACTCCACAGGGAGATTGATCTAATCACAGACTGATGTTACAAACTGAAGAGCCGTTGAATATGTTGATAAATATACAGGAAAGTTGGGAAAATCTATCTCATCGAAATATATAAATAATTTTACAAATCATGAATTGTTCGCAGATTATTTTCGGAGTAATCGCGCTAATAAGTACATGTATTTTCCAGTCTAATTATAAGTCGAGTTTATATCATTTCAACGTTTGAAATATTTATTGAAATAACTCTTTTCAACACAAGGTATTTTGCTTGGTAATAATCAAGCTAATCGATAATGTAGGCGTCTTTGAAACACAATTACATCGAATTTTAGTGATATGAAAATTATTTCTCATATGTCATGTTATTTCTCCAGCGATTGATATCCTTTGTAAGCGTAATTTTGTATCGCCTCGGTGAACATAACATAAACCATTTGATTCACCTCAACTGAAGTCGATAATTGTATAATATTGCGGAATTATTAAATTTGTCAAGAACATTTAAGAAGAGCATGTGCATGTCTTTAAAGACAAATTGTCTTATCGTGTGAGGAAGTGGACGTTCTGGAAATATATTTACTTACATGTAATGAAGACTCGCTGAGCCATGAACATGAACAAGTTGAACTATAGTGTCCATTTATAGTATATATGTATGACCGTGAAGGATTGGTTCAACGTTTTATAGCGAGAACGTAGGCCCGGGAAGCTGAATATGGGATATCCGGGTCAACTGAATGTCAAGGTCATCAATGGCTGAATGGCGAACTTGCATGACGATGATTTGAGACAAAATGCCGCAGTACAGCCGGAGAAATGATATGTAGGTGTTGTCAACATTGCTGGAATTAATAAACGATTTTAAAAGGTGAGTTTTTGTTGATTTTCGTGAGCGTCGAAATTGGCTTTGAAAATGTGGAGGTAGCGATATACGGACTGTTTTGTCGTATAGCTTTTGAAACAATGATCCGATTGTGACCATTTATAGCTTATTTTGTAGGGACATCATTTAGCTTTCGTACCGTAGTCATCAAATGTGCCATAAAAATAGTGTTTGATGCGAAATATGACTTTGAATGAGCACGGGGTTGTTTCGTCGTTACATCCAATTCCTTTTATATAGTAATATGGTAGGGTATGTCTCCCAAACGCTGTTTCTAAGCGATACACGCCCCTGTGAATTGAACCACAGGACAACATTGTCATTGCATCTCTGGGTGCATCAACATTATGGGGGGCGGGATAGCTTAGTGGTTGGCGCTTTCGGCTTCGGATCAAGAGATCCGGGGTTCGAATCCCACCAGGGGCACGGCAACTGTGTCTGCAGTAGAGAACTGTTCTACACGCAGTAAGGTTTGGGTGCAATGCTACACTGAATTTCAGCGTAGTGCCACCCATGGTTCGCTAGTTCCAGCCGATGCTCGCAGGTTTCACCGCAATGCATAGCCACATGGGGTTGCGGGCTTTCTGCCTGCCATAATACTAGCAGCCGCGATATAATTGAAATACTCTTGAAAGGGGCGTTAATTCCTAACTCACCTCACCTCACCTCAACATTATGTGAAACCGCACATCATAGTGTCCCAAGCGTACGCTAAATAACTATCCCGTCCAGTTTGTCCTCAAGGTTCTGCAAGAACCAGTCTACGTTTTTCGTTCTAGTAAAATACAACCATAATTTGACATACAGACAGACATATTTATTCGTAGAGTGGCCATGAGGCCAATAGTACAATGACAGTCATTTACAAAAAAAATGTAAAATTCATCAGTAGGCTATAAACATTTATACAATTTGGTGTATATTTTTTTTTTACAAATATGACTAGACGTAGGATAACTTTTGCAGTTTGGTTGTTAAGTAGATTTACAAACTTCGGCATGCTTGAGTTTAAATAATAGTGTTGTGGAATATATCCGCTACGGATATTTGAGTACAAAGGAGATTGCAGCAAAACGTGATACTCATTGTCAACAAGGTTTACACAATGGAAGCATATGGCTATGTTTATATCATCCTCTTTATACCTTCTTGTGCTTGTACATTAAGTTTACTAATGCAACATCAAAATGTGTAAGAGATCTCCGGAGTTGCATATATGTTAATAGGCCTACATCTAAATAAGTTTCATGGACAATGCCATTTTTAAGTATTCATATATTTAGAGCTTACACTCTCGAATGACCATTCTTCGTAAAATATATATCCCTACAACGTTACTTGAATAGCTTATATGGAACCGTGCAGGATCTCCAACTGTTTGGTGAATCGATACACGTGCAAAACCTTTTTGAAATAACAATATTCTAGCCGACGAGGTCCAGTTAGGATCTCCATTATCGTCAAGGATTCTCAGCTTATTATAGCAACGATATACCTAGTGCCTTGTAATTGTCTTGTCTCAACCATCGTAACCAGGGTAAGATTGATAAGATTTACCGTAACTACGTACGTTATAAATTGATGAATACGATGGTATTGATAAATACTGATTCTTTTAGGGGTTTTTTTAACAATTTTTATATGATGGTTATGAATTTTTTTAATTTTAGTCTTACTGTCAAGGAAAATAACAAAATAACCCCCAGAATCCAAGTTTACAAACTGTTCACATAAGATAATAACTTAAAGACCCACAAACCTCGACCATATCATTTTACGGTTTTTATTCAAGCATATTCCAAGATGACGAGGATTCCACTTGATATGTGTCAATTCAACCAATAAACACCTTTTATAACGCTTTTTTAGAACGCCGCTCAAAATATACGCCTCACAAAACTTTAGCCGAGAGCGAATTCCTCGTGCTAGGCCTTGTGACGTAATACACAGGAGTCGCTTGGCGTCTAATGACAAAATCCACTAGAATTAGCCTTACATAACTGCCTAAATAACATATTTAGCTTTGTCCTTATTCAACAAAATTACATATATACACGCCCCGTAAAACGTACTACAAATGGCAGCGGATGTCAACACTGTTTAGTACTGTGACCATTGCGGGACCCGTAATTCTGCAATGTGTTTTAGAACAATTCTTATCGTTGTCCAATATGGCGGCGGCACGCATGTCAGATGATGAAAATGTTCAAACGTAACAGAGATCTATTACACATTTCATACGGATTATTCACGCCTCATTCATGTTGAATAATTTTTTGTTTTCACATTCGTCCTTTAGCAAAATAACAAAATATATTTTCAGTATTTTTGTTTATCAATGTAGCGATATGTAATGTAGTGATGTAGTTGCGTTATTGACACTCTAACTTAAATAAATATCAAATAAGAGGGGAAATCTACACGACTGAACTATAGCCGGGGTAATATTTTTTAAATTGCGAACCAAAAGACACATGTACACACGGCCATGGTGAGTTGATTAATGTTCTATAGTTCCTATTCTTTCATTTGAAATTGGGAAAGACACATTTTCCATATTTTTATCCGAAGTGATTTAAACATTATTTTATTTCCACAAACACTTGAATTGACCATCAAAAATCATGTAATACAAGGCCTTTTATATAACATGCTAGGAAAATGGTAGTGGTATTACACTGAATCTAAGTTATTGTAAATGTACACGCCTATAGATTTAAAGATAGCCCGAATATGTTCTTCGAAAAAGTGTAAACCAGTATCATTGATGAAAATTATAGGATTTTCTTAGTTGTACATAATGCAACTATTCTATTAGCAAAATAAAGTCACCATGAGAAATATTGACACAGTAGATTTCAAGCTATAGGCCTTTTCAAACACAAAATCAAGCACAACAAAAAAATTAACTAATACCACTCGATTGGGAAAAGAACAAATCTAAAATTGCTCCTAAAACTCCGAAATTGCGTCCTACGGACGCACAAATACCCATTCTTTCGGAAACTTGTAATGTCAAAACGTTCTTATTATGTTTTAAACGAATTATGAACGAAAATCGACAAATCGCATAAGGATTTCATTAATATAACATCATCTCTCTGTGTGTTTTTAGATGTTAATTCGTTTATTCATATAGACAATACTTTCAAGTAAACAAAACACCAAAGATTATTTCGAAGCGTCACCTACTTAATAAGATATTGCCATTCAAAGTGAGTAAAGTTGGCCTGCTAATTATCCCAGGCCTAAAACAGTCTGCCGGGCCGCCGCTAGCTTTCGTTAGCGATGTGACGCCATACTCAGGAGTTGCTTAATGAAATCCTTAGACGATTTGTCAATTTTCGTCGATAATACGCATAAAACATAATAAGAAAGATTCGACATTACAAGTTTCCGATAGAATAGGTATTCATGCGTCCGTAGGGAGTAATTTCGGAGTTTTAGGGGCATTTTTCGATATTCAATCGCTAATTTTAGATTTTTTTCTTTTCCCAATCGAGTGGAGTGTTAGGTTATCTTATAGGATACAATATGTTTTGAAATGAATAACTGACAATTCAAAAATAAAAAAGATCATGCAATTTATTTTTATTATAAACGTCATTATTAGTTAAATGTTTTGTTGTGCTTGATTTTGTGTTTGAAGAGGCCTATGTTTGAAATCTACTGCGTCAATATTTCTCAGGGTGACTTTATACTGCTAATAGAATAGTTGCATTATACCTTTAAAAATCATATAATTTTTATCACTGTTACTGGTTTACACTTTTTTTAAACAAATATTCGGGCTATCTTTTAAACTATAGTCGTGACATTTACTATTACTTAGATTCAGTGTAATACCACTAACCTAACATAAACATTCATTAGATATAGCATTGCATCATCCTCGGTTACCCATGGTTTTATATATGCTCCGTTACTCTCCACTATATCAGAGTAAAGGAGCATATAAAAAACCATGGGTAACCGAGGATGAGCATTGCATGAGCTTTACTAAAAACACATCAGACTTTCTCATTTTCCTAATATAATAATAATAATAATAATAATAATAATAATAATGGGCATTTATAAAGCGCTATATCCATACACAAGGTGCATGCTCAAAGCGCATTGAAAATAAGAACATTTAAGGTGATGAGATGAAATACTATGAAATAAAGCCTAAATGTAATACTGTTAGCATTGATTAAGGATATTTATCATTAGAGTCTATGGGTAAAATAATATGAAAATAGAATCTATGAATAATAGCTAGAAAATATATGAGTTTTGAGCTGTGATTTAAATACAGTCAGTGAGGATGACATCTTGATGACATAAGGAAGTTGGTTCCAAAGTCTTGGAGCAGTACAGCTGAAAGAGTTTAGTCCATAACTGGTGTTTTTATTCTTTGGCATCTGGAGAAGCTTCAAATTCTGGGATCGAAGTTCTTTTGCAGGAGTATAGTCCTCCAAGGAATTTAAGAGATATGCTGGAGCCATATTATGTTGACATTTGTAAGTGATACATAGAACTTTAAATTTGATTCTCGCTTCAATGGGAAGCCAGTGTAGACGCTTAAGCACAGGCGTTATGTGGCATGCTTTTGGTGTTCTGGTCACAATTCTTGCCGCTGTGTTCTGAACTTTCTGGAGCTTGTACAACTGACGTTTACTGATTCCTATCAGTAAGCTATTACTATAGTCAAGTCTTGAATGAACAAGCATTTGCACAAGTATTTTGGCGGCATCTCTGGTTATAAGATGACGTATTTGACTGATGCAACGGAGATGATAATAGCAAGTTTTACAGAGTTTATATATGTGTGATTCCATTGAAAGTTGAGAATCAATGATGACTCCAAGATTTCTTGCATGGTCAGCAAAAGGGATTTCAGCAGTTCCGATTTCAACAGAGGTAGCTTGAATATCACGAAAATTACGTTTAGTTCCTACCAACAATGCCTCTGTTTTCTCATCATTTAGCTTCAGCATATTTGATGACATCCATGACTTTATATCAGTTGTGCAATCAGTAGTACGTTGCAGAGCCTCCTGTGCATTTTCTGGCTTGAAACTGTCAATCAGTTGCATATCATCAGCATAAGACTGATGATCCATTTTATGATCCTCTATCACTCTAGTATATTTTAGTATAGAGTACAAACAGCACTGGACCCAGCACAGATCCTTGAGGTACTCCACACGCAAGTGAAAAGCGTTTAGACTCTGCTTGATGTATAACCACAGTTTGTGATCTGTTTCTCAGATACGATTCAATCCAGGAGAGCGCAACATTTGTTACACGCATCTCCAGTTGAAGTTTCGAGAGTAGAAGCTTGTGATCCACAGTGTCAAAAGCTGCCGACAGATCTAAGAGTGTTAATGCAGCAATATTCCCTGAATCCACTCGACTTCTTAGTTCGTCCATGACTCGTAGCAAAGCCGTTTCTGTACTGTGGTAATCACGATAGGCAGATTGGAAATCATCCATAAGCCCATATTTTTTAAGATGATCCTTAAGTCTTAAATTCACTGCCTTTTCAATGATTTTCGATATAAATGACACATTTGATACAGGCCTATAGTTTCTCAGATTGTTAGGATCCAAGTCACTTTTCTTTAAAAGAGGCTTCACAATAGCGGATTTAAGATAGTCTGGAAAAACTCCACTTGATATACTTGAATTCACCAGATTCGTTATGAAAGGAAGAAGTAAATCTAAATAATCCATCAACATAGAAGTGGGAATAGGATCCAGCGAACAAGTTGTTTTCTTTGATGCTCTTATCATCTACTCAATTTCTTGTTGGGAGAAAGGTTCATAAATGGGCAATTCATGGCGAGTTGATGATGCATCAGGAATCTTTGATTGTTTTGACATACTTGACGAGTTTTTTAGATCTTCCTGAATATCCTTGATTTTGCTATCAAAATATTCCGCGAAGTCATTAGCTAGAACCTCATCAGAATCATGTTCAGGCAGCTTCACATTGTCTTTTTTACCGAGGAGTTTTTTTACGAATTTGTAAAACTTGTCCGAGCATCCTTTCATTTCCAATATTTTATTATTACAGTAATCAGCCTTTGCATTCCTAACAACTTTACTAAGCTCCTGTCGTCTGTGCCGATAAATCTGTCGATGTATCTCAAGTCGAGACTTGCGCCATTGGCGTTCTGCCACTCTGCACTCTCGCTTCGCGTTGCGTACTTGATCATTGTACCAGAAAGAATCTGGTATCATCCGTACATTCTTAAATTGAACTGGAGCATGTTTATCCAAAAGACTTATCAATGTTGAATTGTACATGTCAGTCAGCACGTTTGGATCTCTTGACGTTTCACCCAAAAAGGGGGAGTTTATAATATCTGCTTTAAAATCCTCTTTGTCTATACTTCTTAAATTCCGACATGTAATTTGCTCAGGTTTAGGAATAGGTTTTCTCATGTTCCATTTCATGCTGACGAAACTGTGATCCGACATCTGCTTATCGATTACTTTGACATCAGTAACCAACGATGTTTTTTCAGAAGTAACAACCCAATCCAGTGTATGCCCAGACTTATGGGTAGGTGCAGAGACAAGTTGAGAAAGGTTGTGCACAGTCAAAATTTCACTATCGTGTCTCTTTCTAAACAATGCTCGTTGTCAAAATGAACATTAAAATCACCCAAATATATTGTGTTAGTTTTGGTATTTGTTTCAATAAGTTCTCCAAATTCCTCTAAAAATTCAGAACGAGTAAGCTTGTTCTTCTTAGAAGGAGGTGGTCTGTAAATGCAAATTACTTTGACACTTAATTTGTATGAAGTAACCCGTACAGATAAAATCTCAAAGGATTTATATCCATCTGATATTGCGGAGATTTTCTGAGATTCAACTTGTAGAGAATTCCTGTAGATCACTGCAAGTCCACCACCATGCGAATTATCTCTGGGTTGATGCATAAAAGAGTAATTAACTGGCGTTAGTTCAGCAATGACTGCCTCATCCCCCTGAGCTTTCAACCATGTTTCAGTTAGAAATAGTATATCATAAGCATTGTCTTGTATGAATTCAGCAATTTCTAAGGCTTTATTTCTACTTGATTGTGAGTTCCACAGACCAACTTTCAGACAAGTAGAAACTGATTTGGCTTGAGGTTGAATAGTATCGGACGGTGGAATAGCAGGACCTATCACGTTCTTATCATTGACAACTGTATAATAAGCCATGATGAGTTCATTTAAAAAGGATTCATGTAACCCCAGACTGGTCGTTGGACTGGGAAACCTCTGTATGGGTAATTGAAATATGGCACTGGGATATGAGACTGCATTGGTTGTCCCATGGAAGCATTGCACATTTCGTCATAGAAATATGGTCTGGGAGGTAATGACATTATTGGTTCATGAGTAAGTACTTCTGCAGACGAAGACGGGTAAGTGTGGTTATCACAGGAGACTGACTCTACTATCAGCTTACTCATCAGTTTAACACCACCGCGTGACAAGTGAATACCATCATGAACAAGAACATCGCGGGGTTTCAGAGACATCATATGTTTGAAAATGTCAATAAATGTCACTTGCACTTGCACGACACATTTCTTCCACGGACTTGTTGAGTTGTTTTGCCTTACTGTTATACCAGGAGGGTGTCTGTCGCGGGAGAACAGAGCACACATGCACATGCGCATTAGTGATGGTTTGCGTTACATTGAGGAGAGTATCAATTTCCATTTCCATTTCTTCCAAGGGACGGTCAGTAACGTCGTTATCCCCGATAACATATACCAAACTATTCACAGTGGAGTCTTCATTTAGTAAAAGAGGCAATCTTTCACGTATGTCACCTATTGTGGCATCCCTATTTGTGTCAACCACACATTTATGGCGAAGATGAGAAGAAAGGATCATACTGCTCATGTTTTTCAACATTGAACTACCAACTATCACTGTGTTGGCAGTCTCAATTTCTTTTGGGAGTGGCTTGACATGCTTTCTGTAATGGAGAATGCATGAGGAGCCGTGGATTCGTTAAAAATAATTATTTTTAACGAATCCACGGCTCCGAATGCATTCTCCATCTTAATCCATGTATGACGTCACGAAACATACATATGTGATTATCTAGCATTATAGACAATACATTTCAATTATGTAACCTAACAAAATATTATTTTGCAATTTTCGGTGCCCATTCATCGGATATGGTACACGTAGCTTCGATCCTTATGAAATGGATTCTTCCACGCACGTGCATGGCTTAAATCTTCCACGCAAAGCGATTTGACTGACAGCCGAACTCCTGCATTTCATGTGTTTCAGCACGATCCGCATGCGTTTCACACTTTACCAGTCTTGTTTAGAATGCAGGGATCTTACTGACAAACAATCAAATGATTACCAGCAGGCCTGGTAGTCGAATAGGTTAGGGCGCTGCGTAACAGACGAAGGGTTACATGTTCGATTCCCGGGTCAGACATTACAAAAATAATCAGATATTTTAAGATTCTAATCAGATATACTAAGACAAAATACATCATTCTTGAACAAATTACTTTGTGAGCCATTACGAAAATGACAAAACCTGACACCCCTCCTGACTGGATTAGTCAATGACCAGTAGATTCTTAAGAATAATCCACTGTTAACACAATAGAGTGACGTCATCACCATGGATTAAATCAGAGCGAACAGCGTCCGCATAAGACATGTTGCTCTCTGGAGGAGAATAGCGTTTCGGGGAGCTATTATTCTGAAACTTGCAAGCATGGGATTTAGCGCTCTGTATGCCCACCTGCTTACGGGTAGACTCCACACGAGTAGAGTAGGATGGCCGACGTGCAACAGGGGTTTCCTCTGTGTGAACTGGCTGCTTACGGGTAGACTCCACACAAGTCGAGTAGGATGGCCGACGTTCAACAGGGGACTCCTCTGTGTGAGCTGGCTGCTTACGGGTAGTCTCCACACGAGTCGAGTAGGATGGCCGAAATTCAACAGGGCATATATTTTCTTATTTTGCAATTGGACGAATGTGAAAACAAAAATTATTCAACATACCCATGAGTCAATGAATGAGGCGTGTTAACACCGTTATAATCCTATTAAATGTGAAATAGAACTCTGTGACGTTTTTTCATCATCTGACATGCGTGCCGCCGCCATATTGGGCAACGATAAGAATTGTTCCAAAACACATTGCAGAATTACGGGTCCAGCAATGGTCACATCCGGTATTAAACAGTGTTGACATCCGCTGCCATTTGTGGTACGTTTTACGGGGCGTGTATATATTTAATTTTGTTGTATAGGGACAAAGGTAAATATGTTATTTAGGCAATTATGTAAGGCTAATTATAGTGGGTTCTGTCATTAGACGCCAAGCGACTCCTGTGTATTACGTCATAAGGCCTAGCACCCGGCATTCGCTCTCGGCTAAAGTTTTACGAGGCGTAATTGAGCGGCGTTCTAAAAAGGCTTTATAAAAGGTGTTTATTGGTTGAATTGACATATATCAAGTGGAATCCTCGAAATCTTGGAATATGCTTGAATAAAAACCGAAAAGTGATATGGTCGGGGTTTGTGGGTCTTTAAGCAACTCCTGTGTATGACGTCACATCGCTAACGATCGTTATGCTACACCAGGGACATTATATAGATTGTATATAAGGTCCCTGGCTACACTGATAGCCGCGGAAAACTGTTTCAAGAATGAGATAATTAGCAGGCCAATTTTACTCACTTTGAATGGCAATATCTTGATAAGTAGCTGACGCTTCGAAATAATCGTTTGTGTTTTGCTTACTTGAAAGTATTGTCTATATGAATAAACGAATTAACGTCGAAAAAAAATAGAGAGATGATATTATCTTTAACAATAATTATCCTACAACTAGATCCCATTGTCATGATCGTTTCATTTTCATAATTTAGCCTCAACATGATGTAGAAAAGGCAATTCCCAAATGTTATATAGGAACGTTGGGACAGTGATCGTAAAAATACATTAAATTGAATAATATTTGAAATATGAACTTTTATTTGGTAAAAATGTGTGTAAACATAACAATTCACAACTACTACAACTAGAAATGCACATACGAGCCTAAATGATGATGAATAATGATAAATGTTTTCCAAATTTTACCGACATATTGTGTAAAATGTCCGAAATACAATTAAGTACTTACGAACAGGAGGATTGTCTGGATAACAATTTATTAAATGTGAAAATACACAACGTTTTGGGGTATAAGCTCAGATGGAATGTAAGAAAGAACACAATGATATACATTTTTAAAGGACATAATGATGAGGAAACTAAATTAGAGAGATTACAATTGCATAAGATAATATTGCAAATCCATTCTCATTGTAAATGGAACATTATTGCTGAATAAACAATGTTACGTCAGGGAGAAAACACGCATACGAGGATGGGGTTTTGGTAGACATTTAAAAAACCTGAGGGTGGCTGGGAATGAAAATACCGCCACCCGAAGGTTTTTTTTAAATGTCTACCAAAACACTACCCGAGGGTTTTCTCTGACGTATATACCGCCATGCGTTTTAAATACAAAAATGAAAACAATCGTGTTAGTGTTTCAAGTGTTCGTGATCCAAGTTTGAGGCGCACATAAAATATCTCAATATTGAGAGCGGAGTAGAATAGATGCCAACAAACAATCATATCATGATCACCAATCCTCTGGCCTAGTGGGATAGTCTTGGGCTACAAATTGGAGGATTGTGGGGTTCGATTCCCGCATTGTTATTCAACTATGCACATTTTAAACTTAGGAATTATTTTAGTACCTAACTGAACAGGAGATTGACGACATTTTGAGTTAGGTCTCACACTCTGATTGTAAAACTTCAGGTCTTACTAAACGTTGAAAATTAACATGCTATGAGGTTAACTTTCGACGGTTGGTCAAACCTCCAGTCGTAGTAAAACCTTAAAATTCGTGGTGAAACCTGCTCAAAGGTTATTACAAGAAATGCAGTTACCTCACAATGAACTGAGATATCCAGAGATAGGTGTTTAGACGTAAGCTTTATTGAAGAAGTAACTAGGAGTAAGTAACACAAAATTGGTAAAATAAGAAAGACCAATTGAATTTATTGAAATTGTAGATGCCAGAATTACCGTTCATTGGTTGTGAAATCCAAAAGCCATGGTGAATGAGGGTAGAAGAAGGGGCCAATTGTTGAGGCCGACGGATTTGAAGTGGTTCGATGGTGATTGTACTGATACATGTAAGTGTTAATTGGTAGCGGCCTCTCGGATAAGCTGCAACAGGAGTGAATGGATGGGTGAGTGGCTTCTCCTCGGATTTTTTTGGGGTGCTCCTCAGATTTGCCTCCGACAGCGGATATGTGTTCTAGAGTCAAAAGCACATGATAGGAAGATGCCTTCGTCGTGGTTTACTGCAGGTTGTTCCCTTCAATTGCCAATCGCTTCTTGTATTTGGTCCAGTTGTTTGTTTGGTAGCCTGTCATGATGTTGTGATCCGTGTTCTTCAAAGTGTGCTCAGATAGGGTGGATTTCTGGTCAAGTTTGTTGACAGACACTTGATGTTTCTTGATCCTTGTGTAGATCGATAGGCCGCAGCGTTTCGTCAGTGTACTCTTGTCCACAATGACGTGGAATTTTGTAGATACATCCTCATGGGTTCGGGCTTGAAGTGCTGTATCTCTTCATCTTCCCTACATCGGCTCCTTCAGCCACGTGATCACCAAGATGATCAAGAACAACGTCAACATTGATGTTTCATTTTCTAGTGAAAGCAACCTTCACTGAGATTAACTTTCATGTTACCCTAGTGACTTAGAAATCATCTTAGTGCTTTATGAAAAGAGGTCCTCCAAATCGCTATCCTGATCATGACTATCGCCAGCATTTGGAGGAAGTACAACATGTCTTACATACCCGCCATCTTCTTCGGCAACATCAATAGCTTGTTGGATATTTGTTACAGTACGACTGCCTAAACTGTATCCATGGGCAACTCGATTTGTATCATTTGTATCAGTTTTCACATCAAAGTATGGTTCAACAATGGGTTTCATCAACATTTCAGTTAATCAATATGTTTACATCTGAGGGTTTATGTGTATAATGCATATACCCTGCCTTACATTTCTTTCTCTAGTGGGGCTATAGAAACCCCTTTTTTCAAAACACACAACAAACGAATAAACCAAATGAATCAAATACAAAGGTTTATTTCTGACATGTTTAGTGATGTGTAGTTTGATTTATATTTTGGATAATTTACTGCATCGTCTCATTGAGAGAACAAATATATATATATTTTTTTTAAATATTGCCCGCTGGGTTTTAACTTTTATGTTTTAATAGTAACATTGCTAACAATCAGAAATGTGTAAATGGATAAGTCATTGATGATTTTACTTGTGTGTATCGCCTCGTTACGACTTACTGTCCAACCAAGGAACAAACCCGTACAATTAACACATCTGTCATATTTTGGTGGAATATGGAAATGCATAAAATGGATTTGGAATACCATTTGCATCATGCCGTAAGAACATAGGTATTCGGTTCAGTATTCTCTAGTTTCTGTTCTCTTCACGATCGAAACATTCAAATCACGCAATGAGAAGTATTACGCATGTCCAAAGTTTAAGTATGGGACTGGAAAATGGCGATGTTACGATATTGCGATCGTGTCGGTTTAGAGAGCTTTGTGTTTATAGAACATAAATTACGACTTAACAACAGATTGAATGTCATCATGTATTTACAGAATAAGCCATTTCAATTGAAAACAGGTAAGAGTTGAAAGCGACTATTATAGTTGCTTATATACTGACGTTTGAAAGAAACTTCGCACTTAATGTGAAGACATGTAAAAGAAACGCAAACTCTAATAGTTTTTTTAAAAGTTTTTAGGACCAGTGGAAAAGAACATTTCTTGTTTTTTCATTCGATCATACAACAAATAATTATTAATTAAGTGTTGCAGTTAGATTGGGTCCAAAGAAACCATTTTCTTAAATCCATGGCAATAACCAGTTTTAAATTTTAAAAGTGTGAAGTTTCTTTTAAACGTCAGTATATTTACAGCCATTTGTTTTTATGATTCAAGTATGTTTATGTGTGGTTATATAATGCGTTGTGCTCTTAATTTCTCCATTTAACTCACGGAAACTGTGATTTATATTGTTGTTTGAGTGACGTTGCATATTACTCTATCGCACTGCTTCAAAACAACTTCAGGTCCATCTGAAAACCATTGTAGGCCAACCGCCAGATCTTATATGCAAATGCTGGCTCAGTTGGTTCATAAACAGACAGACAAAGATTAATAAATTGTCACCTGTAAGTATACATAAACACAAGTTAGGCCTACAGTTTTATTCGACCCCAAAAAAGTAGATTACTCAAACGTTTTATGTGTTTTGAGGATCATGATGCTTCATTTAAAGCTGAAATTTTCATGAACAGAGAGCTAATTTCAGTCATTGTTGCACCATTTCACATAAAGTATGCACAGTCACAGGTAACTGGAAGTGCACTTTGGGTAAAAGGCCCATGATGATATGGGGGGTAGGTCGCCGAGTATATAGGCGTTTTATCTTATGACGTGGACGTTTTAGCTGCATCCAGAAAGTGAAATTAATTCTCATACAGCTGCTTAACAAAAGTTTGTTTAACTGTGTCCCAAACTCAGTGCAAATATCATGAAAATCCGTGTTCATTTAAGTTTGCGTTTTTCCTTAACTATGCCCGCAAAAGTTATGAATCTTTGTGTAGATGTAGAGAAATCATTTCTTTATTATATACTTAAAGATGATACTAATATTTCTACAGGAGCAAATATGGCAGGGATTTATATAACACCGGGGTCCAAAAATCCCAAACTCCAAAATTGATATTGTTTTATAAAATTTTCATTTTTAAATCATTTAGGGAAAAAACATACTTCCTATCATCACATTGACCAATATTTTCTATAACTGTCGAAATTTTACAGACTTTATGTTTAATTAATATTTTATTGCAGAAACATTGAAATCTAAATTTCCTAATTTTGACCCCCTGTCTCTTTTGCTGTACGCCAAATTTTTTTCTGGCATGTTACATATCTGTCCCTAATATATGTAGTGTAGAACTGATTTCTCTACATCTGGTCCAAAAATGGTATCCATAATGTGTTCTGTTAAGCAATAGTGCCAAATTGAAGTTTTCAAAAAATGATGATTTTACATAGGAAATCTTGCATAGTTAAACAAACTTTTGTTAAGCAGCTGTATATCCATGTGTAGAATATAGTCATTTTCAAGCGTATCCTGTAATCATCACGACACGTTGGAACTTTGGCATCATGAAATACAGACAGAAGGGGTCAAATTTCGAAAATTCAAATTTCATTAATTTTCGAATACAAGTTTTCATATCGATTAAATGAGATCAAATTCATCACCGATACATTGAGTGACTATAAAAGGAAGTACACAGTACACTGTTGATCAATAACTGGATATTTAATAAAAGGAAAATAACAACTGTAGCGGTCGAGTCAAAGAGCTGCCAAATTTGTAATTGTTTACTAGGAGGTGTAACACTAGAGTATGTAATGGGATATTCAACATTCTTCTTATTACGCAAAATCTCAAATTGATCGGACGGTCTATTTTCGCCGTGATACGATGCTTCAAAGTCATCCTAAATGTACGTCACGGTTCCCCATTACACTGAAATACACACGTAGATGAACAAACTTTCGGTATGCAACTGTACACAAAAGATTAATACATGCTAGTAAAGTAGATGTACAAATGAGGCGCTTGAAATATATTTTATACTATTTGATACTACATTATGGTCTTACACTGTTAAAACTTGGTGTTTTTTTTCAACTTACTCAAAACAAATTAGTTTGAAGACGATAAGTGAGGTTCGACAATATTTATTATGAACTGAAAATTAATAGTTTCAACAAGTTTGGGGTCCCTGCTTTAGATATCGTTAACATATCTGTATGAACAACATCAGCATAAGGAGAAACATAGGAAACATGGAAAAGTATCATTATTGTTTTCATGAAACAGTTTCTTATTTTGTTAAACGGATGTTGATGATGTTTTTCAAACGACAAAAGACAAACTAATTATTTAAGCATTTTAGCCTGCCGACTATTTTTCAATATCACATTTCACCGTAGGGCTGGCTCGGAATATATAAAAGGAATAAAATATTTTGAAAACCAATAAGAGCCCCTGTCACTCTTCTGCAAGCCTATCCTCATTCCTCATCTTTGCGAGTTTAGCTAGTTCTTTCATACGCGACCATACGCAATACACGAAACTCACAGGAACCTACCGAAATGAACATTGGACTACTTTTGTCCCAACAACATTTGAAGACATCGAGAAAGACTCACACGCAAACTCTTATAATCTCGACGCTCTCCAGACCTGGCTACTCAAAGAATGTCTCTCCTCCGTCAAAGACATGATTTACTTGATAATAGACGCGTCCCTCACAGAAGACAAAGTTCCATAAAAGTTCAAACATGATGTGATCACGCCACTACTCAAGACACCCATGCAACATCTCAGCACTTTCAAAGTATCGCCCTATTTCCAACCTCCCGTTCAGCTCAAATGTATTTGAGAAGGTAGTCATGACCCGCTTAACTAACATCTGAAGAATTATGAGTTGGGTCATCCTCGATAATCAAGAGTATTCAAACCGATAAATCTACACAGTATATACTCTGGATTATCGAGGATGGAGTTATGTGAGATCTTCCAATTAGCGTACAGAAAAGACACTCTACAGAGACAGTTCTGCTCCGTGTCCAAACGACATCCTACAGGCGATGGACAAACATAACGTAGTTCTTCTGGTGATGCTCGACCTCTCCTCAGCCTTTGATTCTGTCGACCACACGATCCTACTGTCACGGCTCGAACACACCTTTGGACCGTCATATTTCAGCAACCGTTCAATGCAGGTGACGGTGGATGGAGAATACTCACAGACAAGTACCCTAGAGCACGGGGTTCCACAGGGATCTGTCCTTGGACCGGTTCTCTTCTCCATGTACATTTATCCTTTAACTTTGACCTGAACTTCCATCTACACGCTGGCAGTTGTACCTGTTTGTTAAACGAGTTAATCTCGCATCATCACAGGCCACGATTGAAGCATACATGTTTCACATGTAAAGTGGATCAGTTGTATATTCCTTAAGGTGAACAATGGTTAAGACCGAGTACATAATACTGGGTACAGAGCAACAGCGTCGGAAGATAATCCCCAAACCAGTCCTTGGTGGCAAAGCCACGGGAACACCTGTAACATTGGTGTGTGCAAGGTGGTGCTGTTTGAAGGACCATGTCAAATGTGCTTGTCACTGCAAAATCTGCAAGCAACAATCTAAAACCTCTTTCACGTGGACACAATCTACTTACATAAGCAATGTACATACATAAGAAAATATACTCACATAAGTAAAAGTAAATTTACATCATGTTCACGTGTTGTTATCGACCGGTATAAGTAAACATAATATCGTGATTAGAATAACAAAATGTTCATCACTTGAGACAATGTCATTGGAAAGCTGCTCATACATGGGATATATCTTTTGAGAGAAATGTATGGAGATGAGAACGATCTCACAACTGGTGGTCTTAAACCACGAACATGTCTTTTTATGACACCATTTGGATGATAACTTTTGCATGACTAGAGAGACGTCGTAGGTTCTTTGTGTCACTTAATTTAGTATAAATGTAACTCCCCTCAGCGATATCTTATGATGTCTTAAAGAACCATTCATTATGTTGATAAAAATGAAGGAAAAAATCCGAAAAAACTTTCTCATTGAAAGATAATAATTATTAGTAAATTAATTAATTGGTAAAGGTGTTTTCCAGTCTAAGTATATATCTAGTCTTTTATTTTCAAGTGCAAAGCATTGTGGTCGACTCTCACACAGTAAACAAACAAACAAAAGAGAAACACAGTTTGTGAGAAGTCCTATATTCCCGGTAACTGAAATTGTGCGTTATGTAGTTTCTAATGAAACTGAAATGACGTTTTTTGACAGCGAGATATTTTTCTTGAAGTATATAATAATATGTGTGCCATAGGTTGCTGGTATAGTATTTTGTGTATTTACAAGACGGTTAAATACACATTAATATAACTATCGTCACATTAAGCATTGACAAGACAAACCTGCAGGGCGAAATAGTCGAGAGAAAGCATATATGCACATGCACGTTGTCAAAGGGACAGACTCAATTTACAGACTTCCAGTCTCTGAACCATTGTTATTGTGTTCAACATTATACATGCAATAAACGAAAATCTGTCTAATGACATCACATTCAGTTGTGCACGCTAATCCAGTGTACGTGTCTTCGAAACTGAATTTCATCGGATTATCCTTGTTTGAAAATTATTTCTCTTAAGCCATGACGTAGATGAAATGTTTCTTTAGCAATTGGTACTATTTGTATGTTTTGAAAAATAATTTGGTATTATATGAATATAATATACGTAATGTCCCTTTAAATTTTGGATTAAATACTCACCTAAACAAACAAATTCTGTTCACATGACCACAAATACTCCAGGAGTATTCATACTTATGAGTAAATATACTTTTACCAGAACTCTAGGGGGTCTAGTAAATATACTTTTATTTAGGTATATTTATACTCCCGGAGTATATTTACTCCTGTAAGCAAATGCGTTCACATGCCACCCTAAGAAAAGTTACATACATGTCATTGAGTATCTTTACTCACATAGACAAATGTGTCCACGTAAAATGGGCTTAAGAAACTACGGACAACTCAGGAAATATCTGGAAACAACTAAAGTGCTTGTCCATTCATATAATTAAGGTCAGCTCAAGGTTTAAGGTCGTTTCTTGTTCGTCGGTGTGCGCATAGAGCATCTATACGTTTGATATATTAGTTTTGGGTTACTCAAAACTGTGCTGCGTACGACATATGCGACTCATAAGTTATTCATACGCAATGCATCGATTCCACGTGAGTAGAGGGAGTTACGTGATAGTTATATCTATACTTTTCCGAGTGTATGAGCTGATAGACATGTAGGTATATCAGCTCATGTATGAATACACTCGGATCCTTATTCAGATTCAAGACAGAACACTTTATTCTTTGTAAAATGTACTATAGCCATGTGCGACTGAAGTGGTATTTTGAGAAAACTGTAGGTGTATTTAGAAAAGTGGACGTGTATTGAGAAAAGTATCTAAGTGTATAGTGTAAAGTATAGGTGTATCGGTAAAGTGAAAAAAAATGTATGAGCGAATGGTCTGACGCAACTAATGAAAGAACAAATTAAGGTATCCCTTGGCAACGACCTAAACTGGGGTCTAACTGTAGTAATGTGTACGTGGTGGGTATGCACTTCATACGTAGTATTTGCTGGTTTCCCGAACTACATATGAATAATGTATGACAGGCGTGCACAAAAAGTGTTTGAACCGGAGATAGCACGGATGCTGAGCGGATGTCAACACGTATGATTACCGTTGTTTTTGCACTGGCAAAGCGCATTGTCCTTCCACAAAACATGTCATTACGTGTGACATGCATACACATCGCGAACATATAGCGTATATGCTAAACAGAGATTAAATTTTACTATGATAGGTAAAGGGTGAACAGTATAGTGTAGGAAATACTGTCCTTCCAAACAGATAGACAATTTAGTCTGTGGAGACTGGCAATTAAGATATTAGGCCCACGTCTTACCAACCCGAAACTAAAAGACAGGCTGATATTTTACACGTAATCATGCAATCTTTCCCGTGTCAAATTCATTTCTGTTTTTGATACAAAACATGTATACGGTGATTTAAAACTTAGATGGGATTTATTGATAACATTTCGATTCAAGTTGATTAAATTTCGTGGAACTTGTGTAAAGTTGATGGCTATAACAGACAACCGTCTTTTGGTCGACATTAGTAAATAAGCCAAACGTAGAGGGATGTGTAACCAAGGTAATGGGTCCAAATTAACAGTATATGGTGCATGCAGAGGATACTGAACGTTGTTCCATTTAATACCACTTTTATTGAACGAGTCATGTATTTAATATAAAACGAGCGAAATCAAGTTTGATATCAAATCATTCACGTATTTAATGAAAATGGCATTCAACGGAAGGAGGTTTTGTATAATGTTTATTACTAGCCCTTATTTACTCACCCGTTGTCAAAGATATCGTGACAAGCATAAAAGTGAGCGTGGCTCATTAATACCCCCGACTGTTAAAGTTTGACATATTTATTGTATACTTATAGAGAGAGAGGTGTCTGCGTGAGCTATGAAATGTAATTGAATTGCTAAGATCATATATAGTGTCTGTGAAATGGGTAGGAAAAATCTCTTCATGTAAAATTGGTGGTTTTGGGAAAGTGGGAGAAAGAATAACTTGAAAAGGTTGGGATAACATAATACACTATACTGCCATTACCACCGATTTCAACTTTATTTTGGAAATTAATTCGTCATAATGATTCAATCGAGAGACTTGAAACGACAGGTTCATGGAAGAACACCCATGTAAGCACAGTCAGGGATATACATGTACAGCAGTTTATGTCTGAAAGGAAAGAAAATTCACTTTTTTCAAAATATAACCATATAAAATAGTAAAACCAACAAGAACACAGAAGTAATTTGATGAAAGTAACCGAAAAAGAAAATGATAAAGTCAAAAAATGACAACACAGAAGCAGCTTCATTCTTTCTAGCTCTGAATATGACTGAGTGAAAAAATACAAAATTCGCCAATTCGGTTTTAATTTCGCAAAGCACCTCTCCTAGTCACAGTACATGGTGAAGAAGATATGTGCCAAATATGAAAAGGGTGGGATGAATAGTTTTTCTTTAATCGATCGGACAAAAAATGCTCAGAATATGACTAAGTTAAAAAATACAAACATTCGCCAAAAACCAATTTGGTTTTAATTTCGCAAAGCTTTTCCATTGGTTGGTTCCTGGATCCGCCTAATATGTGATTAATTTCTTCTATATTGAACGAAAAACGCAAGAATTCTGAAATCTTGTGCAACACAGTGGCAAATTAATTTTTTTTTGCATGGGCGGGTGAGGATTTATTGCATATTGTAAAGCTAATATTTCATATGTAAGTGTTAAGTCTTAGATAATACATCATGTACTGAAGAGTTACAGAGCCTTAATGAATTGTGATTTGATTTCTTTGCACTTTCAAGTTCGTATATAGATCTTTAAGTGTGAAAAGACCTTTATTTATACACAGTCATAGGGCAGAACTCTGTTTTATGTTACGATGCTCTCTCCAAGTATGATTGTGATTACATACATGCAAGGCGAAACATGACAGTGGTTTGTTACTGATTTCACTCTCCCCTCCCTCTTAAGCTCTTATAGGCTACTCCCAAGCTCTTCGGTCTCTGGACTCTCTGTCTCATCTCAATGGGTTATATATCTTGAAAAGATGGTTAACCAAACAAACATATTTGAACCATGAGGTAAAATACCCACACGTGGGCAACTTGTCACACAACAAATGGCGTTTTACCTCAGATATGGGGGAAAGCCTCAAAAACAAAAGTACAATTTGATAATTAATTGTTTGTCATTCGCTTGACATAAATGTGTGTCATGAAGAAATGATTATTAAACAAAAGTAAGTATTCCTCATTCACAGTGTTTAGATAACTATAACCATTCATATAAATTAAAAAAAACCCAATTCGGTTAGCATTGGCATGACTTTTGGATGATGGGCCTGATATGGACACTTCTGTCGAAATAAATTGCTTAAACAATGCTTTTTCTCATTTCTGAATAACAACTTATTTTCAATACAAATGAGTTTAGTTTTGCACATTTATTTAGGATATTTGTTTTCAGGAAAATATCAACAATGACCATGATTGATATTGTCATTTTATTTCCATGACTAAACCTCTTTGGTAATATTTTAGCGGCTTGCATCCGTATACGATCCGGGACCGTTTAGTTCGCAGATTGCTGTTATACATATTTATACGAATTTGAGAAGGAAAAGGTGAATCGTTTTTACTATACCCTAAGTATATTGCCACTTACATATGAAACTGTGTCTATATGAAAACTGAAAGGCAGCAAAAGTCGATTTAACAGTTAAGAATATCTCTCCACAATGAATTTTCCCGCGATTTTAACTTCCGCTTGAAATCACGTGACACATAATGAATCATACAAGTAGACGTTCTAAACATTTCGTTTTAGCTTTAATATGCTGATGTGCATCATTCTAATATACGTCTCACAGGTAAGTTTGATATTTCTTCGTTTCTTCTATTATGATGATGGAACGGTCTTTGAGGTCAAGGTATACGGTGACAAATGGTCAAAAATGTAAATACAACTAAAATCCTGTTTTGTGCATAATGCTTATTATATCCCACCGTAACATGAATTCGGCGTTCTCCTGTTTTCGGCGATTGGTAATCTTGCGTTATTTTACGTGAACGGGCGGAGGGTCAAATGTCAAACTGCAAATATATTTATTTGAGGTCACGGCAACTCGACCTGGACGCAACATTTTCAATTATGAAAAACAGGAAGGCGAGAGTACCAAGAGATATATTACATATAAAAAATAGCCTTATATTCTTAAAACTTTTTTTCACTTCACAATAAAACTCTGCAAAAAATTACCGAGTCGACTTTCATTTTTTTCTCTCTATCGTCCGCCAGCTGACAATGCTTGCATCATCATATCACGTGATCAGTCATGTGAGATGCCGCTCGATAAAAAAAATACGACTGGAATTTTTGGTCATGCTTATTGAATAAATAATAACGTTTCATCAATTTTTGGAAAGTTTACAGACAAATACAGCCATGTGCGGGTTGATTTAGGTTCAATTACAAGGGGGATGACCTTGATATCAATTTCATAATGTCTACAGACACAGACATCAGTGTTTCTCGCCATATTGAGAATAGAGCCCAGTTGAAGAGAAGTGTGAAGTGCGACTTCATAAAAAGTGTAAATGATAAGTTTTGATTTCCTTCTCATAAGTTTTCAACATTTGACAATTTTATTTAACTCTGGTTTATTCTAAATAATAAGACAATGTCGTTTTGCCTCCTTGGGTTCCCGCAAATAACGGAACACCATATTATTTGCTGTAGAACATCACCGCCGAAAACAGGTGACGTAATGCACAGGATGCCAAATATGGGTCACTCTTATCATGGCGGACTTTCCCGGCCGATGATGCCGATAGAATCATAAATCATATTAGTGAGTTATACCAAAGTTACGCAAATTGACATGAATGAAAAATTATTTTATTATTTTAACACGATTAAAAAATTACGGCGAATCGCTCTTATGTCGCCGAAAACAGGTGAAACTGGGATATTGAAACACATACGCGTAGATCCATATCGTTCAGATACATTGCAAAAACAAAGATTATTCCTTTATGTCAATAAACTATTTCCACAGCTATGAATTGAAGGGGGTAAAGTTCTAAACAATAAAAAACATAACCAAAAGAAAATAAAAAAATTTGTGTATAAGATAAAGATTTCATTGTTCATCAGACTTCATGCAAATAACAGAAACATAAATATTTTGATTTTGTGTTGGTCTATGGTCTATTTGTGGTATCCAACCGGAAACGTTTCCTCTGTTGGTTCGTCATCTTATTTTAAGAAATGTAGGTAAAGTTTAACTAAGGTAGGTAGATGTGGCAGATGGCAGACTAGTGAAATAAGTCAAGTCAACGCCGTTACGGAAAACAAAACCGTTTCTACACAAGAATCAGATTTAATTGCTATGTCAGACTTTGAATATGGTTTTACATATTTTTGTGGATATTCGTCCAGTTTTCATAAAAATCAACAATAATCTAGATTGTACTAGTACTGATGGAAAAATAAGTGCAGAATGAAATCCAAGACCAGCAATAATAGGGTCCACCGTTATAATTTATATGAAACATGGTTGAGGGTCTCATTAGTGCCAATAAATTATTGGATGAATGAGAACAAAGTTAGTATAGCCGCTTGGCAATTTTGATAGGATTGGACATAATAACCTGAAACATCCAATGTTCTTCTCATGTATAGAAAACAGATATAGTAAATTAGTAATAAGTTAATACCCTAACAAATTAAAGCAAATCATTGACAGCAAATTAGCAAAGCATCAATTTAGAATATGCCCCATAGGTGTTTGACTTCTTTGTTTGAATTTCGGTACATCTAATTTGACTTTGATTATGAGTAATTTGATGAAACTTCAATGCTGTAATTAGTTTTGCTTTTTAAATGTATCCTCTTGTGTAATGAACCAAGCAATGTTTGCATAACCATAGCAGTACTCTTGTGATCTATTACATCTTAACAGTTCAGCATTCAGTACCCAAAGGCATTATTTCTCGGTTTTGAAAGCAGAACGGGAAATTTTCTTTCCTATCCTTTTCATAAATGTTAAGTTCATGAAGTAAGTCTTCAGATCAAACGAGACAAACTCTTTGTTTGACTGTGTGTATCAGGAGGGGTAGTTGATCTAAGCTTTGTTTGGAGGCTCTTTAAGACACTGATAACTGAATCTGCAGTCTTCAACTTCAACTTCAACTTCATTTATTCTCAAAAAACACTTTTGGTTGTATACGAGTACACATTCATCATCAATCATATAATATACAATGTCAAAATGGCGGTGGGTTATAATAGGATATTTTCAAGTACAGTCATATATACAAAAACTAAACAAGTTTAAATGATCTAAGCATATTATTGGTCAGGTTTCTTAGCTTTTGAAATTGTAGAGAGTGTAATGTTTATGAACTTAGCTAGGTTTCTTAAAACAATAGGCTTAGCTTGCATGGTGAAGAGGTGTCTATAAGATGAAATATTTGCAAAGTTAAGTAATCTTGCTGGAACATAAGTTTTTCTGGTTTCCTGGAAAGTAGGGCAACGACAAATATAGTGAAATTCATCTGCTATTGAAGATGAGTCGCATAATATGTATGTTCTATTTTCTCTTGGGGTATTATTCCAAAATCCTGTCTCGACAGGCAAACAGTGACTAACTGATTAGAAGTTCTAAATTTTAACAACGGATAACTAATATATAGTTCGTCCTTCAGATTTGAAGATGCCCAGGATAATATACTCAGGTAATAAAAGGTAGGCGTCAAAAGAAGGTAAAATCTTAATGTATTTATAATATTGTCCCTTCGAACTTATTTCTATATAACTCCACTTTTGGTAAAACTGATCTTTTAGAGTAGTTTCTACTGTCTTAAGTAGCCATAATCGACTATAATTACCAAGTAAAGTATACACATTACTTTGCCCACATGAGTTTAAGATGTATTCAACAGAACTAAGCCGTGAATAGGAGTGATTATGTATATTTTCGAGTATATCTGTTTTAGCATGACCCCAAAATCAGAGCCGTATAACATGATAGGAAGGATCATCTTACCATATTTTAAATTTTCTCTTGATACTGTTTCAGTAATCTATATGTCATTTTACCCAAAGTTTTTAAACCCTGGTAATGTGTCATTTATCGGCAAAAACGTACGGACCATGAGGATAATCATTATTGATACAATTGGAAATAAATTCCTTCACAAGCAATATTTTCAATCTCATTTGCGTTCTAAAACAAATGCATCTTCATCAGACACATTCTGAAAAGTGAAAAATAAGAAGACGGAGGATCAAATGGCATGCCACTATATCCATCACAGAAGGTTTGTAAATGCCTTGAGTTACTCTTGTGAAACAATAGTTTCACTGTCACGGTTTTAATTATCAACTAATAGTATGTGTACTCCCGTTTCCAGTTGTGAACGTCATTTCTAACCTATACATCAAAAAGCTGACATAACTTCTCCAATCTACTAAAACTCTGCTGACGTTAACCATACCAGGAACACTTCTGGTTAATTAGAACGTATGAGGGGCTGCTACAGGGTAAGAGTGTTTGGCTGCAAACTACTTACCAGCTTCTTTAATGGGGACCTAATGACATAGCTCACTACTGAACCTGCTCCTGAACCAACGGAACCGTTTCTGGTATGTGCTATCAGTATTGGCATGACACAAGAGGCGGCAAGTGGGATAACCTTATCTTAAGTATGGATGGCATCTCTTATTTAAATGTTTTGCACTGAATTATTTGAAAAGCTTCCAAAATTTCATCTGAAGCCAACTTTTTAAAAAGTGATATTGATTTATGTTGAAAAAAATAACAGTGACCTAACATGACAAAACAATGCAATTTCCATTGGTATAGCCAGGGTTTTGATTTGAAGTGGAGATCAAAATGACCCCTCACTTTATTAAATCATGCTGGTTTCATAGATGGAGATTATTTATATAAGCAAACAAATGATATTGATGGAAAAATTGCAAAGTAAAAGCTAGGTTCATACACAAATTTGCAAGAGTTTTGTAGAAGATAATAATAGAACACTTTCAAATGTAATAATCTATGGTCACAGGTGCCACCAAATGATGATATCCAATGTGAAAAATTTGCATTTATATGAATTCATGTATTGGAAACTAGTTGTCAGTGATGTATATCTTGCTCTATTTACTATACCCTGTAGCGCCATCCAATGCTGAAATCCAATTTGTAAGATAATCCATAGTCCTAAGTCATCTACACTGTTTTTCTTTGCTCTGTAATTTCATTCGACCCAAAGTAGTTTGCCAGGTGTTTATATGAGTTATATTCGCAGGTGATGATATCCAATATGCAGATATAGTCTTTATTGCCTGTTGATTGAGGGAGATCTATTGACTAGTCTGGACTGTACACACTAATGCATACTATGTAAGCTTCAGGAATATGAAATCTGATGAAATGGAGATAGAATGTCTGCCTGCCAAAGGTTGAGACTAAGGATGCCTCCAATATTCAGCTTGTTCTTCTCCCTTTAGTCTCTCTGTCTGACTGCACCGGATGTTCACCCAGTCTCTTCCAATTTATTTTGTTTGCTTTCAATATTGCTACAATGTGTTTGATACTTTTCTTGGGAAATCTAAAAATCCCATCTCCATTGGTTATGTTTAAACAAACTGTTTGAGACCCTAGGGAAGATCCTTCTGTAGAGATGTTTCAAAATACATTTGTTCAAGTCGAATGGGATTTGTGAAAAAATAACTAACATGACCTTAATGTTCAATGGCATTTAAATAAAATGAAATTCTAAAAGCAGTTATTATTCAAATATCCTTGCTTTAAAGGCACTGTAGCACATATTTGGCATATTATTTTCTCTCTTAATTGTCATTTTTTATAAAGTATATACAATATATTGTTATGTTAGATGGTACGATTACGACATCTCATTACTAGACATGATAAGCTGTTTCCATAGAAAACGGTTAACTGTATTAGTAGAAAGGTAGATTTGTTCATTATATTCAATCAAACCAACATTCATGACTAAAGTGATCCTCGTTGTCATATATATATTTATATTTATATATACAATGTTTTGATTTTGTTGCATAGACACCACATGATTTACAATATATATGTTTCATGTTAATTGAGACTATAATTGGTTGTCTAGTTGTATGTGACTTCAACTATCAAAATCAATTACCTGATAGGCTGATATCCAATGTAACAATTTTCACAAATAAATCCTAAATGCTTCAATTAAATTTTCATCAGAGAGTACAAAATGGTGTAATCAGCATTCAGCAATCAAACTTCAGTTTCATTCAGTTTATTGATTTTGTCTGATGATATTTTGCTCTCCGTCTATTTGAATCTTTTTTTTATATCTGTTACATGCATAGTTGCTACAATTATTCATATCTTCCCCCAAGGCCCCAAGGCCTCATTCAGGTTCTACTCATAATGGGAAACATTCATTCAATTATTAATTCAGAAATTAATCCAGAGGTAAATCACCACCACCTTTAGTGAACAGAGGCTTCCCCGACACAGAAAAGTTAAGGCAATGCAGCAAGTATGATATGATGCAACAAAAAGTCCAGGTTCGAATCATGGTGGAGATACCAATTTATTGTGACCTGGGTCTCACTCTGTGTTGTGTCCCTGGGCAAGGCACTTCATCCACAATGCACTCAGTCCACCCATCTGAACAAAGGGTACCTGCACATAGTCCATCCTATAAGGTCACGCAAAGCATTTAAGTTTGGTTTTGTATGTACAATTCCTTCAGGGTAATAATGTACATCCTTGCACTAGATATTAGGCGTTAAATGGATATTATTATATTATTAGTATGGCCATTCTTATAGTTGTGATCATATTTATAACACAAAGTAAGTCCTGAACTTACTTTGTTCAGTTTGAAGTCAGATGTAATAGCCTACACAGTGCTTGATCTTTAGGACTAGTAGTGGCAAAAATTTACTAGCCCACTGGCAAATCTACTAGTCCAATCACATGAACAACAATCAACAGACACACACTTGAATTTCAACTATTTAATAGTTTTCCAACTATTAGTTGGATCATAGAAATCCAGCTGATCATCAGTCCATTGTGCATTAATAAACAGTTTGCACATTTTTTCAAAGTTAGCACTATTCAAATTTTGTAAAAAATTTTCCGCAAAGGAACTGCCAGGTTCAGAACGTTTAGCCTTTCGCTATTGTGGACTTCGGAACATCCGTGGGCTTTTATTGACTCAATTTTGTAATTATTCGACCCAGTTACAAAAGTGCCAATCGCACCTTGCTGGTCTTTGCAAAGTTTGCAAAACATTGTATCCTCCGATTTATTGTACAATAACCATGGAAATTTAGATAGCGATGAGTCTTGAAAAACAGGAACCTGTTTCGCTTCGTATTGTTACCGTTGTTCTTGAACTTCAGTCTCAGATTTCCGTTTTTTGGGGGGGCTCAACATTCGAAATGTATCGCCATATGATTGTCGATGGGCGCGGCCATTTGCAACATGCGTATACACAATATCCGGTGAATTAGACTAGCTACTTCCTTGTGTTGCGATACGTGATACGCAAGTTTCGTTTTCACGATGTCGACCAATTGAGTTGCAAAATAATATTAAACTATTTTTCAAAATTAGCATCGCATTTGAATATTTATCCAAGACACACGTATCTATGAACTTTAAACAAAATGTTCAATACAAATTTGCCAGTCGCCTGGAGGACTACTTGGGTATTGATTTCAACTCGGCGACTCAAAGTAAACTCGCCTCGGGCGAACGGGCGAGTGTAAAGATCGAGCCCTGCTACAGTTTTTTACATTTTTATTCTTAATACTAATAATAATGAGGATACTTATATCGCGCTGAACTCCACAACACAAAGGGCCGTGCTCAAAGCGCTACACACATTATTACCCTGGTATTCTCAACTCCCTTTGGAGTAAGCTACCAATTAAGGCGCTCGAAGGTTATCTGTCACATTGCCTGCACTTCCAAACCAGGTACTCAATTGTACTGCTGAGTGAACAGTGGCACATTTCGAATAAAGTCTCTTGCCCAAGGTGACACCATGAGCCTCAACTCATGTCTCAGTGTGGGGCAGGGAATCACCCTTCAAACTCTCAGTTTTCATTCAGCAATGAAACGAGTAACCCATTGTTGTTTTACTGAGCTATGCACAGGACCACTTGCCACCACGATTTCATTTTCATCCCACCATTATGAAATGCCATTGGATATTGATATCGACTTCTGTCTGTTTGTCAGTCTGAACTTCAAAACCTTTTGTCTTATCTTATCGATCGTTCTCGATTACATTCCAAATTATTGCCCCAATTCCATCCAATGATTTGTCTGGAACATGGACATTAGACAAGAATAGATACATTGTAAACTGGCTATGGTGGGTTAGATTATAAGAAAATTAGCTTTTGCAGAGGAATGTTCCATGTGGTAATAATAACCTGTTACCAAATGCAGTCTGGTAGACTTGTAATGAGAATGAACGTTACCCTAAATTAACATGCTGTCTGATAATTAACAGTGGCTCTTTATATTGTCCTCAGATGTTTGGAAATTGACATTTGTCTTTTGCCCGTAGGCCATTTAGTTTCTTCCAATTAACTTTAAAAAACTATTTTTGTTTTTAATATACCAATGAGTAGAATATTTGTAAAGTCAGGTACACATGAGAAATCTTTTCAAAATTCATTTTATGAGAAAGATTCAAGTTATTGTGAATTACCCGGTAATTTGATTAAAACAGAACAGGTTTTGGACAAGATGGTTTGCACTCAAAGGCTGTCATAGAAATAAGAAACACACATAAAATATTAATGGCCCTATCGCACTGCATTGCCGTTTTTATGTACTTAAATTCAGATGCAAAGGACTTTTGAAGGTAAAGTTGTGTGAAATATTTATTGCAGACAACTTTATTCCTTAAAGGAAATTTTTTGTGTTGTCCAACTGATGGGAAGCTAATCTTATCTAATCAATAATCAGACAGTCATATTCAATCCATTGATTGCTGTAAAAATCAAATCTAGTTGTTTTTACAGAACTTCAAAAGTCGTCTTTACCGACTAAAGTTGTCTATTTTAGGGATTGCAGTGGTTGACTTTGAACTATAATCGTGGGAGATTATCCATTTTAAATGATTAATTTAATGATAATTTTTACTAAAGGGTTCTTGGGACAAAGACAATTAATTAAATTTTGAAAATTATTCGAGGGAAAGTAGCAGTCTGATTAAAATCGACTTAGTCCTTGTTTCAAGGAATGAAATCTGAGAATTAGTGCATCTACTGGGATACATAGAATCCTCGCCACAAGGTCTGAGGAGACCATGTATACGTGCATGTTCTTTACCAGATTAGTGCAGACAACACCCAGTCTTTAGCTGGCCAATCACGTCATAGTTTTAAAAAATTCTTCATTTTTAATGCATTCAGAATCCTTTGAGCTCTGAATATTAAGGAAACTGATGGAAGTATTGCTGTCTGGAGTTAGTTATCCCTACTTCATGATCCGAAAACTTTGTTTGGGAAGTCTTGGTGTTTGACTAACAGCATTCGGGCCGTCATCTGACGGTGTGGAGAGGAACATCCCAACGATATGAGATCCTATCCCAGTAGTTGCATAATTTGTGACTTTCATTCCTCTGAAAACAGTCAATTTTAATCTGGGGAAAGAAGATTGCTTTCAAAAGAGATGATGTTTAGTTTACTGTCAGCAACAGTTTGTGGGTTTTTTTGAGAGATGATTTGATCATTTTTAGCTTGAATCCAACATGTCTCTTACATGTGAGGTTGCTCAATTTAGCACTCAGTGATTTTTAAACCTAGAAATTTGAATACGGTAAGACAAACGTCCTGAGTTGGTGTCTGGCAATAGGCTATTGGCCTGAAGCTCTTCAAATACTTAAATCTTATGAAATTATTCAACTAAAATTATCAATAATTTATGCTGCAACTTGTTTCCAAGGTTTAGTCAACTTTTTAGCTTTCTACAGATTAATTACTCTTTGATAGGTGAAGATAAATATTTATGATTCATTAGGCTACTATGTGGAAATAACTTTAACATTACTGATCAGCCTGAATGTCCTTAGTCAAGAGAAGTTAGAATGTCATTTGAAAATGTAATAGGACAACGGCCTGTGGCCTGCAGAAATCTGAATCCCTGGTACTGAGAAGATATGCAGCGATGCATGGCAGCAGTTGGCAAATGTATGGATTGATAGTTTCATGTTTTCATATTATGTGAAAATGGACTGAATAGCATAGTATCAGAATAATGTTTAACAATTTCTAGTTAACAAAACACTGTACACACGTAAACATTTAAATGTGGATAAAAAAGTGTTTGCAGGTATCATATTTAAATAATGTGCTTTCAGATAAACTTAATAATCGTTTTGTTGACGTATACATGAGTTCTTGTTAAATATATGAATAAATTTTAAATTATAATCAAGAGACAGATGTTTAAAGCAATTGTGTTGGTAGTTTACAATCTAAGTTGTGAAATTGATAACATTTCTACCAGATAATTTGGACTGGAATGGAATCATTTTATAGGTAGGTGTTATTACTTTGCCTTTAACTTTAATTTGCAATTAGCATGTTAATGTTCTTTGATTGATTGCTGGAAATTATCACCAAATAATACAACAACAGATTTTACATAATCGTTTTTTTTAGCTTTCCTTAGTAATATAATAAATCAATGAAGTGTTGCATTTGACTGTGGAACATGAACCTATAAATGATGATAATAAATGACGTCTAAAATCATATTTCTTATCATTTAGAAGTAAGTCTTACATTTCGTCTCTGATTGCTCTGAAAATTTCAAAATTTAAAGACAAAAAGTAAAAAAAAAGGATTCTCTGGAATGTGTTGATTAAACTGAGCTTTGTAGACTCTCATCAGCTGTTAAAACATTAAAGTAAAGGTGTGATTTTTTGAAAGAATGACAGATTATTATCTCTATGTACATTATAATCTGAATGACATGAGCATAAAAGCGAGACAATATGCACTTTAATGTGATTATTAAGACAACTTTTATAACCCGGATTTAGCAACTTACGCAATTAGGGTAGCGAATGTATTGAAGAGTGAATGGCCACGTGTTCGTGATAGCCTGTAAATGAGGAGAGGTGTTGGGAGTCTAATTAATTAACTTTCTAGTTTATCATCACTACAATTACATCAGTTAATTATCCCCCGCCAACATAGTTGGGGGGGGGATATTGAAATGGTCTCCGTCCATCCGTCCCGATTTTGTTTCCGGAGCAGAACTCGAAAACTATAAGACATATCTCAACGAAACTTGGTGTGTGGAACAATCATCATGTGTAGATGTGCATTTTGGGGTTTTCAACTTCCAAGAGTTATTTTTTTTTAACGTTTCCATGGAAACGTAACTTAGAATTTCGTTTCCGGAGCACAACTCGAAAACTATAAGACATATCTCAACGAAACTTGGTGTGTGGAACAATCATCATGTGTAGATGTGCCTTTTGGTGTTTTCAACTTCTTCACAATTTTTAATTTGTTTAATTTTTACCATTTCCATGGATACATAACTTAATAATTCAAATTCGGAGCAGAACTCAAAAACTGCCATGGATGTATTTTTAACTCAACTGGCCTGAAAGGCCCGATGGGCTTATGGCATGGCACGGTGTCCGGCGTCCATCCGTCTGTCTGTTAACTTTTCGCATTTTGTCTTCTTCTCCAGAACCACTAGGAGCTGAAATTTTGCGTGCAAACTCCTTGGCTTTGCTCACAACCCAAAAAACCTATTTTCATCTTGATCATCAGCAAACGATAAGCATCACTTATAATAAACCTTATATTGGGTAGGCTAAGGTTGTTTTGATATGTTACAAACCTTACAGGGAGTGGCATCCCTGCCCTGCTGAGCCAAAAAATGAAACATATCATCATCCATCCTGCTACATCAGGCTCTAAGGAGATTGTACGAGCTTAATACTGATACAAATAACCTGATATAGCAGGATGATCATGATTTAAATATTGTGTATATTTGCAAGACTCCCTTTCAAACAAAACATATATTCATTTTTTTATCACTATTATTTACATAAATTCCCAGTGCCTTACTCAGACCATCACATTGTCTGGGCCACCTTTCACTAGATTCTCATGGTAAGAACTCTTGTGTATGTTCTGAAGTTAGAAACTCATCTCATTCAATTATGTAAGATACTTTGGGCTCAAGTTGAAATGTTACAATCTGCAGGAGAATAAGATTAAATGTATGACCAATATAGATTGCTTATAACTGGGCACTGGTTAGTTGAAAAAAGGTTCATAGTCACTGTTATTCAACAACTATTCTTCAATAAATTTTCCCAAAGGTGGGGGATATGGCCGACTCTGTCTGCTTGTTGGGAGTTGAAACACCCCAAACCACATGTGAATTGCAATAATTATGCAATTGTCATCTGCGGAATTACCCAGTTGGATATCTAAGCATTTGACATTGGAAGATTTGAGATGTTTTCATAAGGATTAGTAGGGGGCGGGATAGCGCAGTGGTTAGCGCGTCAGCTTAGGTTCAACAGGTCCGCAGTTTGAAATCCTCTGGGGACTTGGCAACTTTGTTTGCTGTAGAGAACAGTTCTACATGCAGTAAGGTTTCGGTCAATGCTACTACACTGAAGCAGCGCAGTTCCACACATGGTTCGTTAGTTCCAGCCGATGCTTGCAAGTTTCACCGCAGTGTATAGCCACCATTGCGTTGCGGGCTTTCTCCCTGCAATAATACTAGCAGCCATGATATGTGTGAAATACTCTTGAAACAGCAGTGTTAGACCCCAAATCACCTTGCCTGAAGTCAGAAATAGATACTCACCTCATCTCACCTAAGGATTTATATGTAAGCTTGACAGAGTGACTTCATACAAAGCAAATACTCTTTGTTTGCCTCTGTAGTTACTCTTCAATCGTTTGTCTATGCTAATTGGATGCTGGTTTAAAAAAGTTGTAATTAAGTGATTTATGGGGTGATTTTAGAAAGTCAAGTAATTGTCAAATTGAAATCCCCTCTTAATGAATCCTGAAAGTGACCAAGGGGCATGACACCTGACCTTTAAGGGGTCTGGATGACAGACTAGGTGTACAAAATACGGAGTTTCTATTCTGCATCTTCATGTGTCTGGAAACATATATAACCATCAACTGGTAGTAAGACATTTAGAGTAACAGTTTGATGCAGCATGTGTAAGACACTTTCAGTGGTGTTGTTTGATGTGCACACAGAGGATACAAGTTCGTAAATACCACATTTTCATTTCTTATAACAACGTAACAACTATCTTATCCGTAATTGGCAACAATGACATTTGGTATGCGAGGCGGTCGCGTTGCAGTGCAGTGCTTGCCAATTCAGTTATCTGCTGAGAAAACTGAGAGGCACACTGTGACCTAATCATTTATGACAGAAATATACAATAAGAACAAGAATAGATTTTCTTTTTTTGTCATTATAATGTTATCCTAGTATTATGAAATAGGAGCCAAAAGAAAAGAATTTAATTTCGAAAATTAAGGTTTTTCTGTTGTAAAACAGGAGTTAAAAATATGGCGAATGTATATATATATATATATTTGTGTTCTGTGAAATTTGAGACAAGTTAGCTCATTAGAAATTTTGTAAAATGTCACTGGACTGCTCTTGAACACAACGCATTTCATTACTTTTCTTAGTTAGCATTTCTTCTGATTGTGTGGTTATATTGGAATCTTTAATCACAAAGTATGCAAGGACATCAATAAATCTTGCAGCATGCAAGTTTCAGTTACCAACATCTGTGACACTCTTTCTGACCTGATACCCGATAAAGGATAGGGTGTCACAATTGAGTATCAATTATTTAGCACAAAGAAGTGGTGCAAAGCCTGGTAACGCAGTGTCAAACCAGTAGGATGGTGTGAAAAGGTGATGTACTTTGTCACTTCTTCTTCATCATGTGCACAGAGGGGACATGTGTCAGCGTCACATCGATCCCATAGTGGAGGGATGATCTGAAGTTGATGTTGTTTCAAACTGTTGTCATGCCTTTCTGAGGCTATTGTAACAGTGGAACTTCTTCTGAAGGATAGTAGGTTTGGATTTCTTGGAATGGAAGAACTTGTTGGTAGGTGTTTGGTTTTGAATAAATATGTACATGTTGATTAACCGTTTTACATGCAGTGTTAAACTGTGTAGTCCTTGAGTTTCAGTGTGGGATTAGATGTCAAGCATCATTGCTGTCCGTTTCCATTTATATAGCGGTTAAATGGTACACTTGAGCTTCGGTTTTGTACAATCAGGACCCTGTACAGAATTAGAAATGCATTAAGACTAAAGTCAAAACACAATTCTATAAAAAGAAGATTGAATGTCAAAACACAATTCTATAAAAGGAAGATTGAATGAATGTGAAAATGAGAACTGCAAATATAAATATATGAGATACTATTTAGGAACTGAATAATTTTGTTTTGTATGCAGTATGTAGTATTTAATTATCAACTTGATTAATTTTAACTTGCGTAACTTATACGGTAAATGTTTTATATATACTTTGATGTATGGTACTGGTGTAAAAAAGTACCAAAAGTATAATACCCTGGTTTGCATAATGAAAATGTTGGTCGTTTCTCCCCTATCGTTTCTCCCCTATTGTTTCTCCCCAATCTTTTCTCCCCTATCTTTTCTCCCCTATCGTTTGTCCCCTATCATTTATCTCCTATCGTTTATCTCCTATCGTTTCTCCCCTATCATTTCTCCCCTATCTTTTCTCTCCATCAGCAGGATGTTCTCATGGTGGCACATGATGTGACAAGTTAATTATTCAAGCAAGGTCAATCTACGTCTGCCGTAATTGTACATAATTTCAATAATTTGTATACAGTCAAGCCGCGATAATCCGGCCACCGATAATCCGAATCACGCAGTTTCCGAACGGTAGGAAGATGTAACCAAACTAATCTCTTTAGTAGTCCTCAGTACTCAGTAATCCGAACATTTCACTATCCGAACGTTTTTGATGAAAAACGGAAGCGTTCGGATTATCGAGGCCTGACTGTATGCCCTACTGATGTTCCTGATAACGCAACAAGATTTTTTAAATGAAAGTTCTGAGCCTGCGGTAAACTTGTTGCAGAAAATAGTCCTACTAAATCCCAGCAGATTTTCATTTGGCAAACCAAATCCTTTGTTCTCATCTGTTGCGTCATTGATAGCTGTTTTGAATAAAGAACACATACAGGTGCTACAGAAGGAAATTACATCTTGATGAAAGTTGGCGATGCAGAGGGTCCAAATATACATGAGGAATGAATATCAGCAAACTCTGAGAAATTATAGGATTACATACACATATGTTCAGTAGTAGAAACTGTTTCATATTTTAAGGCACTGTAGCATGGTGTTCTTATTGAAATAAAGTGCACACAAGAATGGTAAATAAGTGTTAGCAATGGCTAAATGATGCTTCTGAATTAATAAAACGAGTTCTAAAATGAATGTACATGGTTCGGTCAAGACAAGGTTCACATTTAAATGACCGCTCAAAGGTAGTTCAAGTGGTCTGACTGACGAAGCATTATACTCAACCATTTTACTGTATGAATTAACTCTCAAAATCACATGAGAACTGCCAATCTACCTCTCACACTGAAGAGTTCCACAAAATTGTCACTTTATACGTTGCACCATTTTCTTCCTATACAGATTACCGTTTTCTATGCAAACTGCTTTTTGGCTCGTATAATGATATGTTTTACTCTCTAACATACCAATATATTGCAAATATATGACAAATTTGGGAAAAAAATTATATGCAAAAAATGTGCTACAGCGCCTTTAAGTCTTTTGGAAATACTCCAATAAAAAAATAAGCGCATGATTAACATGAACACTTGCTTCAGTGCAACATGACAGAACACCTACATCAGTGCATCATGACAGAACACTTCCATCAGTGCAACATGACAGAACACTTCCATCAGTGCAACATGACAGAACACTTCCATCAGTGCAACATGATAGAACACTTGCTTCATTTCCACATGATAGAACACCTGCTTCAGTGCATCATGACAGAACACTTCCATCAGTGCATCATGACAGAACACTTCCATCAGTGCATCATGACAGAACACTTCCATCAGTGTATCATGACAGAACACTTCCATCAGTGCATCATGACAGAACACTTCCATCAGTGCCATCATGACAGAACACTTCCATCAGTGCATCATGACAGAACACTTCCATCAGTGCATCATGACAGAACACTTCCATCAGTGCATCATGACAGAACACTTCCATCAGTGCATCATGACAGAACACTTGCTTCAGTTCCACATGACAGAACACTTGGTTCAGTGCATCATGACAGAACACTTTCATCAGTGCATCATGACAGAACACTTCCATCAGTGCCATCATGACAGAACACTTCCATCAGTGCCATCATGACAGAACACTTGCTTCAGTTCCACATGACAGAACACTTGGTTCAGTGCATCATGACAGAACACTTTCATCAGTGCATCATGACAGAACACTTCCATCAGTGCATCATGACAGAACACTTCCTTCAGTGCATCATGACAGAACACTTCCATCAGTGCATCATGACAGAACACTTCCATCAGTGCATCATGATAGAACACTTGCTTCAGTACCACATGATAGAACACTTGCTTCAGTGCATCATGACAGAACACTTCCATCAGTGCATCATGACAGAACACTTTCATCAGTGCATCATGACAGAACACTTGGTTCAGTGCATCATGACAGAACACTTTCATCAGTGCATCATGACAGAACACTTCCATCAGTGCCATCATGACAGAACACTTGCTTCAGTTCCACATGATAGAACACTTGCTTCAGTGCATCATGACAGAACACTTCCATCAGTGCATCATGACAGAACACTTTCATCAGTGCATCATGACAGAACACTTGGTTCAGTGCATCATGACAGAACACTTTCATCAGTGCATCATGACAGAACACTTCCATCAGTGCCATCATGACAGAACACTTCCATCAGTGCCATCATGACAGAACACTTCCATCAGTGCCATCATGACAGAACACTTCCATCAGTGCATCATGACAGAACACTTCCATCAGTGCATCATGACAGAACACTTCCATCAGTGCATCATGACAGAACACTTCCATCAGTGCCATCATGACAGAACACTTCCATCAGTGCATCATGACAGAACACTTCCTTCAGTGCATCATGACAGAACACTTCCATCAGTGCATCATGACAGAACACTTCCATCAGTGCATCATGATAGAACACTTGCTTCAGTTCCACATGATAGAACACTTGCTTCAGTGCATCATGACAGAACACTTTCATCAGTGCATCATGACAGAACACTTCCATCAGTGCCACATGACAGAACACTTCCATCAGTGCATCATGATAGAACACTTCCATCAGTGCATCATGATAGAACACTTGCTTCAGTTCCACATGATAGAACACTTGCTTCAGTGCATCACTACAGAACACTTCCATCAGTGCCATCATGACAGAACACTTCCATCAGTGCCATCATGACAGAACACTTCCATCAGTGCATCATGACAGAACACTTCCATCAGTGCATCATGACAGAACACTTCCACCAGTGCATCATGACAGAACACTTCCTTTAGTGCATCATGACAGAACACTTCCATCAGTGCCATCATGACAGAACACTTCCATCAGTGCCATCATGACAGAACACTTCCTTCAGTGCATCATGACAGAACACTTCCATCAGTGCATCATGACAGAACACTTCCATCAGTGTATCATGACAGAACACTTCCATCAGTGCATCATGACAGAACACTTCCTTTAGTGCATCATGACAGAACACTTCCATCAGTGCCATCATTACAGAACACTTCCATCAGTGCCATCATGACAGAACACTTCCTTCAGTGCATCATGACAGAACACTTCCTTCAGTGCATCATGACAGAACACTTCCATCAGTGCCATCATGACAGAACACTTCCATCAGTGCCATCATGACAGAACACTTCCATCAGTGCATCATGACAGAACACTTACATCAGTGCATCATGACAGAACACTTCCATCAGTGCATCATGACAGAACACTTCCATCAGTGCCATCATGACAGAACACTTCCATCAGTGCCATCATGACAGAACACTTCCATCAGTGCATCATGACAGAACACTTCCATCAGTGCCATCATGACAGAACACTTCCATCAGTGCATCATGACAGAACACTTCCATCAGTGCATCATGACAGAACACTTCCATCAGTGCATCATGACAGAACACTTCCATCAGTGCATCATGACAGAACACTTCCATCAGTGCCATCATGACAGAACACTTGCTTCAGTTCCACATGACAGAACACTTGCTTCAGTGCATCATGACAGAACACTTTCATCAGTGCATCATGACAGAACACTTCCATCAGTGCATCATGACAGAACACTTCCATCAGTGCATCATGACAGAACACTTCCATCAGTGCCATCATGACAGAACACTTCCATCAGTGCATCATGACAGAACACTTCCTTCAGTGCATCATGACAGAACACTTCCATCAGTGCATCATGACAGAACACTTCCATCAGTGCATCATGATAGAACACTTGCTTCAGTTCCACATGATAGAACACTTGCTTCAGTGCATCATGACAGAACACTTTCATCAGTGCATCATGACAGAACACTTCCATCAGTGCCACATGACTGAACACTTCCATCAGTGCATCATGATAGAACACTTCCATCAGTGCATCATGATAGAACACTTGCTTCAGTTCCACATGATAGAACACTTGCTTCAGTGCATCATGACAGAACACTTCCATCAGTGCCATCATGACAGAACACTTCCATCAGTGCCATCATGACAGAACACTTCCATCAGTGCATCATGACAGAACATTTCCACCAGTGCATCATGACAGAACACTTCCTTTAGTGCATCATGACAGAACACTTCCATCAGTGCCATCATGACAGAACACTTCCATCAGTGCCATCATGACAGAACACTTCCTTCAGTGCATCATGACAGAACACTTCCATCAGTGCATCATGACAGAACACTTCCATCAGTGTATCATGACAGAACACTTCCATCAGTGCATCATGACAGAACACTTCCTTTAGTGCATCATGACAGAACACTTCCATCAGTGCCATCATGACAGAACACTTCCTTCAGTGCATCATGACAGAACACTTCCTTCAGTGCATCATGACAGAACACTTCCATCAGTGCCATCATGACAGAACACTTCCATCAGTGCCATCATGACAGAACACTTCCATCAGTGCATCATGACAGAACACTTACATCAGTGCATCATGACAGAACACTTCCATCAGTGCATCATGACAGAACACTTCCATCAGTGCCATCATGACAGAACACTTCCATCAGTGCCATCATGACAGAACACTTCCATCAGTGCATCATGACAGAACACTTCCATCAGTGCCATCATGACAGAACACTTCCATCAGTGCATCATGACAGAACACTTCCATCAGTGCATCATGACAGAACACTTCCATCAGTGCATCATGACAGAACACTTCCATCAGTGCATCATGACAGAACACTTCCATCAGTGCCATCATGACAGAACACTTGCTTCAGTTCCACATGACAGAACACTTGGTTCAGTGCATCATGACAGAACACTTTCATCAGTGCATCATGACAGAACACTTCCATCAGTGCATCATGACAGAACACTTCCATCAGTGCATCATGACAGAACACTTCCATCAGTGCCATCATGACAGAACACTTCCATCAGTGCATCATGACAGAACACTTCCTTCAGTGCATCATGACAGAACACTTCCATCAGTGCATCATGACAGAACACTTCCATCAGTGCATCATGATAGAACACTTGCTTCAGTTCCACGTGATAGAACACTTGCTTCAGTGCATCATGACAGAACACTTTCATCAGTGCATCATGACAGAACACTTCCATCAGTGCCACATGACAGAACACTTCCATCAGTGCATCATGATAGAACACTTCCATCAGTGCATCATGATAGAACACTTGCTTCAGTTCCACATGATAGAACACTTGCTTCAGTGCATCATGACAGAACACTTCCATCAGTGCCATCATGACAGAACACTTCCATCAGTGCCATCATGACAGAACACTTCCATCAGTGCATCATGACAGAACACTTCCATCAGTGCATCATGACAGAACACTTCCATCAGTGCATGACAGAACACTTCCTTTAGTGCATCATGACAGAACACTTCCATCAGTGCCATCATGACAGAACACTTCCATCAGTGCCATCATGACAGAACACTTCCTTCAGTGCATCATGACAGAACACTTCCATCAGTGCATCATGACAGAACACTTCCATCAGTGTATCATGACAGAACACTTCCATCAGTGCATCATGACACAACACTTCCTTTAGTGCATCATGACAGAACACTTCCATCAGTGCCATCATGACAGAACACTTCCATCAGTGCCATCATGACAACACTTCCATCAGTGCCATCATGACAACACTTACTTCAGTGCATCATGACAGAACACTTCCATCAGTGCCATCATGACAGAACACTTCCATCAGTGCCATCATGACAGAACACTTCCATCAGTGCCATCATGACAGAACACTTCCATCAGTGCATCATGACAGAACACTTACATCAGTGCATCATGACAGAACACTTCCATCAGTGCATCATGACAGAACACTTCCATCAGTGCCATCATGACAGAACACTTCCATCAGTGCCATCATGACAGAACACTTCCATCAGTGCATCATGACAGAACACTTCCATCAGTGCCATCATGACAGAACACTTCCATCAGTGCATCATGACAGAACACTTCCATCAGTGCATCATGACAGAACACTTCCATCAGTGCATCATGACAGAACACTTCCATCAGTGCATCATGACAGAACACTTCCATCAGTGCCATCATGACAGAACACTTGGTTCAGTGCATCATGACAGAACACTTTCATCAGTGCATCATGACAGAACACTTCCATCAGTGCCATCATGACAGAACACTTCCATCAGTGCATCATGACAGAACACTTCCATCAGTGCATCATGACAGAACACTTCCTTTAGTGCATCATGACAGAACACTTCCATCAGTGCCATCATGACAGAACACTTCCATCAGTGCATCATGACAGAACACTTCCATCAGTGTCATCATGACAGAACACTTCCTTCAGTGCATCATGATAGAACACTTCCTTTAGTGCATCATGACAGAACACTTCCATCAGTGCCATCATGACAGAACACTTCCATCAGTGCCATCATGACAGAACACTTCCATCAGTGCATCATGACAGAACACTTCCATCAGTGCATCATGACAGAACACTTCCTTCAGTGCATCATGACAGAACACTTCCATCAGTGCATCATGACAGAACACTTCCATCAGTGCCACATGACAGAACACTTCCATCAGTGCATCATGATAGAACACTTCCATCAGTGGATCATGATAGAACACTTGCTTCAGTGCATCATGACAGAACACTTCCATCAGTGCATCATGACAGAACACTTCCATCAGTGCCATCATGACAGAATACTTCCATCAGTGCCACATGACAGAATACTTCCATCAGTGCCACATGATAGAACACCTGCTTCAGTGCATCATGACAGAACACTTGCTTCAGTGCATCATGACAGAACACTTCCATCAGTGCATCATGATAGAACACTTCCATCAGTGCCACATGACAGAACACTTCCATCAGTGCATCATGATAGAACACTTCCATCAGTGGATCATGATAGAACACTTGCTTCAGTTCCACATGATAGAACACTTGCTTCAGTGCATCATGACAGAACACTTCCATCAGTGCATCATGACAGAACACTTCCATCAGTGCATCATGACAGAACACTTCCATCAGTGCATCATGACAGAACACTTCCATCAGTGCCATCATGACAGAACACTTGCTTCAGTTCCACATGACAGAACACTTGGTTCAGTGCATCATGACAGAACACTTTCATCAGTGCATCATGACAGAACACTTCCATCAGTGCATCATGACAGAACACTTCCATCAGTGCATCATGACAGAACACTTCCATCAGTGCCATCATGACAGAACACTTCCATCAGTGCATCATGACAGAACACTTCCTTCAGTGCATCATGACAGAACACTTCCATCAGTGCATCATGACAGAACACTTCCATCAGTGCATCATGATAGAACACTTGCTTCAGTTCCACGTGATAGAACACTTGCTTCAGTGCATCATGACAGAACACTTTCATCAGTGCATCATGACAGAACACTTCCATCAGTGCCACATGACAGAACACTTCCATCAGTGCATCATGATAGAACACTTCCATCAGTGCATCATGATAGAACACTTGCTTCAGTTCCACATGATAGAACACTTGCTTCAGTGCATCATGACAGAACACTTCCATCAGTGCCATCATGACAGAACACTTCCATCAGTGCCATCATGACAGAACACTTCCATCAGTGCATCATGACAGAACACTTCCATCAGTGCATCATGACAGAACACTTCCATCAGTGCATGACAGAACACTTCCTTTAGTGCATCATGACAGAACACTTCCATCAGTGCCATCATGACAGAACACTTCCATCAGTGCCATCATGACAGAACACTTCCTTCAGTGCATCATGACAGAACACTTCCATCAGTGCATCATGACAGAACACTTCCATCAGTGTATCATGACAGAACACTTCCATCAGTGCATCATGACACAACACTTCCTTTAGTGCATCATGACAGAACACTTCCATCAGTGCCATCATGACAGAACACTTCCATCAGTGCCATCATGACAACACTTCCATCAGTGCCATCATGACAACACTTACTTCAGTGCATCATGACAGAACACTTCCATCAGTGCCATCATGACAGAACACTTCCATCAGTGCCATCATGACAGAACACTTCCATCAGTGCCATCATGACAGAACACTTCCATCAGTGCATCATGACAGAACACTTACATCAGTGCATCATGACAGAACACTTCCATCAGTGCATCATGACAGAACACTTCCATCAGTGCCATCATGACAGAACACTTCCATCAGTGCCATCATGACAGAACACTTCCATCAGTGCATCATGACAGAACACTTCCATCAGTGCCATCATGACAGAACACTTCCATCAGTGCATCATGACAGAACACTTCCATCAGTGCATCATGACAGAACACTTCCATCAGTGCATCATGACAGAACACTTCCATCAGTGCATCATGACAGAACACTTCCATCAGTGCCATCATGACAGAACACTTGGTTCAGTGCATCATGACAGAACACTTTCATCAGTGCATCATGACAGAACACTTCCATCAGTGCCATCATGACAGAACACTTCCATCAGTGCATCATGACAGAACACTTCCATCAGTGCATCATGACAGAACACTTCCTTTAGTGCATCATGACAGAACACTTCCATCAGTGCCATCATGACAGAACACTTCCATCAGTGCATCATGACAGAACACTTCCATCAGTGTCATCATGACAGAACACTTCCTTCAGTGCATCATGATAGAACACTTCCTTTAGTGCATCATGACAGAACACTTCCATCAGTGCCATCATGACAGAACACTTCCATCAGTGCCATCATGACAGAACACTTCCATCAGTGCATCATGACAGAACACTTCCATCAGTGCATCATGACAGAACACTTCCTTCAGTGCATCATGACAGAACACTTCCATCAGTGCATCATGACAGAACACTTCCATCAGTGCCACATGACAGAACACTTCCATCAGTGCATCATGATAGAACACTTCCATCAGTGGATCATGATAGAACACTTGCTTCAGTGCATCATGACAGAACACTTCCATCAGTGCATCATGACAGAACACTTCCATCAGTGCCATCATGACAGAATACTTCCATCAGTGCCACATGACAGAATACTTCCATCAGTGCCACATGATAGAACACCTGCTTCAGTGCATCATGACAGAACACTTGCTTCAGTGCATCATGACAGAACACTTCCATCAGTGCATCATGATAGAACACTTCCATCAGTGCCACATGACAGAACACTTCCATCAGTGCATCATGATAGAACACTTCCATCAGTGGATCATGATAGAACACTTGCTTCAGTTCCACATGATAGAACACTTGCTTCAGTGCATCATGACAGAACACTTCCATCAGTGCATCATGACAGAACACTTCCATCAGTTCCACATGACAGAAGACTTCCATCAGTGCATCATGATAGAACACTTCCATCAGTGGATCATGATAGAACACTTGCTTCAGTTCCACATGATAGAACACTTGCTTCAGTGCATCATGACAGAACACTTCCATCAGTGCATCATGACAGAACACTTGCTTCAGTTCCACATGACAGAACACTTGGTTCAGTGCATCATGACAGAACACTTCCATCAGTGCATCATGACAGAACACTTGCTTCAGTTCCACATGACAGAACACTTCCATCAGTGCATCATGACAGAACACTTCCATCAGTGCATCATGACAGAACACTTCCATCAGTGCCACATGACAGAACACTTCCATCAGTGCATCATGATAGAACACTTCCATCAGTGGATCATGATAGAACACTTGCTTCAGTTCCACATGACAGAACACTTCCATCAGTGCATCATGACAGAACACTTCCATCAGTGCCACATGACAGAACACTTCCTTCAGTGGATCATGATAGAACACTTGCTTAAGTGCATCATGACAAAACACTTCCATCAGTGCCATCATGACAGAACACTTCCATCAGTGCATCATGATAGAACACTTCCATCGGTGCCACATGACAGAACACTTGCTTCAGTGCATCATGACAGAACACTTACATCGGTGCCACATGACAGAATACTTCCATCAGTGCATCATGACAGAACACTTCCATCAGTGCCACATGACAGAACACTTGCTTCAGTGGATCATGATAGAACACTTGCTTAAGTGCATCATGACAGAACACTTCCATCAGTGCCATCATGACAGAACACTTCCATCAGTGCATCATGATAGAACACTTCCATCGGTGCCACATGACAGAACACTTGCTTCAGTGCATCATGACAGAACACTTCCATCAGTGCCATCATGACAGAACACTTACATCGGTGCCACATGACAGAATACTTCCATCAGTGCCACATGATAGAACACCTGCTTCAGTGCATCATGACAGAACACTTGCTTCAGTGCATCATGACAGAACACTTCCATCAGTGGATCATGATAGAACACTTCCATCAGTGCATCATGATAGAACACATGATAGAATGCTTACATCAGACATGATATAGAACAATTACATAAGTGCAACTTGATACAGCCCTTACATCAATGAACTCCGGCTTTTTGCCAAAGACTTCTGTTGCTACTGTAAAACTGCTTGCCTTTTGATGGGATCAAAAGCTACTTGTTTCAACTGCCTGGAAGCTTTACATGGTAAGACCTTTTAAAGTTATGGCTGTAAAAAGGCGTAAGTTTTTTCAAGACAGCATGTCATTTCTCTAATCTTGTACTGTTCTCATTCTCAGCGTAAATAATGCCAGAGTATTGGTTTGAAAAATAATTATATGTTTTTTCATGTTCTTTTTTTGTTTTAACTATGAACAAGCTACAAGCTTTAAATTATTGAAAAACATCTGGACTTGTGGGACAATTAAGTGTTTTTATTATGTAATTTCACTCACGGATTATTGATGGATTCATTTCATATCAACACATTTAAAAATTGTTGACTATTTGATAAACAATGAGAGACACATTAACATTATACCGCTTATAGTGAGTTTGTTAGCAGATGTACAATTTGGATATATTCTCGCTAAATAAGATTAATTTATTAATGTTCCTACATTGTTAATGAGGACTTTTTTACATTTAACATATTTTCCATAAATTTGGGACAAATATAGTTTATATTGTTTAATATAAACTGAAATAGCTGTGTGACATGTTAGAACATGTACATCACAAATATACTTTTACTTATGTTATATTAGATGTGTTTTGCTTTTTTACAATTCTAATTACTTCTTTAAATAATTTAATTGATGCTCTTACCAAAGTATCCACAGACAAGACCATATGTTTACAGGTTTTTTATCCCGAAACACGAAGTGGAAGGGGGATATAGGTTTGAGCTCCGTCCGTCCCTGTGTCCATGCTCCGTCCGTCTGTCTGTCTGTGTGTTTGTCCACAAAAACTTTAACCTTGGCCATAACTTTGGATTGCTCAGAGCTAGGGCTTTCATACTTGGCATGTGCATACCTTGTGATGAGACCTTCAGTTGAGGTCACCATATTTGACCTTGTGACCTTGACCTAGCCGCAGTGGACAATATTCAGAAAACTTTAACCTTGGCCATAATTTTGGATTGCTCAGAGCTAGGGCTTTCATACTTGGCATGTGCATACCTTGTGATGAGACCTTCAGATGAGGTCACCATATTTGACCGTGTGACCTTGACCTTGCCGCAGTGGACAATATTCAGAAAACTTTAACCTTGGCCATAACTTTGGATTGCTCAGAGCTAGGGCTTTCATACTTGGCATGTGCATACCTTGTGATGAGACCTTCAGTTGAGGTCACCATATTTGACCTTGTGACCTTGACCTTGCCGCAGTGGACAATATTCAGAAAACTTTAACCTTGGCCATAATTTTGGATTGCTCAGAGCTAGAGCTTTCATACTTGGCATGTGCATACCTTGTGATGAGACCTTCAGATGAGGTCACCATATTTGACCGTGTGACCTTGACCTTGCCGCAGTGGACAATATTCAGAAAACTTTAACCTTGGCCATAACTTTGGATTGCTCAGAGCTAGGGCTTTCATACTTGGCATGTGCATACCTTGTGACGAGACCTTCAGTTGAGGTCACCATATTTGACCTTGTGACCTTGACCTTGCCGCAGTGGACAATATTCAGAAAACTTTAACCTTGGCCATAATTTTGGATTGCTCAGAGCTAGAGCTTTCATACTTGGCATGTGCATACCTTGTGATGAGACCTTCAGATGAGGTCATCATATTTGATCTTGTGACCTTGACCTTGCCGCAGTGGACATCTTCAGTAAACTTTAACCTTGGCCATAACTTTGGATTGCTAAGAGCTAGGGCTTTCATACTTGGCATGTGCATACCTTGTGATGAGACCTTCAGATGAGATCATATTTGACCTTGTGATCTTGACCTTGCCGCAGTGGACATCTTCAGAAAACTTTAACCTTGGCCATAACTTTGGTATATCCGGGGGCATCCGTGTTTAACAAACACATCTTGTTTAATCTATATATTTTTTATATTTTGGTGCAAGTTTAATTGTCAAAATATTATAGACCATAACTTGAAACCAAATGGGTGAGATGTCCTAATGACAGGTGGTCAACTGTTGAACCAGGTGTTAAACTTTGCCTTTTTCATTTTGAGCATTTTTAGTATTTTGATGCTGCAAACTAAATTAATCAAATATGAAGGCTAGATTTATATATTTTCATACTGGTTTACCTTTGGAATAACATTTTATCTAACTTTTGGCCTGCTGGATAATCAGAGCTTAATATATGTATTAATTTCACTAGAACTGAAGTGCCGTATATAGAGAATCTCGCCCAAGTGTCTTCTGATATCAAATATATCAACACGAGATGATAAAATTTCAAATATCCAAGGGCCGACTGCCCAGGATATTTTTACTTTTATCAACTAGATTATATTTATCATCCAAAATCGTTCTGCATTACATTTGAATGAAAAAGTGTATATTTCTGAAAACAGCACTACCATTTGACTTCTAATACAGTGATGTCATAGCATTGTGACGTTATCATGTTTATGACGTCATAGCATTGTGATGTCATGTAAAGGCATTGTGATGATAGTTGACAGCGAGAGGGCATTGTACAATATCTAGTGACAAAATGATATCTCCTTGGATATTGGGAGTCAGTTTTGGATGATAAATCCCTTAAGTCAACGAACTCTGTCAATTTATGTTAGTATCAGCGATTCAGCATGTATGTACATGTGCAGTGAAGTCTTCTTATCAGTTATAACTTTATTTATCATTTTGCAATTATTGTATGAATGTAATTATCTGCAAGTCAACCATGAAGATTATGTGCCAACAATGTTTTATAGAATGACTCAGTTACCCAATTCGTCTGACTATTTAAATTTGTATACATATTAATATACCTTTAAACCTAAAAAAAAGTCTGAAGTAACTGTCTGTCCAGATTTTTAAAATTCACACAGTGATAAATTTACAAATATGACATACAGAGTCAAGGGGCTCGCTACCACAAGCTATTGTGAGTCCCAACAGAAAAAAAGTGAGTCACTCAATGAGTTAGCAAATACTAGATAAAAACCCTTTGAGTAAAGGGGACTCGCAGTTTTAATTTAATCCTTTTTAACAATTTAGTGCAACAGGGTGCTGTAGGTCCACAATGACTAACAGTGAACAGATCTTTCAACCCCAAAATTTTACTTTACTCTGTTATTGTAACGTATTTTTCTTTACAATGAATGATGTTTCAGAAATCTTGATTTACTTAACTTTACAGTTTTGTGCAAGTTTTATTTACTAATAGAGAGATTTTATTCGGAAATTTAAATTTTATTTTTAAGGTTTAATTAGAAAAGGCATACATCAAAGATAAAAAACCTACAATTGTCCAACTTTAGTCCACAAATGGCTGAATAACCTAAAAAATATATACCGGTAAGTTAAAGTGAAAATTGTACTAGTTTACCGGTACATACAAACCATTTTCATGTTTGAGGACCATATGTTGTAAGCAAAATAAATGTGTTGTGCAACTCATGTATTGTATTGAGAAAATAATCAATCAAGGTATTAGAATCTCTGCCAGGGCCATGAGTATATATGCAATATAGACATCAACATAAGAACAAGGTTATAATTTTCATTTCAAATACTATGACTGGATTGTACATTGTACTTTGGTCAAATACATATTTTAACAGAACAATTGCTTTTGGTACAATTTTGGTTCGGCAAGCAACAAACTAAAGTTGCAATGAAGCAAATTTTTTGAAAACTAAATATAAAATGAGTAAAATGTAATTAAATAAATGAGATAAAATTTGGCTTGTAGTCTTTTAAAAAATTAACTTTAATAGTATACATGGTGCATCAAACAGAAATTAGAGTAAACTCCTGCAGTTCATCTTGTAGTTTTGAACCAATTCACCCAATATATAAAAGATTTGAAAAGATAATTTTCATTATTAGCTCAGCTATTTTCCTTCTTAAACAGCATGAAAATACAAGTTGTATCTCCTCATTCACTAATATCTTTCTTATTTAAACTACTTTTGAAAATGATTAACAGAACTGGGAATTTTAATACAAATGTGTACCTAATACTCAGAATCTTGGCTTTGGTTCAAAATCCTGATTTACTGCAGTACTTCCTTGTGTTCCAACCAATGCAATATATCACAAGCAAAGTGCTCTGAAACTTCAGTTTGCTACTTAATAATTTCAAAGCTTCACTTCATGAATTTTAGTAGCTCTATTTTACACTAAGACAGTGATGTCACAAAATTAATTAAAGTGCATACAAGTTCTGGTCTTTAAAGGGCATTTAGAAGTGGTATACATAAGAACAGGAAGATTTTCTGGATAACAACTTCTGTAATGTGAAATTACACCCGACGAAGGAGTGAGTATATACATCGTAACGTTGTGTATATCCCTAATGATCAGGAAACTAAGTATCATGGTTACATTTGGGATAACACTACCTTCAAAAATGCAAATTTTTATACTATTTTGGGCCAAGTCCCTTGCAAGATTCGAACCCACACCCTCAGAGTAAGGTAACATCGCTTACACTGACCGTACCAAAAGCTTACCACACGACCACGGGGCCTCAACAAAAATCGAAGTCCAAAAATCGATAGTTAAGCTAACTTTACATTCAGTACCCCTCTGATAGATGTAAATTGGTGCAGCTCCCAAGGCTGAATGCATTAGAAATTCTAAGGAAACTATGTATATTTGCATTGTATATGACCTGGTCAGACGGACCGAGGGGGTTGACCAATCTTGTACGTGTGTAACTAAGCCAGAGAGCTTTGTTTGGTAGTCAATTAAGCCAATTGTGATTGTTAAACATTGGTTTAAAAAAGAAGGCAAGTATTGACTTTTTGGTGGGTTTTGGTCAAAGGCAAAATTTGATAAGTCAGTGACCTCAGACTTACAAATTTGGGATAATAAAGCAACAAACCTCCGTCAAAAAGTTGACCCAAAGCCGAAGAGATTAAACCCAAAGTAAATAAACTTAATGAGTTTCTGAAGACGAAACAAGTCTTCTACTGATGATGTATGAGTTTCTCCGTTGTTTACACAGTGTACGTAAGAGCCTACATGATACGCTTGGTTTCTAGTGTTACAAGGATACCATAGCCTCTGCGAATCTCTGAAGAATGTGCTTCCTATTTACGTACCGCAGCTCTTAAAAGATATAAATAGAGAGCACACTAATATGGTACTATGCTCCAGAAAAGTACCACCTTAGACTTACTTACTTACTTACTTACTTACTTGCTTTCTCAGCATGCACCACTCACTTTCAAGATGATAGGGTAAATGTTTTTGCAATAATCTTTCGGATCTAATGAATTGTTTGCTTAAATGTTGGAATTAAGATCGGTAAAATGTAACGTTTGTTAAAAACTTGAATTTGACCTGCATATATGAGTGAAAATGGAACATATGAGTTATTGTAACAAACATTTTACCTCTATGCTTGATGGAGGCCGACATTTCTACATCCTTCATATGTATTTGATGTAAATATTCCATTGTAAACATGTAGCAAACACGTCAGCTGATGATAACAGTTGCTTAACCCCTGACATATATGGAAGCCTAGCGCTTATTAGAGAGCAGGGACTAATTGGAGAAACTACGGTATATGCAAAGGATTGTAATACACTTGATAAAATGTGACGCTTACTGGAGACCAGGTACTTACAATAGGAACATTAAATACATCCTTCAAAAATTCCATTGCAAACTCGGCAGCTGATGACAACAGTTGCTTAACCCCCTACGTACATGGAAGGCTTATTAAAGACTGGACGCTTTATGGAGAGATTACAGTATATACAAAGGATTAACACTGACACATTCACCCACACAAACGAGAGATAAAAGAGTACACAGCATGTGTTACATGTGGAGGAGTGAGTGCACAGAGATGTCAACGACTCACTGACGAGCTGTCTCAGCTCCGTCATACCCTGTCAGTTGAACTTACCCAATGTGACAAGATGTCTGAACATGCCTGCATATCACCACTGCACATCGACTGGTACCTCAAATAGACTGACGTTACGTTTACAAAAAACGTTGTGCCTGGAATAGAAGCTTTATGTAATATTCTTATTTCCCTGTCCATCTATTCGAGTTGTTTTTTGCTACATGTTTTTTATTGGTCAGTCATAAGCTTTCGATGGTGATATGTGCATCCCTTTTTAAATGACCATTCAGATGGGGTAAAAATATTTGAGACCGTGACCTTGGTGTCAAACTCTTTTTTTCTAAAACTTTTCCATAACTTCTTTTTGCGGAATACTCTTGACAGCTTTATCATCTTTTTAACTTTTGATCGTTGAAAGACAGGTCCTTGATACATGAATAACATACTGTTATTCCTGTTTGCCCCAAACAGAGGTCAAAGTTTTATACAGAGAAATCTAATTATCCCCCGCCAACATAGTTGGGGGGGGGATATTGAAATGGGCTCCGTCCGTCCGTCCGTCCGTCCGTCCCGATTTTGTTTCCGGAACAGAACTTGAAAACTATAAGACATATCTCAAAGAAACTTGGTGTGTGGAACAATCATCATGTGTAGATGTGCCTTTTGGGGTTTTCAACTTCTTCGAGTTATTTGTTTTTACTGTTTCCATGGAAATGTAACTTAGAATTTCGTTTCCGGAGCAGAACGCGAAAACCGTAAGACATATCTCAACAAAACTTGGTGTGTGGAACAATCATCATGTGTAGATGTGCCTTTTGGGGTTTTCAACTTCTTCGAGTTATTTTTTTTTTACCGTTTCCATGGAAATGTAACTTAGAATTTCGTTTCCGGGACAGAACTCGAAAACTATAAGACATATCTCAACGAAACTTGGTGTGTGGAACAATCATCATGTGTAGATGTGCCTTTTGGGGTTTTCAACTTCTTCGAGTTATTTTTTTTTTACCGTTTCCATGGAAATGTAACTTAGAATTTCGTTTCCGGGACAGAACTCGAAAACTATAAGACATATCTCAACGAAACTTGGTGTGTGGAACAATCATCATGTGTAGATGTGCCTTTTGGGGTTTTCAACTTCTTCGAGTTATATTTTGGGACCGTTTCCATGGAAATGTAACTTAGACAATCATCATGTGTAGATGTGCCTGAAAGGCCCGATGGGCTTATGGCATTGCACAGTATCCAGCCGTCTGTAAACTTTTCGCATTTTGTCTTCTTCTCCAGAACCACTTTGTCTAAGGAGCTGAAATTTTGTGTGTTGTGTTTAGTTGAAAAAAGGTTCATAGTCACTGTTATTCAACAACTATTCTTCAATAAATTTTCCCAAAGGCGGGGGATATGGCCGACTCTGTCTGCTTGTTTAATTTGATAACATAATGTTACACTTTTCTTACTTGGTGGGGGATACAGCTTGTTAAATATTTAAAGGGACGTCAAAGAAGTCATATTCTAGATGAAATGCTGCAACTATTTTCCTTTATTATTTTTAACAGGAGAGAAGGATTCGCCACAAACTGACAAATTATATTATCTGAAAGAACAAGCAGATAAGTATTGCAGGTGTTTCGAAAGTTTTGTCTCATGGGATGAACTTACCGTTACAGTCTTGCCACAGAGTTGAAATTGTAGGAGATCTATTTGGAGAAAACAGTAAGAAAAGTCTCAAGAGGAAACTGTCATTGCAAAGTGAAGCCTTTAAAAATTAAAAAAAATTCTACCATCAAACTAATCTGATATTTGGAAACACCAGTGTTAACTTTTTGCATCAACCTCCTGTCTAGAATTTCCCTTTGACAATTTTGTTGGGAGATAAAATCAAAGAATTCCAGTTCTTCTACTAGAGAAAATAACAGGATGAGCCCTGCTGGTATAATCAAGGTAGGAATGCTTCCAGAGAGAAACTAACCTGTCTATTTATGACACCCAACTCTCTTCATCTGCAACCTTCTGCATTCTTATTATAGTCACTTGGCCAAAATACCTCATCACATTATGTCAGCATGAAAGGGTTAGTTGGTTTAATTGGCAGTGATCCTTATTCCTGAAATTTTTAGCAACTCCTGGTAAAAATTTTTCATGAAAGAAATACTCCACACAACATCTTTAATGGTTTGTTTTATCATGTGTGACTTAGTGCCATGTCTTCCCATATCTTCATATAACTATGTAAATGGTTAAAATATTACTTAAGCTGAACTATTCACTTCACAAGGTTTGTTAAATTTCCATAATTACATTTCTTTTGATAGTTTTCTAAGTTTCAAACGAAAAGCATAGAGGGTGAGGTTTTTCTCTGAATTACTGAGTAATTCCATTAAATTGACAATAAAAAAAATAATTACTAACATTTTACTAATGAGAAATTTATCCTGTAAGTAAAAAAAAAAGATACCAGGTAACAATAAATTATCACCCCTGATGTCTTTCAAAGACATTATACAGTAAATTCATATTTCGCTGCAAATTGAGTTAAACGTAGTAAGGATTCCTCTTGATAGAAGCCAGTCTCTCTCTCTTTTGCACCCATGTGTCTACTGATATTTTAACCCAAATATTTTTAGAAGCAAACTTGACATTATAAAGTTCGGGAGCACCTGTTAAACAAGCGGCTGTAACGTAGGTCAGCTATTTGTGTGAGTTCTGCTTTAAACTGCCTATCATTGATAACAGGTATCCCTTTCAAGCTTGGCAACATCCAGGTAGAGGCTGTACTAACTGATGCAGCATGTCCAGGTGTATATCAAAATAGCTTCTGGAATATCTGGACAGATAATTTTCTTTGCCTTGATTGGTTCTGAAGATATCGGTATTTCAACGTATTATCTTTCTGAAACTGTTGGCCATACTAAATGATGCAGTATGTACAGGTGTATGTACGTGTATGTATGTGTGTGGGTAGAAATAATGATTATGGCATATAAACCTTATCGAGGAGAGTCTATTGCCATAAAAGGAGGAAACTATGGAATGGAACAATCTTGCAATGGTTTGAAACTAAATAAATCTAATTTGAATATTTATTATCCCCACGCGAAGCAGGGATAGAGGATTCGGCTGTGTCCGACGTACATACTGAAATCAAATAACTAAAATACTGTTCCCTGGATTCTTTTCATATTTGGCATATAGGTTCACAATAAGAAGAGTAATGTTCCTACAAAGTTTTGTGACCTTGACTTTCATTTCAAGGTCACAACGAGACTTTGTCATTATGTCTCCCCTGAAGGGTCGGGGGACATTGTTTTTGGTTGAGTTCCGTAAACGTCAGCGTTGGCCTCGCCCCCCCCCCCCCCCCCCCCCCCCCCCCCCCCCCCATCACGTAGATGTGCCTTTTTGGGGTTTCTAAATTTAAAAAAAAAAAAAATTGTTTCCATGGTTACAATTTGGACTTTATCTATTTGAAGGGTAGGCTTTATTTCCGAATCAGATCTCTAAAACTATGTGATGTATCCTCACCAAATTTGGAACACTTCCTCACGATATCATGTAGATGTGTCTTTTGGGGGTTTGAACTTTTTAAATTTAAATTTGTTTCTGTTTCATAGGCAACGATTTGGATTTTGTCTTTTAGAAGGCTAATAACTGAAGTTGAATTGGGGGAAGGGGCAGACATCTGTATTTATGAGTAAAAACACCTTCTAGCTTTACTTTTGTCAGTGGGATATTTCAAGAACCATTGACTGGATTCTCTTAATATCTTGCACATAGCTTCTCCTTGCGAAGTCAAAAGGCAGATTAGATTTTGGTGACCTTGACATTATTCTCAAGGTCACAGCAGAGCTTTGAATTTTTCAGTATGTGATCTTGCCTGTTGAACTTGTCAGCAGGATATCTCAAAAACCATTCACTGGATTCTCTTCATATCTTACACCAATGTTCTTCTAGGGACGATTCACGAATAACATCATTATACCCATTCAATATTCAATATTCAGCTTCAAAATCTAAGACATGATAACAATGTTTTTCATGATAACTTTCCATGGAAAATGCAAACAAATTTACATTTTGGTCTAACCTAAAAAAGAAAGGAAATTTCTCAAGTTTTAAAGGATTTCAAAGAGTCTGTAATAAATTATAATCATATCTTATTAAATAGACACAGAGGAACTTGATTTTTACTAACCGATAGAGGATGGCCGGATGTGCAAGAGTATCAAAATAGATTGTTGAATTTCTCTATGGATTACTGCTGTGATGGTTTCTGATGATGTTGGATTTTGTTCTTATTTTACTATGCTGCTGCAATTTGGATCAAGTTCTTTGACTGTGATTTTGTTTTAATCTGAAACATTTGCAGAGAAGAATTTCTTGTAAAAATTGCATACCTTTTTAACTTTATCTGAGGAATCTGCTGTATCATACATAGGCCTACTTAACCTGGTACATACATTGAGTTTTATTGTCTATCTTCAACATATCCAAGAACTGGAACTTTCCTAAGATTATATAATCTATTCTGATTGGTTACTTAAGACGCTGTGTATTTGTTATAAACCAGATTTTCCTGGCAGTGTATCAAGGTTGTAAAGTTTATCTGTGACATAGGTAGAAGAATTTCTGGAAAGATATAGCTTTTTAATACTTTTTATCGTAGTCGATGCTGTATTACTTGGTAAAAAAATATGATGAGAAAGCAATGTGATCTGGATAACAATTGCTGTAATGTCAACCTTCATGGAGTTTTGGAGTATGTACTTATTCCCTCATCAGAGGGATTGTAGGAGATATAACAAAAATGTCCAAGGCCACAAGACTTTGTCATTATGTCTCCCTATGTGTCCTAGAATTCAAACGCAGTAAATTAATCACAAAAATCGTGTTCGAACCTCCGTTCTCCAACAAAATAAACCAATCAAAAACAAGGATTTTAAAACTTCATGTTAGAATTGACATTCACATGTTTTATTCAAATGTAATTTCATTAAAAATTCAAGTAATAGTAGTTGAATACTAGATAAGCTGCGAAATGAAGTTTTCAATCTGTAAGTCATGTGGAAGCAATCCCAGATTGACCATCCAAGGGAGGCTACTCTGTAAGGTTTTATTGGCTGTATTGATGAACATGTATCACTGTACACTTATGAAAATGCTGGTATTTTATATCAAAGTTTTTTTTAGCTATCAGTATTTATAGATATCAAACCTTTTTCTTTTCCACAATTTCTTTTTTCAAAGTTTATATGATAGTATACAAAACTGTTATATTTTTTATACAAATATGGTTACTTTAGAAGGTAAAACATCTCTTTACATGACCCAATAAGCCTTACCCATAGAAAATAGTTATCCGTATTGGAAGAAAATTGTGCAACGTATAAAGCAACAATTTTGAAGAATTCTGAGAGGTAGAATTGTAGGTCTCATGCAATTTTGAGAGTGCAGAAAGCAAAAATGGTTGACCATTCCATCATGGGACAATATTTTAAACTCTACTCTGAGTGTTAAGGTATAGCTACATCAGTCAGTTTACTTGAACTACCTTTGAGCGACCATTTTAATGTGAACACCTTAAAATGACTGCTCGATGGGAAATGGACTCGCATGGCTTAACCGAACCATGTACATTCGTATTAGTACTAATTCAGGAGTAATTAGCTATTCGTAACATTTATTTACCTTTTTGTGAGGGCACTTTATTTCAGTAAGAACGGTGTGCTACAGTGCGTGATAAAGGTTACGTTATCTATGTTACATAATTAATGATATCAGCCCTCTCCCATTGGTTTAAAATCGACCAACAGCTAGTGGGCATTCAGTTGCACTGGGAAATTGATGTATCATAAGAAAAAAAAATAGCCATGCATATATTTATAAAGCACACATATCCACGCTCGAAAGCATACTCAAGGTGCAAAGTATGGAAAACAAGACCTCACCATTTTGAACAAGAAAGTGACAAGTTGACGAGACTTTTGAATATTATAAGGCTGTATTATATCAATAGTGTATGTGCTTTCAAGATCTTGTGTAATGTACTGGTAAGTAAAGATAGATTTTATCCCAATATGCTTTGATTAGAAGATGACATAGATGGCTATATATCTCTGGATATCCATGACAGATGTTTAGTTTAGGATGAAAGTCCATCTTTGCAGTAATGGCTCATCAAAGACCCTGTTCATTCTAATCCTTTCTTGCTTGTTAGCTTGACATGAAAATCATTGTCATATAATGCGAGTTTTATAAATGAGTTCAAGTGTATGAAGTAAGGCCTGACAGCCTGGAACTTGGGATAAACTTCATGTGGGCTGGGTACTTTTTGAGGTTTTTCTTTATATGCCATTTATGTTGACAGAATAATGATTTCAGGTTTGCCTCTGTTCAAGCATATTTTGAACAATGTACAGTGTACGTGTTCATAAATTTGAATGGAAATGAGACGAATATTAAATAGAAGAATTGCATCAGAACCAACTTAATTGTATTCATGACTTGATATGTTTTGATAAACAGATTTGCCATGGGAAAAAACCCAATGTGGATACCAACTTGACATTAGCAAATAACTGCATTTGCTATTTTGATCATATTCAAACGATTTAGGGAGCATGCTAAAAAAGTTATGATTGGAAAAAGGATACTCTTAACTACAATTATTAATTAATAACAAATTAAATAACATTTGCTTCATATTGTTGTATCATAATGTGCACAGACTATTCACCGGTGATTGGTGATATCTACAAGGATTTGAATGACTTAATACATACAAGAACATTGGAGGGTAATGTCCAAAGTTTGGTAAGAACTGTCAGAACCTCGGGCGAATTTACAACAGTTCCGCATGTGTGGGTCAAAACCAATGAAATATTTTATTTTAAGTATTCTGAAATTCATTTTCTACATATAATTATTTTTTTTATCGTACCATCTTTCATAGTATTTGAATTGGAAAAACAGCACATTTAAGAATAGATAGGAAAATGAAAATGAATTGATATTTTTAAAAATCAGAAAACAAGCCTTTATGTCTTAAAAAAAAGGAGGAAAAAGAAAGATCAGTGTATATTTAAGCAGGATATTGATACAAAATGTGTAAAGTTAAAGGTAAAAAGATTTGCTATATATATTAGAAAATAAAAACTATTCTTTTGAATGAAAAACGTGCAAAATTGGAAATTGTTGCTAATCTTTTCCCTAACAAAAAATTGATAATCTGTACATAAGGGGGCAATTACAATTTGAAATAGAAGTGTTCAATTTTGGAATAAAATTTGTAACCAGATGTATATGTCACTAGACTAGACACCACTTCCGTTGATTAAAAGTTGTCAAGCTGTATAGGAGAAAAAGCAGAATGCAAAGAACGTTTTAAATATTATTGATTATTTTCAGAGAAAGAAGTGATGTTATTTAAAAAAAAATGATTGCATAATAATCTTACATCAGGCCACTTAAGTAGACACCACTTAACCAAACATCAAGTTGATTAACGGTATGGGATAAAAACAAACAGTTGGTCTGCCTCCCCCTGTGTAGTGTAATGAAACACAGCACAAGAGAACTCTCTTCCCTAGCTAGCTGTATATACTGCCCACATACAGACTGCTATCCAGCCATTGATTTCCTGACAGGAATAGCACTGCGTACTGAAGCTCTCAGCCTTGCTATATGGGGATCCACAGCCTCGCTTGAGCGTTGCTGCTGCCTCGGTATCAGCCTGCCTGCCCCTGGTGGCTGATGAAATGCGATACAGACGAGAAGCGGCATCTAGGTGAAGGCACCATGAGGATGCACACGTGTGTTCACCCGTCTCTTGTCCGAATGTTCATGTTCTTCTTCCTGTCAGATTTCCTCTGATCTCTGGGACGTGTGACAGACTCCTGAATAGTATTTCTGGCACAGACTGCATCATTTGGTGATTTGTGACTCAGGGTTCATTCATAAAAGGATCGACTGACCAGCCGGTGGGTCCTGAGTTCTGGATTCTGGTTCCATGACAGAGTGATCCTACGCGATAACTTCCTCCTCCTCACCTCCATCAGTATTATGAACAATTGTCGGTGAGAGAGAGATTGTCACGCTACCCTGAAGGAAAGGAAACCTGGTATTATATGTGATATTTCAGTGTGTATTTCTGGTCCAACCAGCACATGCTGGTGTTGCCGTCTGCTCACAGTAAAGCCGTCTGCTTCATTGAGATCCTTCACCTCACCTGGCCGTCTGACAGCTCTCTGCATATTTGTGAGGTGTGTAAATGAACAGACTGAAAAAGCTCGAATAATCAAAAGGCAGCATAATTTATTTAATTGTTTTTTACTCTCAACTAGAGAGAGACAGTGGATGCTTAATTCACAATAAACTGTTCCACTGTTACAATGACAATTCCTGTGCCAAAGTACACACATAATACACATGTACATATATCAGTCATACCTACTTTCATTCTGTGATAGTCAGAAACTCTCTCGGTGCCAAGATTTTACTCCATTAAGACTTTCCCTCGAAGCACGTACTGGCATCAAGAGCTCAACTGTTGGGCATTGATTTAGTTTGACTCTCCATTCAGTGAAGCTTTTCCTCGTCCCCCCATTCATCAAGTCCAGGCGGAAACTGTTAAATATAACACAACAGTTCCTTGAACTAAAGGTCACTTCTCTTTGATAAAAGGTGAGTAGCTTGGATTTCATCATCTCTCTTATTCATATCCAATAAGTTATCTTTGTGATCGGTGTCCATTTAAATGAAAGGGTATGCAGAGTTTGTTTTCAGTTATCTTTTAATCGTTATTAAATTTTTTATAAACAAGTTGAACGTTTATTGCATTGTTTTCTTCAAAATAATTCTAATCATCCAATAAGTTATATTTGTGATTGGTGTCCATTTGAACGGGTATGTAGAGTTTGTGTGAAGTTATTCTTATAATTCTCATTAACATTCATTGAATTATTTTTCTTCAAAATGATTTACATATTTTTCAAATGTTTTATCATTTTTAGCATTAATTCATTCTGGCATAAAATGTAATATAAAAGTTAAGATTATTTAAATATGGGGGCCCTAGGGCTAATTATAAAATGAGTGTTTACATTTCTGGTTCCAAAGCAGCCTCCTTGAGTGGATGTGGATCACTAGATGTAAATGTTATCGAAGATTATTTCCGGCTGCAGGTGAAGCACTCCATATTGCTATCATGAATAATCACTTTGTATTAAATTTCTGTAAATGTATAATTTGAATATAAATGAAAGTGACAGTTTAAATTGCTCAACTCTCGCTTACTCACAAAATAAAGCAATTAACATTCACATGCAGTATCTGAAGTTTACATGTGATTTAAATAACAAATTAATCCATTTGAGTAGTTTATATTTATGAATTCTTGATATGTCATTTAACCTGTTGAAAATTTATATTTATTTGTAAATCAGCAATGTCAGGTCAACCTTTGAAAACTATGTACACCATGAATTTCTATATGACAAGGTAGTGCAATGGATTATGGAAGAGAGCAGCTAATAGGTAATTGTATAGTTCATTACGGTCTCCCAGCAATACATGACACGTAACCTTGTTAGTACTACTACTTAACACCTTCTCCCAACACCACTATCCTAGCTGCCATTATAAAGCAATAAATAAGTTTATTAATTTATGAGAACAAAGTTTAGAAGTTGTAGATGGAGGAGTTGTGACCATGTTCTCAGATATCTGACCAGTCAATCGAATGCCTGTTTAATGTACGTTTTTTTAGCTAAGACCAGCAAATTATGACAAATATATTCTCATTGATTATAAAATTCAAACAAAATACCTAGTTGGGTAAAACAGTTATTCAAATATCTGTAGAAAATACATAATTAAATGAAATGGTAAATAAATAACCGCCAAAAATTATATATTTCGATTTCTTTCATTGCTCATAAACTTTATTTTTCTTTCGTGTCTTTGTATACAGTGTGTGAGCTTGACCACAATGCTTTGTGCTTGAAAATAATAGTCTTGATGTATATTTAGACTGGAAAACACTTTTACTAATTAGTGTAATTTCTCGGCTTATTTTTGGTCGAAAAAAATCGGTGAAAAAATAAGTATATATTTTACGGAGATAGATTTTTGGCAATTTTCCGGTATGTTCATCAACATCCTTGATGGCTCTTTAAAGTGCAGTTTTGATCATGATTTTTTGTTTATTTAATCCAATTAAAATGATTTAAGTAAAAAAGCAGCACAAACACGCATGGTGTCTCTGGCAAGCATATCCATTTATAGTACAATTTTAATTCATAACATTCCAACTCACAGGGAGGTGTATATATGTTTATGATGTTATTCTGGTAACCCTTATCTTGTGAGACCTGGAATATTCCAGGATTGCCTATCTTGTGTTAATTAGCCACTCAAAAGCTTTAGCTCTAATCAACGAAACAATTAGTATTAACATAATACTTACTTTGCCTTAAATTAAGTGATAGAATTATCTCAATGAAAATACCCCCCAGCCTGTATTTTCAAAGCTTCCCACTCTTAGTTAAATGTAAAACTTCATAAAATGATATTTGTCTAAGCCCTGAGAGAGCTTTGTTAATTCCTCAATAAGGTATTTGGTGTTTTTGTCAATTTAAGGTACCAGTAATTATACTCCCACCTTACAGCGTAAGCGGGGGTATATAGCGTTCATTCTTTCTGTCCGTCCGTCCGTCCGTCCGTCCCAAAACTTTGTGCGGAGCAGATCTCCAAAACTATGCATGCTAGCTTCATCAAACTTCGTACAAATGTCAACCATGATCCCTAGTTGTGCCTTTTGAGGGTAAGAACTATTTCTGAATTTTAATTTTTGCGGTTTCCATGGAAACGTGACTTAAAAGCGACTCTTTGAGGAAGGCATTTTGTGCGGAGCAGATCTCCAAAACTATGCATGCTAGCTTCATCAAACTTGATACACATGTCAAACAGGATCTCTAGTTGTGCCTTTTGAGGGTTAGACCTATATCTGAATTTTAGTTTTTGCGGTTTCCATGGAAACGTGACATAAACAGGGACTCTATAGAGAAGTCTTGTTGTCCGACCATATCTCCCATACTATGCATGTCAGCTTCACTTAACTTGATACAGAGGTTAACCATGATCCCTAGATGTGTCTTTTGAGGGTAAGACCAATATGCAAATGCTATTTTTGGATGGTTGCTATGGAAACATGACTTCAACAGTGACTATGTAGAAGTCAGTTTGTCCTAAGCATATCTCCTGTACTACATTTGAAAGCATCACCAAACTTGAAACATATGTCTACCATGATCCCTAGATGTGCCTTTTGACAACTGGACCTTAATTATATAGCTTACATCTTCAAATGTTATGTAGAAACATCTGAAGCTATGTGATCCACTTCATCAAACTGTATTGATATGTTAACCAATAGCCACAGATTTATAATTTGTGGGAAGCGGGGGTATGTGAGCTTTGCTCGCTTCTACACTTGTTACATATGCAAAAATCTTAACCGGCAATCTCTTGCGTAACATTCAGCACTTGTTTGTCAATTAACAGCTCTTTACACAGTGATTAAACAGCACTTAAAAGAGTTCACCTATTTTTGTTTTATCTGTGTATCAGAGATGCCAAGTGTTATCAGCAAGTAAACTGGGAAGAGGAATATTTTTCTGTGCTGCATATTTGATTCGTGTATTTGTGTTAATGCCACAAGCTATTATACCGGTGTGAAAGTGTTTTTGACATCAGAACGCGAGCATACTGCGCTTGTAATGAGTTCCTCGCCACCCTGGGGAGTATAGGTCCTGCTTGCATTTTCTATAGATTAAAGTCGCAGTGTATTCTTCCTCAGGCCTATATTAATGACTTCTCATCTAATTCTAATGACTGTCCTTAAAAATGTTTTCATCTTAACAAAATGACTACCAGTATTAGAGTCATCAGTGTTTAAAGTGAGGCTGTGGATGAGGCTAAGAAGTTTGTCAACCAGATCGTCCAGGCTTTTGGGGTTTCGTTATTCATCTAATCAATGGGGGAATGAGATTGTTGTAACTTACATTTAGCTTATATACATGCACATTTGCAGGAAAATCACATTCACTAAATGATTTTATGGACACACCCATGCATTATGACCACAGGAACTCAATATCGTAATTATAACGTAAGTAAAACGTAGGTAAAAAAACCTACCCCCTATATAACAAAGAGTAAAGGAGCAAGGGCAGCCATATTGCCGATCTAAGGGTCCATTCAGTATTAGGTCAAAAGCTCTGCTAAGAATTGGTGACATTCACAAATGAACGCACGTACTTATCAATTATACATTTCTCTGCATAACCTGTTTTATTTCCAACATATGGCACCCCTACGATAAGTTTAATAGCTCTTCAAACTCGAAAATCGAACAAAAACCTCTCCCGTGGACGTTATCCCACAGTAGACACTCCTTCGAACAATCTGATTGGTCCGTTGGACTGGCAGTATGGCTGCCCTTGCTCCTTTACTCTATGTTCTATAGGGGGTAGGTTTTTTTGTACCTACGTTTTACCTACATTATAATTACGATATCAAGTTCCTGTGATTATGACACTATTGTTATTCAGCGTATAGCTATATGAATACAAGTATGTGGTCAGCTCCAACAAAATGAAATAAAGTCAATTGTTGCATCATTTATTTTTTTACGTAAATACACAGACTGTACTTCATACAATGAAACAATTACTGAACCTACATCGGTTTTATTTCAGTATTATTCAGATTTTAATGTTAACTTTTCTGTATTTTTTTTTCTCAAGTATATCAAACAAGTACAGGAATTAAGTGAATGTGTGATCACTGGAAAATTATCTGATCACCCTTCATGCAAAAACCATAATAAATATTTCAGAAAATGAAAAGTTTCATGTACATCAAATGCATCACTTTAATTTGTGCAATTTTTAAAGAATAAATTATGAATTTAACGCATCATTTTTTGCTTAGCCAAATATATTTGTTGTTTGGAACGGGTGTGCTTTCATTTTGACTAATTCTAGCACTTCCAAGCTATATATTACAGAAAAAATAAAATCTGCTTCCTCGTCATAATTTTGTTCCAACAAAAGTAAGTCCTACCGCCCTCGCTCGTCACTTTTGTAAAACTTGTGCCAGAGAAACATTGAACTTTTCTATGCAGCCTAATGCAAAGGTTACCAAATAATAATTTTATCCTTTCCTTTAAAAAAAACATGGCTCCTCCCTTAATTTTCACAAAATCAACCTCCTGGATTTTCAGTTTTAGATTGGACACTGGCAAATATGTGTTCATTTTCATTGATCAAAAGATTGATGTTTAATTGTGAAGGACATATCTGTTTAACATTCATGCCATGCCATCAAATGACTGAATTACCATGATGCAATCATCTCGTGCATATTAATGACTGATAAGTCAGCAAAAAAAAGGGTTTTTCTACAATTTAGGAGTTATATGTTAATTATTTACGACGGTTTTAGAAAACATATGAACAATAAACCAAAATTGCTTAAAACAAATTGACAATTTATCATAAAATTTTGGGGAATGTTAATGAAATATGTACATTTAAATTGTTGAAACTGTAATTGTTGTATTGTAAATATATGTAATGTAATAATGTATTATCATGTCATGCTCTGTTGGATGTACAAAGAATTCCCTTTTGGGTAATAAAGTGTTATCTTATCTTATCTTATAAATGAATTAAGCAAAAAAATGTAATGAAATGTAACTCTGATATTGAATTGGTATGTTTTCAGAAAAATACAAGCTATTACTGTGATTCTATGATTATGTTGTGAACAAAAAGTTATATGTTACATTTTAGTGTATGAGAGGATGGTGTAATTATATAACAAAGTTTGCCAAGTCTTTTCCATCTCACCTGCTCATGATGGCCTCACATAGTCGGACATTAAGCCTCTGTAATGAATTATTTTATTGAAATTTCCAAATTCGAAAATAAATTAAAAAGAAATATCCGAGTTGTCTTCATTTTTCTACTGAGCTCTGAAAATCTGAAATCTTGTTGTACACTTGTTAGCCTCTTTAAAAACATTAAGGGGTCTGGATGACAGACTACTCGGGCTATCAGGACACAGGAGACCAACACAGAGGTCTCGTCATTTCACGCAACACTGCACGCCTACTACACAAGTGTCAGATTATCCAATAATTTGATAGCCCTTCTGACATTGTATCTGAAGCTCTATATCAAATTATCTAGACTGCCATGGTTAAATGAGTACTTTAGTTCTCCATAATTTGGTGGGGATCGGTCACCTTAAATGGCATTTAAAACACGTCAGTTTACAGTGCAGTTGGACGTGATGTAAGAGGTACTCTTGGTGGTACGGAGCAGAACTGGAAATCCTTTCGTCATATCTTTCTGAAACTTTGCATGTGTATTACCCACTAACTGAAGTGGTACCTTTTGATATTGTCATATTTCTGAAAAATTATTGTTTTTGTTTCAATAGATTAGAAACGTGTTGGATTTTGACAAAATTTGTTAAGGGATAGGATTATTTCCGGAGCAGAACTCCAAAACTCTTCATCACATCTTCCTGAAACTCTGCATCTGTATTACCCAATTCTGAAGTGGTACTTCAAAGAAATACGATTATCTTTGAAAAATGTGTTTTACAAATTATGTGGGACCGGTTGGATATCTTCTGATGACTCTTGTTTAAATTCATAGATTGAACAGACAAACTTTACTTTCAGGTTGTTTAAATAGAAATCCTAAAAATGTCATTAGTTTTTGTACGTTATGAAAGCCAGTGTTGAACTCTCTCTACTGTTCCAAACAATTTTTTTTATTTTGGGTGACAGATCTCATTTTAGGGTTTGTGATAGAAGCAAGAAAAGCATTTCATGTGGTCCTAGTTCCTTTATTTCACGTCTTCCAAATTCAAACTAAAATTTTCTTCGTATTGATTCTCACGTTTTGAAGTAATTGGCTTCCATCAAAATGTTTTGTTGGAGTTCTCTGACCTTTGTTACAAAACGCTTTATTCTAGCTCTACATATAGATTACTCCATGTTACAGACTGATGTAATGTAATAAACCACTGCCAGTGACGTTACTATATTGCAGATGGGGCAATCAAATGCTCATACAAATTCTCTATCTTCTAACTCATTTCCTTCACCAACAGACCAAATTAAAATTAAGGAAAACCAAGATCTATAGTTAGTCAACTTCTTTATTGAAATGATTGCAATGTTTTGGTTCAGATACTAATACCGTTATAAAGCAAGTGATACAAGAATCTGACCGGAGGAGAATACACACATAGCTGCAGTGAGTATAAGAATTAACAAGTTGATGTACACAGGATTCCTAATTAGATATTGAGTACAGATTAACATCAAGGTAACTATGGAAATAATCATTGAGATGGACATATGAAAATGAGTTCCAGTCAATCAGAAAGAAAATTGTTTTATAAATAAATAAAAAAAATATTAAATATTTAAGCTATTGTGTATTTATCAATTTGATTGTTTGATAATGGTTTTCTCACTGTAAGAATCTCTGCTGAATTGGCATGCTCCATAGAGACTTCAGAGTGTTTTTGTCAAATTGGTCGTATAATAAAAGCAACAAATCCACTGCACTGCACAACCAACCCTAATACGGTAGACAAACTAACCCTAAAGATCATTGACAGGGATTCTTTTAAAAAGATAGTATGAAATTGGCAAGATCGATGTACACCCGATAAAATGCATTCTATCCCAGATGTTTGCTTCTGTGTCAATATAAAAATGCACATTGTTTGATCATTTTCATTGTCATTGAATGTAAGTGAACATTTTTGATGAACATTTAAATCCACATTATTTTAAAGAGTTTTTCACTCGCTGCACTTGAATGATTTGTTGCCAGTTGTGTCAAAATATAAACTTTCATTATGAAATGTGTCAAACAAAAAGTTTATCATTTTGAGATGTGTCATAACATGAAAACTATCTCTATCCTGACTCATAACTGGCTCAACTGAAAGCCTTGCCGCACTTCCTTAACTTTTCGGTGTTAGTGTATCAGATCATTCACACCATGAAGTTCAGGTGCAGTGCATGGCTATGCCAGCACAGAAAAGTTTAGAAAATGCGGCAAGTCTCAAATAAGCCAGTTATGGAGCAGGAAATTTGATGCTTGTTATGATAGTGATGTTTCTGACAATTTTTTCTGCCAAAATAGCTCCTATAATATTATTATGTAGAAGTGAAAGTTTATCAAAGTTGTATTATTTCATTGTCAATTATGAACATGTTCAACAGGCTTTCTGAGATTTGTTCTCCATTTGATGTATGTGCATGATATATATTGTCAGTAATTTGTCACCAGTAATTGAGCATGATATTGTCGTCAAAGGATAATTACATTGTCATGGAAACATAACATGCGGGAAAACGCTGACTCTCATGGGATATCAGTTTGTAACTGAAGGAGGAAGGAATGAAGTTGTCCAGGACACTGCAAATTATAGAAATATTATACTTCAGAAACAGACTATCTGGGATATATGTCTTCATTACTTTTGTACAAATGATTCATATCAGCACTGTGATGTTTATGACAGAAGTATGGATAAATGAATATGAGGCTCATTTAGGAAATTTGGTCTCATGGTTTGAGATACTTGAAGGGAGGATTCTATCTGAGTGTTTTTTGTGGAAAAGGAAATCTTGGGGAAATTCTGGTTTACTCATACAAGTAATTAATATTTGATTATTACAGAATCCAGTTGAAGATATGACTCAGGGTAATATTTTGATGACTTTATATTGACTATTTGATTAAGACTAACGCATATTCATCAAAATGTTAAAACAATGAGAAGAGAAAACCATTCATGTACATGTACAACAGAACAAGTGTGGAAAGTTTTGCTACAGTATAACCAGACATTGTTGATCAGTCTGATGATAACTTATTTTTACTTTGTGGAGTTTCTATCAATATATATTCTATTCTTAAAAAGATGGAAAATTAGTGAAACGTAAAGCATTTTTCTAAATTCATGTAATATGCAAAAACTAATATGGCATATATGTAACCCCCACAGAGCCCCCTCTTTAATATCCAGATTTTAAAAACTTATTTTGACAGATGTTAAACAAGTTATTAATGAAACATTGTCGGACTGTGCAAATTCTGTTTGTTATTGAAATAGTTGTCATCACAATCTCCTTCAATCTAAAACATCTTTCAAAACATTTGGAGGGAGAATAGTGCCAGGTCATCAGCATGTGCCTCCATTGCTTTTATTAGCTTGATATATAGAGGATACTAAACTAGCTTTCGTGTAATACCGTTTTTGGTAAAGGAAGTAATGACTGTATGAAACAAACGAAAGCATGTTTGATACCAAATCCTTCTCAAGTTTAATCAAATTTGTATTATATTGAAGAAAGTTTTTTTTTTTTTTTTTTTATAACTTGCCCAAATTATATATAATCAAGCAAAATTGCCAAAGGTGTGCTGAAACTAGGATTTCTGTGAGTCATGTATACTGTTATGACGTCACAACTATATACTGTTATGACGTCATACTTGCAGGTATTACCCAAGTTCTTTTGACTGTATAAATATCAGTCTGCATCTTCCAAGGGCTAGTTATGATATAAAGTTCAGTTTGACCATTGATTCCAATATTTCCTTTTTTTATATTTGGAGACTTTCAATTTGATTATTCAAGATCTGTTCGAAAGAATTTTAACATACTAACGATTATCTTGCCTAATTTAATGACCTCTCTGGCTTCATGAGTTAAAGTTTATAAATTTTTGTATTCTTTGTAAACATATTATCTGTGTTATATTGGTGGGAGCAGCAAATAATTAATCGTCATATCATTGCCTAACAGTATCACGAATGAATTGCCTAACAGTATCACGAATGAATTGCCTAACAGTATCACGAATAAGAAGCATACAAGGTACGTATACAATTGATGCTTTGCAATTTTGCTTTTCATCGGTTCCATGTATATAATCGGGTCGGGAGAGATTGAGGACAAGAGTTTTCTGGTTTATAAACCTCATAGAGAGTATTGATTTTTTTATGTGGTTTAGGGATGATATTATCGAACGTCAAATTGTCACTTGAAATTTCCCCCAAATATGAAGCAAAAACCAATTCTGCAAGTGAAACTCTCATATTCATTCTCACTTTCATTGACAAACTTCAAATAATCACAGTATTCCCTGGAGTTGTCTAGCATGCATGTTTTATCAATAATGTGACATATTGACACTGTTTGACATTTCATTGGCAATCCTGTTGACAATTTGTGTTTCGAAAAATTCAACCAGCCTTGGCATGTCTGTGCACTTTGTGGCTAGGGAGTGTCAGCAAATAACAGAAAGTCATCACATAAAAATGAAAAATGTGAAGCCGCCTAAATTTCATTTTATGATGTATCATTTTACACAAAATGTGTTTTGTTTAAAGGTTTGTACAACTGTTTAAGTTAAGCTTGTTAATGTTTTTTAGTCTTATTTGTAATTTTATATTCTCAATTAATTTCAGTCATATCTTCTGAGAAAATATTTGTTTTCATTTCCATACAAACAAAATAATGAACTGAAATGAAAATAATTTTCCTCTCTTCAGATTGTGTCAATCGAATGGATGTTTAAAGTTTGAGCTTAAAGCTACATTTTGTCATGAACATGGTCCTAAGTGTATTCCTCCGACGTATGTAAGTGTATACTCAAGAAAAAAACCCCAATAGCACTCGATATCAATATAAAAATTGACAGGTATGTGAATAACAAATGAGGGATATTTAGAGAACAATTCAATCAATTATTAAAAAGGCCACAGATATAATTTTCAGAATCTGGAGTGCTTCTAGGAGACTGTTTCAGGGTACTGCTTCACTAAGCAGTCTTAGCCCTTCCATCAGACTTAAAGGTGCATCCATTGTGTTTCATAAAATTTTATTTGGCTTTAATACGTTCCAACACATCTTATGTGCTGTTTACAATACAAACAAATTCACTCAGCTTGCATATTCATCCCCAGTCGGCAAACATATCATAATTACTAGTTTCCAATTAAAATCGAGTAACATCATTATGTATGTGCAGAAACCGAAAGTGCACGTCCTATTTACATGCACAGTAGTTATATGACCTATTGAACATTATCAACCCAAATTTGTTATTTTGTCTGGTTTAAATAAGATTCCAAAATTACCTTTGACTCATTGGCGCGCGCCACACGCTGTGCATTGTCCGTTTTTTTATCAGAAATCAAATCTTTTCATATCGTCAATATACTAAGTCGAGTATCTTTGAAATGGTAGTTTTCGATAACAGTTGGTACTTCTCGGTGAAATAAGACCATTTATAACGTTTGCCATATTTGACCCCCAACAACACAATGGATGTACCTTTAAAGATAGACCTTCAACAGCTAGTGGACCGGCTCCCGGATCAACACTGTCTGCTGAAATACTCAGCATCAAATCATTCCTTATTAGCAGTAGACGAATATCAGGAATTGTAACTCAAGGGAAAGTAGGCTCGACCAGAGACTGTTGATAGCAATAGCTTAGATAGTCCTCATCATGGGTTAGGTGAAGATGGTAAAATGATCACTGAAGTCCAGCTACATTAGCAATTTAGCAGAGAGCAGAAAATATAGAATTGGCCATCTCTGGGACTCCAAGATCAGCTCGATGAGATTGTCTGTGGATGTTGCATCCATTCATGGTATTGATTCAGTCTACAAGTCAATGATTTCTGTTGCCGATCAGACTCGTTTAGTACGTATACAGGACTGTATAAGTAAGCCATCAAGCTTTTATTAGGGTATGCATTTCTTGAGAAAGGCTCTTGTCCATTCTGAAAGTGGTCCTGTGGATAGTGTGGATATATCCAGGACATTAAGAAAAGAACAATTTGTGTATTCTACCTCCAAATGCCTTTCAAAGAATTTTTGAAACACTTTATGTAACCTCGATCCAAAATAGAATACGACATAGCTAAAATCAACGTCTATTGTAAAGTTCTGTTAGCAAAACCATATCAAAGCTAAACAACTTGTATCCTACAGATTCAGGTTTGGTTGTTACCAGAGCCACAATCAAGGATAAGACATTCAGAGAGAGTTCCCACATTGATCTTCTACATTCCAGAGACCAAATTCTGTATATAAATCAGAAAGTAATCACTCATGTTGGTCTTTTGGGTCAAATGAATAAATGGACGTCAAACTCTAGATAATCTTTGGTATAATATATCCCCTGTCAAGGGGAGTCAAGGCTTTGCTTTATTCTCTATTCCTGCCAGGATTAGTGGCTTATTCAGGGAACACAGGCCTGTATTACAAATCATTCTGCGCAATCATATATGTGGAGAACCTGTATAAATGTTACACAGGAGTCAAACAAAAGTTAGCTTTATTATACAAAATGTAGTTAGGAACTCCACAAGTTTTAAGGTCTAAAATGACATGGTGTATCATAATCTAAAAAGCCATTAAAATTATTTGAATTTAACTTAGAACCAAATTATTCTAGTTAACATGTGTCCCTTCAACTTCCCCCACAATTCACTACTTGTGCCAGTCTCAATCACTGCCTAATGTAAGCCTTACCGCATTTTGTTACCTTTTCTGTGCTAGCTTGTTAGCGCACTATGAAGTACAAGTGTAGCACGCAGCTGCGATAACGCAGAAAAAAGCTAATGAAATACAACAAGGCTTCGATTAGACTGTGATGGAGACTGGCACAAGTTATTAATTGCGGGGGGAGTTTCCTTTTGGGTCCTTTAATCTACTAATTGTTTTCTGTGTGGAAACATCACATCGTGACCTAGATTTTGTTTTCAATTGAGAACTTGTTTTTGACTTAAACATTTCCATTAAAGTGTGCAATAGAATGTTCTTGTAGCTGGAATAACCAGTATGGTTTCTTGGCCAGAGATTTAGAACAGTTGTAAAATAAAGATATTGTTTCCAGGAAAGCTAATAACAGAATGTAATAAGAGATGTTACAACCTAGGATTGGGTTGTTATGTCTTGGACAGATTTTCTTAATTGATTTTTCTCCCCCATTTTGTTGAAATAAAGATGTGATCTGACCATTAAAAGAACAAAAGTGGTTAGCAATTGATCTTATGATGATGGAAATTTCACACCAAATTCCTCCATGGATTACTTTTTGAAAAGTTGCTGCCACACATTATAAACAGAATTTAATAAATTGTAACAGATACTTTTCATTTTGTGATCTTCAATATATTTGAATCAACATGTTAGTTCGCAACTAGTGTGTCAAAAATTATATAACACTTATAACACAATAATTCTCTGATGTTAGAAAAAAGTTGATTTTCTGCCATAAATGAACAACCTGTCTGTCCGTCTCTCCCCCCCCCCCCCCCCCCCCCCATTTTTCTCCAGGTAACTGCAAAGTGGGGGTCACACCATCAGGATATCCTTATGAGGGCTAAAATTCCACATAGTTGATATTCATTTCACAAGATTTATAATAGATCAACAATAACAAATCTTTTTAACAGTCCATATAAGATTTATGTTGGTGCTTTGAAAATTAGAATTTTCCAAGTTCTAAAATTGTTTTTAGTAGTTTTTGACAAAGATGTTTTTGAAGATATTTTGAGTCTGGAAAGTCTAAACTTGAGCAATGTCCAAAATAAGAGGGGGGATTTGTAATCCAAATCATGTATAAAAGTTTGGGGATTTAGAACACATTGAAGTATATGTTGCTCTCAATGCCCAAAAGTATGCACTGTGATTTTTTAGGAGGGGTTAGTTGGTCATTTTTAGCATGAATAACAGAATTGTGTACGTGTCTTTGATCGACCATGCTTCAGTGCTTGAGTTGGTGTATAGTATTCCGTCCTCCACCATTGTATGAAATACGCCCCATCCGACAGACCGGAACCTGTACTTTATGTCCTGATTTGATTACCTATCCATCATTCAGCATGTTTTCAAGATATTCATCCTTTTTTTGGCTAAAAAGAAAACCATGAAATGTAACTGGATTTAGGATCACACTAATGTGCAAACATACCAATTTTTGAACTAGTAAATATACTAAAAGTACAAGAATTTGTACTATTGCAGTTAGTATGTTCACTTATGTATGTAAATAGCTTGTGTTTCTATAACCATGAACTGTTTCTGTAAATTTTTCTCTTTATACACTGATTTAAACAATTTTAATAATTCAAAACAATTTGTTTCTTGTAATGAATAATGTTAGATTAAACAGTAAAAATGGACCTTAGAATTGTCACTTAAAATCCAATGCAATCTATATGCGTGTTTCTAAATTATCCATCCTCCAACATTTCATCACATACAAATTATTTTCACCTGGTTTCAGACTTAATTCCATGAAACGTTATCTTTGCTTCACCAAATGACTATCCATCAATTATGTCTGACTCCAAAAGATTGTCAACACCACAAATTCCACAGATTCTGTGCAACTTCTTGTTATTAGCAGAATGTGAGCAGAGCTTCCGGAAGCTTCCAGACATTTGTTGCTTGGTTTGTTTCATGACAAGACTACCATTATATGGAACAGTGCTCAGATTATAAATGAGAGCATTACTGCAAGTTGTTGGATTCTGGTGTCTTGCGTCTTTGACTGAAGAATACAAATTGGAAAATCTTTATAGACCTGTGTTGTAATATAGTAATCTTTATAATATGCTAATGTGTACAAATATAGTCACTTTCAAATAAAGTTAGATTAGTAATAATTTTGGGGGCAACATTATCCAGTTTAATTGTTTTATGGAACTCTATCCTGTTTTTATCCTTTCGTCCAGATTTGAAGAAGTTACTCTTTCACAAAATATATTTGCCTAATGTGGCCTGAAACAGGTTGATAATTGCTTCTAATTAATTGATATATCTCAAAAATGTGCTAGAGCTTTTTCTGCTAAATTGATGCTTGATGATCATTAATGAGTGGGCGATGTTTTGTGAGCTAATAGCAAATAACTTACCGTTATCTTGTGGGATTACAGCGAGTCATGTGATTTATCACAGGATGAATGAAATTCTTCTTGATAAATGTTGTAATATAAAAGCTGTTTATCAACTTCAATCCCACGCTGGTCTCTGCGTAACAGCTTTGATATCGCTTCTGAATAAGTGGTCGATTTTGTAATCAAAATCAGACCACTAAATCATTTCTACCATGTTTGTTTTCCAAATTAATCAAGTATTTTTGGTGCATCCAGCAATACTTTTATACTGAGCTGGAAATATGTTGATCCTCCCCGTTTGTTTGATTTTCCTTCTGAGTCGGTGTATGCTATGGATATTTCCGCTCGTCATTGTCAGGTCATCCATCTTCTACCTTCATGTCAATGAGCTCCATTTATCTTGTATCTGATATTTTCTTATAATCAATTAGTTTTATCCTCCTGTGAACCGTTTGTTTGATTTTGCCAATGAATTGTCCCGTATTGTATTTTCCAGTTGTCACGTCATCCATCTTCTACCTTCATATCAATGAGGTCTTGTTTGAGCTCCATTTATCTTGTATCTGATATTTCTTCTTTTCTTATAATCAATTAGTTTTATCCTCCTGTGAACCGTTTGTTTGATTTTGCCACTGAATTGTCCCGTATTGTATTTTCCAGTTGTCACGTCATCCATCTTCTACCTTCATGTCAATGAGATCTTGTTTGAGCTCCATTTATCTTGTATCTGATATTTTTTCTTTTCTTATAATCAATTAGTTTTATCCTCCTGTGAACCGTTTGTTTGATTTTGCCACTGAATTGTCCCGTATTGTATTTTCCAGTTGTCACGTCATCCATCTTCTACCTTCATGTCAATGAGATCTTGTTTGAGCTCCATTTATCTTGTATCTGATATTTCTTCTTTTCTTATAATCAATTAGTTTTATCCTCCTGTGAACCGTTTGTTTGATTTTGCCACAGAATTGTCCCGTATCGTATTTTCCAGTTGTCACGTCATCGATCTTATAGTTTAATTTTAGTGTGATGTTCTATGAGCTTCACTTTTGTAGATATTTTATTTAAATTTGTACAAGCATTTCTCAAAGGTTTATTGATTTTGAGACTGAACCTGTCCTTGTCTATTCCGCTTGTCAAGTTGTCCATCTTGTAATGTCAGTGAGATCTTCTCTCTTATTAGTAATTTATAATATGCTTATTTGTGAGTTGGTTTAATATGTTGGTATGCTATAACTATGTATGCACTGCCTCAGTAATGTTCTTGATCTTCTGGACTTGTCACTTCGTCACATGGGAGAACCCTTCATAAAGGCTTCATAATGGAAAAATAGACAGTATTATTACAGAAACACCACCCAAGAATTGACAGATTGCTCCCGGATAATGAGTCACTCTGATACAGATATCCCATGATGCAGTTGGAACAGTGTATGAAATATTGCCTGAACCTCCTACAGTTGGTCTCGCCGCTAATGGCTGCAATACTGCCGAAGCGGCGTTAAACAATAACTCACTCACTCACTCACTCCTACAGTTGGTAACCTTGTAACTTTTGGTCTGTGCTGATATGTTTTTGTTTCATTTTGCTGTTAAAATTGACAAAGTCACGGTGGGGTCCTGGATGAAATTTGCTCACCCTTTTTTCTTGGTGTCCTTTAATATTTGGAGAAGTAGGATACTTTTACCATTGCAAAGGGTCCCACTTGTTCAGAATTGACCAAAATTTCCCCCTCGGGAGATCACCTAGGAACAACGCTGAAGTCAGTTTATTTCGTACACTGTTTGAAATTGGTATTGCTGGCTTTTATAGGGGAAAAATATACCAAATCTTTATCAAAACATGAAGGAAATGCCTCTGATACATGTATCCCTTGATGAGGTTGAGATTGGTAGTGCTTATTTGTGTGGGTAACTAAATTTAATATATATAGCATCATTATCATATCTAACATTCCAGAGATTATATCTCAATCCTTGAAGTATGAGCAGGTCGGTGAGGTGAGTCTCGTAAGCCTCTCATGATAAGTTCTTGAAGGTTCTCTCTTGAGATAGAAACAGAATTAGTTATTCATTGCTTTCTTGGTATTAATATTCTTGATGTTTGTGCCATTGTAGTCAATGATTGGTATATATATATGACAGTGGAGGAAATGTTCAAGATCTACCATGTCCAGGTGTCAGTAAGTAACTGGGTGGTCAGTTAATATGCCCTCAGATACTGCCTGCAGGTTTAAAAGTACGGAATTTGATGGTTGATAAATAGAGATTATTACCCAAGGAAGTGTGTCATATGACCTTTACGAACAAGAGTGAAATTTCTTTTTCCCATGTAGGAGCGTTGTGTATACGCAAAATATATGTTCACACTTTTGAGTGTAACAATTTCTTACTCTTACTCTTACTCTATCCTATTTCATTTGAATCACGTAAAAAAAACCTAGAAAACAGCCTACTTCTCTTGCAACTTCATGCCTTAATGGCATCACATGTCATCACAGATGATCAAATACAGGAATTCTGTCCAAGGATACCAAACAAAATGTATATATGTTATGAATAGCAAACAGATTGTAATAAATAAGAACATGTTATGACTTACTACTCATATGAACTGTAAATATACTGCAGGCCTGTGGCCTTTTCAGTACTGAAATAAAGATTGATTGAATAGCAAACTCTTTCACTCTATTAGAACATTAAGGTTAAAAATCAGTACATCATCCCAAGAAGCTTATTCCTGTACCAGTTTATAGGTCAGTTGGTGAATCATCCCATGACACTCTGTATTTTGAGGGTTTTGTCAATACGGCCATGACCAGTCCACTTGGTTTTATATTGAACATTATCTGAAAGAAATCACTGTAAAGGAGTAATGAAACATTCAAAAGAATTATTATTAAAGCTGGATTATAGTAGGTACATTCTAAAGATTGGAGTTGAGAGTTAGGTCAACATGGAAAATGACCAGCCTATTTACTATCCCACTTTGCATTCTCGCTTCACAGAGAAATTGATACATAGGGATTCCTTCTGAACAGTAAATACAGTTTCCAATACAGAGGCAATAATCTTGGGGAAATATATCCCTTATGATAAAGAATCAAGGAGGAATTGAACAATGGTATTTAATGTCAGAGACAATTTAATTATTTTCGGAGTCAGTTGCGTCACATCATAGATCCTAGATAGGACATTGAATTATTGTTGCAATATTGTAGATGAAACCAAACAAGGTAGACTGTTTCCTAAGGGTTTGGTCAACATTCATCTTCATGTTTATCATCTGAAATTGTTTATAAAAGAATGTGTGAATTTAAAGTATCAGAAATGAGAAGACCAAAGTCAATGATTTAATATATATGAGGTAAATCGATGAATTAGCACCAAAGAATTGTTTACTTCCCAAAATAGTTTATGGTGTACTGGTAGTAGTCAACCCAAAGGGTGGTTTTATGAGTTAAGTCCCAAACTTGACCAAAATGAGGGTTAGTTGGTCAAGAACTAGTCCACTTATCATCTGTTGTTTACTTACCCCAAAGTAAAACGTCCTGGTTGATATTTTTCAGTAAATTGCTCAAAATGGTTTATGATATAATGTTAGGTCCAAGGGTTTAGTCAACAGATAAATGACCGATCCACTTATCCATCTTTCTGTTTGTCCACAGAGGTACCGGTGCGGTCTGAGACTCTTCGGTCTGCCAGATGGGGACTGACCGGAGCTTCAACAACATGAAGAAGGCATGCAATACTGGTAATTCAGGTACGTTAGCATTTTCCTTTGAAGTGTCCTTATGATTTTTTTTTCTGTTTTTGTTTTGTTTCCTGTACGCTTTGGGCTTCAGGTAAGTGAGATTGTTAAGGTTGGAAGCTATTGCAGAATTGTACTTGGGTGATCAGGTAAAGAAACTATTTTGGCCAATTCTGAAAAGATAGGACCGTTTTGCCAATTGTAAATTTTACTTAAAGAAACTAACTTCTCGAACTTATAAAGTACACATGACAAATAGATGAGCCCATATCCTGTAGACCCTTTCAATGGACCAACACTGCTTTTGTCATTTCTTTGTCCAAGTTGAAATGTTTTAAGAAAAGCAAGATTTTCTTGATAACAATTAGTGAACATACAGAACATATCAGAGTATAATTATGCATATAGGCATTTACTGAAGTGTTTTGTATAGTCACGACAAGTAAGTGAATTGACTATATTGTTTATTAAGTTTGTTACACATGAAAGAACAAACATGGGGGAAAAAGAGAAATGTATATGAGAAGTTTGTATGAACCAATGCAGACATTGATTCAAGTACAATTCCAGTTTTTATATATAATATAAGCACTACATAGAGCAGCTACTGTCATAGAGTACTAGGATGCTGTACCTGGGGACTGAAGTTGAAATCCAGAAGCATTTGCTTCACATGAAACCTTTTTGTATTTTTGTAATGTACATATTTGTCAGATGGAGCAGAAGTGTTGTGCAGTTACTTCTCTGTTGCAATGTATGATGTTGACAATTGTGAAGATACTTAATCTGTTACCAAGAAATGTATTCTGGCAACATGGATTGAGAACCAGTAGAACCCCTTACATCGATGGCCATGGTTGATTCTGTTGTTCAGCTTTTGGACTGAATCCAGACATAGATAGGGGCGGGATAGCGCAGTGGTTAGCGCGTTCAGCTTTATATCAAGTGGTCCAAGGTTCGAATCCCGCCAGCGGCACAGCACGGCAGTAGAGAATTGTTCCACACGCAGTAAGGTTTGGGTGCAATGCTACACTGAATTTCAGCATAATACCATCCACTGTTCGCTAGTTCAACCTGGTGCTCACAGGTTTCACCGCAATGCATATAGCCACATGGTGTTGCAGTGTTTCTCCCTGCCATAATACCAGCAGACGTGATATAAGTGAAATACTTTTGAAAGCAGTGTTAAACCCCATATCTCCTCACCTCACCTCACCTCACCTCACCTCACCTCACCTCACCTCACCTCACCTCACCTCACCTCACCTCACCTCACCTCACCTCACCTCACCTCACCTCACCACACCTCACCTCACCTCACCACACCTCACCTCCAGACATAGTCACAGGAACAATAAGCATATTCCCTTCACCTGCAGACTGGTGAGTTCTATTTTAGCTTCAATTTAAGCTAGCATATTTTTAGTAAAGGGCCAGTTCTGGATAATTTCCTTTTGTGTAGGAGTTGTATTCCTGTAGATTGACCACTCGAAATGGTTTGTACTGATTAAGTCAAGTGTTAATTTAGCTTACAGCTTGGGGTATCTGGACTGGTTTCTAGACTTTATAAATAGAACATTTCAGAAACCAAATAATTTATTTGGTTTCTGAAATGTTCTATTCTGGGCTCTCTAGGACAGTATCAGTTTTATGATGTGATATTGCATTAACAACAACAAAAAGAATGTGAAACAAAGCAACAACAAATTTTTTAGTCGTTATCAATTATCTGTTTTATTTTATTCATATTGGCTACAACCTACCATGGAAAGAGAATTTTTATCAACGATTAAACCTATGTACCTTTGATTAAACGTCTGAGTGAAGTCTTCCTCAGACATGAATTATAATAAATTATAAATGTTCCTACACAGGTGTCAGTAGTTGCATGGATCTCTTTGCCCAATGGAACTTCATAAATTGGCGACCCTAATTGGTTCTGTCACTGTGTTCCCAAGCCAGTCTGTCAGGATAAAGTATTGGCCATAACTGTCACTTGGGGCTCCCAGTCTGTATTTTGGGAGACCTAAATAGAACTCCCTTCCCTCACAGTCTTTCATACCATTCTGAAAATCTTCTGGATGCTTTTGATCAATATTTGCAATTAAGAGTCAATTTTGTTGTTGCCATGAGCGTGATGTGCTAAATTGGTTTTAAAGTTATTTAGCCCATCACTTACTACCAGGACAGGCCTCAGCTTGGACATTGTCTGATGGTTGGGAATTATGGCTTTTATTTGACCGTCGGATTTAACTTTTTAGTACTTATATTTTATACCCTCCGGCCAACATATGATAATTGTGTTGTCTTATAACATAATCATACAAAGTGTAATGCTTTTGTATTAGTATAGGTGAAATAGGTTTTATAGGAATATTATAGATAGCAGTGGAAAAAAAGATTAAGGTTCTCAATTATATCGATATTGAATCCCTTTGGCAGTGTTGTCCCTTGTTTTGGGTTGACAGCAGCCATTTCATGATTTATTGTTTTGAATTCCTCTGTTCCTTTAACATACCAGTAATATTGACAATAAAAATGAACAGATAAGCTGTTGGTATTGTCAGTGCTGGTGATTGGTGCCTGATTGGGGGTGTGGGTTGCGGGATTTGTCAAGAAAAAGAACAAGTATTTGTACTATTGTAGTTAGCGGGATTCCATGTATAACAGTGTCACATTCTTTCTCTACCTACCTTTCTGGCTTGTATATTCTAATAAAAATTAATATTTCATTCAACTTGATGGTGAGTGAAGTGACCTTTTCTTGGATTTGGAATCTCCTTTATGTATCCCCAACATGAAAGGTCACTAGTATATTAGAATATTCTGCATTCTTAGTATAATTATACTGATTAATTAAAAGCTGAAGTGCTTTCTTTGATAAATGTTTTCACAAAAGTAAATTCATTTATTGTATCCATGATGTATTAAAACATTTTCTTAATGACACGGAAAAGAATGTTCAACTCTCACTCTTGTATAAGCAAAGCATAATTTCTGTCCTTGACAGTGCATGGCTGAAGCTGTGTCATCACTCAGATTGTGGCAAAGACATTGTGTTAATGACAGACAACATGTTACAGTAATTACCCTGTCCATAAACTGACCACCTGTCAAGTGAAAACACTGAGGATAAGGACCTGTCTGCTTGACCAGAGGGTGGCAGTCGTCAACAACCTTTTTCTTAATAGACAGTTGTTTGTCAATCGGGATGGGTTCTTAAATTGGTCAGTTTTGAAACTATTATTCAAGGTCCAGAAAGACAAGAGGATCTTCAACAATTTTGGGTCCTCATATCCGCCCATGCAAAAGAATTTGAAAAGACCCGAGCCCAAACGCCACCCCCATCGGATCCGCCACTGAGCTTTGCACTTTTATTAACTCTTGCATGATAATTCAATTACCTAGTGTAAAATTTATCATGCTTCAAAAACTATTATTAATTATTCCTGTAAAAAGCACGGTCTTCTAAATGCAGCACTTGTAGGCACTCTCAGTAATACATTCATGGAGCAGCAGCTGAATGGTTCCATCGAAAGCTTGATGACATGCACAGTCTAAAGTGTCCCTACCCAGCAAACAATAATACGTATCCATGTATCTACCAGTACTTCTCACTTCAACGGAAAGGTCAGACAGTACATCAATAATCCATGTGGATGTGGGGAGGAACTCAGACAGAACGTTGCGCACAATGACACATATCAGAGAGTATCTAGTCTGTCATCCAAACCCTCAAATAACATAAAAACCATAGGCGATACAGGTAGTTTCAAAGGGAATTTTTACCCATGGGATTAATAAAATTCACATGCATAATTTTCAAAAAGTTGTGGTTTGAACCCCGGATCTGCCATTGAAAACCAAGGCACGTTTTTGACTAGAGAGCTTTGTTTTGAAAATGGCATGACAAGGGCATCTTTTAATTTTAAAAAAAAAATAAACAAATTTAAATTAAAATTTTGTTGTTAAAATGTTCATTTTGAAGACTTAATGTAAGTCGACCAAGTATCTCCTACCCATGTTCTTACTTCCACCAGAAGGTCAGTCAGTACACCAATAATCTGTGTAGATGTGGAGAGGAACTCGCAGACAGAATACAGCACACACAGTTCTATGCCCATCATTTGTTACACGAATAAGACACGTTGGATGCCAGTATGTTGTGCGCTGACAGTGTGAATCTTAACTCCTCGTTATCTCCATCTCCCCGTTCTGTTGTTACACATCTATTTATGGTCCCTCACGTCCAGGTAATGGATTGATTCTTGACCTGCTAATCGCTGGGAGAGGACAGCGCTTTCCTCATTAGTCCCAGTTGTCAGGAGGAGCCCCTGTAACGCAAGGAGAATCTACAATTGTATGCTTGTGCCACACTTGCACTTAGTCTCCGAAACCTGATTGATTTACTTATTCATATCAACTGATCCAGCCTCTGAGAAATGGGAAGTTGAATCTAGACCTGTTCTTCAGGGGGTATCATGTCCACTTAGGTTGGTGGAAATAAGAACAGACTGTGAGTCGGCCTACATCCATCTGAATGCATGTTGGAACTCTCTTTTTAAGGGATTTCATTGTACACTGACTCAAACTCCATTCATAGATAATCTTCTTGTTTCATCTAGTTTTGTATCATTTTATGAAGCATCAAGATAACTTGTAAGGAGAGTTCAAGGAGAATCTAGTTTTTTCAAAGGAAATTACAGATGAACGAAGGATAAGAAAACCAAGATTTCTGGATTTAACTTCTTTATTGTGAACATACACTATGTTTCGAAATATATCTCATTAGGTGGATTGTGGGATACCTACATACGTGTGTATAGTCATTATGCATAACAAAGATATGTTATGTGTTGACTCGATCATTGTTGAAGAACAATATGTGGTTTATTATACCTTAGATGATGAATTCAACATTGTCAAGGGGTTAATAATATGCATATATACTCAGTATATGGCTGTCGGTAAAGGGTAAATACTCTGACACAAGTTATATAGTTCTTTTTGTCTCAAAGACAGATTCTCAGAACAGGCACCTCGTCTTTGGAGAGTATTCCTCATTAGTTTAGTGTCAGGGTCTCCAGTCTCCAAATAATTCATCATGTCTGAGCCGCTAATTGCAGAGGTGTTGCATCCTAATCTACTTCGGTTTTTGGTGAAATTTGCAGATCCTCGGCATGAATCTTTTAAAGGGATCATTAACGGTTCTTGAATCTCCTGTTGGGCGAAGATTTTGTGTCAAATGCAATCAATAGATGTGTGAAACTGAGGCGAAATAGAATTATGCTCCCACTTTGAAGTCGGCCATCTTGAAGGGCTCATCTTAACACTTTAGTTGTTGAATTGATTTGTGCTAAACCATTCTCAGTGGCCAGTGTTCAGGTAGTACACATAATAATGCGAAATTGGCCACTGATTGCCGAAGGTTGGATATACAGGAATATTCCAGAATTAGCAGATAAAAGGTTTTAACTGACAAACATAATTTTTTTATCTGAAACGTAATATAATATAGTGAATTACCCATTTGGTTTACAGTTTGCTGCAGCTTTGAATCCGATTTTTATAGTGATGAAAGTAATATCTTAACCTCCACTGTCCATTTGGCCATATTTCAATCAGAGTTTATAGATTTCTACTTGGATTGTTGAAGTGATGAATTAAAACCGAACAACCAATTTGCATGTCATTTCCATTCCTTTAAATGGCACAGTCAGTATAATTAGATGGTGCAAATGCTTTCGTTGCAGTCTAAACCACCAGTTGCATTTGGAGAACAATTTGTAGAGTAACTATAGACCAGGCTTCAGAAATCATGGCTGAATTGTAGAAAGTGGTGAATTTGAACCAATCTGTATGTCATTTGCACAGTCAAGTGACCAAGATAGACTAGCATAAAAGAAAATCTGTCCCACCAATATGTATCCCATCTGCAGCCTCAGGGTAGACTCTAACAAGTGGAGACGTCTCTGCTCTTGATTAATCCCTGTCATTAAAATCCTCTTTATCACAGGAAGACTGGTTAGTGTGCTCCTCTATTGAAGTACGGTCTTGTTGGATTCCCGACGGAATCACCTTTGTCCTGGAGTCCATACAGGTTAGAGATGTCTGCCCTTGGTTCGATCTGTTTCCTTCATCTTCAACTTCTACAGGAGACTGATTCATTTCTGTTGCTTGAAGAAGAAACTGGTTTCTTTCTGTATTTCTACAAGAAACTGGTACTAGTCTGTATTTCTACAAGAAACTGGTACCTTTCTGTATTTCTACAAGAAACTGGTTTCTCTCTGTATTTCTAAAAGAAACTGGTTTCTCTCTGTATTTCTACAAGAAACTGGTTTCTCTCTGTATTTCTACAATAAACTGGTTTCTCCTGTATTTCTACAATAAACTGGTACCTTTCTGTATTTCTACAAGAAACTGGTTTCTCTCTGTATTTCTACAAGAAACTGGTTTCTCCTGTATTTCTACAAGAAACTGGTACCTTCCTGTATCTCTACAAGAAACTGGTACCTTTCTGTATTTCTACAAGAAACTTGTTTCTCTCTGTATTTCTACAAGAAACTGGTTTCTCTCTGTATTTCTACAAGAAACTGGTTTCTCCTGTATTTCTACAAGAAACTGGTTTCTCCTGTATTTCTACAAGAAACTGGTACCTTCCTGTATCTCTACAAGAAACTGGTTTCTCTCTGTATTTCTACAAGAAACTGGTTTCTCCTGTATTTCTACAATAAACTGGTACCTTTCTGTATTTCTACAAGAAACTGGTTTCTCTCTGTATTTCTACAAGAAACTGGTTTCTCTCTGTATTTCTACAAGAAACTGGTTTCTCTCTGTATTTCTACAATAAACTGGTTTCTCTCTGTATTTCTACAAGAAACTGGTACCTTTCTGTATTTCTACAAGAAACTGGTTTCTCTCTGTATTTCTACAAGAAACTGGTTTCTCTCTGTATTTCTACAAGAAACTGGTTTCTCTCTGTATTTCTACAAGAAACTGGTACCTTTCTGTATTTCTACAAGAAACTGGTTTCTCTCTGTATTTCTACAAGAAACTGGTTTCTCTCTGTATTTCTACAATAAACTGGTTTCTCTCTGTATTTCTACAAGAAACTGGTACCTTTCTGTATTTCTACAAGAAACTGGTTTCTCTCTGTATTTCTACAAGAAACTGGTTTCTCTCTGTATTTCTACAAGAAACTGGTTTCTCCTGTATTTCTACAAGAAACTGGTTTCTCCTGTATTTCTACAAGAAACTGGTTTCTCCTGTATTTCTACAAGAAACTGGTACCTTTCTGTATTTCTACAAGAAACTGGTTTCTCTCTGTATTTCTACAAGAAACTGGTTTCTCTCTGTATTTCTACAATAAACTGGTTTCTCTCTGTATTTCTACAAGAAACTGGTACCTTTCTGTATTTCTACAAGAAACTGGTTTCTCTCTGTATTTCTACAAGAAACTGGTTTCTCTCTGTATTTCTACAAGAAACTGGTTTCTCCTGTATTTCTACAAGAAACTGGTTTCTCCTGTATTTCTACAAGAAACTGGTACCTTTCTGTATTTCTACAAGAAACTGCTTTCTCTCTGTATTTCTACAAGAAACTGGTTTCTCCTGTATTTCTACAAGAAACTGGTTTCTCTCTGTATTTCTACAAGAAACTGGTTTCTCTCTGTATTTCTACAAGAAACTGGTACCTTTCTGTATTTCTACAAGAAACTGGTACATTTCTGTATTTCTACAAGAAACTGGTTTCTCTCTGTATTTCTACAAGAAACTGGTTTCTCCTGTATTTCTACAAGAAACTGGTTTCTCTCTGTATTTCTACAAGAAACTGGTACCTTTCTGTATTTCTACAAGAAACTGGTACCTTTCTGTATTTCTACAAGAAACTGGTTTCTCTCTGTTTTTCTACAAGAAACTGGTACCTTTCTGTATTTCTACAAGAAACTGGTACCTTTCTGTATTTCTACAAGAAACTGGTTTCTCTCTGTATTTCTACAAGAAACTGGTTTCTCCTGTATTTCTACAAGAAACTGGTTTCTCTCTGTATTTCTACAAGAAACTGGTACCTTTCTGTATTTCTACAAGAAACTGGTACCTTTCTGTATTTCTACAAGAAACTGGTTTCTCTCTGTATTTCTACAAGAAACTGGTACCTTTCTGTATTTCTACAAGAAACTGGTACCTTTCTGTATTTCTACAAGAAACTGGTTGCTCCTGTATTTCTACAAGAAACTGGTACCTTTCTGTATTTCTACAAGAAACTGGTACCTTTCTGTATTTCTACAAGAAACTGGTTTCTCCTGTATTTCTACAAGAAACTGGTACCTTTCTGTATTTCTACAAGAAACTGGTTTCTCCTGTATTTCTACAAGAAACTGGTTTCTCCTGTATTTCTACAAGAAACTGGTTTCTCCTGTATTTCTACAAGAAACTGGTACCTTTCTGTATTTCTACAAGAAACTGGTTTCTCTCTGTATTTCTACAAGAAACTGGTTTCTCTCTGTATTTCTACAAGAAACTGGTTTCTCTCTGTATTTCTACAAGAAACTGGTTTCTCCTGTATTTCTACAAGAAACTGGTTTCTCCTGTATTTCTACAAGAAACTGGTTTCTCCTGTATTTCTACAAGAAACTGGTTTCTCCTGTATTTCTACAAGAAACTGGTTTCTCCTGTATTTCTACAAGAAACTGGTTTCTCCTGTATTTCTACAAGAAACTGGTTTCTCTCTGTATTTCTACAAGAAACTGGTTTCTCTCTGTATTTCTACAAGAAACTGGTTTCTCCTGTATTTCTACAAGAAACTGGTACCTTTCTGTATTTCTACAAGAAACTGGTTTCTCCTGTATTTCTACAAGAAACTGGTTTCTCCTGTATTTCTACAAGAAACTGGTTTCTCCTGTATTTCTACAAGAAACTGGTACCTTTCTGTATTTCTACAAGAAACTGGTTTCTCTCTGTATTTCTACAAGAAACTGGTTTCTCCTGTATTTCTACAAGAAACTGGTTTCTCCTGTATTTCTACAAGAAACTGGTACCTTTCTGTATTTCTACAAGAAACTGGTTTCTCCTGTATTTCTACAAGAAACTGGTTTCTCTCTGTATTTCTACAAGAAACTGGTACCTTTCTGTATTTCTACAAGAAACTGGTTTCTCCTGTATTTCTACAAGAAACTGGTTTCTCCTGTATTTCTACAAGAAACTGGTTTCTCTCTGTATTTCTACAAGAAACTGGTTTCTCCTGTATTTCTACAAGAAACTGGTACCTTTCTGTATTTCTACAAGAAACTGGTTTCTCTCTGTATTTCTACAAGAAACTGGTTTCTCCTGTATTTCTACAAGAAACTGGTACCTTTCTGTATTTCTACAAGAAACTGGTTTCTTTCTGTATTTCTACAAGAAACTGGTACCTTTCTGTATTTCTACAAGAAACTGGTTTCTCTCTGTATTTCTACAAGAAACTGGTTTCTCTCTGTATTTCTACAAGAAACTGGTTTCTCTCTGTATTTCTACAAGAAACTGGTACCTTTCTGTATTTCTACAAGAAACTGGTACCTTTCTGTATTTCTACAAGAAACTGGTTTCTCTCTGTATTTCTACAAGAAACTGGTTTCTCTCTGTATTTCTACAAGAAACTGGTTTCTCTCTGTATTTCTACAAGAAACTGGTTTCTCTCTGTATTTCTACAAGAAACTGGTACCTTTCTGTATTTCTACAAGAAACTGGTACCTTTCTGTATTTCTACAAGAAACTGGTTTCTCTCTGTATTTCTACAAGAAACTGGTTTCTCTCTGTATTTCTACAAGAAACTGGTTTCTCTCTGTATTTCTACAAGAAACTGGTACCTTTCTGTATTTCTACAAGAAACTGGTTTCTCTTTGTATTTCTACAAGAAACTGGTACCTTTCTGTATTTCTACAAGAAACTGGTACCTTTCTGTATTTCTACAAGAAACTGGTTTCTCCTGTATTTCTACAAGAAACTGGTACCTTTCTGTATTTCTACAAGAAACTGGTTTCTCCTGTATTTCTACAAGAAACTGGTTTCTCCTGTATTTCTACAAGAAACTGGTTTCTCCTGTATTTCTACAAGAAACTGGTTTCTCCTGTATTTCTACAAGAAACTGGTTTCTCCTGTATTTCTACAAGAAACTGGTTTCTCTCTGTATTTCTACAAGAAACTGGTTTCTCCTGTATTTCTACAAGAAACTGGTTTCTCCTGTATTTCTACAAGAAACTGGTTTCTCCTGTATTTCTACAAGAAACTGGTTTCTCTCTGTATTTCTACAAGAAACTGGTTTCTCCTGTATTTCTACAATAAACTGGTACCTTTCTGTATTTCTACAAGAAACTGGTACCTTTCTGTATTTCTACAAGAAACTGGTTTCTCTCTTTATTTCTACAAGAAACTGGTTTCTCTCTGTATTTCTACAAGAAACTGGTTTCTCCTGTATTTCTACAAGAAACTGGTTTCTCCTGTATTTCTACAAGAAACTGGTACCTTTCTGTATTTCTACAAGAAACTAGTTTCTCCTGTATTTCTACAAGAAACTGGTTTCTCCTGTATTTCTACAAGAAACTGGTTTCTCTCTGTATTTCTACAAGAAACTGGTTTCTCCTGTATTTCTACAAGAAACTGGTTTCTCCTGTATTTCTACAAGAAACTGGTTTCTCCTGTATTTCTACAAGAAACTGGTTTCTCTCTGTATTTCTACAAGAAACTGGTTTCTCCTGTATTTCTACAAGAAACTGGGTTCTCCTGTATTTCTACAAGAAACTGGTACCTTTCTGTATTTCTACAAGAAACTGGTTTCTCCTGTATTTCTACAAGAAACTGGTTTCTCCTGTATTTCTACAAGAAACTGGTTTCTCTCTGTATTTCTACAAGAAACTGGTACCTTTCTGTATTTCTACAAGAAACTGGTTTCTCCTGTATTTCTACAAGAAACTGGTTTCTCCTGTATTTCTACAAGAAACTGGTACCTTTCTGTATTTCTACAAGAAACTGGTACCTTTCTGTATTTCTACAAGAAACTGGTTTCTCCTGTATTTCTACAAGAAACTGGTTTCTCTCTGTATTTCTACAAGAAACTGGTTTCTCCTGTATTTCTACAAGAAACTGGTTTCTCCTGTATTTCTACAAGAAACTGGTACCTTTCTGTATTTCTACAAGAAACTGGTTTCTCCTGTATTTCTACAAGAAACTGGTTTCTCCTGTATTTCTACAAGAAACTGGTACCTTTCTGTATTTCTACAAGAAACTGGTACCTTTCTGTATTTCTACAAGAAACTGGTTTCTCCTGTATTTCTACAAGAAACTGGTACCTTTCTGTATTTCTACAAGAAACTGGTACCTTTCTGTATTTCTACAAGAAACTGGTACCTTTCTGTATTTCTACAAGAAACTGGTTTCTCCTGTATTTCTACAAGAAACTGGTTTCTCCTGTATTTCTACAAGAAACTGGTACCTTTCTGTATTTCTACAAGAAACTGGTACCTTTCTGTATTTCTACAAGAAACTGGTACCTTTCTGTATCTCTACAAGAAACTGGTTTCTCTCTGTATTTCTACAAGAAATTGGTACCTTTCTGTATTTCTGCAAGAAACTGATTTCTTTCTGAATTTCTAGAAGCAATTGTCTCTTGAAGATGCTCGATTCTTTCTGTGTTTTGGAAGGTACTGGTTATCCTTTCAAGAAATAACTGATTTCTTTCTTTCTTTTGGAAAGGTGTTTCTTTCTGCATTTCATTCTTGCATTTCAATACGGTTGTCACTTGGTCCCTCCGTGACTTCTTGGGCTTCATGGACAATATACTCCATTGTTATGGACCACATTGGCTAGCATTTCTTTTCTTTCACTAGGGTACACTTCTTCCAATGAATTACTTCTTACTGGATTGTTAGGGGAGACAGTGTGATCATTCTTCTTATTATTATTATTTGTCTTCATTTTAACTTAAAGTAACTTCTTGTAATGGTTAATGCTTTTGTCTAACAAAGCATGGGATTAGGACTTCTATTCTATCACAGGGAATGGTGACAATAATGAACCAGGTTGAATCAGGAGGGTAAGTATAATTTGAAGCAAACAGCTAATTTATTTACCCAGGGATTCCCACAATAAATTCAGATCCTCTAAATTGATCAGTGTATTTCTACTGGACTAGCTGTTGGTAGGAACTAACAGTCTTCAAGACACACAGTAACAGCTACTAATATGGAGACAAAGTATCTACTACAGAATACCCTAGGGTTTCGAGTTCCAACTGTGTAGCTCTCTGGACCTCAAAGATATCTCCGTGACTGCCTGTATGTAGGCGCTATCGCCAGGAACAGAAACGCTCACCAGCTACGAGGGTCCATTAATTGTCACTTTGTTTTAAAATCACTCAAGTCCTACTTCAATGTTAAGATTTTGTTCATTGTGTGTAAACAGCTAGATGAAGGATAATCATACCTAGAGTACCTTGCTTGTGTCTCTTTTTTGACTGCTGTCTCTATCACCCCTCTTATTGGATATCTTTAGATTTTTCACAAATTCTATTGTTTTAACAAGAATGATTTAGAATGACTAAGTAACTGGGAACTACTTGGTAAGTTCTGTATCTAGTATGATTAGCTATTAAGCTGAGCACATTTAAAGTCAAGCTGCTACATACTGATCTGCATTGTTCTCCTTGACTGACTGTAGCTCTCAGCACCATGCGCTGGTGTCTCTAGTATCACTGTAGACTTGAGATGGGTAAGGATTACTTAACTACTTCTCCAGACAGACCTTGAGGCAAGGATTTAAGTAGCTTGTAGACCAGACCATAGATAACAGCCGTTTATTGTTAGAGAATTAAGTATAGCCCTTCTTTACCATTTTTAGTATTTTTTCTGTTGAAATTGAGCCATTGTTGAGCAACTTGGACATGTGCAATATTTGTGTGAAACTGTCTGGTAGATTGGGATGCAGTGCAGACAGATCTGTAGACTGGATGATTAGGCAGTATAGGTATCGGCCACTTACTGTGTAACTACAATACAGCAATCTAAAGAAAAATAACTGTGCTTTAGAGTGTATGCAGCGTAGTCAAATTTGCTGCAGAATAAAAAGCATCCAAATCTTTTACCATACTATAATTCTGTAAGATAAAATCACTATTATATCAACTAGCACCATTTAATTGTGAGCCACTTGAAAAACATTAAATGATCATCATTTGAAACATCTGTAAAATAGTTAATGCTGCGCCAACACTCAACGACCACCTGATTTTCTTGGATACTGTGAAGAGGGTTATAAAACTCTCGCATGTGTTATGTTTACAAACAGACTCTTGGTAAGAAACATGTTATGGTTGAGTCTAGCATGGAACACCTGGAGTTTCACCTGGCCTCATAACAACCAAGCTTTCCTGGAGCATCCAGGTATACCATTCACTGAGGTGGTGTAAGTGGAAGCCTCTCTTGGTTCTATCTGCATCCACAGTGGGCACCGACAGTGACAGAGCAAGAGGGGGGCATCAGGGGTTGGAACCCACCCTCTTTTGAACATTTTTGCATGTATTGTAGAATTTGATTCCCTTTTCAATGAGTGAACCCCGCCCCCTTCAACTAAACAAGTTTTCCCTTTTCTTAAATACTTCAGTCCTTTAAACTTCCGCGCAGTATCCCAACCCAAGGCATACCTCTTGCCAGTCTCCTTGCAAGATTTATGCCTTGCGTTGGGAAGTTGAAACTTGACATGAACTTATGAAATCATCCATGTGTGTTATGTTTACAAACAGCTCCTGTAATGGACTGGTGTTCTGGTTGAATCTACTACCGGTAGGCATCACACAGAGCTTATTCTGGTTGAATCTATTAGGTATCACAACCTAATAACAAACAGATCTTATCAGATGAAAATTCATACATACATATTTAGAAATAAAGAATTACAATAGGGTTGAAAAACCTTTCATGTTTATAAATAGCCTCTGTAAGAATAATTGGTTGGAACACCTGGAGATTTACCTGGGCTCAAGATGTTACGAGCTGGTCGAGAACATGAAAGTATACCATTCTCTGACGTAGTGTTGGTGGAACTCTTCTTGGAATGTGCAGCAATCTCTAGATCTAGGTACAGTCACACTGGAGCTGTGGCGGTATCGGTATTCACAGCTTTATCTACCCTTTATCACCCACATCCTCTCTCCAGCTACAGTTTAGTCAGTGTTCACATATCGGGGAAAGTATTTATTTATGCTTTACTCAAGCTTTTATAAGAATTCTACATTCATAGTATGATGATTGACTGGGGAAAGGTTAATGATACTTTGCACATTCCGTCTTATAAAAACAGGTTCAACATTTATTTCCTTTTGGCATTTGTAGTTTTCTTGCAAAAAGCAAATTAACTGATGCCAATAAAGTCTATCCTACACCTGTAATATGAATATTCATGCTCCTTTTCATTTATCTAATTTCAATTCTCAAAACACAAAATTCATGAATGAAATTTATATTGTTTATGAAGTTCAATAGAAATAATATTGCGGAATATGGCTGAAAGGTAATTAATATTTTGATACATTAAATGTACCGTTCATCAATTTTCATTTTAATTATTTTTTTATCTACATTTATCATATAGCGTTCATAAAAAAAGTGCATTGTTGATATGTTAATTGATTAAAAAGAAATTAATCAGAAATTTAAGAAAATTTATTAATTTTGAAAATGAGATTGCACGATCACTGATTGTTGTTGTGAGTCTCGTTATCAAGGACAAAGTTATCAAGGACAAAGTTCCAAAGTAACAAAGGTACAAGGTGACTAAGTTAGTTTGAGTTTTGAAAACGAAATCTTCACTTCATGAAATTTATATGTCACCAAGTGTAGACGACAACTGAAATATTTAGAAAACAACATGAGGCTGATAAGTGTTTCAAGCATTGATTAATCTCATTGTTGCTCACCAGGCATTATTATTTGAAACACTTTCATCATCGTGCCATGTAAGTCTAGTGCTTTGTCCTTATAAGAATTGTAGTATTCATATTATATATTCGTTATATTCATTGTTGTTATAACTAAATGTTGTTTCCATTTGTCATGAGAACATAATCTCATCACTAAATTATTTTCATTTATGTGCAATCGCTTCTGTTCTCTGTCAAAACTGGTGTCATCTGAACAGATTAATTGCTTGTAAATGATACTATTTACAAAATTTAACATGATAGGCTTAACCAACATTATTGCTAGTGATTATTCAGAGTGATATTGTCACTGACATTGGTAATCAATGATTCTTGGTGAATAAACTAAAACTATTTTGTTAAATGATCACTGTCTTGTATAATGCCCATCAAAGATGTTTATGATTATTTAGTAAAGGTAGTTTATTCCACATAGTGCTCAAAGACAAAGTGACAATCCTCCCATGAGCAGACCCTTTACTTTCACTTACCTTCTTTTTCGACATGTTGATTTATCAAAAAGTAAGTCGAGTTATCTGTAGTTCACTCTTTTCAATATCAATGATGCATTTGAACTAAGTTTATTTTGGGTGTACATTTATTTATTGGCATAAAATTTAAGAAGGCATATCAGCAGTACGGTAAGACATGCTTCCACAGAAATGTTATAAAATGGTGTAAAATCCTTCCGTAAAGAACTTTTAAATAGTTTTAAAAAGGGTTCTTCTCTCATTATACACCAGTGCACAATATACACCTGTTTTTTTTAAATGATTCAATGATGTGTGACTGTTATTCATTTGAAAAGAAACTCTTTTGTGTATAACTTAAACTGTGCGTTAACATTTTGTTTGAAGACATTTATTTCAATTGTATGCTTTAGAGAGTCATTCAACTTTTAAGCAAATTAATTATCAGGGAGTTGCCAAATGGAATTAATTTAATTGGCATATGACAAAAGTAAATGAGCAAGTTGGCAGGTTGTTGACATGTGTTGAGATTTGAAGCCTGCTACAAGATAGGTTAATGAACCATAAATTATCATTTGCTTCACATTCATGCACTCGCCATATTTCTTTCTGTCAGAAATTGTAATTCATTCATAAAAAGTTTATTCATAACTGCAGTGAAATCTCTTTTTGACTCATCAAAGTTATCGTAATTATATATATATACTGGATAATTGTTGTTCAAAATACCAGTAGTTAGGATAAGATTTGAAATACGTTTTTCAAAATTGAAATATCAAATATTAAAAGTAAAAGTATTAACGCATAAATATATTTTGATATGTGAAGTTTCAGAAAGTTTTGAATGCCATAATCAAAGTTCATGCAAAAAAGATTAATAAATAAATTATATATAAATTTGTGAGGAAAAACAAATTGGGTTCTACTTGTCAATTTCAAATTATTTTCTATTGCAGTGTATACTGTTGTATGTAAAGTCTAGAAAATTGCGTTGTAGGTTAGAATTCTTAATTGACAAAACAATTCGTTTGTATCCACATTTAACGACAACTAAAATAGGTATAGATATTGGTCTATTATCTACCGATTACTTACTAAATCTACAATAACATGAGTCATTATTTTATTTTATTCATTTTAATTTCAATCATCAATATCTGAACCAATCCCATCCATCGACATATTTCTAATTGTTTATTTCACGTAATAGAGTCAATGTTCCATGTCAATCAGTCAACCATATATCCCTGCTATGGAACATTTTAATGGACAATTTCATCTAGATCAAAGTATCTATATTGAAGTAAATCGTTTACGCATACATCCTTGCAAACTAATAGTTCTCATCATTTATTTAGTCATAAAGAGTTTATTTTCATGTTAATCGATCCCATTGGTTTTCACAAAACTGAAGGTCTCTAATTATTTGTTTCCTCTTAAAGAAGTGAAATCAATCTACGAGTGGGCGTGTCAACTGTTAGACACTGTCCACCATGTGCTGTTGTTTCCCTCAGTAAGATATTGATCTCCACTTGATACTATTTGCCTGAAAACTATTCCAGGCCAAATTGATTACAGAGAAATGACAAATCGATGTTATTGAGAATTTCGGCCCATGTAGATATCTTGATCGAGCGTGGTAATGGCATCTCCAACGAGGATTTGTCTGCGTTCTGTCTCACGAGACGCTGTGTCGATGTCTATTATCCTCTACCTCCTCCAATCACTGTTGATTTGCACTCTCTCAGATTCACCTTTAACTTGATCTTTTCATTCACTATTCACACTAAAGCGTATTTTTTCATAATATAAATTTCAGTTTTCATTGTCCCTGGTGTTCAGGATTATAATGGGATTATAATGGGATGCTTGACTCCATCTACATTTCCTTTCCACATACATAGAGCTACCCCTGGGTCACTGACAGTGAGAGGTGTTATGTGGTGCACTACCATTTGCATAGACCCAGTGGGCATGTTTTCGTAACTGTATTTTCTGCTGTGCGATGTTAGTCTGTGTGTAAAACTTGCTTATATCTGGTGGGGAGTAATGAACATCCCCATCTCCAAACCTGCAAATAAAATTTGAAAAACAATTAAAAATTTATTGGTATTCCAAGTGTCTGTTGTTTGTACATTATAAACTGCACAGTTGTTGTTTGTCTCTAACTTTTTTCACTTCACAGTGATGAGAGATCATATATGTTTCTCAGAAGTTGAGTTGATGAAAAATAATGTTCGATTATGTGTTATTGAATGTTTGCCAGTACCTTTTCAGTTTTCACAAGCCACTTTCTATTGTTAATCGATGATTGTATTTTTACCCCCCCCCCTCTTTATGTTAACTTGTCAATATATTATTCAAGCCAGACAAAAAGAATGTAATTAATCTAATCTTACCAAGAACTTTAGTTGTAATGTTCAACATATAAGAAAACAATACCATCCCACCTACTGCCCACATTAATCTGATTGAAAAGCATAAAACACACATCATTTTAAGTTTTGATAGGCCAGACAATTTTTTTAAAAAAAGCTCTGAAGGCAGGAGGAAAAAACCCAAAGGAAAGCAACTTTGCTCTAGTGTAGATGAAAAAGCGCAACAGGCACAGAATTTATTAAGAAAATTTGGCAACAGGTTTATTTGGGAGGGATTCCGAGTACCTTTTTTACCCAAATGTGTCATATAATCATTTTACGAGAATCCATAAACTAACTAAATAACAAAATTTCCGCTTTAATACTAAATTTCATTTATATCTTTATTTAGTAGTTAATTATCAGAATATATAAAAATCAAGAAAAATAATTATTTCAATGTAGCTTAAAACAAATATAGTTTTTATTAGCATGTTTATTTCACAAGTTTCAATTTCATAAAAATGGACTTATGCCCACAACAACTCATTGACAAAATGAAAAAACAATAACGATAGGTTAATGACGTCACAGCCTTTTGTTTACACTCAGCCCACATCCTGTAATTGACAACTGGCCACTAGCATATGGGAGTGGCACAAGGAAGCAGCATATGTCCCACACCATTACTGTTCTGTCCAGAGGCACGTTAACACAACAATTTCACACCACCTTGATAACTTCTCCTTTGTGGACTTTAACCTCTTATTGATTAAAACTTGTTGAATTGTTGTTTATAATATTGAAATGAATTTCATTAATTTATTTTTTATTAAGAAGTATAATATTAAAGAGGTTAAACCACAAAGCTCAGGTATTTTACTTTCCTCCAAGTCATCTCTATATAACCAATGTTAATGGAGAAGATAAAAGTTTAAATTTTGATTTTGAAATGTTAAAAATATTTCCTTTTAATGTCCTTGGTATTTTCTTATCAGACTTGAGGTCAGAAGGTGTGTGCATGTAAACAGAGATATTTGTGATTGTCACTGAAATCTGTAACAGGATTTCATCAGGTTTGTTCACATCCTGTACATAGCTATCAGTGTTCTGCCATTTAGGATTTCTACTTTAACTAGGTGGATTGACTTATGTGTAGGTAAGTGTTTAATGATGTATATTATGTTGAGTAATACAATCATTTGGTTGGTTTTGCCTCCATGTCATTGTACAAATTCAAGCACACATTTTAAGAGATATATTTATGAATACAATCTGCAATAGTGTTAGAAACCTGTGTGTAATATACATAGAGTATCGATATTCTTTCGTACAGTTTTCAAAATCAAATATGTGTAAGAAAGTATGTTTTCATATGGATGAATGCAATTGTTATACAATGGAGATCAACTGTTATTTATCATAGATTCAAAACTTTTGAAAAGTGAAAACATTTTAATGAATTTCACCAATGTTAACACTGTGATAATATCATTTTGGATTTCTACTAACTTCAAATATCCTGATTGACTGATATAGGAAAACCTAAAACGCTTTTTGAAAAAATATCTTTTGGCTCCCAAATCAATATACAAGAGTGGACAACAGATATTGTACATTGACAAAGACCTCTATATAGATACATCATAGCACAGTGGTGTAGTGGTTAGCATGCTTGCCTCTCACGCCAACGGCCCGGGTTCGAATCCCGGTGGAGACCCCAAACATTTGTGACCTGGGTCTTATACTGTGTTGTGCCCCTGGGCAAGGCACTTCATCCACATTGCACTCAGTCCACCAAGCTGTTTAAATGGGTACCTGAACATGGGAGGTACGGACCTATATGGTCGCGTGGAGCGCTTAGTAGCGGCACCGAAAGTACAATTCCTTCAGGGTAATAATTGTACTGCCATTGAGCAGTGCTTGCACTGGATATTAGGCGTTAAAATGTATATTATTTATTATTATTATTATCATATAAATATATATATGTGGAATAAACATTATTTAAAATATAAATATTATGAAGGATGTTTGTCTAATGGACATATGCAAGTGCTTGTACAACCGATCTGGGATTATTTAATGTAGATTGATAACTTTGAGTGAAAAGCTTTGCGATGGAGTTCAGAAATCTGAACACATTACCTGACATAAACCTCACACACTCTCTTGAAACTCTGATTGATGATACAGAACTGGAAGATATATTGCCGTTGTTACATGAACTGAAACAATTGAGGTCCTCAAAACATTGCAAAGGTGTTTTATGTTTATATTAGCAGTCAAGGCAGAATATGAATGACAGAAATAATGTCAGTTGAATAAGATGAATATGTGGTGAATTATTAATTGTTTTTATCACTTTTCAACCCAGGAGAGTTAATGTAATTGTTAAAAATATTTTTTATTGTAGCAGTGAAGACAGAAAATTAATTACAGAAAGTATTCCAATTCATATGAAAAGAAAATAAATGTATTAAAGAGATCAGATATATCTTGTGAACTATGGATTGTTTATTTCACATTTCAAAAATAAATTTTTAATTGTATTTGCAAAGAAACAACTATTGCTATGTTTCATTTCTTTAGTCTTGTTTGTAAAGACTTTATAAAAAGAAAATTTGTGTGAATGAAAGATTAAGTTGTCATGACAACAGGCAATTAATATTGGTGAACCAGCATTAGTATTCTATTCTGGACAAAAAGAATTAGGATATGTTAATTTTGATATTATGAATATCATAATGAACTATTTATTCATTGACATATTGATAAAATATCAATTATAAAAATTCAAATAGCTCTAACTTAGTTTGCCTAGTATAATTCAGTCACCTTTAAGGAGTCTAACAAAATTACCCAAGGTACAATGAATAAAAACGTCCCATTGTATTCACAAACAAGGTCCAGATGATCTAATATTAATGATAACCACTATTTAGGATGTTTTATTTGTGATAACTGCACTGATTTATTTAGAGTAATGTTATGGTCCTGTCTGCCAACAAGGTGAAATAGATTAAAATATAGTTAATTGCCATTAATTTGACAAACTTCAATGTTCTTAGCTCTTAATAATACTTGTTATTATGGCAGTTACAATCTTAAATACTGTGTTCGATAAATAAACAATTATTTGCAGGTTTGTTTTCCTACGTTGTGTTGGTTGTGTTGGATGTGTTCGTGTCATAAGTATCAGGTTTCAATCACTTATTTTGAGAAAGGTTTAGACAAAAAATAAATATCCTCTTCTTATCAATAATCTCTGATCTTTAATCAGTCCTGGGGTCGTATAGGAAAACATTTTTCAAATAAAGTCCTTATTATTGAGTCTTTGTAATCATTGATCATTAATTCTCTCTTATGATAATCATTTGAAACTTGTTAATACCAAGCATTCCCAATAAGTGTATGCAATTTGAAAATATGTAAAACATAATGACACTAATGATTACTATTTGGTCACTGTATAGGTCAGTTGTTACAGCAAGATCGTTATATCACTTCAACGTGAAGTCTTTATATCATATATCTACACATGTCAAGCATAAAATATGTTAAATCCTACTTGATAAGCACAGATCAAGTAGATCATTACCTCACAGGTAATCCATGAAGTGTGTATGAAAGATTAACAAATTTGGTTAATCCACTAAGTGTTATACTGGCTGTAATCCCATCTAAACTGTTAATCTGGATAATCGTACGTGATTGTGTTAGTGTGATCTGCGGAGTAGGAATTGATTAGACCAGTTGCTAGGTTATAATCATGCAGGCTTTCATTCTGAAATGACACAGAAAGTCACAGAGGTTGAGAATTGTTTGGGTCGACCCAACCTGAGGACGTTACATGCACGTTTGCAGGCTACTCAAACACAGACTTATAGCGTAAAAGGATTACGGGAATTTGCCAGAGTCCTTTAAATTGAGGAAACACTGGCGACGTGCTTATTTCTGCAGAGTTGCTTGTCTTGGAGAAGTTGCAACAGGTATGAGATAGATAGATGGATAGCGTTCTTCTTTCTTACCTCCAGTGTCATGCAATTTGATGTTTTTCTTATAGTTGGACATATCGTTAAGGTGGTCTTAATCTATTTATGAGCTCAATTGTTTTATTTTTGGATGTTTTGAGCAATACTTCATGGTGTGATATTTCACATGAGTTGATTCCTCAATGTGTTACATAACATGTTGTATATCTGAATTAAATAGAAGCCTATTATAATCATTCATTCAGGATAATTCTGTTAAAAATGTAAAAATTTCATACAAAATGTTATGTCTCACAAAATGAACAAGTTACATTCAATTATTCCAGCAATAAATCTTATATCAATTTTTAAATGAATAATTATAATTATATATTCTGTACTTTATTTTAATACCGTAAATATACATCATTGTTAAGAAAAATTCATCTTATTAACCTGACAATACTTTTATCAAACTGGATTAATAAAATTAATATGATCGATCAATTTTAAAACTTATACATGCTATATATTTGTTTCTTATGCTTTAAATTTGGAGAAATGGAATATGTCTATCTGTAACACTTATAAATGAAATAAGCTATCAAAAAAAAGTATTTTTTAATAATGTATTGTTTTTGTGAAGATTTATTGCTAACATGAGCTTTTCTACTTTACCTTTCATCGTTAAAGCAGTAAATACAATACTACTTTGTTAATGCTTTACCAAATAAAATGCTGAACTGATCAAATATGATGCTGTGAATGTCTTAATGATTATTTTTACATCAATAGTATATGCTTGTTTTGATAATCCTTGATGCTTTAACAACTATAATGCTAAACTAATTGACGAGACCCTATAGAACATGTCCTGAATGAACCGCCATACAAGATGAATTGCCTGCATGACACGCAAACATTGCATCATCGTGTGTACGTGCGCTCGTCAATGTAACACTCATCGAAGGTGTCTCCGTGCTACAGCTGCTTGATTAACGGAGCTTTCACTTCTCTCTCCTATAAGAACACATTTCATTAGCTTCACAGAGAAGAATTAATTGCTTTTCAGCAGGAAACATTCTGAGGCCAATAAACTATTAATAAATATTACTTCTTTAAGTGGCATATGAAAGATGAAAAAATAAAGTTCTATGAATAGTCAATCGAAATATTACAATGAATGTGATGTCTTTGTTGAAGATATTTACACCCTTACCCAGAACATTTATATTTAGTTACATAGTGAGTATATTCTTTAGATAAACGTTGGATTGCTAATTCAAGTCTTGAACAAGTGAGGCAGTTTTAGAGTTAGACTTGTATTAATAACTTAACTGTTAACTGTATTAATAACTCAGACATAGATTTCTATTTTCTTTATGAAAGGTCTTTTGTTGAAAATATGTTAACTAGTGTGTATTTAATCATTTTAACAGGAAAAGTATAAGGTTTTCAATTCAAGAAGTATGTTATTAGTGTTTAAAATGAGCTTTAAAAGTAGCTAGCTGAAAAAACTTATTTTATCTATTCAAATGTCAAAATGACCACAATTAGAGTCCGTACCAAAAGTTAGCGGGCTGATTGAGCGGCCCTATTTCACACACTGCATCAAGATGCATCAAAACATATATATTCAAATGTCAGTTCATGGGTGAGAAGAAACACAGCATGTAAAATGTTAATATTTTGTTTCCAACAGCAATGCACATAGTATCACTGCATATGTTAAGGAAGGATAACATAAACAAATCTTTTACAAGACATTAACTGATTGGGGAACTGGCCCATTTGTTGCAACTATGGCAGCAATTTATTTTTTCTCCAATTCAAAATGTGCAGTAAGTAAGCCAATGTCTGCATATCTCCAAGGAAATCAGCTATCTCATAACTATCATATAGTTACCAGGGTATGACAGGAAATAGAACATTTGTCAAGCATTTGTTAAACATTTTATCAGCTTTTGTGGTGTGCCATTACAATCTCACGGTGTGTGTCGTCTGTAGACTCGAGTAGCTTGATGAAGAGTTATCTTCACAGAAAGTGACTGGAAAGGTTAGATTCATCTTAAAATTATAATAATTCTCATCGTACATAATTGAATAAATAAATAGCGTTTGGTGAAGTTTAAATGATAAAATTAAGGCACTCAGGAAATGATATTTTAGTAGCATATGGACTCTAGGTGGATATTGATTTTAAGAGGACCCTTTTTCATCAGCTGTTAATTTTAAGCGCTGAATTAACTCTTTTGTAACAAGTGGACATATTTTTAAAGAGTCATTCTGAGGACCCACTTCCAGTTATCATCCAAAACTGTGCTCCACTGGAGATATCGTTTGTGTTAGATCAAGTGATATCTCCTGGGCGATATTGTTATTGACAATGCCCAGTTATGATGAAACACATGACATCATAATACATTTACATTATCAAGTAATGACTCACAGTGCTATGATGTCAAGATCTTAATGACATCACAATGTCATAAAGATAATGATGTAACATTGCTATGACATCACAACACTGGTAGTTTAATGGCTGTGCTGCGTTCAAAGTTTTTAATTGAGAGTAATAAAGAATGATATTGGATGATAAATGGAATCTCACCCCCATGTCTTCTCTCTCAAATATATCATCACTCGTTGATAAAAGTTAAATAAATATCAGCTCGTTTTGATATATTTGATATCAGAAGACACTTGGGTGAGATCCTCTATTCAGTGTACAAGTCCTTGCCTCTAGTGCCATACATTTACATAATCCTATAGACAGATAGATATTGGATAAAAGATATGAAGAAGTCTGAAAATCAAGCTACAAAAGTCAACAGTGATCCTTTCAGTGGACTGACCAATCAGAAAGTGTCTTGCAAGTCTGAAAGTTAAAGGAAGAAACTACCCTAGCACAGTTCTTGTCAATACTTTGGGTTGAGATATTTCAAGGTTTGATTTTGATAATAGCTCCTTACTGTCCTCATTGCATTGTAAATTCCAGTGGCTGTATTTTTACTAATTTTACAACATTATAAACATAATTTAAAACTCTATAATAAAAAGTATGTAGAATATCAACAAAATTGCAAATAATGTATGTAATGTGTAGTCAACAATGTCTTGTTATGCCGTAGCCAGTCTTTCAAAATTGTTAATACAAATGAAGAGCTTATTCTTTTTTGTTTTTTATTTTTTACTTAAAGGGACACTGCGTCGAGGATAAAAATGAGTCTCACTTTTATTTTTTATGCTGATTAACGTGCCTGTTAAAGATTTACGCAAAGCTTGACTGTTAACATGCAGTAGTTTTCATTAGTAATTACTTAATTGTCTGAAATTTGGGATCTGTGACTTGTTACCAGACACGTTAAACAGCATAAAAAAATAAAAGTGAAACTCAATTTTATCCTCGACGCAGTGTCCCTTTGTTATACCGGTCCATTAATTTTTAGATTATGTAGAGACTTCAAAATATAACTCACAATAATAGTTTATAACTGTGTCCCCTCAAATTTCATTTACACAAAAAATACCCCAATAGAACCCTCCCTCTAATGGAGGTTAATATAACCCCTGAAGCTTGTAACAATAATCTCTGGCTATCTTTAATTACATCATTCAGTATGTCATGTTCCATAATATGGCTTGTAATAAGATCTTATCAAAAGCTAATGTCAACTTGACCTACCTGGTGTATAGATATGTAAATGAAGCTTTTGATTGATTATTGTTTTTAATAACCTGTGTCAGGTTGACCCAAAATACATACCAGTACAAACCATAGAATAAGGCATCTGAATTCATGTTCCATTAAAAATATACATATTTATCTTTGATCAATATTAAGATAAAACAGATTATCTTCAGGTCATTTAACTATGTACATTTTAAAGAGTAACATTTTGAAATTAAGAATTGAATTAAATGGAGTTCTCCTTGGCGTTACCTGGTGAATAACTGACGTCTCTATGGATAAACTAATCACTGATTACACGCGTTTCATTCTGAATCAATATGTAAGACATAATAATCATTAAAGGGCGCCAGAAAAGTAATGTTACATGTTTCGGAGTTATAACATTAACATTACTTTCTGACTTTTTGTGGATAACAGCATGGGTTGATGGCGGATATATCCTCCCTTTAATTTTACCAACTTCTGTTGGTTCTTTCTCTGTGGATCCTCATGCTGCTATCACTGCAAACCATTTGACAGGTCGTCAAGCGCTGCCTCTTTACACATAATTATCATTATACTTATTGCAGGAACCCTGTTATTTACTGTTTCTCCTCAAATACCCCTTGGTTCATCTAAGGAACCCTGGGGCATATGTGTCACCAATTCAAAATAAATAATCAAAAATGTCAAAATCTATTTATTGAGTAATTAATAAGATTTTTAAACTTCTTTCAAAAAGGAAGAAAATAAACAAGATAGGTAGGAACAAATTCTTGATCAGACATAAATCCTTGATATAGAAGAAGTCAAGAACCTTCAACACAAAACAGATCAGACATAAATTCTTGATATAGAAAGAAACAAAAAGAAAGAAAGAAACTTTAACACAAGATAGGTCAGAAATGGACTCTCAATATTGATGTCACCAAGAAACGTTAACACAAGATAGGTAAAAAATAAATTCTTGATATAGAAATTACCAATAATTTTCAAAAAGATAGGCACCAAAAAAGTATTGATAAAGAAGTCACTTCTTACTAAGAAACCTTTAACACAAGATATGCATGGAATAAATTCTTGACAAAGTAGTCACCAAGAAACTCACTAAGAACCTTTACACAAGAGAGGTAGGTATACAGTATATAAGCTTCTACCTGGAGCAGATAGGTAATACTGGTGCTTCATAGAGGCAGTGAATAATCAGATTACGGTGTATTCCATTCATTGTTAGTTTGTCAAGTATCAGGGGAAGATCTAACCCCCTTGGAGCATGCAGATAGATCTCCATGTAAGTAATAAATCAAACCATTCAGTACACTGGGTATATTCAATACGACACGTGCCTGTCCGTCAAGGGTACCTGTTAGTCAAGGTGACATAACGACCCATATATCAGCACAAATTTGAGTTCTTAAATTTTGGAAATTTTAAACTTTATTATAAATTATTAGATACATGTTGCTATGCCTTTTCAAGTTCTGAAGGAACGCGACCAGATATTTAACACGTTGAAAGGTAGGCTTTAGACATTAATTAATTAAATTAATATACTGTAATCTAATGTATTAGAGACATTTGAAAATTGTATTTTTGTATTTTTGCAAATTTATTCCACATATAACCGACTTTAATTTATGTGATGGAGAAATTGACTGCTAAGCATCTCATTATAAAGATACTAGCTAGGTTATCGCATTTGTTTAATTTTGTCATTTTATCATTTTGAAAGTTCATTGAAGCTGAAATTTAATTTTTGTTTAATCATTGTAAAGTGTTCCCAGACAAAATATGTGCATTATTTAATGGCATATTTCAAGTTTTATAATTACAATATTGATCAAGTTTGATTTGCGAATTTCGAAGTCTTTATTAAAATCTAGTATCTTTAAAATAATCTCCTTATATAGATTATCAAAATGCATAATTTTTTGTTTAATCCATACCCTGCTTTGTTTTTTTAAAAATTATTAGATTCTTCGGGTGTTATTTATACATTTGAGTTAAAGAGAAAAGCATGTTTAACTTGATTGCTAGACGTTTCTTACGCTTTCCAATCTCCAGTAGGTAACTAAACTAAATTTAGTGTGGAAGAGATTAGATCAGAGCTACAGTTAACAGCCTACTACAAAACAACTGCTATGTAGCATAGTAAGAAAGTGGTAATGATTTGCGTGACCTTGTCTTAACATATAACTTTCAAGCAATTGACTCACTTCAACACACTAGATATGCTTCAGCTGACTTTTAATATACACTTAATAACTCATGGTGTGGTCATTATGTGAAATACAAGGACTCTTGGACCTGACTCCTGAGAGTCCTTGTATTTCACATAATGACCTCACCATGAGTAATTAAGTGTTTTATTATACCAAAATTTTTGTTTTTCTTCTTCAGACCATAGTATGTATTTTCTTATTTGTCAAATCGAACCCATCAGCTGACGCCATATTGAAAGCGAACGTCAAAACAAACAGTCACGTGACAATATCAAGTGACGAGTCAATATCTCAGGTCAGTGACAGAAATTTCTGTCACAAAACTGACCTCATCACTGGAATCGGAGATCAATGTACAAATATATTTTTCGATCAAGTGGTGTGAACTGGCCAATGATATTCTTACAAATTTAATAGAGGTATAATAATTATTTGTTCTTGTCTATTAGAGGTATCAGTTTAACATTATTTCACGTTTAGTTCAGACTGTAAACTTGCAAGATTCCTTCTCTAATATTTAGGGTACCGGTACACTTAATTCCTACAAAAAATAAATCCATGCACAACCTGTCATATCTTGTGATGATGGCTTTTTCGTGTAAAGGACCTACTGCCCATCATGGATGTAGTTTCAGCTTATTTTATTCATGAAAGAAATGGATTGCCAAACAAGTCTAGATGGCTTCTATCAATGCAGCTCCGCCATTTTATAATATCATGGTTCACATTTCTACATCATGGTTTACACCAACGTTATAACACAAATATTATGACTTTATGCTATGTATCTGTACGGAGACGTCACACCTGTTGCAATAAAGAAGTTAACATAGAACTTGTTCACCTTCATCACATCAACTTCTCAACAATAATATAATGTGAAATGTCGTGTCTCTTCGCTATAAAGTTTCACTCAGAAAACATGCTTTACCTGTGGTTTCGATATGGAAATGGTTATCAAAGACTGGATAGCTTTGATTAGACATGTAATGGTTCATACAGCACTCACATAACTACATCAGAATGGAATCCATTACAGCAGGCTTATTATTCTCTTTCATGGACATCATTAGGTAATGAGTAAAGTAATGAGATACGGCCCTGTCAGATTTCCTATTTGATGTGTTGTTTTGTTCTTTTATCCAAAATATCATTCATCATTAATACAACTGATAAGATAAGAATAAAGTAATCTAAATATATACAGTGCAGATTACCTAGAGTTAGTTCATCCTATTCTCTTTCTTTATTGTATATATGAAAATAAAAATTTGATTAAAACAATCAAGATAAAAGTAAAATCAGCAGATTTTGTACATGGCCGAGTGGAGAAGAATACATCAATAGTTATAAATTTGAAGAAATGTTTATTATATGTAATGTAATGTCTCTCCCATTACTACAAACTTGGTAGCAGAAAATGGTTTTTATCATCCAAAACTAGCTCTCACAGTAGATATCGCTTGTGTAAGATCAAGCGATATCTACATTGTAGATATCGCTACAATCAAATCGTCATAATCCTATTACATCATCAGTTAATGACATCACAAGGCTTCGACATCATTGAGAACACTGCTGACAATGTTATGACGTCACAAAGTTCATGACGTAACAATGCTATGAGGCCACAATGCTGATGACGTCACAATGCTATGACATCACTGAGCTCACTGCTGAAGTACTCAAATGGCAGTTTTGTGTTGCAGATATGTTCATTATTTTGCTAATAATTGTTGAAGAATGATTTTGAATGATAAATAAAATCTCACCCTCATGTCTTCTGATATCAAATATATCAACACGAGTTGATTAAAGTAAAAATATCCTCGGCAAGCCTCGGATATTTGTAACTTTAATCAACTCGTGTTGATATATTTGATATCAGAAGACACTTGGGTGAGATTCTCTATTTATTGTAAATATTAATAAAGCCAAACAAAGTGTTTCTGGTTTACTGTATTGCTGAGATGTTTTTGTGCGTGTGCTATATTTAGTAGCGGATCAAACCAACTTTCTTAGATTAGAGTTTGTAGCATGGAAAGAAGAGCGAGTTGTCACCTTAGCTCAAAAGCATCAATACATTAAAGAAAAGTTCTGTCCTTGATTTAGGAAAACTCTAGTCTCTATGACATATTTTACCTCCATTCCCTAATTGTTATTGTCTCAGAGAATCATACCATGCATTCACAGGTTTTTACGACTCAAATAACAGTCTTCATTACCACTACTTGTCAGGTTTTGCTCATACCGTGTCCAAGGTTTTGCTTCTTATAGACTCTGAATACTAACGTCTTCCACACATTTTAACCTGATTGATGCAGAACCTAGAAATGTACCAGTGAGAGAATCAGTTACTTGATTGGCTGCTCTTCCTCAAGAATCTTAGCCGTATACTATTTAGACAATAACTAACGAGTGACGGGGAATGACAGATTATCTTTCCCGAGTTATATCATTTGAGTAATTCTCGAGCCTTGGCGAGAGAATTACACACAATTGATATAACGAGGGAAAGATAACTGCCATTCCCCGTCACGAGTTGGTTATTGTTTATATTACCCATATGACAAATTAAAGTAAAAACGCGAATATTAAAAGCCAATAGCTTCTCTAAAAGGACCCGAGAAGGAGATGAATCTCTATATCCATACGCGTGTGACGTGGATTCACTTCTTACGTACCTATCCTTGTTTACTCCGCACGATTAAAATGTCCCCTGCGAAAATGTCTTTCACAATAAAAGAAAGATGTGGCTTTAGTTGAAAGTTTTGTATTCCTGCCAATTACTATCAATCCATGATTATACATATAAGTTATTGCAACATCCATATCAAGAGGTGTGCGAAGCTCAAAAACAAGTCGTCTCAAACCGAAAAGCCCTGTGACGTTACAATCGACACTGTGACGTCATAACCGGTCGCGCCTATGACGTCATCACATTCGAACGATCGCCGTCGCTCTTGAAGCTTTCCGTGGTTATACAGTCAAACAGTAATCGCTAGTTTCTTTAAATTTCAGACAATTTAACTGCTTCCTCCGACATTTGATGCGTCGGCACATGTACGAAAACGCTAATTTCAACTGCGGGAAACAAATAAAACATGTTAAAATGCAGAAGACAGTTTCTAAAGTTACTAGTCGGGAAAAGTAAGAAAGATGAATGAAGTAGTTCCGGCAACCAATGAAATTCTTTTTTTTCTGTAACAGCCAATCAAAAGCCAGAAAAAGGTGTAACTCCCATGTGACTTACAGGAAAAATACTACCCTGTGTCTTTCTTCCCATATGGGTAATATAAGCTAATATTATGGTCCTTGTCAAGGTAAGGGGGTGCAAGGCTGGGGTTGGATGTACTTCGATCCTAACATCCATTTGTCTATTTAGTTTTAACGCATGCAACATCTTATAAAACTTGGGAGATTTAAGTTGAAAACAGGGGTTGATGACCTTGATCTTATTTTCAAGGTCACCTTGATCTTATTTTCAAGGTCACCTTGATCTTATTTTCAAGGTCACCTTGACACTGACTTACTATTTCGCTGTGATATCTGACATACCCCAATGACCTCAAAGTGTCAAATTTGGTGACAACACGCAGTTGGGCAATCTATGCAGACAGTACGTACTTCTTAAACTTTTGTTTGTGCGATGTCTCATGGATTAACTTTCCTTTCCTCATCATGTGACACAATATATTTTCTTGGTCACTGAAACTCTTTTTCTTTTTCGTAATGCAATATATAGGAAAAACCTGAACAATCGATAAAAAACTAGTAAATATGTCTTACTTGATTCAAAGAGGACATTGACATGTTAGTGGGAAACACTTGGAAATCATTGTAGACCACAGACAAATCTGTCCCTATCATATAAAATACAGAGTATAACCTTGAATTGAAAATGATTTTCGGGTTGAGAAAGAAAAAAGTTGTACATATTGGATTCGCATTAATTTTTTTAGAGTCAGAATTTCTTTCGCCATCTGAGTTATATATATACTTTATATATGTACTTTATGATTTGTAGCTTTACTTGCTAAACGAGTTTACGAAGGTTTCTTGCCACTTTCTAGTGGAACCTGACGGGTCTGTTACAGGCATTATGACTTAGCAGTGGTTTAATGCTGTACCACTTTCATCACATGTTTTTTCTGTGTGTCAGTATGATTGATTGATTGTTTTAGTGTATAGAGTGTACAGAGTTCCAGGAACCTTCACATACTGGCGCCAATAACCATGTTTGGTCAATATTGGCTGCTTTGGATATGCCTGTTATTGGATGAGGTTAGAATGTTCAGCTCAATACAGTCAGACCTTTAGGATGCTTCATATCAGTGTAAATATCTGGTGTTTCCCGTTTACTGTTTGTCTGCTGAATAATTTATATCAATGTCAATAACTGAAGAGTTGGTTTTAGAATGTCTTGCTCAGAGATGTTTAGAATGGCACAAACAATTGTTTCTGGTTAGACAATTCAGCTGACATTATGTAAGGAATGGTTTTGGAAAAACTAAGTGTCTACATTGTAGGGCCTGTCAAAGTTTTAGAAAGGTGGATGTTTTTATCAAGCCACAAGCCTGAGCGCCAGTAAAGACTCAAATATTTCTTACACTGACTGTACCCGAGTAACTTGTCTTGTACCGCTAGCAGTAGATAGTATCAATGACATCCACCCAATAACCCAGCTTATCCTGACAGGGCATTGCGACATACATTTGGGAAAACATCCTACCGAACATTGCAAGCAGTAGAGTACAGTTTTTCCACATAAATATTCAGACAGGTGACTACATGCATTAGCTAGGACAGATCTGTCTGCAAAAAACCTGAACAGTCGGTGCAAACTCCTTTGACAAGGAGATAGTTGTTGTATATAAGACAATGAACGTCAGGATTTATATCAAATAAAAGCCAGAATGTATTACATAGTTGAACTATGTTCCAGTTAGATTTAAGCACCCTATTCATCCTTACCTAGGAGAATTGTGCAACGTTTAATGAACATAACAGATGTGATAGAAGAAAATCTGAATAAATCATCATACTAAAGTCATTTGTTTTTCTTATCTTTTTCTCGACTGCATGGATTTTATGATACCTGCAACAGCAGTTGTCTGCAAATAACAGACTGTACTCGTAGAATCTCGTAAAATAGATATATACCGATTGTGCACCACTTCCCCGACACTGCACATTCTACTAGCACCAACAGCTCATCTATCAGTAGCAGTTGGTATCTACGGCTTGACTCTCACGTAAGGAATCCTTTGCAGTGTAAGCTTATAGTTGCCTCTTCTTTATGGGCCGTTTAAACGATAGGACATTCAGCAATAATGGGATCTATTGATTAATGGTTTCATGTGTTTGAAAAAGTTTGGTATTGTTTCGTTCTTTGGACGATGATTCTGAAGAAGATTGACTTCATCTTTGAAGTGGATTACATAAGAAATGCAATATCTTCATCAGATGTATTGTAGGGGCTACAAACATTTGTGAATCTTATACACATTACAAACCTCTACCTTGTTGGAGCTGTAGATGATCTCAAACTGAGAAGGAGTTCAGGTCCTGATGCTGTATAACCTTAGGTTTTTAAACACAATTAGGATATTCTTTCTTCTTATTTGTTCGTTCTTTTCGATGATATTTTCAAATCTGGGAGTTTCCAAAAACAGTGGTCTAAAAGTATGCTTTTTCTCTCACGTAAAAAGAGAGTACGGTAGTATACATGTCAATAATTACCATGTTTTATTATTTATATGTGCTAAATTGTTTACGGCAGTGTGAAATTTTGTTGTTGAATTCATGCAGTTTTATCCTGAAAGTCCGAGGTTTTTTAAAAGTTTATATTTACGTTACAAAGTATTGTCACTCATGTACTCTTCACTCACTGAAGAGAACTGCATAGAACTGGTATCGTCATGATCGGAAGAATGTGTGACGGTTTAGAATACCTTGTTTATCGTATTATACAAACAGTTCTAAATTCTGCTAATATGATCATAATGAAATCTCCTTACTTTTCAGGTGCATGCAACATGTCTAACGGAGGCAAAATGGTAAACGGCAAGATGTTGAATGGTCAGCAGTATACGAACGTGCCATCGAATGTGTCGTCGAATGGAGACTGTCCGATCGAGCGAGAAGACAGTACTGTGTCGCTGAAGAAACGAGTCGGGTTCCTTAGCGGAACGGCACTAATCGTGGGAACGATGATTGGTAAGGTCAACCTAGGTCAAAGTTCACTGACCTCCGGGACTACCTCTCCTCCTCCACCGCAGACTTAATTATCGTCGACTAAATTAATTAGCCGTGCCTCCACCTAGAGCATCCGTCAGGATGCGGGTATTGTTGTTTTACTTTTTCTCTTTTAAAACTCAATTTTATTTTTTTTTATAACTGTATAGTGTTGCATCTGATTATCTTAATTGAGTATTTATTGAGCAAATTGTTATCACTGTAGTTACCGGTAATTTATGATACTTTAAAAATCAATGATTAATTGATTGGAACATACAACAAAAATAAGCAAAGATATTTCATTAATGCAATAATTTTATTTTTACAAAATCTGTTTCATTAAAGCAAGAAGAAAGCTTTCAGTTAAATCATTTACCATACTGTTTTGATTTACAAATAAAATATGTGATTTTAAAAGTTATGATAGGGCATAGACAATGAATGAATTATTTTTTTTCTACATTTATAAAGCTAACTTGTTTCAGTGTTAATGTTGAGAGTTTTTCCAAACGTACAAAAAAAATGTAAAAACAAATGTTTGAATAGTATTGTATACCTTTAAAACATCTTCTGTCAGCTTTTTAGAGACGTACAAATAATAATTTCATTTAATAGTTTATTTGTTTATTGATATCAATAAATATGGAAGTTCTTTGGAATATTGTTTGAAATTGTATCAAATACTTTATTATCCCCTGTGTCTGAGGAAACTGATGAATCTGTTCAATATGATGCAACACTATATAGTTACATTTTATACATTTTCATAATTGCAATTTGTAAAATCATATATATTCTAAGGGGTTTTAGACATAGGGATAAAAGAACAACTTCATTAATAATTTTTTTATGGACATTATTTTATCTGGGAAATATATCTTTTTTATTTCATAATTAGGCTTGAAAATGATTTAAACTTGACAGAATTTTTTTTTTTAATTATTCATTTTGATAAAATTCCCATTAATAATTTTACTTTAAGACTCTTAAATGTGAATTTGAATAACCAAATAAAAGTATCAAATCATAAACTCATCACAATTCAATTACTGGAAGAGTTTCAAAATTTATTTTGGCAGACATGAAATATATAATCTGTATCTGTGTGTATTGATCTGTATATACCATATGCCAGCTGTCGATTAATGCTTCTGTATATACTATGTTTGTATATACTAACAGTATTGAGAAAACATCAAATTCATTCTTTGATATTTTAAAAGGCATTACAATGTTAATGTAACATAATGCATATACTTAAAAGAATATTATTTTCGAAATTGAAACAATGATAAAAAAATAAATAAATAAATTAGAATCGGTAAACCGTAATCAGTTGACATGTGGTAGAGGCAATTGAATGACATATTTTATAAATTGTTGAAGTGATAAATCTTTATCAATTAACATGAACTAATACAATAAATGTCTTATTATCCATGGCATGTTAAAATAATAAACCTCTGTTATCTTTCAATTTTGAGACAATGTAAAGTCTAATATATAGTATATATCCCAACATGTTAAACTAATAAACCTTCATCAGTTAACTTGTCATTGAGACAATATACTATCTAATATTATCCCAACATGCTTAACCAGATCAGTCACCTTGTAGTAACACCATATAATGTCTTATATTATCCAACATGAAATGGAGACAATGTCTAATATTATCTCAACATGAACAACTAGGTAATAAACAGTTATCATGTGACAGAGACAGCAGAATTTAATATATCATTTAAACATATTAAACTTATAAACAAGCATATTTTCTGTCAAAAAATGCTTGTCAGTCTAGTTCAGTTCTTATACACAGGGTTAAATAAGTCAGGTGTCAGTAATAAATTGGAGGTATACAAGGTGAACACACATAATACATACACTAGATCTGCCAATGCATATCCATTTGCTTTACTAACACAGGGTTAGACCTGTCACATAATGTCAGTAAAGTCGTGTAGAAGACATGTTGAATAAAGATTTCTTCACAACTCTTTGATACATGCTGACTGTACTTCCATTCACCTCTGCCTCCAAATGTCTAGAGGCCATGCAATGTTGGTAATACATTGAGTTGTAGAAGTTGAATTTCCAATACGCATACACAAGGTCTGCCCGTGTGTTGTATGTATTTAATGCCATACAATAGTTATGTCAGTATTACAGTACAAGGAGAACGAATAGAGAGTCAGATAACGATATGTCAATTTAATGCAGGAAGATTTGTATATATGCCATATGCATACTTCATTAGTGACTTAGAAATTAACTTTTGAAAATGTTTGAATTAAACGTGATTGACCACCCCAAAGGTAAATGCGATCATTGTTGTAAAGCATATCATCTTACTCTTGAAAAAAGTAGTTGTTAATCCATAAAACTTATAAGTTCCTCTTAATGTAAACATTAAACATGTGTATAAATCTTTTATTTTTTATAAGTAGGTAATTACTTATCTGCACCGGTATATATATATATACAGACTCAACGTCATTCACATGATGAGCCCTCTATGGGACGAAAGCTAGTGAATATGAATTTATCATCATGGTTTCTTCAAAAATTTTATTTTTCAATATGTGACCTGAGGGTTGGACAATTTTGAACTGATTTGAAGGTTTAAACTCAAGAATCCTGTTAGGAGCTTGGCAACTTTGTCTGCAGTAGAGAACTGTTCTACTGCAGTAAGGTTTGGGTGCAATGCTACACTGAATTTCAATGCAGTACCACTCATGGTTCGTTAGTTCCTGCCGATGCTTACAGGTTTCACCACAATGCATAGCCACATTGTGTTGCAGGCTTTTTCCCTGTAATAATACTAGCAGTTGTTTAATATAAGTGAAATAATCGTGAAATCGGCGTGACCAAGTCACCTCACTAAAAGTCAGAAATACATAGACAGTTGTATGTATCATCACTATATAACTGGGGCTCCAGGTCTCACTAAGGTTTACCTTAACTCCCATTCTTTACCTTACATGACCTTACAATCAACTTAGTTCTTCGTGTAAGGAGACCCAGATAGATAGGAAGTAACTCAGTCCTTGTGAACTGAAGACAAGAATGTGTAGATCATGTTTCAATCAGCACCAAGGTGTAGGTGTCAGGATCACTGGCTGTCACTTCAACAGCTCAGCTGATAGTCTATAGTGTATACCTGGCGTCATATAACAAGACGCGGGCCTCCATGCTCCATCTGTTAAAGGGACAATCTGACAGAAGGGGACTGGAGGGATTGAGGGATTTAGGGGGAACATTATATAAGGGGAGGTTATCATGTTCAAGTTTGTTATTTTAAATGCTTTTGGAATACGTATCAGATGACACAGAGGATTAGATAGTATGTTCTGTTTCGAATCATTAGGCTTGTAGCTCTGCCAGAGGTTCAACAACTGTGTCTACTGTAGAGAATTTCTCAACATGCAGAAAGGTTTGGGTGCTACACTGAATTTTAGCGGAGTACCACCCATGAATCGTTAGTTCCAGCCGATGCTTGCAGGGTCTACCGCAATACATAGTCACAATGGTGTTGTGGGCTTTCTCCCTGCAATGATACTTGCCTGAAGTGATGTATGTGAAATATTCATGATCGTAGTAGCATTTAAAACCCAAAGCACCTCACCTTATCTCAAGTGTAATAAAGTCCTTTAAAATACTTCTATCTCCAGAAAAAATACCAGGCCATACTGTCCTTTAGTACTATACAGACATTACATTTAGTCATTATCTCTACTGTTCATATTATCCCTGAACAGTATAAAAAGGTTAACTATAGTTAACTGGTGTCATATTTCAAGTGTAGGTCATCAAGCGCATGCCTGATTTCATAATCAGTGGTATAGCCCTTTATAGTATACAAAATCATTTCATGCCTGAGCTGCTAGTTACAATGGACAGAACAGTGGTAGAAGAGCAGATAATGAACATGGCGATAATCATCAATCACGTGGCTCAGTCTGAACACTGTTCAGCTCTTGATGCTGTTTGACAGAAATCAGGGGAGGATTTGGCCGTTCTTCTCGTGACAATAATCATAATCAGCACGGCCTGTCCCCTGAAAGAGTTCCTCATTAGGCAGAGTAATCCTCTTTATGTATCTTTGATTTATATCAAGGAGTCTTCAGGTGAAATACTAGTTAATCATTGTTAGCCTGATTTCAATCACTCTCTGTCCGTCAGTTAGCCAGAACTATATTTAACCCTTTCGATACTTTTAAAACAGTGGAAATTCAGGGAATTACATAACAGGAATGTTTGTCTACATGTCCTTCAATATATCAATGGTCATATCTCAAAATATTTCTATTAAACAAAACTGATCGAAGTCAATTCAATTATTAACCAATAGCCAGCAAATGTTATGGACCACACGTCCATATTTAAAAATTTTAACCCACAGCATTAAAAAACTGAACAAGCAAGAACAAGACTATTCTTCTCCCACAATAACAAAACACTAACTGTCTTTTTCCCAAACTCAATAATCAACATTATCAAATCCTTTGGTCATTCATTAACCTCAATAACGAAAGGTTGTTAAGCAATATGTACAAAACTTTTACTTTTAAAGTTTTGCATTTCAGTTCACTTGAAACCCAAACATGATCCATTAATTTGTTTCCAAATTTTGATGTCTAGTTTACCGTCTTAGATGTAGTATATTCAGGCTCTTGGATATGTATGTAAATAAATTTCACTAAGTAGCCAAATTTATATTTTCTCTGAAATAACAGATAAAAAGTAATTCTACTTTCATTATTTTTGTAAACCAATAATAATTCTCTGGTACTGCCATCTGACTTTTCCAGGCTCTGGGATATTTATATCACCCAAGGGAGTCTTGATGGGCACTGGATCCGTCGGCTTGAGTTTAATGGTTTGGGCAGGCTGTGGCATCATTTCGCTGTGTGGTAAGGGAGATAACTCATCCTGCACTCTGCATGTGGCGGCGAACACTCCTGGTCTGATCCCACCCTCGCTCGCTCGCCGCGTCATGGTCAAGGTCACAGACGGGGCGCCAGTCTACATTGCAGAGTTTTTTATAACTAATCTTTATCTTATTTTAACTTAACTAATTCTCACTTTTAATTATATTTTATTTAAAGGAAGGATTAAATTTTTATATGAATTTGCAAAGTAAAAGAAAGTGACAGTTATTTGCATAATTTTCTTGTAAATTTTAATGACACATGATCTCTCAACAATGTTTTAAACAATATTTGTTTATTTTCATGTTTATTTTGCACTATATATAAAGTTTATTTGAACAGTTTCTGGGCTGCAACGTTACTTCAGAGATGATGAGGAGTCACCAGATTACGAGTGGGATTGGGAGTTGTCTCCCCTTCCCAATTCAATCCGCCATGTTTTTTTCTTTTCCCTAACAGGTTGATCTGTAGGATGCTGATCTAGTGGACCCAAATAACAAAACCAGGGGGGATAACTCCTCCTGGTCACGGCAAAAGCTGTCAAGTTCCGCCGTGTTAAAATGGTCGATTCCCCCTCCACCGGCGTTTTGCCAAAAATTCTTGTGAGCTACCTGCGGACCAAGATTAACTTAAAGGTTCTGGCGGCTTTGTACCATATGTAAGTACCCGCCCAGTCATTTATTGACTAAAAACTCAACTTGAAACGATAAATTTGAAATGGCCTGCCAGCAAATGGGTTGACGAATAGTCCCCAGATCTCCAATTAGCTTGATCCATCGATCAGTCGAATGAACGAACGAACAAACTACAGTTGTGAACTGTCGTGTCAATTGCAAGAAGTGAATTCTTGAGTCTTCTTACTAAGCATTTTCGTGAGTATGAAGAAAATTGTCAATTCATGTCAACGCTCTTCGAAACTTGTATTGAATTTCTTTTTTAAATTTTGGAAAAATGTGACGAACTGTTTAATTGGTTCTATATGTCTTTGTAATGGAAAGCTTTCATATTTGGATTAAATAAAAATATGACAAAACTTTTATGTGGAGAAGAATATTTGTCGGTAAACTCCACTAAGGGTTATATCCCCCTGCAAATTTTGGCTTAATCGATGTCAAAATCGTTTAAATGCAACCATAAAAATTATTATTTGAATTGAAAAAAATATCAGAAATTCTCATTTCATTGTGTACAAAATAATATGGATTGCACAGCTCAAAGTTTGGAACTTTCTTTTCTTTAACCTCACTTATAATTGTATAAATATTTTCTTTTCAAAATATACCTATTTCAATTAAGTAAATTAGATTTTAAGTTTAAACGTGTGTATATATATGCTGATCGAAACAGTGTCTAAATAATGAGGTGTGACTTAAAGGTGGTGGTAAATTATAGATTATAGAAAAATACGTTGTACCATTTACTTAAAAACTTTACTTAAAATTTACTTCACAAACCGTCATCCATCAGTGTTCAACACAATCTTAAGATGATTTATAATTTGTTTTTGTTTTCCAAATTGAATGTGATGCAGATAAAGGGGAGATAACTCTTACATACTACGCAAGTTTTGTACCAGCGCTGACATGAATGTTTTGTTGACCATGTACAGGCCAGCTTGATAGAAACTGAATTACACATTGTGAAATTATTAAGTAATTTTTATAAAATACAAATGCAACAAGGCCAAACCAATGAAAAATTCCACATTTCTCTCCAATATTTCAGTAATTTGATATTGTTTTAAGACAAAAATTAAGATATGGTTATTATGAAGTGGCATCTAAATTTTATATATAATCGGTAATATGAATTTTATTCTTTACAACCTTGTATTGGAAACAATACTTCTATTCAGTCTAATTGATTTTATTGATAATACATTTTATAAAGTGAGAAAATATTAAAATGTGTCTGTCTCTGGTTTTATATCAAATTTTTAATGCACAATTGATGAAAATTATAATATTTGAAAAGTTCTCAATTTATGTTGCTATTTATGGTTATATTATTTCTTACAATTCAGCATATCTTGTGTGAGTGATGTATGATTGGTTATAGTTGATATCCCTGGTTTAGATATACATCTCGCTCGGATTCTTCCTGTCCACATCAAACACTTATGTATATAAGTGTAATCAAACTATGTTGATATGGAATAAACAGGTTTCATTTCAGTCCATCCATAATTGATTGCAAGGCTTTCCTCCTGACATGATTGGTCTATTATTTACCTTTACATCAGGGTGGGAGTAGCAGCTTACCGAGTGTCCATTTTATACTTACTGTACGTGTTTGCTACAAATTCTGAGTAAGACGTTTAGAGAAATAACTGTTCTAAGTGAAGCTGGTTGAACAAGTTTAGGGAAATAACTGTACTAAGTGAAGCTGGTTGAAGATGTTTAGGGAAATAACTGTACTTAGTGAATCTGGTTGAACAAGTTTAGGGAAATAACTGTACTTAACGAAACTGGTTGAACAAGTTTAGGGAAATAACTGTACTTAACGAAACTGGTTGAACAAGTTTAGGGAAATAACTGTACTTAACGAAACTGGTTGAAAAAGTTTAGGGAAATAACTGTACTTAACGAAACTGGTTGAACAAGTTTAGGGAAATACTAAGTGAAGCTGGTTGAAGATGTTTAGGGAAATAACTGTACTTAGTGAAGCTGGTTGAACAAGTTTAGGGAAATAACTGTACTTAGTGAAGTTGGTTGAACAAGTTTAGGGAAATAACTGTACTTAGTGAAGCTGGTTGAACAAGTTTATGGAAATAACTGTACTTAACGAAACTGGTTGAACAAGTTTAGGGATAATACTAAGTGAAGCTGGTTGAAGATGTTTAGGGAAATAACTGTACTTAGTTAAGCTGGTTGAAGATGTTTAGGGAAATAACTGTACTTAGTGAAGCTGGTTGAACAAGTCTAGTGAAATAACTGTACTTAGTGAAGCTGGTTGACCAAGTTTAGGGAAATAACTGTAGTTAGTGAAGCTGGTTGAACAAGTTTAGGGAAATAACTGTACTTAGTGAAGCTGGTTGAACAAGTCTAGGGAAATAACTGTACTTAGTGAAGCTGGTTGACCAAGTTTAGGGAAATAACTGTACTTAGTGAAGCTGGTTGAACAAGTTTAAGGAAATAACTGTACTTAGTGAAGCTGGTTGAACAAGTTTAGGGAAATAACTGTACTAAGTGAAACTTGATGAAGACGTTTAGGGAAATAACTGTACTTAGTGAAGCTGGTTGAACAAGTTTATGGAAATAACTGTACTAAGTGAAACTTGATGAAGACGTTTAGGGAAATAACTGTACTTAGTGAAGCTGGGCCTGTGATTGGTTGCTTTGTGGTTTTGCAGCTGATTAATAATGACCATTTCTTTTATTACAGATTTGCTAACAATTTTTGTTTCTTTCCTCTAGATGATTAATGATGATATTTTCAGTCCAATTTCAGATCACACTTCTGTTGACTCCGCTCCATCAGAGAACTGATATATACTGTTCGTTCTTTCTTGTCTGTCCAAATTTGTTTTCATTTTTTTTAAAAATCTATACTATCCTTTCAAAACTGTAACTTAAAGCAAATTTTCATGTTCAAACTGATAAAAAAAAAATTATCATACAAATTATTCATGGACGAATCATACATTAATACATCCCATTGATTTCAAAGAAAAAATAATAATCTGTACTCATTTCAATGAACTATGAGGATTTTATGAACCGCTTTAGAAAGTACAATTTGTTTCTTAAAGGCATATTTTAAATCAAATTTACAAGTGCAATTAATTCATAAATGCATTCAACAAGCAGGTATGTCTGGTTCTCGAGAAGAGGAAGAATTAACAGCCGTCACCTCCTCCCTCCCCTCCCAAACTAGCAGTACGAGAGATGAGTGAAAGTGCGTGACCTACCCATTCCCAAGTTCACTCTCCCTTTTATCAAAACTCTACAACAGCTCTGTTTCTTTCTTCCCTGGCAGGAGCCCTCACATACGCGGAGCTTGGTACTATGATTACAAAGTCGGGGGCAGAATATGCGTATATCATAGAGGCCACAAAAACTTGCCTCCCCGATTGGCTGGCTCCAGTCCCTGGCTTTCTCTTTGCCTGGGTGTCGGTCCTTATACTTAAACCAGCCCTCTTCGGGGTTGTTGCCCTTAGTTTTGGAATCTACGTGGCGGAACCATTCTTCGATGGATGCAGCCCTCCCGATTATCTGATTAAACTCATCGCTGTCAAGTGTATATGTGAGTGTCCTATCTGTTACATATGACGCTAAATAAAGAGTTTCTAATCACATGATAGAGGATGTCATTGCTGCAATAAGACAATCTCTTAAATCTGGTATCCAATTCTGATACTACTACTTTCTACTACTTTCACAAAAATCCAAATCATGCGAATCCTAAAGCTCTTTACCTAGCATTGATAAAGTCACTGAGAATTCACAGCATCCAGGATATTTTTGCTTGCAAAAAGAATAATCCAGTACAGTCCATTTCTATTTTAACAATGTCAAGTAACTGTAGATTTGTCCCAAAAATACACAAAACTTGCAACGATGACCAACAAGAGCAAATTCAATTTCCTAGAATGTTTTATTCCAAATATATGTCTAATTGATTTTAAACCATAGATGAATATTGAATTTGAATTGAAGCTAATTTCATATGTGTGAAATGGTGTGTTATGTTTGCAGTGGTGGTGTCGTTCATCAACTGCTACAGCGTGGAGTGGGCCACCAAGGTTCAGAACTTCTTCACCTTCGCCAAACTCATGGCCTTGTTGATCATCATCTGTGGAGGATTCTATAAAATATTCAGAGGTTTGTTTGTTCAAAAGAAGAGTATAAAGCCGCCATCAACGCATGAGGATATTCGCAGAAAAAAAAAAGAATATTGTGTTTTTGGAGTCTGATAAACGGGATCTAACCCCCGACGCATGAAACACAATACTCTGGTCTTTCTGTGGATATCCCTTTGCATTGATGGCAGCTTTATCCTCTTATCCTAGCCCTCTTCTAAACAGGTCGCTTCCTTAATTATAATGTTATTAATTAAATATTCCCAAATTGACCCAATTACAGTTCCAAGGTCCCTTGTATTGGCATGAGACAAAGAGCCTGTGACTCGGATAATACACAAAAATAGTTAATTAATGGCAATTTTATTCCTTGTTGGGAACTAAGCTTTATCAGTAAAGAACAGCATAAATAGATTTTAAAAATTGTACTGTATGTATCTTCTGATTGCGATAAAAAGTTTTGGATTAACATTGACTTATACAAAATACGACTTATACTTCTATTTCAATATATGTAAGTAATAAATTAAAACAAATCATTCCATTTATTGTTCCAGGTCACACAGAGTTCTTATCAGAGGGTTTCGAAGACACAGAAAAATCTGCATCGGTTGTTGCTCTTGCATTCTATGACGGTCTCTGGGCCTATGATGGCTGGTATGGGAACTTTCATATCAGTTAAAACTGTAGCTGCTTTAGTGCCAAAATATTTTGAATCTCAAATTTACAGGAATCTCAACTCTCTACTCAAAGGAAACATCTGGGATTTGCCACTGACAAAAGATTGGCTATATTAAATTTACTTTACTAAATTTACTATATTAAAATATGATAAATACTTTAAGGCAACTGTTTAAAGTAACTCTTAACCAAATAATTTATTTCTATTAATGTCAGTGACAGTTTGTGTTGCCTATTTCAGGAACAACTTAAACTACATCACTGAGGAGCTGATTAATCCTGATGTGTAAGTATTTCCATATACTTATCAAGAATAAATACAAAAGGCATCGATATGAAGACTCTCAATAGATTTCTTCTCATGTGGTTATGGAAATAAACCACTGCAACGACTTCTTATCTATTTGACTTTTAGATTATAAAAAGACTCTTCCTAAGATTTACTGTTAAAAAGAAAATCATAGGCTAATACCAAAAGATTATTAAGTAACCTTAAAATACTTCATAATCAGATTCAGAAATACTGATTCATTGACACTTATGGCCCTCCATTGAAACACTTACTTGCAGGCTCAAAGAATGGGTGTAGTTTATAAGAATAAGCAGAGAAACAAGAATACTCAAAACAAGCAGTTAAAAATATAACATAATTATAAAAGTCACATACATCATCAAGCATTGATTTAATAAGTCGTGTATGAATTGACTTTAAACTATTTCAAATCAATTCTCCCAGGAACCTGCCTCGGTCCATCATGACAGGTATTCCTCTGGTGACCGTCTGCTATCTGCTCACTAATGTCGCCTACCTCAGTATCATGTCCAAGGAAGAACTGCTCGAATCTGACGCTGTCGCTGCCGTGAGTATTTTACACGTACCTGAAAGAACCATGTAATTATGTTCCTTTTCTAGCTCAGCATCCCACCATTGGTTCGTTTGCTTCTGACTTAATGATACTCTGTTATACCTGACTGGATGTCATGGAGAAAACACGAGGCTGGGGATTTGGTAGACATTTAAAAAACCTGGGGGTGGCTGGAATGAAAAGTAAAACCGAGCTTGCGAACCTGCTATGAGGTTAACTTTCGACGGTTATAACAAGAAATGCAGTTACCTCACAATGTAAAGAGATATCCTGAGATAGGTTTATACGAACAGTTATTACAATGAGCAATGAGGATCAATCTTGTCGGGTATTTACTTTAAACATGAACATAGATCCTTCATCGATTTTCTTCTTCTGTATGGCTTAGATCAAATGATATTAAACTCAATTACACTCTCTGTCTTTACGAGAAAGGACTTACCATACTATTAACACCCTTGTTTCCAGACATGGGGTGCCCGTGTGCTCGGCCCTGCCTCGTTCCTTATCCCCATATTTGTTGCGTGCTCCACGTTCGGTGCTGCCAATGGATCCTGCTTCACAGGCGGACGGTAAGGATATTGGACATCTGCAGGAGTAACAATTGCAGCATTTGACAAGCATTGTAGAAGGAGAATTGTAATGAAGGAGATGAAGTTCTATGGATAGTCAACTTCTTTGTTGCATTTGATGCAGAAACTAGCACCATTATCAAGCAAATGATGACAATCCATAGAACTTGTTCTTTAATAAAAAATTTGAGATGCATAATTAAAACCCACACCCTTAGAGTCGGGAACCAACCGTCAGCACTAAAATTCTAAACATCTAACTTTGCATTCAGTCTCGGAAGATCTCACTATGAGCCGCAGTAATCCTTTGGTTTTTATCCTTTCAAATATGGAATGTTAATCCTTATAGCTTCACAGTTGTAACTAGTTATCTAACCAAGAGTTATCTCCCCTCACAGACTTGTGTACGCTGCAGCACGAGAGGGGCACCTGCCAGAAGTTCTCTCCTACGTGCACGTGCGTCAGTACACGCCCCTACCCTCGCTAGTCTTTACGGTGAGTCAAGTTTATCTCAATCTTTAGTCTTACAAGTGGGCATGATATCCAAGAAATCTGATGTTTAGGAAATAATCTAGACAGCAATGACATGAAGCCCAGCCTCATTTGAACTTGTTGCAATAGTATCCTTGTTGATAGAGGCTAATCTTCAGGCCAGATTCCTGATGGGATAGGATGACCATGGAATATGAATGATGAAATATGTTAAGTAGATTAAGAGTTGTCATTAAGTCATTGCATGTTTCTTTTGTTTGAACTATTGTTTATTGGTTTTTCATACTTGTTAGGATTGTGTTGAATTGGTATAAAAAGTCCTTGTGCCTTGAAAAAAAGTCTTTGGAGAAAAGTTCATTATATAAAGACTTTTTTTCAAGAAACACAAGATCTTATACTAAATTTCTGCCTCTCATTTAACAATGTCACTAAAAAGTTTTTAAATATGTAAGCTATTTCTTTCAGACATTTGTCGCGATCATGATGATTATCCCAGGCGATGTGTTCAGTCTAATCGACTTCTTCAGCTTCACAGCGTGGACCTTCTACGGAACTACTATGGCGTCACTCATCATTCTTAGATTTACACGTAAAGATGCTGTGCGCCCATATCGGGTAAATAATTTTAAGTCATATTCAACTTCATGGCATCTGTTCTTGACCTAAAGCCAGTATCATAATGAGGAAATAATATACATTATGTATGGTGTACATGCTGTCTAAACATGAATTACAAGCCCAATTTACATCTTAATCATTGAAGAAGGTATTTCCACCCCTTTGAATATTTCTTAGCTAAGCACCCATGGTGTCTGTCATGCTGTTTATTGTATCATGATTCTAGCACACTTCATCTGATAGAGGTTGATGAAGTCTTATGTGTACATTGTGTGGATGTATAATCAGTACTTCTCTCCACACAGGTCCCGATCATCATCCCGATCGTAACGCTGATTATCTCTATATACCTGGTGGTGGCGCCCATTATTCAGAACCCGCGCATAGAGTTCCTGTACGCCGCTATGTTTGTACTTGGGGGTCTTGTCTTCTATATACCCTTCGTACACTTCAAACTCAAACTTCGGTGTCTAGGTAAGTCTTCTACATGCACTTTGAGAGAGAGAGAAATTGTTTATTTTGGTCTCATCTCATACATACACAGTTGGCACTTGATAAGACAGTAAAAAATGTATGAACGGCCGAAGGGCTACAAGTGATACATATGGTGTACATGTGATTACATTGAAATACATGCCCTTTAGATCAAAAGAAAAGGAAAAGACTAATCCGGGTGAAACAAGTAAAAGAATTTCTACTACTGCAGATAGTGTTTTCCAAAATATAACAATCTTACATGAAAATATATATTGCAATAATTTTACTATTGCTCAGCCCTATTCCGAAATAAACTTTCCATTTGTGTTTGTCGCCACTAATAGCTGCGATACTGCCGAAGCGGTGTAAGCGATAACGCACTCACTCACTCCATTGTTTTCCAATTTAGAGTTATTTTTTAGCTCATTATTGCTCAGCCCTATTCTGAATAAACATTTCCATATGTTTTCCAATTTAGAGTTATTTAGCATGATCATAACAGTGACTATATGTATCCGATAAATTTTTTTAAATTTTCATGTAAGATTTTATAAAAAATTACTGTTATTTTGTTGCAGATAGCGTCACAAGGTTTCTACAAATGGTTCTAGAAGTTGCGCCCAGCAAGTGCGAACCAAAGGAATGATGACAACTACTTCATGCGATAGTTTTAGAACAACTGCCATGGACAATTTATAAATAATAGATTAATATTGGTATATGTACATGTACATACATCATTGTGATTTAATCTTCTGCGTCCATGTATTTTTGTTGTAAAAATCAAAAGTTAGATATTGTAGAAATTCTCTAAAGTCAACTTTTACAAAGATTTTCTAATTTCTTATACTTTGTTGTAGAATCAGTTTAACAAATGTTTTCTTTCACAAATCCATTACAATATGTATAACATAACTTTGGTGCATATTTTTGTTTGTTTCATTTCATAATGTATAGTTTCATACCCTATATTTGTTGACAAAAAGACTTTTTTAAATATACCAAAAAACAATGATACACAAGATGCTAGATTTGTCAGTGTATCAAAGAACAATGTTTTCAACAGCCCAGTGTTTGTGAGGTCTGGTCTAATACATGTTTTTGTTACTGTGTGTTTGTTGTTGTTTTGCTTGTTTATACTAGCTGTTTATTAATAATGATCTTGTAGGAGGGTATTATGACCGATCTCTACAATACTGTCTCTAAATAATTATTTTCTATCGGTAGTGTTTCTCAGACTGAAGGTTTTTGTGATAAAATCTTTCTTAAACAGTCTTCACACCGCAAACTATAGTTCGATAATCCATGCTGGCCAGCTCAACTTTGACAGTGTCACAAACACCAGTTTCCCAGGATCAGATAGGATCGCTTGCTATCCTTAACGTTTTCATCAAACTTGTGGAATAAAATTGTCAAATTCATGTTTTTCTGAAATAACCATTGGGATGAGACATTTTAATCATGTGACATCACATGTATTGCGTTTCTTAAGCCTTAGTTTGACAACAAGTTGATAAATTCTGAAGTTGGGTAACGTGTGTTGTCAAATTGTGTTTGCCGTGTGATGGCTACTGTAAGAAATAATGCTTTGGTATATGGATTGATGCAATTATATATAGTTGTGGTCAAGAGAATGGCTATTATATTAACATTATATCATTTAGTATGCTATGTTTCGTTGTCAAGTTTTACTTTTTGTGCAGATTTATTTAAAAGCTATTGTATGTTTTATCATTTTAAGTATGGAGGTTCTGCAGATTTTTTGTTTAGTTGTGTTTATTAGTTAGATACTGGGTTATTCTGAAATCAAAGATGCTAGCAAAGTGAACTTCCAAATGGTTGTTTTGACTGTGATGAATGTAAATTAAAGAGTGTGATAAATATCTATCATGTAAGTAAAGAGCAACGGGTGATACAGTTAATAAAAACACTAATAAACTGTAAATTTCAATGTGCAATTACCATATCTTTTATAGTTGCAATGTGATATATTTTGTCCAGTAACAATGATAACATGTAAATTTCAATTTGTAAAAATATCTTGCAAGAAGTCATTCTCTCTTCACATGTTTCTCCAGTCATTTCTTCCAAAGTAGCCTCGATAACAAGTAGAGTGGATTTTTACTTGAAAAAGACTATCCTGATTGGTTGTAATCAAAGTTAGTTGTCCAGTCAGCGACACCGTCTGGAAGGTGATCATTTGCCTATGACAAGTTACAATGCTACTTTCGGAACCAGAAATGATGTATAAAAGTTTTCTCTTTTAAATTAGCCCTTATCTTGCGGCTCCCGGCATGGTCCGGGAGGGTCATAAACAATTCCTAGGTTTCTCATACCGGATCATGTGTGATCATTGATATAGGTTATTTGAATTTGTAGGAACAAAATTAATTACTAACATGCGGATAAATAGAGAAGACCAAATCTGAGACAAAAACTGAAAATAGTTTATGATCCATATGAGACGTGTTCGAAGTAAATATGCAAATTGGAAATAGTTTTTTCAACAAAGGCCAAGACATTTGAAATAATTTGGTCTATGCCATAGACTCTATGGAAGTTAATGTAAAATGTGAAGTTGTTGGATATAATGTAGAGAGACAGTTTGTGGCTGTTAGGTGATTGTGCTAGAAGCAAGAATTATCGGTAGGCCAAAAAGGTTAACGAGGGAAGAGAGGACATGGGTAACCTCTGTGGGGAGAACATGGCAAGAAGTAAAATTGTACAGTTTTGTGTGGTATAATTATTACATTGATGAAATATAAATTTAATTTGTAATTCATATCCTTAGTCACACTGTTGAAATTCCAATTTAAAATGTGATATACCTCATTTCACCCACTTGAAATATTTGTTAAATATCTTGCAAGTAAGCCAATGAATGTAAATTTTATGACGTGTGTCATATTTAAGAACACATACTAAATTATTCTGTAAATCTGAATTGTAAGATACACATTGACGATATGTAAATGTTAATGTGTGATGTAGCCTCCAGTAACACAAAGAAAATCGGATTAGAAACACAAGCCATTTAGATAGTGTGATCCATATTATAACAATGATAGATTTGTTCAGTATCTAAATGTCTACAGTAGTACATATTCTTGTCGGACAGAGAGGTGCTGAATGAGGAAACAGCTTAACTACCAGTTAGTGGACCTCGTTTTTGTCAAGGTCATGGTGGCAAAATGAGTAAGCTGTTGGTTGCATGAGTGCTGACGTTTGGTACCTGACTCTGAGGGTGTGGGTTCAAATCCTGCAAACTAGGGTCTCACCCAGAATAAATACAAGAATTTGTACTATTGCAGTAATATAATCCCTAATAGAAGAATGTCACAAAAGAATGTTGTATGTAACTTTAAATCTTTGTTATTCATTATCATATGAAACAACAGGCTGAAAATTTACAATTACGATATTCCTCCACAAGATTTTCTATTAACTTAGAAGTCATAGGTAACGCTTAAAGTTAGCTGAAAATTATCAAAATAAAATTCTCCTTTATTGGTTACTATATTTCTACCTAGGTCTGTTGTGGTGTGTCCATTGTGTTATTAATTGTTATCAATTGTTACTAAATGTTACTAGATCTAGGCAGCAAGAAGACAACTGTATATATTACTCATGTAACTTCTACTTTGAAAGATTGCACTATTTTGTACAAAGAGTGTTTCTAATGTTGATAATTATGCAGTTAGCTTCCGAGTCTTTGCTTACAAATATATATTTTATTAGTAACTTCAGACAGTATTTTTTAATAAAATTTCTATACTGTTTAAAATTTCTTCTAAAACAACAGTTGCTGTTTCCAAAACATATTCTATGTCAGCTGCAGCTTGAATCTGATTATTTTGTTAATTAAGTTAAGTTAATCAATTTGTTTCTTCTATGTATGTATGGCGCCATATCAACATTATTTGGTTCTTACAGAAAATGTAACTGTTAAAGCTTTTAAGACTTTCTTTACATGACAATCATATCAAACTACTACAAACTAAACCAAAGAAAACTTTTATGAAAACATTTTGATTTCAGTGGAGTTCAAATCAAATATATTTTTGTTGAATATATGCAGCAGTGTTTTCCTTGGGACAAAACCCTTTCTTTTAATCAAAATTGTTTTAAATGTCAAAATAACAGGAAATATTGAAAATGAGTTTTTTAATCATGATTACTAAAGTGAAAACTGCTTTCTGGTCAGGAGGCAGTGCTTGTAGTTGTTGAATCAAGCCACGTGGAGCCATTTGCCTAAATAACCTGTAAACTGGATTTACTGGTATTTGTTTACAGCGTGGACTCCAGCTACCTAGAAACATTATGTATACGTTCACATTTCATAGGTAATTAACCTGTAAATTCTAATATTCTTTTTCTGATGTAAACGATAAAACTGATAGATTTTATTTCACTATAGTCGGTTCCCTTTAATTCCAAAATCTCAGTATAGGATTTAGCTGTATATATATATATATACTTCAATATGCTAATCAAGACTTGCAGTATCCATGATATGGTCTTTTGTTTGTGCAGTCCCCCATTTCTTGGAAAATGTGATAATTTTGTTGCAAAGGTCATAGTTTCTCAAACATTTGTTACCTGTGTATATAGGCGTTGATCATGTGATATTTATTAAATGTGATCTCGTTAAGACGTTTAATTATAATAATTCTTTTGATTTACTCAACTTGTTTGTGAACAATATGTAACAATGTTTGTATCGACTACATCCTGTGTGGTGAGGGAATCGGGATATGGTAAGATAATATAAGCCATGAGACCTGAGAGGACCCTCAGAGTTGACTTAAAGGAAATACAAATGAAGTAAGGAGGGATAATAATAAAATTGATGTTGATTTCCATATTTAGCCCAAATCTGACATTTATATCATTGTGTCAATTTGAATAATTTCAACTGTAAATAAACCCCATAAAATTATCTACTTGTTTGAGGGAATATTCTCAGGACGAAGAATAAAAGCTACTTGAAATATCTCTCAGTTGAAAATGCAAAATTTACCTGTACTTTCACGAAAACTAGTTCAAAGTTGCTTTTTGTTTCCCTCCAGCCATTCACAAGGGTTATTTGGATTCAAGTTAAGTTTATAACACTGAGCACATTTCACAATTTGTAACCTCAAGAAGTCATCTTTGGGAATCACTTACAACACTGACTTAAATTAAGTCCGTGCTTACAATAAGGAAAATAACTAAAGGCCTTCTCTAGACCTCTGTAAATTTTTAAATTAATCTGACAGTCAATAATATGTTCTTGATCTAGTTTTCAAATCATATAAAGGGTTAAAATATTGCATGGACAAGTGACATGTCCTTTGTTTATTTTGCTCATGTTATCACACTTTGTCGTATTGTCAGTTTGAATTATTGAAACTGTATGAAGAGTTACGTCCCTTTGTTTGTCCTGCTTGCACGGTAGAGAATGCAAGGCCACATAAAAATCTGTTCTTGTTTCTCATATCTTAGTACAAATAGATTGGGTTGGGTGAACAGACTTTATTTCATTTTATGTCCAGTCCAATGCTTGATTTCTGATCATTTCATTGTTCAGGGTTGTTTAAGATCAGGTGGGATTGTAGGGTTAAGCAGTTTTGAGAAATGAGGAACAGTTAATGCGACCTTACAACCAGCATTACAGCTTGGTACTTATGCATGGCCATACATAGAACTAGTCTGGACTCTGTAGTAATACCAATCCAAACATAACAAACATTTCATTGCTTTCATGCATTTACAGTTCTCATTGTTAAGTTTATTGATAACGTATCATGTGCATTTAAGTTTTTGAAAGTATTTTTTGGTCTTTTTAAAAAAAAAAAAATTCAAAATTTTATTGGTAAATAAAGTTCATTTACCTTTGTCAAATCAAAAATCGACCTTGAATTTAATCCAAATTTGATTCTTTAGTTAACTTCCTACATATCTTGCCTTTTATATACAGTTCATTTCATGTCCAGTTTTAGCATATGTGATTGATTCATTGCATTTGTGTTGTGTTTCTTTTATAAAGATAACTTTAATTGATTTTAATTTTAAAGTTCAAAATATGTTACATATATTTGAATATTTTTAAATTTCATTTTTTAAAAACTGTGTTAAAGATCTGAGAGATCCTATATATTCATATGACACAATGGAATATGTACGTGTTATGTTTGATTATCATTCCAGAAGTACTCGTACATGCTATATTCACCTGGATGGTATTGTCTACTAACGAGAGTCAATTTGAAAGTTACAAGTTGCAGAATTAACCCTTCTTCTGATAATTAGGAACAGATAATGGTTCATTGGAATAAGTATCTAATGATTAGATTTTGTTGAATCTGCATAAAGTCCAAATTTAATTTTTGAACTTCTGATTTTTTTCGTGTAAAAAAATTCTAAATAAATGTTTTTTACTTTTTTTAATAGACTTAAATAAAAACTTCTTTTTTAAAAAATCTATCTGTAATGCATGATCAGATATGAAAAAGTCAAAATTTGAAACTTAATGTATGTAGACAAAGGAAACATCAGAGAATTGCTTAGAATGCTACAACTAACTTATAGAATAGTTATTTTGATAATATTAACACAAGTTAACAATAGCGTTACATTAGAAGTTATTTATTTCCCAGATGGTTGCACGCTTCGCTGAGATTGGTTATTGGGAAGTGCTGTGTCCAATTAATTTGTTGTTTAGTCTTTAGATGAATGTTAAAATCGTTAAAGCAAGTGTGATCATGGTTTAACCTTTACTGCAGTTAATATGTAAATGTGAGTAATAAACATATTTTCTACATCATGACTTCTATTCTTACTTGCTTGCATTTCTATTATTGAACAGATATCCACTTCACCCACACTTTGTTTCAAAGGAAATGATTTTATCCCATATAAAGACGGGTATACAGTATTTGGCAACATAACCATGCGTACAAAATGAAATAATTTGGGAACTATTTACATGGGGTTTTTTTTCATATTTAGTAAAAAGTTAAATATTCACCCCATGAGAGTAAAATTCCTATAGAGTTTTGTGACATTTCTCTTCATATCTTCACTCAACACCTTAGCTTCAAGGTTGATTAGATTCTGGTGGGTTAATGTTTAACCTTTAGCTGTAGCACGTTTTTTGCAAATTTTATCTTTTCAAATTTCCTATTTAAAATGATAGTTTATGTCATTTGTATTTACTTTAGAGGGTAAACCATCTTATTACACAAACCAATTATCCGTAGTGGTAATAATGGTTTTGCGTATAAAGCAAAAATTGCATGGCGGCCATTATATTGTGAACACATTTTATTATTTCGAATGACAAAAACGATAGTCGTGGCTTTACGAAACCATGTACACTCATTTGTAACTTGACTTTCCGAATAGAGAAGGGTGTTTTACTATTGGTGACATTATTTTTCAAATACATTTCATCGACTTATTTGAGCGAAAAAACGTGCTACAGCGCCTTTAAAGCATTGGATTTTTCAGCACGGGAACCTTTCAGGCACATATATACATGATGATTGTTGAAGTTTCGTTGAGCTATGCCTTACGTTTTTTCATTTCTGATCTGGTAATGAAAGTCAAAGTTGTGTTTCCATGGAAACAGTTCAGAAGTTGAAAATACGAAAAGGCATGGGTTTTTTTTTCCTGCTCCGGAAACGATGTCTGGACAAATGGATGTACAGAGCCCATTCAGTAACTATATGGCATAAATGTCATGATATCATTTGTGTCACATTTACTTAAGAACTATAAAGAGAAAAAATGATCAGATATTTACAGCTTCACTGTACACAAGCTGTGAAGTTTGTTTATTATGCAAATGATAAGATGGTTTCAGGCTGAAATAATTTTCACTCATACAAAAAATTTGAATAATCAAACTCAACAATGTTTATTTATGGACATACAATTGTTAGATGAACAAAATCATTATTAAAGAAGAAAACTTATGATATGATTAAAAACAGATATACATCCAATCAGATAATTTATTAATTCACTTTCATCACAACATCCTCTCAATGTAAATAAATATTGGTTTCTTCTATATTTTCAGTTTCAAAATCATCATCAATATTACATACAATCATGAGAAGCATAAAACACTTGATAAAAAACTTGAGATTGGAAGACCTGAATAAAAATAAAGCTATCAGCCTTACTGTATTGTTTTATGTTGAAGAATAAACTAAATAGTTCTCAAGATCACAATCTTTTGCCCATTCTCTTCCCACATAATTTACTCCTTCAGATTCTCTATTGTTGAAACAGAGAGGGAGTAACTGTAGTGGGAGATGAATGCGTCTCAGCATGTTGGTGAAGGAGATCAACATGACACGACACTAAATAAAGAGAAAATCGATCACATGGTCGTCTAAATATGACAATTCCAGCAGCTGATCTTGATCCAATGCTCACAGTAACCTATCCAATGCAGGTGGTTAAGGCATATATTCATGATATAAAAAAAAACTACAAAATGAGAAGAAATGTTTTAAATATGTCCTGATTACATGTAGAGAATTGGTTCAGAGAGACTGTACTGACCTGATGAGCTAAAAAGGCACAACTGTAGTTAATCAAACTATTTTTTTTTAAATATTGCTGTTTATATGAATATCTTCTTTACATAAATATTGATATACATCTGTTTAACACTGGAATTTTCACTGGATCAACATATTTGATTTGGTCATTTCTATCCAATGAAGGTTCCAGCATATCATTGAAATTCAATCTTCGATTAGATTTCTTTCAGCCAATCGGAGCCGGATCGACATCTGACCAGCTGGAAATAATTATGGCTTTTCCCGGCTATTGCGGTGGGCCCATTTAAATTTGAATGATATTGGCAAATCACTCCCCTTTAATTTGAAGACACAGTTGAATGTACAAAGTCAATGAAATTGGCAATTCACTGTCCTCTGATTTAGCCAATCAGAGTCGAGCATGTGAGCCTCCTGCGATAACGATGGCTTCCCCGGTAATGTACCCAGAATCCTCCTCACAGGCCAGGAAGGAGACCGCGCCAGCACAGTCTACAGGCGCACCAAATCTGCAGGAGAGAGATAGAAAACTCTAGTTTGTGTTGAACACAGAGTAATTGTGCCTTTTCAATTTTATTGGCAAAATAAAAGCAAAGACAAAATGTTTCCCGTCTGTGGTAAAATTACCAGCGTTATGGACTGTTGGATGTGCTCTTAACAATTTCTGATGACAAAGAAAATCCATTTGTTACAATTTTGCCTACACATGACATCAAAATATTGTATAATAGGTTGAAGAAATATGTAAATACGAGTATATCATCTGTGGTTGACAGCTTTTAAGTAAAGGACTGACCTCTTCAGCGGGATACCGTCCATGGCTATATCTGATGCAGCATCGTTACTCCACAGCTACAAATAAAACCATTTCCTTCTTAGTTACCCAAGCTTCTTTGACTTTTCATCGATTAGAGAATGGCATTTATTAGAGTTCCAAATTTCATTATTTAACTAACAGAACCCCATTTTTAAGAAAAGCAAGATTTTTAATAATGTTTTTGGCTTAAATATACGTGCCAAAATCTATGGACTGATTTCGGTTAAAATAATTTCACTCTACTTGCATATTTATCCCCAAACCAAATATATGATACTAAGTCTTTTTGTCTGTTGTAAATAAGTTTCCAAACCATAGTGCGTGCATACGCAAAATTACTTAAGAGAAGAATGATATACTCACGGCTGAGCTGAATCTCGTCTTGATGATACCTGGGCACACCATGTTGACCCGGATGTTGGACATCGCCAGCTCTTTCGCCATGGCTTTACCCAGTCCATTCATTGCTGTCTTGCTCACAGAATACACGCCTAGTAACTGAAATACATGCCTAGTAACTGATAAACAAGCCTAGTAACTGAAATACACACCTAGTAACTGAAATACACACCTAGTAACTGAAATACACACCTAGTAACTGAAATACACACCTAGTAACTGAAATACATGCCTGAAATACACACCTAGTAACTGAAATACACACCTAGTAACTGAAATACATGCCTAGTAACTGAAATACATGCCTAGTAACTGAAATACATGCCTAGTAAATGAAATACATGCCTAGTAAATGAAATACATGCCTAGTAAATGAAATACATGCCTAGTAAATGAAATACACACCTAGTAACTGAAATACATGCCTAGTAACTGAAATAGTTGATCATTGAATATAAACTTCTCTCATGTATTTCTAATTCTATGTTTTAGAAACATTAGGAAATGAACCACTTACGTTGTTCGGTGAATACGCTGCTAGAGAGCTGATAAATATAATTGATCCCCGTCTGAAAGGAAATACATATTTTACTTTATATATTTTATTCATTCACTGAAATGTTTTTATTTTATTTTATTTTAAGAAAGATGATTACTTTATATGTGCATAAATAATTTGAATGATAAATACATTGTTTATATTTTATAACATTTCAGAAATAATGGTGTTTAATTAACTGTAAGACATATTGTATCTCATTAAATTTAATGTATCTTTATCAGTATTTTACTGGATTCCCCAACATTAAATCTAATCACTTCCTATAACGATCAATTTATAATCCTATTTATAACTGATTTTGTAAATGTTTCATATGTTTCATAAGTTTTAATAACAACATGTGACACGTTAATAAATTCTTTATCCTAATATTATTGCTATTATGTTTAATAATAATTAATAAATTAATTAACAGCTCATTAATTGAAGAGAAACAGGTGCCAATAGTTTATCACTAATTAATTTACAATACTTTCAAACAAATTTTGTCAACTGGACTTCATTACAATAATAAATAATCATTTTGTATTTTATTTGTTATTTCTGTGGGATTTAGGATATACATACCCTCTTTGCTGCATATAGGGGAGAGCTTCCTTACACAGGAAAAATGTGGACTTCACATTGACATCAAATACCTGTATGGGCACAGAAGAATCAATAACAATGTTAGTTAGGCTCATAAAGATAGAGATGATTGTCCAAGCAGTTGTGTCACACACTTACTAAACAGGAGGGGGAGGTACCATCAAAACATGAAAGACCCCTGAAGCGTCACATAAAATGTGTCTATCATCACTGATATTGTTATTTCATGTTTTGACGGTACCTCCCCCCTTTCCTTATTATTCCTCTTGTCCCGTCCAGTATCATTCATTTGATCCATGTCTAACAATTCGCATCCTCTTCTCCCGCAATAGCGAGGTTAGCGCCTCCACATTGCTTTACTTACTAAATGAGTGGGAATTTTGTATCATCTGACCAAACGCCAGGGCTATAAACAAATTTGACGAGTTTCTATAAAATCCATATGACACACTTCAAACATACAGACTTCTTTACTTCCCAATCTATTCAATTTGAATCGCAAAAAAAATTATCAAAAACCAGTCGCTCTTCAAACGAAGGTTTTATACATTAACATCATGAACAATTGATGTATGATGTTACAGACAACAAATTACACAAACTTGCTCTTAAACAATAATTGATAGGCAAGAGTAATTTGTGTATATGAGCGCAAAGGTATTTCCCCCAAGACTTCATCACTTCTCAGAAATCATTTAACTGGATAAGTTGCAATTATACATTTATACAGTATAAAGTTCTTATGTAAAGAGAATAAAGTGTGAAAATGATCTTAGGCTGGGTAAAATTATTATTTGTTCAAAAGTGATGAGAGATTGTTGGAAACAATAACGGCAAGAGAGGAGCTACACATTTTATTTTCTCCATAAAAATATAGCTTGTAAGCATACAAAACAAAAACAAATTTTTTGTGAAGATCAATATATTTGGTGGACAAATGGATTTTAGAGTTTAGCAAAACTGATGCCAAACAATTATTTCTTTCTTTTTTTTAATGACAATAAAAAGCGGTCAAACTCATAAATTTAAGTGGTGCGCGGACATCCCAACTTCCAAACGCAAGGCATAACTCTTGCCAGTCTGAATTACTGGCTGATTTAACCCTTGCGGTATTTCCCTCGCTTTGTTGTGTCAAAATAGTGAATCGCTGCACCAGAAATGCATAGCGGGCCTTGATTTCTAAACACAGATTTCTTAAGGAAATACTGCAAGGCCTAAATCAGCCAGTAAGGGAGACTGGCAAGAGTTATGCCTTGCATTGGGAAGTTGCCGACATCCATGAAACATTTCATTATATAAAGTTAGCCTAATTGTTTTTAATACATTAAACAGTTTCACTTTCTCAACAGTACACTAACCTTGTCCCATGTTTCTGGAGTTGTCTGCAATATAAGGAGTAAGAAGTCACAGAATATTCAAACTGTCAAGGACTATATCAATGCAGGCACTTGACGAAGTATATATGTAATTATATATATATTATATATGTAAATTTATAAAAGGAAGTGTTTATATACCTTAACATGATATTCAAAAGATTTAAGGTGAATCGGAGATTGATAAATTTAGTACATATGACTGGATAACAAGACGTTGGTTAAGCGAATCATTATTTGCATAGAAATGCATAGTTTAAATGCAGATGGCAGGGTTTCCGGATATATGGGGTCTGGTTAAACGAGGTCTAACTGTACATGATCATTATAAGTTCATTGTGTTGAGTAGGGTTTTTGTTTATGAATTCACTCTGACAGATAGTCCACTGTAAACTCGTGGTGTTTCATAATAGCATATCAGGATTAAAGCTGCATCCATTGTGTTTCATAAAATTTTATTTGGCTTTAATACGTTCCAACACACCATATGTGCTGTTTACAATACAAACAAAGTCACTTAGCTTGCATATTCATCCCGATTCGCCAAACATATCATAATTACTAGTTTCAACTTAAAATCGAGTAACACCATTATGCATGTGCATAAAGCGAAAATGCACGTCCAATTTACATGTGCAGTAGTTACATGACCTATTGAACATTATCAACCCAATTTTTTTATTTTGTCTGGTGTAAATAAGATTTCAAAATTACTCATTGGCGCGCGCCACACGCGGTGCATTGTCCGGTTTTCGATCAGAAATCAATACTTTTACCTTCAAATCGTCAATATACTAAGTCGAGTGTCATCAAAATGGTAGTTTTTGGTAACAGTTGGTACTTCTCGATAAAATAAGACATTTATAACGTTTGTCATATTTGACACCCAACAACACAATGGATGTACCAGTAACATGGAGTACATGTAGTTTTGTTAAAGTAGTTTGTCTTTTTGAACTATTTGCACATATATTATCTATTCAATTCAGATACAAAGTTTATCAGAATGCTGTATGGCATCAACATCACCCTCACTTATGTGATGAAATAACTTGTATCTTTCCATGAGTGCAAGAAGTATACAAATTAATATCATGAAATTTCCTTTCAACATATCAAATGATCAACTCACGTCCATCATCGGTCCAAAAACTGGATTGACGGCTGCATTAGATACAAGGATGTCGATTCCACCAAATCTTCTCACAGTCTGCATGAAAATATCACTCAATCACATCAGTCATAAATAAAATCTTTAAGAACTGTTTATTTTGATGTGTTAAGAGATACATAACATGTTTTTATTCAATTCCAACTCCCACATCAAATAACTTCTTAAAAAAGAATGATATGATAATAATATAGTAGGTGACGAAATTGAGGTTACATCACATTCAATTGAGTATGGTTGAAGGTAAACAATGGAACAATATGAACATTATGGGGAGGTATTTTATGAGTGCTTCAATGATAAGTAAGATATATGGCAAACTTGTTGTAGTTTGTTAATATGAGAAATCATTCAATCAGGTATACACACCTACCTCTTCAATAAGCCTTCTCCGGTCTTCGATCTTCGCCACATGACAAGTTATCCCAGCCACGTTCAGATTCTCCGAGCGGAGAGTTTCAACTGTCGCGTCCACGTTCTTCTGTTTCCTGCTGCTGACCATTACACAGGCTCCATCCTGGCCCAGACGTCGAGCGATTGCCAGCCCAATTCTTATTTGAGAAACAGAAATAGTGAAATAGATATCTGAATTTGAATTTGAGCTTGAAGTGGCACAAATTATAAGCAATGTTGAAATTTCAAGTGAAATGAAATAACAATATATTCCCCAATACCTAATCCCATAATATCACCATCCAGTGTACCACAGTGCTCCCTCACTATACCACCCTTCAGTGTATCACAGTCCTCCCTCACTATACCACCATTCAGTTTACCACAGTGCTCCCTCACTTTACCACCCTTCAGTGTACCACAGTGCTCCCTCACTATACCACCCTTCAGTGTACCACAGTGCTCCCTCACTATACCACCATTCAGTGTACCACAGTGCTCCCTCACTATACCACCATTCAGTGTACCACAGTGCTCCCTCACTATACCACCCTTCAGTGTACCACAGTGCTCCCCCACTATACCACCATTCAGTGTACCACAGTGCTCCCTCACTATACCACCCTTCAGTGTACCACAGTGCTCCCTCACTATACCACCCTTCAGTGTACCACAGTGCTCCCTCACTATACCACCATTCAGTGTACCACAGTGCTCCCTCACTATACCACCATTCAGTGTACCACAGTGCTCCCTCACTATACCACCCTTCAGTGTACCACAGTCCTCCCTCACTATACCACCCTTCAGTGTACCACAGTGCTCCCTCACTATACCACCATTCAGTGTACCACAGTGCTCCCTCACTATACCACCCTTCAGTGTACCACCGTGCTCCCTCACTTTACAACCCTTCAGTGTACCACAGTGCTCCCTCACTATACCACCATTCAGTGTACCACCGTGCTCCCTCACTTTACCACCCTTCAGTGTACCACCGTGCTCCCTCACTATACCACCCTTCAGTGTACCACAGTGCTCCCTCACTATACCACCATTCAGTGTACCACAGTGCTCCCTCACTTTACCACCCTTCAGTGTACCACCGTGCTCCCTCACTATACCACCCTTCAGTGTACCACAGTGCTCCCTCACTATACCACCCTTCAGTGTACCACCGTGCTCCCTCACTTTACCACCCTTCAGTGTACCACAGTGCTCCCTCACTTTACCACCCTTCAGTGTACCACAGTGCTCCCCCACTATACCACCATTCAGTGTACCACAGTGCTCCCTCACTTTACCACCCTTCAGTGTACCACAGTGCTCTTTCACTATACCACCCTTCAGTGTACCACCGTGCTCCCTCACTTCACCACCCTTCAGTGTACCACAGTGCTCCCTCACTATACCACCCTTCAGTGTACCACCGTGCTCCCTCACTTTACCACCCTTCAGTGTACCACAGTGCTCCCTCACTATACCACCATTCAGTGTACCACAGTGCTCCCTCACTTTACCACCCTTCAGTGTACCACCGTGCTCCCTCACTATACCACCCTTCAGTGTACCACAGTGCTCCCTCACTATACCACCCTTCAGTGTACCACCGTGCTCCCTCACTTTACCACCCTTCAGTGTACCACAGTGCTCCCTCACTTTACCACCCTTCAGTGTACCACAGTGCTCCCCCACTATACCACCATTCAGTGTACCACAGTGCTCCCTCACTATACCACCCTTCAGTGTACCACCGTGCTCCCTCACTTTACCACCCTTCAGTGTACCACAGTGCTCCCTCACTATACCACCCTTCAGTGTACCACAGTGCTCTCTCACTTTACCACCCTTCAGTGTACCACAGTCCTCCCTCACTTTACCACCATTCAGTGTACCACAGTGCTCCCTCACTATACCACCCTTCAGTGTACCACAGTGCTCCCTCACTATACCACCATTCAGTGTACCACAGTGCTCCCTCACTTTACCACCCTTCAGTGTACCACAGTGCATATTTAATAAAATATGTTTTAAACATAGTCACCATTAGAGCTGCAACGAATACACTACCAGGCGAATACGATACGTATCACGAATATGGGGTAGCGAATACGAATAATTATTCACGAATATGATAACAGATAAAAATAGCAACAAATTAAGTTCAGCTTGTGAGTTGTGTCAACTATCAACGTTAAAAACGATGTTATTTTCGTGTCTTGATATCTTTCCAAGCCAAAATAGTTCATTTCCTGTAACAACTGCATTAAACTGACGTAAATGTTACAATAGGTGTACAAAATACTCATCAATTGTTTACAAATTCTCATTGAATAGCTTCGATAAGGGCTGGATGAAAAATCCCAACGAAACCTTTCTGGCCTTTCCATTGGTCGAGCCAGTCTTTACCACGCCAGCGATTGGCTAAGCCATAATGGGGTCATCCAAATATGGAGTTTACATTTATTTATGCTCGTTCCGGGAGCGAAGATTTTTATTTTAACTCGTTGACGTTGAGAGACAAATTACAACAGTTAATCAACAAATAAAATAAACTTGTCGTTTGTGTGTTGCCGTATTGGATAATGTTTTCATTAATTTTGACTCTTGTGATGTTTACTTTGACCAGCAATATCGAGTTTTATAACGACGAGATGGAACATAGATCTCGCATTACTTCCTGTTGACAGGTTGAGACGATGTGAAATATAATTCACGCATAAAACACTTTGTGAACGTAAATAAAAACGTATTTTTATTCAAATTAAATACAAAATTCGTGCAAAATAATTATGTTATTGTGAACAGTAAAAAAAAATAAAAAATCGAAAATATTCGGTTTTCATTGTAACGAATACGATTCACGATTCACACACTGCCACGGTTCGATTCACCGAATATACGAATGTATCGTTGCAGCTCTAGTCACCATTCACCCAATATTTCAACCACAGCATTAAAGTCATGTCATCACATCGATAAACATTACATATATTGTATAATATTGAGAACAAAGAGTTTGTACAAATGGTGAAACAGGACTAACCCATCTGTTGATGCAGTAACAACAGCTACTTTGCCTTGTAGTTTCCCTCGTTGTTGAGAAGACATTTTGCTAGATATCTGTTGTAGTTCTTCCAATACCTTAAGCCCTGTATTAATTATTCAACCTGAAATCAGTACATCAATTTATAATTGCAAATGTCTGCAAATGTCATAAATTTATGCATCAAACCATCATGTCATAAATCGTTTGATAATAATAACATTCTAAATATATCTTTAGCAGACTTCAAACAAGGAAAATAATCCAATACATATATTATTATAAATATAAATATCATTAAAATAATTATACCTCTTTTCTCAAACATAGGCATATAGAGTTAACAGATAATGTTAACATGTAAATAATAACCAATAGAAACTATCCATTAATTATGTCAGACAATAAGATATGAGTTTACATACAAAGTATTCTAATAATAAATTATTTCTATATGAATATTGATTTAGACAGTATTAATAAATTAATAATCTACAGTACAGAAAAAGGAAACAATGAAAACATGAGGAAACAATTAAACCGTTATAATTTGCAGTTTTCTGGAAAAATATATAATTCCACAAGTAACCATTTTTAATTTGATTCAATTATTTCAAACTAATGTATAATACTCAAGAAGTGTTTAATACAACAATGTAATAAATGCCGATATAAATAACCGTTTGTTATTTCGATCCCAAAGTAAACCATTGGCATTTTCGAATAAAACATCAATATAATAGCTAGTGGACTTTGCTCAGTGACTAAGTGGAAAAATGTTTCTGAAATCATCACTAATGGATGACATGCACACAATTAATATAACATGTGATGAATATCATATTCGTGAATATATGCATTAATAATACTTACAAATCACAGTGTAAATAATATGCACAGAAGGTAAACAATGTTACCACTGTAACCACAAACCTTATAAACTCTCCACAATGTAGGTAACCCTGTACGGAGCTTTAGAGTAATTGTGTAAAAGTGTGCTTCTATCTAAACCGAACTCAGCATTTATAGCGATCGAACAGTGCTTGCATTTTCAGTATAATCTGTCCCAAATATGTGCATAATTTATTTATAGATAGTAAATGACACAATAAATTAGTTTATAATATTTCATATCTCCATTGTTGAAATTCAAAACAGAGAAAAACAGCTGTACATACATAGTGTAGGGGAACATACAATATTTATTATTTTAAAAAGACATCTGTCAGAGTTTCTGGCTACCTTCGCTATGAAGTAATAGTATTCCCCATTTCATGTAATGCTTTATTGACTATTGCCACATGTTGGTATCAGTAAAACGTTAATTTCCAAAATTATTAATGTAAATATTTAATATTACATATAATGCGACATATCACATAATTTCATATGAATAAAACGCAGACAATTTCCAGAACAATATATGTTTTAATATATGTTAACAATCTATGAGGGTACAGATAGACACAGCGTGTTACTCAATGCACTAATTTTCTGACTTCTTTAAAACAATACAATGCAATTTTCGCGGAAAACTGGAAACAAGTTTTAATTTCATCCTTTTTTCTTATGTTAACCTATACTTACGTATCATTTAATATTTGGCTATTCTTATATATATTTGTCTTTTATCTGTTAGGACTGTTCAGTGCAGCTCGATTTCCAATGGGAAGCTACAGAAATGTGTCTGATGTAATCAAGTAGTTGTTTAAACATAAACTGTATACAGTCTTAGTTGAAACATGAAATAATTTCAGTGGAAGAAAATAATTTTATAACATAACAATGAACATAAAGCAAAATGAACAAGTTGGTACTTTTGGAATAAGAATTCGCGCCCAAACCAGGGACTCTATACACTAGAGTCCCTGTCGAAACATGCTTATACGAGTTCGTTTTGGGTAGAAATTCACCGCATCCAACAAAAACAGACATTTGAAATTGGGAACAGTTTTACAATAATTAAATTATGGTAATTAAGCAACTTCTCAACTGCAGTTATCAGAGTTTATAGATTGTGGTGTGAAATAATTAAAGTGGTATACAATCTCAATGTAAAACGACAAGATATAAATTTATTTCGATATCAATTTCTTTTTTTAAAACTGCTTTCAATTTAATAAATGGTTCACTAAACAAATATTTCGATATACCGTTACACTACGTCCGAATAAATCGCATTGCGTTGACGCATGCGATTTGGGGGTTTACACTACACGCGTTTTGCATGCGATTTTAATGCGAATATCATAAATTCGATTGTTTTGTTCCATATGACATAATGTATGTCTACATGTATATGAATGTATGTACAGATGTACATGTAATTACTGTAGGTGTATGTACAATGGTTGTATGTACATATTTTATGCATAGAATCTGATGTGTGTTTGTACAAATGTATGTATGTACAAATGCATCTGTGTACACATGCAGGTTTGTGTACAAGTCTGAATGTATGTCTGTATGTATTGATGTACAGATGTCTTTTGGCATAATTTTTGTATGACTGCTTTGCCTACACATGTTGGGAAATACCCCTTCAGTTGATGAAAATATGACGTCCGATAGGGAATTCCAATGCGATTGTGAATGCGAAGTGAATAAAATAGAACAGGATCTATTTTTTTCGCATCGCATAGCAACGCATGAAAAAAACGGACGTACGTAGTGTATGACAACTCATTGAAAATAACGTGTTGCGTTCTAAAGCCTTCTAGGCGAGTTTCACACGTCCGATTTTTTTACGCATGCGTCAATGTATGCGATTTGTCATTCACATTACATGCGTCATTAATTGCGTCATCAATTGCGATATCTGGACGATGTGTTTCGGAAATACAATTAATGACAATCGTTATATATAATAGTCTGTATACTTCTGTTATCGTAGAGTGCAGATTTCTTTTCTACGAGATTGATATTTAAGCACCCATGATGAAATACTGATGCATAGAGGAAACCCCTATATGAAATGGCATGCGAATCAATTGATAGAACTGAATTGACAAATCGCATACATTGACGCATGCGTCAACAAAATCGGACGTAGTGTGAAACGCGCCTTAGCAGTGACGCAAGTTGTTTTATTCATCAAGAATACGCATTTTCGCAATGTGTTTTTCGTAACAACTCTATTCGTTGTGACGGGTAAATAATTGTAATATGAAAACTGCACTATCCCTTTCAACTTGGAAGTTTTTCGACAAATAATTGCTGCATTAATGTCTCCCTGAATACTTTAACAATTTGTACTGAATTATAAATCTGTTTACAAATTTAATCTCAATTGTTGAACTCTTGAAGCGTTGAATAACGTGTTCTCGTTTTTTAAAGTTTTTTTTTTTTTTTTATAAACTGCTGTCTTTAATATTACGTACCTGCAGTTGTGTTCTAGAGCATAATGCCATTAAAGAGTTCATAGGTGTCGATCCCGTGTTAACGATCGCTAATTAAGCCTAAACACGTTACCTCTTGGGATAAAACTGTTCACTTATTGTTTAAGATGGATTAACTTCTGTCTCGCGTTTGTTTTTTTCTGAGATTAAATAACTCAGCTAATATACTTGATAGTAATTTAGAAATAATGGTGTTCAAGAAGACCGACAAAATATCGATTTCTGTAAAATAAATATTTTCATTACATATAAAATGTTTGACAATGATTGGCGTTCGTAATGAGAGTTGTAACCTTGATATATATGTTAATACTGTACATACGTCATGTTATTTTCTTCCGTTGCATCCTGGTATTCACATAACCTCATCACTCGATCGTTTTCCAATTCCTTTTAAATGTGTTAAATCATATCAATGGCTCCTCTTCGTATCTGTGGGTCGATTTGTCTCTCTAATTAGCATCTGACAGAAATATTCTCAGAATTTTTTTTATCATATTCAATCAAATTTTGTGAGATATTACACACTCACATTATATCTTCTCAAATTCAGCTTTCAGGAGACAAGAAGAGTTCGTAACTACTTGCAGATCCTGTCAGCAATTAACATCGTAGTTGGTTCTATCATGCATGTCCACCGATTGATTATCATTGTCATTCAGGTATGAGGGATAACGGTTAACCACTTACAATATCTTTAATTCAGTGGTTTCACGTCAGAGATAACAAACATTTTATTTTTCATTTTGTATTATTAAAACTATATGCCAAGTAGAGCATAGCAATCAAATGAACATATTACAATTCAAATTATTCTAACGGATGCAGTTTATTTCGTGATATCGACACAATGGCCTATAATACAGTTAAAAAAAATATAACAGATCATGTAACAGTGATCGTAATTTGTATTGTGATCTACTCTGAAACCACAATGCAGGAACAGTGCAATGAAGTAAATAACGTGGGGGCTCTTAGATTGCAAAATTAGCATCAAAGTTAGTGGGCCTTTGTAGACATTTTGAAGTTGTTTCAAATAGTTATTTCTGTACAGCTGATATTTTTCATATCGGAAGAATGCATGGTTTTCAGTTTTTGTTTCTGCAAGAGCGTACACAAGAAGTTTGTATTTGGGGAATATTCATTGCGTCTGAAATGGTTATCTCGAAATACGAAATTTGATAAGCACACTGACTGTTGTGTAACTAGTCTACCCTGCAGTCATTCTCTTTCCACAGAGGTTACTCCCTTCGATATCTTAGGATCGGAAATCTGAAGGGAGTAACCTCTGTGGGAAGAGAATGCCCTACAGCTAGTTTCATGAAGAATGTCTAGACAACTTTAATACAAGAAATTTTACGACACTTCAATAATATTAACAAGAGTGGTCTCCTTTCTTTTCATTTGCAAACAAATTATGAAAACTAGCTTAAATTCTTCAAAAAACATAACAAAATAAACAAACAATAGAAAATGTTTATTTCATAACTAAAAAAAATCACAGTTTTAATTTTCAGAAATCAACAATGGTGAGATGAAAATTGTGTGACATCATAATTATCTCTCACAATTTCATTCACCTTGAAAATCATATTTGCATAAAACATATCCTGATATGTTGGTCGTATAAATTAACGCAATATCATTAAATCAGAACTCACAACCCTAATACCTTGCTATATACCCTTCATCTTCCATCAATTCAACCTGCCAAGCCATGGTCACTCAGATCTTAACATAGCAAATTAGAGTGTGAGTTGAGATTTGATTTAATGAGATTGTAAAGTAAGATGGTGGCATTAAACATTTCACGATAAAGTTGAGTTAGTAAGACATAAACTTCATGTATTTAAATCAAATGCTTTGGTATATGCTTATTATTCTGGGCCCATATTTTCGAAGCTGTCTTAGTGCTAAGATGGTCGTAAGTCAATGCTAATGTATGGCACTTACGACTTACGACTTACAAAACTAAGAGAGCTTCGAAAATATGGGTCCTGGTTACTAACAAATATTAGCAAAAACAGCAGTTACTTCCATACATGTATGCAATAAATGCTAAGCACATCAGAGAAATCATTTCATGGCAAATAATTACATGGAAAACAACATATTGCATAGTACTTGTTATGAAATTATTATATTTTGATTTGAGTAATATTTCTAAACTTATCACAAAAAATTTGTAATTGCAACAAATCAGGATTGTTATGAAAACATTATCATGAAATATTATGTGTTGAGCATAAGGTATGTGTACAGAAAGAAAACAGAAAGACTATTCATTTCCCAGTTTAAAAGAGTTTGAAACAATCAAAACAAAATATACTTATAACATACTTAACACAAACAGTTTAAAGGACCATCCCCAATTTGTTATATGGACCGTAATATGAACTGTTACATACTTCAATCAGTGTTTGAAATAACAGGATATGTTGATGTCATGACAACAAGTATTATGTTAAAAATATTCACAGTCTATCTTCTCTCATTTTTGATGTTTCAATTTTGTTGATAAGAAAAATACAGTTTTTCAATGAAAACATAAAAAACATCATCTCAACTACACTCATTATCTGACTGTCATACATTTTACATGAAGGTGGACACATGATAAATATTGTGGTAAACGCACTCGCCATCTTGAATTCATGCTTTCTATTTGACAGTGTTGCTCATAATCACAATCTAGCTGTCATGCCTCCAGTTACCATCAGAGATTCTCCTGTCATGTACGTCGAATCGTCGGATGCCAGAAAAGAAACAATTCCTGAACAATCTTCTGGCATTCCAATTCTGAAAAATAATTGATTACTTTTACCAATACTTTTCATTATTATGACTTGTAAGTGTGATCCCACAAGTGATCAGGTAACATGGGGCTCCACTTCACTCAAATTCTCTAGCATTACACATAGCTTACCTGAGTGACTTGCTATCAACTGTGTGAAAAGGGAAACAGCTTAGGTTAAAGAGTCAGTTCAACGAAGGTAACTTTGTAGAAACACAATCTAGTTAAAACATATACTGAACAGCAAAAGAAATGCAAGTTTCAATGATTATAGTTTCTGTTTGCATATCAGCCCATGGTTTGTCATATCATTAATACTGTAGAGTACAGATGGTTACCATTGCAAAGTCAAAGGGTGTCAGTTTGCTTACTTGGAGTAATATTTTGGTGACTTTGGAGAATTTGAAAATGTGATATCTTTATGGACTACGGTCAACAGATGATGATGGCCCATGCCATATGTCCATCTGGTCTTACAGGCTTGATGAGCTAAAATCGTTTTAGTTACAACAAAGAGAGAACAATACATAACTCAAAACATTGAATGCAACAGAGACAATATGCTATGATAGACAATTTCCTTTTATTGCATGTATACCTTATCATTATCCACCATATTAATCTATATGTGATCAAATTAGTAACATTATTATAATTCAAATAAATATTTATGTTAAATAGGATAATTGAGAATGCATTTAGTTTGCAAATTAGATTATACAGATTAGATAAGTCTTCAGTTGAATGAAAAGCAACAAAACAGTAAATTTAGAACTGAAATTGATCACCACACTAAACATCATTCTTTCAATCCATAAAACCTTTGCCATAGCGTCCTCAACTTCATGACATACCGAAATATGATGTAAACTTAACCTCGTAGACCTGATGAGCTTAAAATATGGTATTAATTGTGCAGTTATAACAATGATTTAGTAATTACAAGGATCTACAAACATTTAAAAGGCGCTGTAGTATGTTTTTATTACTGAAATAAAGTGATCCCACGAAAAGGTAAATAGGTGTAACCAATGGCTAAATAATACTCCTGAATCAATAAAAAGAGTTCTAAAAGAATGTACATTGTTAGGTTAAGCCATGCAAGTCCATTTCCCTTCGAGTGGTCATTTTAATTTGTTCTATTTAAAATGGCCGCTCGAAGGTAGTTCAAGTGACCTTAACACTCAAAGTAGAGTTTTGAATATGGTGACATGATAGAATGGTCAATTATCTTGCTGTCTGAACTCTCAAATTTGCATGAGACCTACAAATCTGCCTCTCACACTAAAGAGTTCCACACCACTGTAGCTTTATAAGTCGCACCATTTTCTTTCAATATGGATAATCGTTTTCTATGAGATGTCAATATATTGCCTAAATTTTAATGATAAATCGCAAATTTGAGAAAACAAAATATGTAAAAAAAACGTGATACAGCGCCTTTATTCGCTGCATGTGAGGATGAGATTCTGAGGACATTGCCTCTCTCCACTCCCACCATTTAACTACTAAACAGCTCTAGACTGAATAAATACACACCTCTCTGAGGCAATAAACAAGGTCACACTAAGGTCAGCTTTCAATATGTAAGGCACAGGTCTAGCCCGGTGAAGTAATAATCTATATAATACTTTCTTTAGAATGCTCTGTGTTTATCTATTGTAGGGTTACGATTGTTTTGAGGAAGGGGGCCATGGCCAATCTACACCTCAGATTGTGGAGAGATTTCTGAATGACTATGGTAGTAAGGTCCACATTCCCGGGATCCTAGATCCAGTGTGAAAAACATGATGAGTTCATGTTGAGTTGATAACTTACATTTGAATTAATAGCCATTCAATAGATAAACATGGGGTATTCTAGAGAATTTGTGTACCTTTTCATTGGAATAGAGTTCAGCGTCATCTCCAAAGCAGCCTCATTTTTCCATAACTGAAATAAAATATTCAGATTTAAATCTGATCTTACGTAAAATGTCATCAGATAAATTCCAGAACTTACACAAAACATCCTTTACCAAGTCTCAACACCATATCCTAAACATTGCCTTAATTTACACTTAGTGACTTACGATCATGTCAGTGGATTCTGGAAAGAGAATGAAAGACACCCTGTTTTTATCTCTTTCCTTCATGATGTTAAATCATTAATTAAGGCTCTAATTTTAAATACTGGTACAGCATTTTAAATTGACTAAACTTTTAATACCCGGTACACGGTTTATTATTGTATATCATTGAAGTTAAAACTGCTTGAAGCTTAAACACTAATTTAAAACAGAAACATTGTAATTGAACGTACAGTTTCGCTGAAGCGCGTTTGTATGATTCCTGGACAGACAACGTTGACTCTGATATTAGACATAGCAAGTTCTGGTGCCATTGCTTTCCCCAGTCCTAGCAGTGCAGTCTTACTCACAGAATAAGCTCCTAGGGGCTGAAACCATGCAGATGAGTCATGGTAAAAATAGAGCCATGGGCTCTGTAGCTCATCAGGATTTGATTTATTATCTAAGGTTGAATATCTAAGTTATCTCAAGTAATACATTGTTAACAAGCAAAAAATAGGTTTTTAGATCATGACCCCTGTGACCTGTATTTGGAGTCACAGGGTCACCAATCCTACAATTAAGAATCACCTTTGACCAAAGAGTGTCTATACAACTTTTCAGCTCTCTAGACCGTTTGGAACTGGAGAAGAAGATGAAAATAGGTTTTTGGGGTTGTGACCTCTGTGACCCCATTTGGGGTCATGGGGTCACGAAATCTACAATTTAGAATCCCCATTGGCCAAGGAGTCTGCACACAACTTTTCAGCTCTCTAGACCTTTTGGAACTTGAGAAGAAAATGATAATAGGTTTTTAAAGATGTGACCCCTGAGACCCCATTTGAGGTCACGGGGTCACGAAATCTACAATTTAGAATCCCCATTACCCAAGGAGTCTGCACACAACTTTTCAGCTCTCAAGAACTTTTGGAACTGGAGAAGAAGATGAAAATAGGTTTTTAAGGATGTGACCCCTGTGACCCCATTTGGGGTCATGGGGTCACGAAATCTACAATTTAGAATCCCCATTACCCAAGGAGTCTGCACACAACTTTTCAGCTCTCTACAACTTTTGGAACTGGAGAAGAAGATGAAAATAGGTTTCTAAGGATGTGACCCCTGTGACCCCATTTGGGGTCATGGTGTCACGAGATCTACAATTTAGAATCCCCATGGGCCAAGGAGTCTGCACACAATTTTTCAGCTCTCTAGACCTTTTGGAACTGGAGAAGAAGATGAAAATAGGTTTTTAAGGATGTGACCCCTGTGACCCCATTTGGGGTCACGGGGTCACAAAATCTACAATTTAGAATTCCCATGGGCCAAGGAGTCTGCACACAACTTTTCAGCTCTCTAGACCTTTTGGAACTGGAGAAGAAGATGAAAATAGGTTTTTATGGATGTGACCCCTGTGACCCCATTTGGGGTCATGGAGTCACGAAATCTACAATTTAGAATCCTCATTGGCCAAGGAGTCTGCACATAAAATTTCAGCTCTGTGGAGTCATTGGTTCTGGAGAAGAAGTCGAAAAAGCGAAAAGTTTACGGATTGACGGACGGACGGACGGACGCCGGACACCATGCCATGCCATAAGCCCATCGGGCCTTTCAGGCCTGATGAGCTAAAAAGTACAGCCTTGGCTCTGTAGCACATAAGGCTTTAATTAATACATTACATGAGTGTAACATATGATGACAAGAGTCATCAGAAGATGACATATCCCACAGGTTCCACAAAATTTGTAAAACACATCTTTGACAGATACCGTACTTGTGTATCTACTACTGTACTTCAGTTAGTGGGTATTACAGATCTGAGTTTCAGGTATGTTAAGGGTTTTAGACTTCTGCTCCAGAAGCAGTCAAAATCAACAACAACCAACATCCCTCTCATGTTTCTATGGAAACAGAAAAAAATTAATTTTTCAGTAAAAATGTGAAAATATCAAAAGGCACCACTTCAGTTAGTGGGTAATACACATGCAAAGTTTCAGGAAGATATGATGAACGGTTTTGGAGCTGTGCTCCGGAAACGAACCTGTCTCTGAACAAAGTCCAAATTCAACATGTTTCTATGGAAACGACGAAAAATAAAATTTTCAGAAATCTGAAAATATCAAAAGGCACCACTTCAGTTGGTGGGTAATACACATGGAAAGTTTCAGAAAGATATCATGAACGGTTTTCGAGTTCTGCTCCGGAAACGAAATGATTACGGACGGACGGACGGACGGACAGACGGACAGACAGCCAGGGTGATTACTATATCCCACCGGTATAAAATGTAAGTATAAAAGTATCTTTTATATTTGACATTCAAAATTGTGAAGTGCAATATTAATAATATAATACAATCTCCTTGAGTAAATGAACACTCTCTATTGATTAACTATCATATGGCTTGTATATGTATTTACAGAACAGAACAGAGTTTATTTCTTATAATTCACATAAGTGACATACAGAACAGTATGTCATAAATTATACAAGTTATATACATAGGTTACATATCTACAGATGTAATACAAATTATTGACAAGATTATATGAGTCACAATTTGGCAAATACAGGAAAAACAGAGACAAATACAAGACAAATTTGGTCAATACGAGTCTGAGTATATGCAGACACACATTAGGTGAAAGCCAATAGCTTTCTCTTTATAACTTTGACCCATATAATTTGTTCACCAATCTTGCTTATAAAAACGATTTCAATAGAATTGAGATGTTTACTTTTGCGCATATAGATCAAAAAGAGGCTAACGGATAAAATTGTCATTAATTAAGCATTTCCATATTACACTTACAGGTCATCGGTTCGTTGTATTGGCACAAGAAGAAGTATAAAGCCAATACAATGGACCACGGACCTGTAACTGGGCCGATGCGGAAATACTCAATTACCGGTACTGGTAATAACATAATAATAATACTCACACTTATTGGAGCATATGCTGCTATAGAGCTAACTATTACCATTGAACCTCCGCTGGAAAATAATTTGAACAGCTCTTGTGACAACTGAAAATTTGCATATGTATATATTAATTAACTACAGTCAGGCCTCGATAATCCGAACGCTTCCGTTTTTCATAAAAAATGTTCGGACTACTGAGTACTGAGGACTACTAAAGAGATTAGTTTGGTTACATCTTCCTACCGTTCAGAAAGTGCGAGATTCGGATTATCGGAGGCCGGATTATCGCGGCTTGACTGTACTTTATTTACAATCTTGGAAAATTAGCAATTTAACATCATAAATCATAACAAATATTGCCTTTCTAAAATTAACAAAAATCAATTTCCATTGAAAACTGAGAAAGTATTGAACCAATGAATACTCATCTCCACACTGCTTTATAAAAAGAATATTAATGCTACACCTGTACAAGATATATTCGAGTTACATTATAGATGGCGTTTTCCTTGTTTACATACATACAATATTTCCTCTGATAAGAAAACAGGGGCTAATTAATTCAGCAGACCTGATACATAAAGCTTCAACAAAGAGAAAGTACATCTTCCATCAATACTTGGTTTGAAATCTCCATTAAATACATGAAACACCTGGCACTTATTTCTCCAACAGCAGCTTACTGAGGTCGAGCGGTTATTGGAAGAAATGAGTTAAGTGTACTAAAATGGAACAGGAAGTTCATGTTAAATATAGAGAAGAATGGATGAATGTTAAAATCATGTCAACACCTACCCTTTCTTTTCCATATGTGGAACAACTTCTTTGCAGAGAAAAAATGTAGATTTAACATTAACATCGAAAATCTGAAACCAGATAACAGTACATCAAAAGAAAGACTTCCAAAACAAACGTTTACACACCTATTCCATATTTAAAGATATTGTAGAATGTATCTTTATGCATATATTAAACATTAAATATCAGTATAAAACTAGTCTTATTCATTATCTCAACTTCATCATTTGATAATGAAAAATTCATAGTTCATGTTGATTAGCTTGTAATATAATGGTAATTGATTATCAACAAATAGACTATAGGAGATGTAACTATAACCTACCTTATCCCAGGCTTCTGGTGAGGTCTGAAATTAAAGACAACTTTCATCACAAAATGAGCAGTTAAATTTGTTTTAAATGGAGCCATAGGGTTTGAATCTTACTTGCCTGGTTCATTTTCTAACTAAGCTGAAGATGATATTAAATCAATTTGAGCTTCCTTTCATTATTGGTTTCTTAAAAGAAGTCAAATGAAAGTTTCAGAGCAGACACCTTGCCACACCCATATTAACCACCAAATGTACAAAATGTCAGTCTTCATGTAAAAAAGATGTTACTTAGCTTGCTATGCCAATTACAATTTGGTGGGTCGGAAAATCATTTAAATGTTTAAGAAGGAGGTGACTATACTTAGTGAAGTTATTGTTCTATTTGCGACCCAGCTTTTGTACTTTATTAGAAATATGAAATGCTATTATGTTTAACTTTCTGTTTATGGTATCAATAAACAATATATCTCCTAACATCCATCATGGGTCCAAATATCGGATTGACTGCTGCGTTAGACACCAGGACATCGATGCTACCAAACGTCTTCAGAGTCTACAAGGAAATATTTAGATTTAAATTACTGAAGATAAAATGTTAATGTATTTAAATATTCACAAGTACCTGTCATGAACAGATATTACAAATTTCACATTGGGAAACTACTACTAAATTTTCACAAACCTCCTCTATTAGCTTCGACCTGTCTTCATTGCTGGCAACATGACAAGTAATCCCAGCCACGTCAAGATTTTCTGAACGTAGAGTTTCGACAGCTGCGTCCACGTTCTTCTGTTTCCTGCTGCTAACCATCACACGTGCTCCATCCTGGCCCAGTCGTCGAGCGAGAGCCAGCCCAATACTGGGACAGATTCACCTTCTTTTTATTACATGAATGAAACAAATTTTAATCAATCACAAATAGTTTTGAAAATTGTAATCAAATGATTTATTGCAATTTCAAGAGAAAAATCAAAGTGACAAAGCATTTTCTGATAAAATTAAGAGTGGGCTATGTAGGCCTCCGCAACATGGACTGCTGAGAAACTTACCCATCAGTCGAAGCTGTAACCATGGCAACCTTTCCTGACAATTTACCGACTGGAGCTGATGACATTGATCTGGTGGTCAAACACAGACCTCGGACAAGTGAACTCACAGGCCGTGTTACTTTGGACCACATGTTTGCGTATATTTCTTTCAAGTTTGTGAAAATTCCTGAAAAACAATTGAAAGTTTTGTTGTCATTTATTTGTAATAAGTTTAACCTGTGAAAAATTACTTTAGTAGAAGTAATTGATGTCAGTTTTTAATATTCTTTCATTTTATGTCACTGATAAGTTTTAAAGTATTAAATTGATGGACTTTGATCAGCATATTCATTTATGGAGAACTATAATAAAACTACTATATCTACAAATATCAATAGACAGTTGAATAAACAGGTTTCCCTTGAATTGGTGAATGTTAGGCCTATATTCAAAACAAATAGTGTAATGTTTACATTACCAAATGGAAGCTCTCTAAGTCTAACAAAAGTTGTACCTGACTCCAACTCAAAGCAGCGCTTTTGCTACTTTCCGTGCAGGGAGTTTCAATTGAGAATAATGGCTGTACTTGATTGTTACAGGCGGCGTACATACACTGACCACGTGACTGCGTACGCCGTTCTGTAACAGGTTCGACGTACATTGTACAAACCACTGGGATGAGGTACTAGAGTATTTTGAGGTTGAATGTAAAGGTCAGCATCATTTGAAGGTCGATATTAGTAGAGTTATCCAAAATGAAAATATTTTCCCTTCAGGCGAGTTTCCAAAAAATTCCAAAAGCCGTTTGTGACGCTATCGGCGGAGTGCGTCGGTTGGTGGGCGGTACCCCAAATCAAGCAGGGCCAAACCTTCTTATTTTTTCGACTTTTTTCTAGCACGTTTATAACTGAGAACACCGAAAGAAAATCTGCTAAAATAATACATTCATATGATAATTATTTCTATATCTTTCTGAAATACTTTATAAACTCCTAAAAGTTATTCTAAACGGCTACTATCAATTTCTATTTGGCTATGCTTGATTCGCTTTGGCGGCGTATACACCGGCCACGTGTCCGGCGTACGCCGTTCCTGGACCCGGCCTAGTTGAAACAAGTGTATCGGCGTACAGACAGGAAGACGTCATCATCCCTCAAACTAGCTTCAATAAACATGTCATTTATATCAAAGAAGTATTTTTTTGGAATTATTTCAAAACATGAGTTAAAATTTTATTAATGTGTGATGCATTGTTTTAAAGAACCAGTAATATTTTAAAATAAATCAGTCAACTGTCAAGATTGTCAAAAGCAAATTCATTAAAAAATAGTTATTGAATGTCGCAAGGATAACATTTGTCCGCCATTACACGCCGCATTCGCCGGTCATTTCCAACCGGCGCATTCGGAGTACGCCTAAGGCGTACGCCGGGTTCCTATCAAGTGATTCGCCGGTTGCGCCGCTTCCGGTGGCGTACGCCGGGGAGTGCGCCGGGTCCCGAATCAAGCATAGCCTTTGACTCTGTAATATTTCGTTTCGTTTTATGACTCCTCCTTTAGTATGAACCCAAACCGGAAGTTCTGAAAAAACATGGCGTCAGAAATGTCAAAACAAGATAGATGTGAAAGTATAATAGCTGAATTCTTAAACACAGAGGTAAAACGGTTCTTGATTTATGTAGATACGTATGTAATGATGTCATATCTATGAATTAAGAATCATATTAAAGACGTCGAGATCAAGTAAACTATGACAAACTATCGATAGTCTTGAGCGAGTTTTGTCATGTGCCACTGCATGATCATGTGCCTCATCTGAGCTCTGTTCCATAACATCCATAACAGCGAGCGCTTATAATCGGTCATTGAGCGCTACATTAAACCTATCTTGAACGCGATTGCTCAATGTAGCGCTACGTAGCAAAGCGAGCAAACCTCGAGGAATTGCACTGTGTCGTTCAGGAGAGAATGCGCTACATTGAGCGATCAATGAGCCAATATAAGCACTCGCTGTTATGGAAACTGAGCCCAGATCTGCCCTCTTTTTTGACTGGTTAACTTTCATGGTGTCACACTTTGTTTTCGTAATACTTTCCTATAGCTACTTAAAGACTAGTGGAATAGTTTGAGAAATGTTTATTCTGTTCTCTTTCAGTATGCTAAATGCATGATGTGTGATGGTTTCTATGGAAATAGCTTTGGTCAGCCTGTTTGCAGCACCTGCCATCTTTTCCTGTTCTCATGCGATATCAACAAGGCGGATGGAGAGGCTGAAGTTTACACAGAGGTAATAACCGTTGGTGATGCTTTCTGTTTGTCATTCGTCACGATCATTGAATCATCCGTTTAACAGAATTTGTGTCAATCTTTTATTTTGTTTTGCTTTATGATAATTATTGAAAGGTGGTTGATTTTTCGAATAGACTGCACATCACATTTGGGATTTTTAAAATCTTTTTAGCCCTTGGATATCTGTAGACTATCTTCTTTAACCCTTGGATACCTAGACGATCTTTTAGGGTTAGTTTGTCAAGTATAAGGGTTGGTAGTGAAATGTAGTTGATAATTACTGTTTACAAACTAATTACTTCATACAAACACTGGGGTTTCATTAAAACGACCACACAAGTCAGCAGACAGCAATGAACTGAGTTTATTCACGGGACTGGTTACACAGCAAAATGTGATAGCGCATGTGTGTCAACATGCAGCATAACCGATGAAGCGCCATAAAATATCAATAAGGGAATAATACACAACAATTAGTAGCGCCCGTGTAAAGTGCAGTACTCCCCTCAACTTTACCCATGACACTTGATAAAATATTTGACAAACTCCACGGAGTATCCTGTATTATATTTCATCAGTTGGATCACTTGTGTAGACTGTGTAGATATATTGTTTTACAACTCTTCCAGAAAGCAGATTCGGACGACTCTGGTAATGAGGAACCAGGTGCTGAAGCCGACTTTTACCCAAAACAAGAACCAGTGATGAAGACCTACAAATCCTCATTTGGACACAAGATGGACAAACTGGCAGAGAGGATTCAAACACTCGCCCTGCCTCGGGAAAGAGATGATAACGTCCCAGATGGTTTAGTTGATTCACTCCCCCCTGAAGGTATGTGCATTTTAACGTCTGTGGATGTATTAGAGAGTCTGAATGAATGTGCAGCATGAATGAGTAATTTTGATATACTTTTCCGCTGTTGTTGAAGGAATTTATGACGGGTGATTTATTCCTTGTTCAAAATTTACCTTCTATCAGTGTGTGCTGTATACTAATACTGGTAAATCAAAACCATTCTTCAGAAGGCAGCAGTCTATTGTACCTGTAAATTCCCTGTATGGCCAATGTTGAGGTTGAATTAATTACCTTTTGTATAAGCATGAGCATTATTAAGGATATCTCTAAATTGAACCCATTAGCTAAATGTGAATGACCTTTGACATTGAGAAGTAGTTTGGCAGTAAATACTTCAATAGCTTCACTGTGTTGCAGTTCTGCTGGTTGTGTTCAGTCACCTTGATGACATCTCGCTGTGGACAGCGGGGAATGTGTGTTCGAGATGGAAGGAGATACTTGATGGAGAGACGACAGAGAGTCAGTGGCAGACTTTCATCCGCCTTCGCTGGCCTCTCTTTCAGCCTCAGTATAAAGTCACATGTTGGAAGACCATATACACCAAACTGTTAGTGATTCCTTAGTTAATTTTCTTAATATCATTCATGAATGTTAACTATATTGAAGGAGGAGCTTGGCATCCTGTCTTGTATGGTAGGGACTGCAGCATGCAAATGCAGAGACGGAACCAACAGAAGTTGGTAATAATACTGAAATAAATCTGTCATCAACATTTGGAGGCATGCGCAGGAGCAGAATTTTGTAGTTACCTTCTTCTTCAGACTTGCAATATGAATTAAAAGGTTATGTTAGGAAGATATTATTTTAAACATATTTACAGTTTTGCTTTATTCCAATTCTACCTGAAAATGAATGACTAAAGCTACTTGTACACATCTATGTTGCAGGTTGGAGAGTTCCCCGTGTAGATATTGTCTCGAAAGTATGATGCTACAGGTACTAATAATAAGGATCCATTTAAATATCTAAAAGAAATGCTATCTGCGGTTCCACTAATTAATGAGCTAACCACTGGTAACTTTTCTGTTTTACCTTTCGCTATTACATATAATGTAAACAAAGCAATGAAAAATAATTATGACACTTTTCCACAAAATGATTTAGAATTATCCTACTAGATACCTCAGTGACAGCCACTAAAAACCCATCAACTAAATCCTTATCAGAAACTCTGTTACTGTAAGAATTTAAACTAAGTCCCTCTATGTTATTTAACAGAGTACACCACCCATAGAAGAGAACTCTTGGCGGCACAGAAGACTGCGTAGTGAGTTGAAGACGCTCAAGACAGACCCCCCTGAAGGGATACAAGCTACGCCCCTCGACAGACACTGTTGTCACTGGCAAGCCTCCATCACAGGGCCTCAGGGCAGTCCGTACGAGGGGGGCATCTTTCTGCTGTATCTACAGATTCCTCAGAGGTGAATACATAGTTATGTTTAATATTTAAAGGAAGGCCGAAATAAAATATTTTCTATTGAATTCTTAACTGCAATTGGTTCATTAGACTATTTTGTGAAAAATGAGACCCAAAAAAAATCCATATGTTGTTCCTATATTAAACTAGAGCGGCTTAAAAACACCCAAAAACATCGTCTGCTTTTCACCCGTGACCAACAAACCAAAAATGGGGCGGGGCTTAGAGAGTTGGAAGATACCGGAAGTGACGTACGTGAAGGGACGGGATGTAAACATTCGCTTACTATTTACAATGGCAAACACTGGGGAATCGGTCAGTTAATCTGTTATATCTACGCTTTGCAATGATGCCACATCGCTGTTCTGCTGTGTTATCTGTTCGAGTAATGTTAGTTATCAAGTTTCACTTTACAAATGCACCAAAATATCGTTATATATATCAAATCAAATATAATTGGTATAACTAGTGAGACGGTGGATTCATAGACGTTCGTAGACATAGGATAAATCAATGCTAATGATATATAAGATGACAATATGAAACCAAGATATGATAATATGAACGAAGTACAGTTGAGACAACGAAATCAGATAGTCGGTGTTGTTGTTATTTTTTGTTAGAGATAATTTGTGTTTAAAATAAAAAAAAAACAAACGTGAGATAAGCACGCCGGCGAAGTAGACCCTATTGTAAGCCATCGACAATAAAAAGCACTTCACAACATCCTGTTTTTAAACATCGTTAATCAACCGACAACCTAATTTACTAACTGTTCATTACAAAAATCAAACTAACTCACCACATATTTTAAAACATCAAAAGAATAATACGTCTACGAATGCACCTACGAAAACATCGCATCCCAATGTTTCATTTTACGATTTAGTTATCACTTATTACACATTAAAACATTCAGAATTTCATAGTTTATAAGATAATGTTTTCAATAAAATGTGTGGTTAAACAAATATAATCAAATAAACATCGTATTAAATTGACAATTCATCAAGAGTGTCAATGAATGTAAGAAACTTACCTTATAAACGTATCCAAAAGGACAATATGAATATCCAAATGCACATTAGACACAAAATGTTAACCTATAATTCCATCAATGACAGTACTTGGAAACAGAAGATGGTCAAATAATAACCCTCTTTCAGCAAACGTCTTTTCGCAAATGGCAAGATAGAAAACCAAATAGTTATGATGATTTTACACTAAAAATAATTTCATTGGTACATTAGATTTAAACAAGAGTTTTTATTGGATAACTTGATAGAGATATGTTCATTGGCCGACAATTTCTAGACTGAATGTCGCGTTAAGTGTATTGTGTGTCACCAAGACAGGACGTTGGCAATAAACATGACATGCTGGTCACCGACTTGTGCTATATAATTGAGTCGGTCCAGTAAACTTGTTATCTGTACAAACATAATTACACTCCTTCCTTCTCACATACTCAGCTTCTTAATTGTAAACTAATGTGCTGTAACAACACTTCTCCCCTTTGATCTGGAAGAAACATCTATATGGTCCGCTAAACTGAGAATTGTGTGTTGATGTGCAGAAGTGACACATAAAAGCTATCAGACTATTAATTAAACCATTTCGTTTTCATTAACGATATGTTCATTAAAATGCTTCTGGTAACATAATTCTTTTATTCGATAATGTTCGTTGTCTATATCAATCTGTGTATATGTTTAGCGTGCACAATAGAGCAATCTTCATGTAAATTTCATTGAGCTTGTTGACCAATACAGTTCATTTATTTATTCATGAAAGTGAAGTGAAAATGGTTTGCATTCCATTACATCATATATAGAATATTTTAATTGACAAACTTAAAATACAGTAATCTTTTATATTAAATACAATTTTATTTATAAATCTGCAACGTTGTCTCGCTTGTTTGAACAGTCAATCGTTCAGTGTATATGAAGTTATACCTACCATATATAGTTATTTATTAATACATACAAAACAAAATTAACATGCCGATTATTCAACATACTTTGATCAATTGATGCTACTTAATCTCTGTTCACCCGATTCCCGCGATAATCTTCTTCCCTTGTTTCAGTGTCACTTGAACTGTCATACCTTCCCTTCTAGTTCCGCGATTAATTGCTACAAACATACTATACAAAAGCGCAGAATGCACTCTAATAAATCACGCCCCGGTTGTTGTAACCATATGGAATCGCTAGTTGAATAGTTTAGTAATCCGTTTATCGAAAATTGGGGTTGTTTTGATGAAGTTTTCTGTCTTATATGAGCAGTTTAAAAGTGGGGAAAACGCGTTAAATTATGATTAGCGGCCATGTAGAGGCTCCTTCACGTACGTCACAGCCCGATACGCTTCAGTGACCATCCCCGCCCATTTTCATTCTGGTCGCCGGGGCTTAATTGGGCACTTTTTAAAAAAGCCGTATATAAGTTATTTATGGGTCGATTTCAAAAATTTAAAATCTAGCAATTGTCAAATTGAAACCCCTTTTCAACGAATCCGAAAGTGACCATATGTCATTTCATCTAACCTTTAATATTTAAAATTTAATAATTATATTTGTATATTTAACTTTTCATACTTTACAGATTTAAGATTTTTTCCAATGAAAACTTGTTACTGGATTTAATATACTGTTCGGCTTAAATACTTCAAATTTGGCAATAATTTTCAGATGATATAAAACTTAACTATCAATATATAGAAAATATTCATAAGAAATTTTTGACAGAATTGATAATCAAAAAGAAAAGTAGCGTTGTTGAGATAATATGTTTACACTACCAGTAGTTCATTAGTCTTTTGCTTTTTCTGATCATTAATGATCATACTGTTTATAAAATATCCATTGGCGTATGTAACATTAAATACATTCATCATTTAAATAACCAAATTGTCTTCCAGTTACCCAATGAGACCACCAAAGGTTCGCTTCATCACCAAAATCTTTCACCCAAACATAAGTCGTCATGGTGACGTGGGCCTGGATTCAATCCACCACAACTGGAGCCTAGCACTGACAATATCCAAAGTGTTGATTAGCGTACAGTCTCTCCTGACAGACCCGTACTGCACCATATGTATGGAGCCCGGCATTGGCCTCTTGTATCACCACAGCCGGGCAGAGTTCGACCGAGTTGCCAGGCTCTGGACATGGAAATATGCAATGCATGACTTCCTCATGCCAACAAATATCAATTTGAAAGGAGTGTGATCAGTGTATAAAAATGAACTTGGAAGGACACCAGTACAATAGCAGTGATGGAAATGTACTGGAAAAACACCAACCCAATAGCAGTGAATGAAATAAGCTTAAATGGACCCCAACCCAATAGCAGTGGATGAAATAAGCTTAAATGGACACCAACCCGAAAGCAGTGTGAGAAATTGACTTGAAAGTAGCTATCCTGTATGTGTTCTTTATTCAAATTTTATTTACAAAATTCAAGAAAAAGCTCCAATTGTGGCCAGCCTGGAGAAAACTTGCCAGGTTACAGGCTGTCGCCAGCTCTATTTCATGCATTGCCAATAGTGTGATTTTCACAGTTCAAGATACCAGTGTTCCTGTCTGTATTTCAAACCTTGCATGGTCATTGCTAGTCTTTATAGACTGTTGAGGCTGTAAAATGTTGAATCTCATTCTGGTGTGTTTCAATGTGGAACATATGTTATTGAATTGGAACTGTTTTTCATGAGTTGGACAATATTCTTGTCAAACACTGGAGAGCTGTGCGACAAGATGATAATTCCATAATGAAAATAATCTTTTTCAAGTTCTGCTAGTGCTTAAAGTAAGTCAAATGCCATTGGTTGTGATGGCGGTACTGGGTTTGTTGTGTCACAACTGTAAGCTATCATGACATCACAAATGCAGCTGTTTATTGCTGGATGAATATTTCACTGATTATTTTTCTGTTAATTTCTCATCAATATTAATCAAGCAAATCGATGTAAGTGTGATAACAAAAAGTCATTGAACAATGTATGAAATAAGCTTGAAAAGTAACCAGTCCAAAAGCGTAATTGTTCCAATTTTAAAAGCTAAATTAAATCAAATCTGCTAAAAGTTGGCAGCTGGGCCTTCATACACTGAAATGAGCCTTTCTTTAGTAATACCTCATGCACATGCTAAGCAGAAGAGTTTTTGATCTCACATGTTCCGAGTAGGGAATGACATTTTCTGTTTGTTTAAATTGTCATGAAGAGCTTGTGAGTGGATTGGTCATAATGTAACAGGAGCAGCGTTTTACTGCGGTATACAGTCAAGCCGCGATAATCCGGCCACCGATAATCCGAATGGTAGGAAGATGTAACCAATCTAATCTCTTTAGTAGTCCTCAGTACTCAGTAGTCTGAACATTTCACTATCCGAACGTTTTTGATGAAAAACGGAAGCGTTCGGATTATTGAGACCTGACTGTAGCTCTTATTGCTTGTTTGCTCAATGCCTTTGTCAGAAAGTGTTGCACTAGGGAGAGCAACACACTTCTCATTGGTGATCATACTTGAAAATTGTTGTACATTGCACATCTTTTTTGGACAAAATAGTAAGGGATATATATGAATTTATAACTATAGCTAATAATCTGTTTATTCATGGACATTCTCATAAAATATCATTAAATAATACAAAGAATAACAATATCCCTTCCATATTTCGTTCAGTATCCATATTTGCTTGACTCCAAAGTCTTTCTTTGATAACTGTCTACATGTATATATCATCGTTTAATCATGTCATGGACTCATGGAAATTGTGATACTATTTGAAATTTCTTCATGTCAAAGTCTGGAATTTTGATATTAGTACCTAGGTATTTATTATGTGACTTTGTCATGTATATTTGTTAATGTCTTTATGATCATGTTGGTTCCTGCTTCAATAATGTGAGTGAATGATTTTGTTGTGTTTCCATGTAAAAATCATGTATCACTGAGTTACGTTCACAATCGTATGAAATATTATTTGTGATTGTTTGTATGAAGTGCTTTGTCTAAATATTGGAAAAACAATTCATGGACAATGTCCGCATGTGACAATTGTAATGAAAAATACAATAAAACATTGAAATTTATTAAGTTTTTGTCTTTTGTAGGAAGTAATAAAACATTTCAGCAAATAAGCAGTAGTAGATTTATGAACTTTTCATTTAAAAAAATGACATCACAAATTTCGGTATTTTTGGTACATTTATTTGCAAAAAGTTTTTTGACTCATTTAAAATTGGGTTACAAACATTCATAAATTGTTATAAATAAATAAATAGATGTATAATTATCTCTTCTTCATGTCACGTCCCATCAAAGAATGATCTGATGTTCTGAGCGCTTGCTTTCCCCACCACTTTAGTCAGGGCCTGTAGAGAAAGTAGCTGTATTTTATTGATAACACTTGATTCCATTTGAATTCGAAGCAACATGAACAAGCATAATTGGGGGATTGTTGTCATATAATTAATATTTCTTAAAATTCTAAACACACAACAAGAGAATAGATGCAGAACCGCACAAGCAGCAGGAACACCTATCTACATGCATGTTATTAATGAATGAATACTTTCAGTAACTTGCTGTGTTACATGTAATAGTAGGCTACAAATAGTGGAACATTCTTTATTCATAAAAAAAAAAGAGCCATGGGCTCTGTGGCTCATCAGGATTTCTTTGATTTACTATGTAAGGTTGAATATTTAAGTTATCAAGTAATACATTGTTTACAAGCAAAAGATAGGTTCTTAGATCATGACCCCTGTGACCTAGATTCGGGTCACAGGTCACCAAATCTACAATTTACACAGGAGAAGATGAAAATAGGTTTTTAAGGTTGTGACCCCTGTGACCCTATTTGGGGTCATGGGGTCACCAAATATACAATTCAGAATTGCTAAAGGAGTCTGTACATAAAATTTCATCTTTCTAGATTCACTGATTCCAGAGAAGTAGAAAAAGCGAAAAGTTTATGGACGGATGCCATGCCATGTCTGGCCAGACCGGATGAGCTAAAACAAGTAGTTGTCACTAAGGTGACCTAATCCCCTATCGCAAATTTATACTTCAAAATTGAAATATAATGTCAAGATCAGCAAAATCGACTGGGCCCTGAATTTTCCTTAAAAGAACCACTGGTGTAAGATAATGATGAGAATCCAATAAACAGTTTTTGTGATATTGATGCCCCTGACAAGCTTGTCATGTTGACAAACTCAAAGTTCCACTGTGACCTTGAGAATAATGTCAAAGTCTAATCAGCCCTTTATCTTTCCTTGGAGAAGCTATATATAAGATATCCAGCGAATGGTTCTCAAGATATCCCGCTGACAATGGTAAAATGACAATGTCTCGTTGTGACCTTGAAATGAAGGTCAAGGTCACAAAACTCTGTAGGAACCTTACTCTTCCCATGTTGAACCCATAAGCAAAATATGAAAAGAATCCAGTGAATAGTATTCGAGTTATTCCATTTTGTACGGACGGACGCAGCCGAATACTATATCCCCCTTTTCGCGTTAAACGTGCCGCAGGGGATAAAAAATGTATATCCGGGTTTGTCTTTTGGGTCAAAGGTGAAATATCTAACTGGCAAAAATTTGAATATGCATTCCTGATTTATATTTCAAAATAGAAATAAGAAAAAAACATACATACTTCTACAGATGCTGTGACAACTGATTGTATACCTGAAGGAGAAAGCAATGAGATTAAGACAATATTGGGACAGCAAAACATATTTTTTGCATATCATTCAAAGTCAAAGTTTAAAGATTAGGCTGATAGTTAAAAGGTTACAAGCATTATTCGATGTTAAAAGATGGGATTATGCTTGCAATACAATGTTAAAAGATTTCATCATTTGGATGACGATCAATGGTAAAAGATGAAGGTACCATTGACGGTCAGTGATAAAACATTTACTTATTACTTATGTACTTGACTTGTTTTCTAAAGTTGAATAATCTACTTAATTCCCATGGCTAATTCAGGATCCTGCTTTTGTTCTTACTTCCGAAGTGCATGAGAAGTTGTTTAGCCTTGACCTCTCTAAGTCTGGGCACACTTTGTAGAGTAGTCAGCAACGCAGAGTCGATCGGAACTTGGCGGGGTTTCTTCAGAAACGGATTTGTTTCAGGTCTGCCTTCAACTTCGACCTGAAAATATTATTTATTCATATTTACTTATTGAGGATGTCACATTATGCAGTGACGGGTCCAGAGATGTGTTGGTGGTTGTACAATAAGATTTTCATGATACTCCAAACCCATTGAATGCTGAAATCAACTAAAACAATGTCATGATTTCCCCCCTTACCAGTACTGTTGAATCAGTCCTCAGTGAATTCTTGACAGATTGCTCAGTGAATTCTTGTTGACAGATTGCTCAGTGAATTATTGTTGACAGATTGTTTAGTGAATTCTTGACAGATTGCTCAGTGAATTCTTGTTGCCAGATGGTTTAGTGAATTCTTGTTGACAGATTGGTCAGTGAATTCTTGTTGACAGATTGCTTAGTGAATGTTTACCATTTGCGACAACAGTCCAGCAGCCTCCTTCTGGTTTGCCACAGGAAGAAGAACAAAGCCGATCTCCAGCATACAGAACTTCTGAAGGTCCTGGTAGTACTGGCTTGTGGTCGCAGTCTTCTCCGCTATCACGACACCCCGCACCTTGTTGGCCTGTTATTGGACGAAATAGTTCTCATGTTAGAAGTCATGTGTCAATTGAGCTTGAAATATTCCAAGCTCTAACATTAACAATTTATCACTTTGGCTTCTGAATCGATTTAAGTCATTCTGCATTGTCAATTAACAGGAATCTGTGTAAAGGGTCAGATGGCAAAAATTACACGAAAACTGTAAAAAAAAATCTAAACTGGCTTGCGTTCATTTCACTGAACCGAGTACATTGTAACCTGTAAACCTATCCCGGAGTACCTCATCAATCTGAGTCCTACCCAGAGGTCATGTCAGGCGACCTTCACTCTGACCTTTCACCTTCACTAGTTGCAGTCAGTCGGAGGCCTCATTAGATATGCCAATGAATGTGTTGTTCAGTATGTCAGCTCAAGTCTGTACAATGGATTTCTAGCCTTGTCGCTGATTGGCTTGAGTAAAAGGTCACATGACATGACCTGTATGGTGCAGTACTCAGATCAGAAACGCAGCGGGGTACAAGTGTTAAGTTCAATCAATCTTATTAAACTGAATTTGACTTGACATCTGAAATTCTTAAAAGTATTTTTGACAATGCTCATTTGATATAAAGAGAGGTTCCTATTGTGGATTGGCCGTCATCTTGTTTTGTTTGCATTATGTGAGATGAAAACATGGTGTATCTTCACTCATTTTAATTTGTTTAAATAATAAAACATGTGTATGGATAGATTATTCACAAGATTACATATAATTTGTCATTAAACTAATCAATGAGGTTTCGCTGTGCCGTAGCTAAGCTAGCCTTTCACAATCATAGCGCTGATGAATGGCTTCACTTCTCGTTTTTATTTTTTAATCAATACAATAGCCTTAAAAAAAATTGAAATATAAAGCCATAAAAATAGTACCATCAGTCATATGTTTCAACTGGATTTTGCATTAATCAAGTATAAACAAGTAGTTGTCACTAAGGTGACATGATCCCCCGCCGCAAATTAATACTTCAAAATTTAAAAATAATGTCAAGATCAGCAAAATTGACCGTCAAACATGTTAAAAAAGTCAAAGTTCCACTGTGACCTTGAGAAAAATGGCAAGGTCATCAAAATCTAATCTACCCTTTGTGTAAGATATGATGAAATTCCAGTGAATGGTTCTTGAGATATCCCGCTGACAAGTATTACACACATGTACATCAACATGTCGAAAAATTTAAAATTCCACTGTGACCTTGAGAATAATGTCAAGGTCACCAAAAGCTTATCAGTCCTTTTGCTTTTTGTAAGATATAATGAAATTTCGGTGAATGGTTCTTGAGTTATTCTGCTGACAACCTTAACATGTACATTAACATGTCGAAAAATTCAAAGTTCTGCTGTGACCTTGAAAATAATGTCAAGGTCACCAAAATCTATTCAGCCGGTCGTCTTCCCTAGAAGGTGCTTTGAGTAAGAAATGATGGAATTCCAGTGAATGGTTCTTGAGATATTCCGCTGACAAGCTTTACATGTACATTAACATGTTGAAAACTTCAAAGTGCTGCTGTGACCTTGAAAATAATGTCAATTTCACTAAAATCTAATCAGCCCATCATCATCCCTAGAAGGTGCTTTGTGCAAGAAATGATGGAATTCCGGTGAATGGTTCTTGAGATATCCCGCTGACAAGCTTTACATGTACATTAACATGTTGAAAACTTCAAAGTTCCGCTGTGACCTTGAAAATAATGTCAAGGTCACCAAAATCTAATCAACCCGTCGTCTTGCCTTGGAGAAGCTATGTATAAAATATGAAGAGAATCCAGCGAATGGTTATTGAGATATCCCGCTGACAAGGGTAAAATGACAAAGTCTCGTTGTGACCTTGAAATGAAGGTCAAGGTCTCAAACTACTGTAGGAACATTACTCTTCCTATGATGAACCCATATGCAAAATATGAAAAGAATCCAGTGAATGGTATTTGAGTTATTCCATTTCGTACGGACGTACGGACGGATGTACGGACGGACGCAGCCGAATACTATATCCCCCGCTTCGCGCTAAACGCGCGGCGGGGGATAATAACATAATGTGTAAACAGGAATGTCCTCTCGATTTTCGTTTCCACAAAAAAGACCCTGATAGAATCCTCTCTTTAATTGAAAATTCAAGAGAATTTCCATGAAGCAAATGAGCATTATTCATCATCAATACGTGCCTTTCTCAGTTTGGCAACCTTCCTCTTGTAAGCAGAGCCTGACACCAGGTCCCCCTCCGAGACGTATATAACACCTGTCTGTCCTGATGGGTGGAAATCTACAACGCCCAGGTTCTCATCATACAGGACACTCACAGAGCCTGACAAGAAAACACAAAATATAAACTCAATTTTAATTAACATCTTGAAATTGGACACATTTATGTGATGTGGATTGTTGAGAGCCTCCACACTGTATGGAGACCAATTTATAAAGAATTATAGTTTTACTTACAATTTTTAATCATTTTAATAATAAAACATATAATGTCTGTAAACAGGAATGACCCTTCGTTTTCAAACAAAAAATACTGTGATACTCTCTTTTTAAAGTAATATATCTATAAGAATTATTAGTGGGTTTTTATGATAATATTGAAAAATAGAGCCATGGGCTCTGTAGCTCATCAGGCTTTATATACGTTAACTTACTCAAAATGTCAACTTCTAGGTAAGAGGTATAACACAAAGGAAGCATTTTAAATGGAGAAGATGAAATAGGTCTTAAGGTCCTTACCCCTCTGATCTATCTTTGAGGCCAGAGATAAAATCCCCTACAAATAAAGTCACACTTGAAGATTTAAATTACCTCCCTTTAAAGGATAGATGAAATGCATTTTTCTCAAGAATGACAGATGATTACCTCTACGTATATTGTATATCGGAATCAATTGAGCATAAAATCGAGACAATATACACTTGCAATTGATAATTAAGACGATTTTAATTCACCCATTTTAACACTATTGCAATTTGTTCGGCGAAACCTTTTGAAAATGCTCACTGAGGCGTTACTGTGATAAGCGATAGACGGGGCGGCTAGATAGCTTCTCCGCCGATGTCTCGTTAATTAATTAATGATAATTATCACTGCCGCTAAATGAATTTATGAGGTGTATTACATCGCCAAAAAGACATGTTTATGAAATAATTGTGTAATTGTCATCTGCGGAATTACCTAGTTGGATATCTAAACATTCGATATATGGGAAATTTAAGTTGGTTTATTGAAGATATCTTTGTGAAATTAACAATCAAAATGTTGCGAAATTACGTTGAATTGTGACTATCGCTGAAAATCAAATTCCTCCACATACGTCACAGAAGTCATCCCTTCACGGGTCACTCCCCCGCAGACTTTCATTCTGGTCGCCGGGGCTAAATCAGGCGGTTTTTTAAAAAGCCGTATATAAGTAACTTATGGACCGATTTCAGAAATTTAAAATCGAGCAATTGTCAAATTGACATCCCATTTTAATGAATCCGATTTGGACCATATGTCATTTCATCCATCCTTTAAAGAGCACATCAAATCTCGGGATGAATAGCTTTTCAGGTCATGATGTCTGTGACCTATATATGGGGTCACAGGATCATGAAATTTACAATTTAGAATCCCCATTAGCCAAGGAGTCTGCACACAACGTTTCAGCTCTCTAGACCTTTTGGAACTGGAGAAGATGACAATAGGTTTTTAGGGTTGTGACCCCTGTGACCCCATTTGAGGCCACGGAGTCACTAAATCTACAATTTAGAATCCCCATTATAGCCAAGTAGTCTGCACACATCTTTTCAGCTCTCTAGACCTATTGGAACTGGAGAAGAAGATGAAAGTAGGTTTTTGGGGTTGTGACCCCTGTGACCCCATTTGAGGTCACGGCGTCACCAAATCTACAATTTAGAATCCCCATTATAGCCAAGTAGTCTGCACACATCTTTTCAGCTCTCTAAACCTTTTGGAACTGGAGAAGAAGATGAAAATAGGTTTTTGGGGTTGTGACCCCTGTGACCCCATTTGAGATCATGGGGTCATGAAATCTACAATTTAGAATCCCCATTAGCCAAGGAGTCTGCATACAAAATTTCAGCTCCCAAGACCAAGTGGTTCTGGAGAAGAAGATGAAAATGCGAAAAGTTTACAGACGGACAGACGGACGGACGGACGCCGGACACCATGCCATGCCATGCGCCCATCGGGCTTTTCAGGCCAGATGAGCTAAAAATTAATGTGATTAGATAAGTAGGCCTATAGGCTATTATTTAGTATGGATAAGGCACAGGGGCTTGTATTGTTGAAAACAAACAGTTCCTAGGTCCAATACTATGATGCGATACATACCCTATACTAATAAATAAAGAAAGGGATGCAACACCAATTGGTACGAACTGATCCGGATCCTCCTCCAAGATGGCGCAGGTAGCTCGAAGATTTGCTTGTAGCTTATAAAGTTGCAATATAGTTGTTACGGTAAGATACCCGAACTATTCAAGCATGACACATGTATCAGAGATGTAAAGTGATAGTAGAAAACTCTTTTCGAGATTGATTGCTTTTCCTAGGAATGAAATATCGACTTTTTATCGTTGTATTTCTGAGACTAACGACCGCAGCCGCCACCAGGGGAGATGATTACCTCCTTCGAGAAATGACTGACAGTTTGGTTCACCGATAGGCCCACGTTTAAGGTCTGATTACGCACATTCATATGATGTTTACATCCGAACCGTGGATCTATTTTTATTGTCAAATGGTTCCGATGTGTGTATTTTGTGTTTTAATTGAGACACCATTTTAGTAAATAATCGTGTTTCAAGTTTTATAACTTGAGAAATAATGCACCGATTTTGTTGATGTTTGTTTTATTTGAACAGGAAATCACTGCACTTTAATTCTGTAGTATGTAGTAAGTGTAAAATGTGTGTTGACATTTTGAAATGTGGACTTGTTTGGGCAGGGGGTAAATTTTGCGTTGCATCCCTTTCTTTTATTTATTAGTATAGGGTATATACAGGGTTCGAAATTAGCATTAGTCCGGTAGCCCATGGCTAGTGAAAAAGAAGCTGGGCTAGTAGAGTGTAAAAACTGGTAGTCCAAAGGACTAGTTAAAATTTTAAGTGAAATGATCATGGAGATGTATTTGGCTAGCGAGAATAAGTCTGGACTACTACTTTTAGAAATGCACTAGTCCAAATGGCTACCGCATTGAAAAGGTTAATTTCGACCCCTGATATATCGCATTGTAGTACAGTGCGTAAGGGTATTCCGTAGGGCTGGGACGGGTAACCCGGATACCCGGGACGGGTGGGTACTGAGTAGGACCCGGGTACCAATCACATTACCCAGACCCGTTTTTATCATGTGACTAATCATAAAACAGTTTAACTGGCTATTCTTTCATTTCAAGATTACAATGTATTTGAAGATTCTAACATAATATTAAAATGATAAATCGTCATTCACAATAAATTGGATTGAAACAGCCATGGATCTCTATGCTTTATGTTTCTAGTCCCATGTTTCAGCCAACCAGTTGAATAAAGTAGTACAAAATCTTACAATTAGATGTTGGAGATCGACAAAACGGGTATCCGGGTAGGGTAGGGTAATAGATGGTCGGGTACCCGGGTAGGAAATATCTACCCGTCCCAGCCCTAGTATTCTGGATCACGTGTATTCCGGATTACCTTGACGTCTATTTAAATCTAGGGAGTGCAAACCTGGATGGATTTCTTCACTCAATGTCTTATTTTAAAGCTGTTTCAATGTTCTTTAAGATGACATAATTTGTTTTACTTCTTGGTAGCTCGGAGTTTACTTGCGCGCCCTGTAACGAGCATACCTATCATTGCGGTCAGAAATAGGTCACTCATTGAGGACATCCTATTTTAAGAAACAATAAAATCAACTTGCTAAATTTTAATATTTCTTTGCTTACCTTAACACTTCACCTGTAAAGTACAATGCAAATGATTTTTATATCTGCCATATATTTCAAGAAATAAACAATTGAACGGACAACATAATTCGGGTAGTTCAGGATCACCATAATTTAGGGACCGTTATTACAACTTTGAACGACCGAAAAAAATTAATAACTGTTGAATTGACGAAATATATTAACAATGTTGTATAATTTTTAAATATCTACAAATGTCTTTCTGGTCCGAGAAGACTATTTAGGTCTACACGGCAGTAAATGTTAAATTTGTTTACAAGAAAAATACTGTTTTGAATTTCAATGCTTGTTATTCGTAATATATTCATCATAATTAATATTTCTCACGCATGTGTGTAATTAAACTAGTGTTTATATTTGACAATTCCCCATTTTTGTCCTAACAGGCATAATAGCCGGGCGCGACCTCATGTTGTCACGTGATCCGTTAGCCTGAAATGATCCGGAACTGCCGTAACGGCGGAGGGTTTTATTTGTCAGTTTTCACTATTAAATCCTGATTGCCTGGGTCTCTTATTTTGATATGAGTCAGATGAAAGATAGCTTATAGCGAGTTTGTCTTTTGATTTTCTTAAAGTGTCTTTGGGTACGCGCATGCAGTCGCTCTTTCCTTACTGATCCGGAATACCCCGACGTACTGTATTGGACCTAGGAACTGTTTGTTTTCAGCAATACAAGCCCCTGTGGCTGTGGAATAAGGAATATATTCTGAATTATCATGAACAATTAAGTAACATTGACACTGTTTTACCTTGAAGGGAATTCACTAGGTCTGTGTTTCTCCATCTATCGCTGACTGTGATGTGCCCGATCGGGACACGAATTTCCGATAAACCCTTGGCTACAGCTTGTGTGGATTGAGAGACATCCATTTGTAAACATTTGCATCTCCCGCGAATTCAAAGGGGAAATAACTCATCCATGTTGAATATCGATACCACAAAATAATTGTGTAACATAATCGCTTTCTGTTTTCATTGTTGTTTTACTTTTTCAGTATTTGATTAAATAATAAGTTATATTAAACAATCATCATTTTCCTACTCGTTTAAGTGCAAGTTTTGATTTTTTACACCCAACAGGTGCCCGTCAAAACGTTATCGGAAATAGCAAGAAATGATCGCCCAAACACTACCAAGGGAGGCCACTCTAATTATTTATTGGATGTAAGCGACTTTGAATATGTCGCTTCCAACGCTCGCAATAGTTACAAATATGGCAGAATAAACACGTTACATGATTTGACTTCGTAGGAACTGTCATATTACCGGTAGTTCCCGGACATCTTTAGTCATGGCGACTCGAAGCCTAACAGAAGTATTCATTCTCATGCGAAATAATGCCTTACAAAGTCGCCATATATTTTCTGAGCAAGTAAGTTCATCACAATGCTGTCATTTCCAATTTCGCTCATATTTGTGTCAGGATGCCGGTAAAGCATTCTAAACTATAAATAACATAACAATATCATGAAATTTAATGTTGACAACAAAGATAAGATGAAATTTGTTTAGACCTTAACACATTTTTATTGTTGCTGTTAAAAATAAAACACTTGAAAATTATTCTTGTTCTGCAGTTACTGAGTATGATATAACTTCTAATTTACTTGCATAAATAAAGATAACAATAAATAAAGGTGATTTCATTAATGGCTTGGAGTCTATAAGTGTTTAACATTACCTTCCGTTATAAAATTCCTATAATAATTAAGTGATACTGATATTTTAACAGACAGCTGATGACCGAATGGCACTTATGTCATCTGTGTCTGTTGATCCTGAACTGGGCATCGCATCAACAAGATCCTCACGACTCCCTCCAGAATGGTGAGATAAATAGAGAATACTAAACGACGTCCTGTTTAATAACATATTTATGAAGCGAGTGAGTGTAATAACACGGTAGATTTATTAACCCGTGATATTTTCAACGGGTGAGTAATAAACATGTTTTGTGAGTTATCTCTATGGGTCCTGGGTGAATTCATAGAACAGATCGATTCATAAATGTAAATGTGGGTGAAATTTGTTAACGTTCAATGACGGGGAAATTTAATTACTAGCAAACTAAACAAACTCTCATTGTATAATGTATACTACAATAAAGAAATAGTAGGACATTAATATATTGGTTCTACTTCCAAACTTTATAAGCTCTGCACTGCATAGAATTATCTGTTAATGAATTAAATGATAACATTGATGAATAACTGACATGCTATTGAAATCCAAACTCAATTATATACTTTTTAAATTAAACAATGCGTAATATGATCATGTCTTATATTGCAGGGTGGATGGTGTAGAAGAGGTTCAGTTTGAAATATCAAGAATCAAACAGAGGAGTAAGTATCTTGACAGTTCACAAAATCACAAGATATTATAGTACAACAAAGAAAGCTATTGTCATAGAATGTTACTACATACATGCGTCTCATAATTTAATAATTGTCTTCTTTCAGTGAAAGAATTGTCTTCAATCCATGACAAGCATCTGAACCGCCCAACGTTAGATGATAACGTTGATGAAGAACATGCTATTGAAATCCAAACTCAAGAAATAACACAGGTTGGTTCATAAGAGAACTAGAGTTTTTAAGCTCACTTTGTGTTAAAGTTCCTTAATGTATAGATTTTATACTATCTTAGCATAGAATTGAGTGCTACAAATTTAGTCCCTGTTTTTGCGCATAAGAAAGTGAGTACCGGTAACATGGTTTGTTGAAATATTTCAGAAATGATATGCTGTAAAATTTTGTTTATGCCTCCATATATATTTTTAAAAGAAGCACATATTATCAAATAAGAAGCATACACTTCATAGACTTCTTTGATTGTGTTTTCAGATGTTCACACGCTGCCAGCGATTAATTCATTCCATCGGGTCGAAAAGTTTACATGGCACCAATCAGGAGAAGAAACTGTCCACAAATATAGTCTCGTCTCTAGCCAGGGCTGTGCAGGAAATGTCCACAAACTTCCGCAAAAGTCAATCAAATTATTTACGAAGTAAGTTATCTAGTGAACTACTTAAAAAACATTTTAATTCATCATAAATAAATAATTTTGAAAACAGAATAAAAATCAGCTTTGAAATCTATGCACATGTGCTGTATTGTCATGGCGTGTACGTGTGTCCTAACATATGGTTGTTCTATGTCAGTCATTGTAGTTAAAGTTATAATTGGTAACATTGAGACTAGTTGGCTGATCTTGTATTCCTAATCATTATTTTTAATATGTTAAATGTCATTTATTGGCATTTCATTGATATTATCTTCTCTCAAATTGGAACTTTGCATTACCATGTTGCTCTGGTCTCTTTGTTTGAATTCACAATGTAAAGTAAACTAGTTTAACAATCTTCATGTACCCAGAGCTCAAGTCGAGAGAGGAGAGATCTCAGCAGTACTTCGGAGCAAGTATCGGTCCTGGAGCCGTCATGGAGGAGGTCAACATAGCGGACGATGACATGTATGATAGGGTCAGTCGCTTCAGTGTTCGAAATATTTACAAACTCCAGTTTTTGAAATCTCAACCTTTCACCACTGAGAAACCTAAATGGTAATTCATTTTCTGGCCTCTAGAGTCCAGTCAGGTGAAGGTAATGTTTTGATGATGGTGAAATGTAAAGAAACATGAATCTACCACTCTAATTGTTGATTATATAGTATGTTCATGATTGAACTGTTTCCAATTTGTTGTTTCATTGCAGGGTTTTACAATGGAGCAGATATCACTGGTAGAAGACAACTCAGCTATGGTTCAGACTCGGGAGAAAGAGATCACACAAATAGTCAGGTCTATTACAGACCTAAATGAGATCTTTAAAGACCTCTCGTCCATGATTGTTGATCAGGTAAAATCCAAGGAGTCAATTGAACAACAGATTAAATTTGTACATTCAGTCACCTCCTCTGCAAATCCCTATTTCTGTCTGTGTTTTTCATTTCTGTTTAAAAAGATCAGATACCTGGGAATTAAGTTTTAAACTTTAATTGGGTCTTTTTGGATCAAATTGATTGACATCAATAATATTGTTAAATTGTGGAGAGGATACATCTTTGAGATGGATGAGAAAAAGGGAACAAAAGTTTTGATGGACTTTGGGAGGTGAGTTACACAGAAACAAATATGGGTGGCTACATCGCTGAAAAGTTTATTTAAATTTATACATTTATTGAGTACCAACAGAATGACTTTGTTGTACCGGGTAGATATTTATACAAGAGGTGTAATTCATGATTGAAGCCTGTGTTGAATTGAAAGTACACAATCACATGTTATTGTATGTTTCCAGGGTTCACTATTAGACAGAATAGACTACAACATAGAACATTCTGCAGTGGCCGTGGAAAAAGGTCTACAACAGTTACAGAAAGCTGAGAAGTACCAGAAGAAAAACCGCAAAATGTATTTAATAATTGTTCTTGCTTGTATCGTCATATTTCTAGTCATCATCTTACTGGCTGTGAAGAGCTAGCAGTCAGTTAGTGCTTACAGTTATTTATGTGCATAAACACTATTGACAGTATTTCCTCAAAGCAGGAACAAGACGTCGCTGGAGAAACAGGAAGTTATCAAGGCCAGTGATTTGCTTGGGCATAATACAACAACTCAACAATTTCGTACTTCAATCAATCCTCAAAAACAACAAAGTAACCCAGAAACACAGTATGAAAGAGAGGATGTCCAACAACATGTGAACAAGCTTGGTCGTCGTTCCACAATATATTTACAATTTATTGTTATCCATGTTAAAAGAATTAGTTTCAATTTACTGTTAATCTGCCATTGCTTGAAACCTTTTAGCTTTTTGGTAAAGTAATATTTGCATATTTAAAAGCATATTTAATGGAAAACAGGATTATGAAATCAAATACATGTATCCATTAATACCAAAGTCCAAGGCTTATAACTTAACAATTTATCTATGATTACTTTGCATGCTGCACTTTTAAATGAGAGTTTTAAAGTCTTGCTTTTAATACAATGCTGAAGAACATTCACACGTGACGACATGTTTTCAAAACAATATAAAGTAGCGGTCGTATATGAAAATTTATGCTTTAAAGGAAATATTATAAAAAAGATTAATTACTGCTCATTTCATGTATATTACCAAAGTGATGTAACCAAAGCAGACCGAGAGAAAATATTGTTTTATGTCAAGTGTCATTCTGAATGTGTATTTATGTAATTTCATGAAAATTTCCACCAGAATTACAAAGAAGTGATTATACTTTCCACTTGAAGTACATTCCATTACTGCTGTTATGCTATATATGATGTTTGTGGTAAACCGTAAAGAGGTATGTCTAAACACCCGACTGAAGTCAGCATTGACTATTCCTTGCAACTATTCTTGTGTTCTGTCTTGTTGATAGAGAACGTAGGAGCTATTTTGACAGGGCCTCCTTTCAAAAAACCTTAAGGTGATGTTAAGTTAGTGTCGTGGTAAAGGAAGGGAGATAACTTTGAAACAATGCATACCAAATTTGATCACACTGACATCAAAACATAACCACATTAGACACCACCAACGAAAATCCTGGATCAGCCCGCGACACTTTCCTAGGACAAGAACGGTGTCAAGATTTGCCTGTAGTCTGCAATGGAAACAAGGAGACGAATAGGTGTTTCGGTTTAGGATTCCCGCAGCCTTGATGAACAAAGTATTTTACTTACACTCCATGTTTTAACGTAAAGTTTGTGACTTACTCTTTTTCAAGACATTCACTTACTTATCACACATTTATCATGCAATGCTTGTTGGATTTTATAGCTTTCACAGCTGTTCTTTAACTTGAACAATGTATTTATCTTAACAAACAAACTTATGATCAGATATAAATGCAGTGAAGATGTAGAATATCGGAGTCTCTCAAAATTGCAAGTTTATTGTTGTGTAATGCTGTATTAAATGTAGTGATTACCGCACTCCAGTCAGGCCTTGATAATCCGAACGCTTCCGTTTTTCATAAAAAACGTTCGGATAGTGAAATGTTCGGACTATTGAGTACTGACGACTACTAAAGAGATTAGTTTGGTTACATCTTCCTACCGTTTGGAAACTGCGAGATTCGGATTATCGTTGGCCGGATTATCGCGGCTTGACTGTATTAACTAACAATCACTGATTTGCAAAATGGATAATTAATTGATATCACCTAGTTAATGATAGAGAGGATACTAAACGACCTTCCATTTAAATTATTAATACCATTTTTTTTCAACGAGCAAAAATGAGTTTGATACCAAGTCATTCACAAGTTTAATAAAAATGGTATCATATGGAAGGGTGTTAAGCATTCTGTTTATTGCTTGCTCAAATTAATCAAGTGAAATACCTGACAGTGTGTTGAAACTAAGATTCGGCGAGTCGTGTACCAATGTGACGGCAGTATGAGCATTGTGTCGGCACAACTGACAACTATTGTAACGTCATACTTGCAGCGGAGTTAGTTACACTAGTTAAATATTGCTGTATAAATATTACGCTTCACTATCTGCCATGGGAGAATAAGACAAAATATTACAATTTATCTATCTGTTGACTGCTAGGGGTCTCAGGGTGAAAGATCGAGGGTACAATTCTTATCAACATAGAGTTAGCTATCTCTGCTAGAAACATTGTTTTATACGAGTAGATATATTCGTTATGAAGATTGTTCATGTTTGTCTTGTTGTCTTATTTGTTTGAAAGTTAATAACAGTTATGTGCAATACTGGAGGTGTTCTATGGTTTTGTAACTTACAGGTCTTTGTTTATTTGTAGACATGAAAGTCCCAACGTGTTGTTAACATTGAATATTTGTTTGTGGTTTGCTTATTTCTTTTAACAATAGTGCCAATTGATTTCAAACAATGAAAGTTTAAGTTTCTCTGTGTTTTCTTTAAAAATTAAAAATTTGCTTTCAACTTAGATAAGTTCTACAGGATACACACATTGTGTAGTGTCTGACATAAGTATATATAGACATTTTGTATGGTTATTTTATGGAATACATTTATGAATTAATATTGCCGCATTCTTGTACTCCACAGCAAAATTGTTTGTAATCTCAGAAACTACATTTCAGATACCAGAAATGATAAGAAATGAAAGATTTGCACTAATAAAACTCATAAAAATTTGAACCTTCTATCATAAAGATAAAGATGATAATGTACAAACATGTGGCTGTTGCAGTTATAAATGGTTTGAAATGTAGTTATCCAAACACAAAATTATTTATAAAATTATTGCATACCCATAATTTGAAAAAATATTCCATTCATTTTATGCTATATAAATATCCAGATCAAATTAATACATTGGTTTTGGAAAAAGTACAATCTGTATTTTAAAACAGAAAGTGAATTTTTTTTATCAAATTTCAAAACTGAAGTGAAATTTTCCATTATAAATAGAAATACATGTTTATTAGTTGATGTATTTGCTGAAGATTTGGATTTTCCAAATAACTATATGAACAGATGAAATAATCTTGACATGTATTTTCCAGATAACTAAATGAACAGATTTAATGCTATTCGTGAAATTAATGAAAATTCTACATAGATTTAATTATTTAAAGAGCCATCACGGATGTTAGTGTTTCAAATTTTTGGAAAATATACTTATAACGTCATTTGCCAGAGAAATCTTTAATCTACAACATGGCATATGTTAAATAATTTTCATATCACGACAATGTATTGCAATTTGGTTTCAAAGAGAACTATCACTTCGACTAGCGCGCGCTACGGGTATCTGACGTATATAAACAGAGTCCCCTTTTTTGCGTAATACGTACTACACAAACAGCAAGCGCTTCCGAAGCGTGAAGGCTCGTCTCTAGCGCAAGTCGCCATAACAACCCATGTGCTGCACGTGCTGCACGTGTCTTTCTTGCAAAGTACCCTTGTCACATATTACTGAATGTGACGATTGCTTTACAAACTATGTTTCTAAATGTCCTGAGAATATACAAATTACTTCCTGTTAAATGTTCTTTTTATTGAGATAAGACCAGCAAATTATGACTTTTTTTTACTCTCATTAATGATAAAATTCAAGCAAAATACCTAGTTGGGTAAAACAATTATTCCAATATCTGTAGCAAATACATAATTAAATGAAATGGTAAATGAATAACCATCAAAAAATTATATAATTTGATTTCTTTCATTGCTCATATTTTTTTTATTCTTTCGTGTCTTTGTTTACTGTGTGTGAGCTAGACCATAATGCTTTGCGCTTGAAAATAATAGACTGGATCTATATTTAGACTGGAAAACACCTTTACTTATTAAAGCAATTTCTCGGCTTATTTTAAGTTGGAAAAATGAGGGAAAAATTAAGTGTATTTATTTCACGGAGATAGATTTTTGGAAAAAATTTGATATTTTCATCAACATCCGCTCTTTAAGAGCTATTGACATTCCTCAGTCTGTTATCTTCCTTCCAGGAACCAAACTGTCTAATTGATTGCTACTCCGTGAAGTTACAACTTTGAATTCACTCAATAGACAATAAATGACAAACAACAACTTTCTATCATTTGTTTGTTGACGTAGTTATTCCTGCATTCATCTCCTAATTTTGTTAAAAGCTTTGCGTTCTGTTCTATATTTAGCAACAGACTAAACCCTCTTTTGTGCCTTTGATGAATTCAAAGCTGTAACCCTAGGCTGCACATTTTTTAATGTGAAGAACGGAGCAAAGATATTGGTTTTCCCGGATGATTAAGTTTTTTGTTCTTGTAAATGTGAGGTGTATGTATGTATATACATAATAACTACAGATGTATGTATATACATAGTAACTCAAGGTGTATGTATGTATATAATAACCAGTGTAACTCATGTTAATAAATATCATGGGATGTATGATGGAAGAATGATATTCAGATGACTTTGTTGTGTTTTTGATTGACTTGAAAATACCATTTTATGCACTCTGTATACTGTGTAGCAGACATACAATGCTATAGGACACTTCAAAAATAGAGCCTTGGGCTCTGTAGCTCATTAGGGTTTCATTGATTTACTATCTAAAGTTGAATATTTAAGTTATTTAAGTTATTGTTTACAAGCAAAAGAAAGGTTCTTAGATCATGACCACTGTGACCCCATTTGGGGTCACGGAGTCACAAAATCTACAATTTAGAATCCCCATTGGCCAAGGAGTCTGCACACAACTTTTCAGCTCTCTAGACCTTTTGGAACTGGAGAAGAAGGTGAAAATAAGTTTTTAAGGATGTGACCCCGGTGACCCCATTTGGGGTCACAGGGTCACATAATCTACAATTTAGAATCCCCATTGGTCAAGGAGTCTGCACACAACTTTTCAGCTCTCTAGACCTTTTGGAACTGAAGAAGAAGATGAAAATAGGTTTTTAAGGATGTGACCCCTGTGACCCCATTTGGGGTCATGGGGGGACGAAATCTACAGTTTAGAATCCCCATTGGCCAAGGAGTCTGCACATAAAATTTCAGCTCTGTGGAGTCATTGGTTCTGGGGAAGAAGTCGAAAAAGCGAAAAGTTTACGGATGGACGGACGGATGGACGGACGCCGGACACCATGCCATGCCATAAGCCCATCGGGCCTTTCAAGACTGATGAGCTAAAAATCAGAAAATCTTTCTAGATTTTAAAATTTCAAAAGAATAGATTAATTTTCCTGAGATAATTCGCTGATGTTTCAGAATTTTCGTGGTGTTCCGTTCTTGTGTTTCAATGTTTCGCCCTCTCCATACATTAATGGGGATAAAGTATCATGAATTGAAATATCTGAAGAACTACTTATAAAATGTATGTCTTGCACAAGGCTCCTCCAAGTTAAGAACTAGGATTATGGAGACCATGACATTATTTTCAAGATTTTTGAATTTTCTAATTGTTCATCAGGAGACCCTAATGGTTAGCTTTTCACCGTGATGTATCAAAAATGTTTGCTGGATTCTCTTCATATTTTACACAAGGCTTCTCATATGGAGGATTCAGGAGGCAGTCGATTTTGGTGACCTTGACATTATTTTCAAAGTGACCGCAAACCATTGAATTTTCCACCGTGGCAAGCTGCAAGTCAAGTTGGAATATCTCAAGAAAGTTTCTCTGGTTTCTCTTCATATTTTACACCAAGCTTCTTCTAGAAAAGACACAAGACTCAGTTGGTGTTCGTGACATTGACGTTAACCTGCTTGTTACGTTTCTCAGTTTGACTAAGTTCACGGTTTTTAAAATATGTTTGAGTTTTAACAGTCCCAAAGAAACATCAAGAAAGTCAAACTGGATCACATTTCGGGTGCCATCAAATTTCCTAACACATTATGGTATGTACTTTGTTTCTCATAATAGGTAATTTGATGCAGGGGTTCTGCTTGTTTTATGCCCCCGAATCGGAGATTCCGGGAGTATATTGTTTTTCACCTGTCCGTCCGTCTTAACCTTAACCTTGGCCATAACTTTGGATTGCTCAGATCTAGGGCTTTCATACTTGGCATGTGGATACCTTGTGATGAGACCTTCAGATGAGGTCATCATATTTGACCATGTGACCTTGACCTTGACGCAGTGGACATCTTCAGAAAACTTTAACCTTGGCCATAACTTTGGATTACTCAGATCTAGGGCTTTCATACTTGGCATGTGCATACCTTGTGATGAGACCTTTCACTTGAGGTCATCATATTTGACCTTGTGACCTTGAACTTGCCGTAGTTGATATTTTCAGAAAAATTTAACCTTTGCGATAACTTTGGTATATCCGGGGGCATCCGTGTTTCACAAACACATCTTGTTATACTATACAAACTATCTCACGCGGCTTATGACTAATATTACTCAAGCCACTCTGAACAATGACTCACAATGTTACACAATGCTTAATCTATATTCCATTTTTATTTGCATGATTATAAAAGTGAGCTTTCGTAAGCGGGAGAAGCGGATTGTAGAATTGCGTGTTATAGAAACGTCAAGGTGTAATATATAAGCGACAGATTTAACCTTTCAGCATTGAATATTACTATAGTTACATATTGAAGGGTCAGCATAGTATTCAATGATGAATTATATCACAGACTTAAATTATTGTAATTTAAGTCCTTAATTACAGCAACATTCCTGTTCAGATGATGAAGGGTCCAATTTGCTTTTAAATGCACTTGGAACTTGTGTAAACACTCCCATGAAGTTGTTTGATGCAAAACCTCTATCTGCTGCTGTTGATTTGACGTTATGACGTCATTTGGAATTTCATTCAGAATTGTTCTATGGGTCTCATGTTGGTAAAACATCAGGGCATTGCATTCCTTGTCGGTACCAAGGTGTACCACGAGCACATTTCAGTCCTTGCAAACTGTTCAGCATGAAATCGGCCAATATCCCAGTTTCCGAAAATATCACGTGTTTTTTTGCCAAGCATAGAGGCTGGAGTCACGATTTGGGGTCCTTTTCACAGAGCAGGTCTCTGATTACAGCACGAGTAATTTGAATTTTACCAGTTCGTGCAGATTATGTCATCATGACAACATGTGACGTGCATTTTCGCGAACCCTTTTTCTTTGCAATGGTAACCACATGTACTCTACAGTACCAATAGCTAAACATGTTTTCTGACATTTACTAATGATATGATAAACCATCGGCTGATATGTTAACACAAATTATAAACATTAAAACTCGCGTTTCTTTTGCTGTATACTATATTATGTATTTATTTGTATTGATTATACAATTCAAGTTGGGTAAAACAGTTATTTCAATATATGTAGGAACTACATAATCGACTAAAACAGTAAACGGAAATTTTATAAACGCAACTATTTATCTTATAAAATGAACAAACGCCAAAACTATTATAAATTTCAGTTATTCATACACTTTGTTTCTCTTTCGTGTGTTTGTCTATAGTGTATAAGTATAATAATAGACTTTATACACGCTTAGAAACAGCGTTTGAAAGACATATACCGATATAGACCCTATAATAGGGTAGGGTCTTTTATAGGTATATATGCTTTAGCCGGGAAAACATCTTTTCTTATATATATAATTAGAGCGATTTCTCCGTTTTTTAGTCGGAACAAATCTGCGAAAATTCAGGGGAATATATTCAATGACACAGATTTTTTAAAACAATTATGGTTCTCAGTTCGTAAGGTTTGTGTGACTTGAATAAAACATGTTACAGTTACAATACCTTGAATTGCAATAGAAACGAAAGAGATACCGTAAAGAAATAAACGAATTTCTTGAAATATATGTCTCTGTAGACTATATAGTCTGTTTATAGTGGAAATGTACAGATGAATATATTTAAAAAATAACAAAAAATGTAAATCAAGTACAGTTAAATGTAAATTGGGAATGCTAATAGTTTTACCCCGACAATAACATATTTATTTTTCAGATTTGTTTCAAAATCGTTTAATAAACGATCATAAACGTTCACGTGTGTTCAAGTGGATGTTTCAGCGGAAGAAATGAGTTGAACATTTTGTGTAAGGAGAGAATGACTATTTGCTGGAATCTACAGTTTAGCACACTGCTACACGAAGTGACTATCCTACATGGTTGCATAGTCGACGGGTTTCTATGAGGAAACTTCAAGTACACTTATTGATCATTACTTCCGATCCCATTTAAAGAATGAGTTTTTGTCATAGATAGAACATTTCAAAAATGCGTATTTACAGAGACTATAAGATAATGTTTTTTTTTATGGTTTCTGGTATTTACAGTACCGACACTACAGAGTCTGAGGTACCCGGACGTTTTTAAATAACAAATTCAACCTGCTTTGGTAAACCGGCTAAGAACATGTTTCCGTCCTGCATTATCGCATCGCCAAAACACAACAGGAAGTGGTTGTCGCACATGGTCGCTGTAAAGTCGTTTTTGGAAGACTGTGGATATAACTTGTGATATCTGGTCTGTTTGTTTCTGTATAGTGTTTGATGTATAATAAGTGACCGACAACATGTTAAGAAGAGCTTTGAAGAGATCTGGAGGGGACGTTGTGCCGTTAGGCGACAAAACACTGAAAGATGTAAGCGATGACTTAAAATCAGAGACCAAAATACGACGCTCAGAGCTGAATGAGAAAAACCTTGAAGATCTTGTTTTCGGTGGAAGTGGTGGGTTGCTTGAAGAACTTGATGATGTTGACTTGAAGAAGTCGTCAAAGAAAAAATCAAAGAAACCTCTTATGCTAGAAACTGAAAAACAGATTGCTTGGCAAGACGATTATGAAAAACCATCAAAGGCTAAGAATAAGAAACAAATGCCAACACCACAGTGGGCAAAACTTGAGAAAGAGGATGAAGATGAAATTGACAGTCAAGTTGAGGATTTGCTCCATACAGCTGGAGACTTGTTGGTCAAATCCACGTCCTTGCCTTCTGGCATGTTGCAGATAAAGAAACTGGCCGATGCCAATGCAGATGACACAAGAGGAGGAAAACTTCAAAATGTTGAGTTTCACCCGACCGCAAAAGTTATTTTGACAGCTGGTACATCACAAAGACTTAATTTGTTTCAAATTGATGGTAAACATAATCCCAAAATTCAGAGTGTTTATTTCGAGGACTATCCTATACACACTGCTCATTTCAGTGTAGACGGAGAACAAATTATCGTCGGATCTGATCGCAAGAACTTTCTGTATTACGACATGATTGCTGGCAAGGTTGTGAATGTGCCGAAAATCCGAGCAATGGAAGGAAACAATATGGCGAGGTTTGTGATGTCACCAGACGGCCGTTATCTTGCATTTCTGGGAAGATATGGGTCTATTCATCTTATTTCTGCAAAATCCAAAGAATGGATTTCCACCCTAAAGATGAACGGAGATGTTCAAGGTGTGACATTTTCGAATGATGGATCTAAAATGTTTTCATCAGGAAGCTGTGACCAGGTGTTTGTCTGGGACCTGAACACGCGGAACTGTGTTCATACTTTCACAGATGAAGGTTGCGTGCAGGGTACTTCAGTAGCAACATCACCAAATGATCAGTACATTGCCTGTGGATCCAGCAGTGGCGTTGTCAATATCTACGATCAGAAGACATGTTTACAAGAAACCTCCCCGAAACCGCTAAAATCAGTCATGAACCTTACAACGACATGCAGCAAAGCAAAGTTCAATTGTACTTCCGAGATTTTGGCTCTCGCTTCCAAAGAAATGACAAAAGCTGTTAAACTTGTGCATTTTCCTTCTATGCATGTATTTGCAAACTTTCCAGATCTAACTGATAGACAGTTACACATTCCGAAATGTCTTGATTTTTCTCCCAATGGTGGTTATTTAGCTATTGGCAACCAGAAGGGACATGCCTTGTTGTACAGACTCCGACATTACAGCAGTTACTGAGATTAGCAACATAGTGCTCAACTGTGTTGGTGTTGACTAGTATCTTCATCTTTACTTCGCAATAAAATATCTGATATTGTGAACAATATGGCTGCAAAGAGTTTATTAATGATTATTGTTTAACAAAATAGATTGTATGTCCGCTGATCATGCACAGAGCTTGTCTATTAAAAGATGAAATTTGTCATTTTCTTTTCTTTTCATTTTGTTCAATTTTATCAGATGGTGGATGTTTACGACTCAATGTTGATAGGAAATTAACAGTGTGTTCATTCCCAATAGATAAATAAATTTTTTGATTAACACATCTGAGTGTATACAAAATAATGGCTTGCCATCACTCCACATGCCCGTTGGACATTTTGTAAACACCAATAGCCACAGATAAGAATTTAAAGATGCTTATCAATGTTTACAAATGTATCTTCTCTCTGCAGGTTTGAAAATACATGGTATGTATGTATAATGTATGTATATACTTTATGTCAGGGGGTGTAGAACATTGTACACAGCAAACTTAACCCTGGTACTGCTTTGTGCATGCTGTCCTACCCAGCTGATGTATGGATCAAGACACTCCAGCAGACAGAACATTAAAGTACCTTTAAAACCTTTAAGTACTTTACATTTCTAAATGAATCATTTAACCAATAGCTTGTGACCATAAAGGGGCTCCAACTGCCGGATGTTCTGTATTTGTAAATGGCAAATAAGATGCTTTCATTTTTTGAGGGAAAATGTTAATACAGCTTCATTCTATTATTTCTTCTAAAATTCAAAACATTTTTATAACAATTATTCAAAAACATTTCCCCCTTCTATTTGAATGTTTATTTATCATGATCCAACTTGAAATTTGTAAACCTAATTTATAAACTCTTGAGCTGTTTTTGTCCCCCGCTGTCGCGAAGCGGGGGATATAGTATTCAGCTCCGTACATCTGTCTGTCCATCCGTACGTACGTCCGTCCCGTTTCTCGTTACCATTACTCATGAACCGGTGGACCTAGAGTCTTCAAATTGGTACCAGTATTCATTAGGGGAATACGCAGACACCAGTCGATTTGGGTGACCGTGACCTAATTTTCAAGGTCAATTCGAGATTTAAATTTTGGAGATAAAATCTTGTTACCACGATATGTTATGAACTGCTGGACCTAGAGTCTTCAAATTTGGTACCAGTATTCATTTGCTGAATACCCAGACACCAGTTGATTTGAGTGACCTTGACCTCATTTTCAAGGTCACTACGAGACTTTGATCATATTTTAAAATGTCCTTCGCCTGATATATTACAACAATTGAATCAAACATGTAATGGTCATTACTCGGTATACAAGCTGTGTGTCCATCCTTTTAGCTCATTTCTTAATTGCTGTGGGGGACATGGTCACGTTTGTGACAATTACTTGTTCTATTGAATTCCATTGTTGCAGGTCAAATAATATGCATATTTGTTAACTGGGAGGAAATTAGGATCACCTAAGATGAACACTACGTACAAGTTATAGTGGAATATTATCTAAATAAATCTAGATTGACAGTTCTAAATTAATTATTCTGTTATACAGTCGAAAATGAAACACAAAATACAAATGTCAATCTAAATTTATTTAGCTTCATAATGACTCGAACTGTATTTGCAGTGTAACTCGTTCACCATGTCATGTTTTATTAATCATCACAGCAGTGACTTATTTCAATATCAAACCTCACTTTACAACAATATCAACCCTCACTTTACAACAATATCAACCATCACTTTACAACAATATCAACCCTGACTTTACAACAATATCAACCCTCACTTTACAGCAATATCAACCCTCACTTTACAGCTGAGAGTACTGTCAAAGGGGCTTCTTGACGAACGACCTAATCTCCATCCCCAAAGGAAACCCACCCTATGCGTTGTCTGGAGCACAGGCACATACACGTTGGATGATCTGTTCAGGAAGTACAAAAACTAGTATAATGTCAAAGGTAAATTGTTGACACGTGATACAACTTCATGCCCATATAAGCGAAAAGCCGAGTAGTTTGTGTGCGTTCTATATTTAGAACCGTGGTCACATGTTCACTGACTCGGCAAATCCTCGCTTTACAAACAGGGTGGTTCTAAAAGGTCTGTCCATGTTGGAGTTAAACGGGTAGGTGAAATATTTTGTCTTGCTAAATTTGCCATCGTGCCAGTTTCCACTGGGCTACGCCCACTAGGTGAAGGTCGGATGCTCTAGCTGTTTGGAACAAGGAAGCGATTACGAAGGTAGCGGAATATACTGTACTGCACTACAGTAGATCTAGTGCACGTTTTGTTGTGAATTTGATACGATTTGTTGATCTTACAGTTAGATTTTCTGACCGTTTAATAGCTCAGCATAATATAAGGAAATCGTAAGGAACGATGATATCGAACCGTGATGGTAGAGTAGGAATTTGAAGCGGGAGTAAAATATTCCACAAGCGGCTTCATTGCACGGCGTGTGCTACTGTTTGACCTATCGTTAACTCATGTACCGTATTTTCATCCTTTTATACATTTTATTTAGCCTTTGATTAAATAGAATTGCTTATCTAGAATTAAGCTACATGAACAATGCAGATACCATTTCCCCTTGGAGTTAAATTAACACGTGTGTTCGTAATTTAATTAATTAAGTTATTCCTAATCTAATTATTCCAAATCAAAGTATCGTTTCCTAGGGATACATTTCACGACGAACACCTCTGAAACTTTCTCTCTCCAAACGTTGGTTTCAGTTTGTGACGAGTCCACGATGGTGTCCCAATCCTGGAACTCGCTGCCGGACCACATTATAGTCAACATATTCTCCTTTCTGTCGCCTGTAGACCGAGGGAGGGCGGGATCCACGTGCAAAGACTGGAACAACTGCTCTAAATCTCCGTATCTATGGCAACAATACAGCTTTACATTCTCAGGGCCGTCTGACTCGAAGAGCGTGGAGTGTCTGGATGTGTATGCCCAGTACATGCGGAGTGTCAATATCACCGTCAACCAGCACGAGACGGAGAACAGGGAGAATGCGTGCAAAGTGCTTCACAAACTTTCTCACGTTACCGGAAGACGTTTGCGGGACTTAGAGATCAAATTCACGGGAGAGAACCCCGTGTTTTATGCAGGCTATGAGTTTGTGGATGAGTTGAAGGTTTTATTTGGGAAATCTCTGGGCAACCCTAACGATCCATCATCCGCCCAGTTGAGACACATCAATCTAAGCGGATTGTCAGTGGCTTATGACGATTCAGTGTTTGACATCCTGTCTGAAAACCATCCCCGGCTGCAATCCCTGAACATCGTCAACCAGCTACTAGTGTGCAAGGTGACACCACACTGTATAGAGAGACTTGTCAAGAGATGCAGAAACCTTACTGACCTCAGGCTCTTCCACTGTAGCATGTCGGACGAGGTCCTCAAGGCATTTACAGAATCAGACAGGACACCTCCAAAGCTCATAGGAATCCTTTGCAGAAGGGAACAAAAATACAGCAAAGACTTGAGCGCTGAGGCTTGGTCTGACTTGACCAAGCAGTTTCCAGACCTCCGAGTCATACTGGCATTTGACCATACCTGCCCTCTGCGCAATGTCTCCTTTGTGATGAAGTCCGAGATCCCCGTGGTTGACCTCCGACTCGAGACCTACACGTATATCTATGACGAGGTGAACCAGGCTGCCGGTTTCTATAGAGACACCTTGGAGAAGGTGGTGCTTCAGACGAGACCATCCCAAGATCTCGCAAATTCTCTCCTAAATCTGTGCCGCTCGTGCCCCAAGTTGACGTCATTACACGTGTTCTGTGTTCTTGAGAAGGACACCGTGGAGAAGATTCTGGACCTGTGCCCTGTGATGAAAGAGAAAGGCACATACATTCTGAAGTGGAAACCTGAGGATTTGGAGGATTTTGTGTTGTAGGGGAGGAAAGTGGCGATTGATGATAATGAGTGTTTCATTGAACTGTTATTGATGAAACAAGAGAGGGTTACACGTAAAATGAATAGGCGAATTGAATGATATGAAGGTGATCAGCTGAATACTTAAGTGTCCGTGTGTCACTGGGATATCTTAAGTTAAACATTATCGGACCATGTTGAAGATAACATCTGCTTAATTGACGTGGAATTGAAAATGATCGTAAAATGACTAGAATATAAAAAATTCCCTCTTTGAAAGCATTTCTAGGTATTTAAAAGGTAAGAAAAAAGTTAACTGAGACGAGTAACTTGGTGTTTCAAAATCGTCTTGTGTGTTCAACTTTGAACTCTATGTGCAACGGTTCACACGTGATCCCTGGAGTATCATGATATTGGTCGTATAATGATAGTGGATGGCATTTATATAGCGCTAAATTCTCAACTTTGGGCGCTACCAACATTATTAATCTGTGCTCAAAGGTCACCCCCACCACACCTTACACCAGGTACCCACTTACTGCTGGGTGAACACTTACTCCGGGTAACAACGTAAAATCTTTCAAATCATGTCTCACTTTGGTATCACCATCGCAAACGCTCAGTTTATCCGTTTATCCAGCTAAATAGGGTGACCCATCCATGCGGCAAGCCGCTCCCATTGTTTCTTAACTTCACTGATAGCGGTCAACTTGACTGTGCATAGGACCGCGTGACAACATAATAATATGTGACAACTAGTATTGTAATATTGCAATCACAAATTGAACCATTATAATGATATAATTTATGCATATTATTGTGATTTTTATTCAGAAACAATAGTGTGTACATCATCAGCAAACATGACACCACAATGGTTATTTGAAACTTTTTCCAATCAGCCATGAGGTTTTATGATCCAGTTATGTATATATCAAGTTTGTTAAAACAATTTAGGGGCCATTCCACTAACCGATATTAGCCTTAAGTTTAAAGGTACATCCATTGTGTTGTTGGGGGTCAAATATGACAAACGTTATAAATGGTCTTATTTCACCGAGAAGTACCAACTGTTACCGAAAACAACCATTTTTATGATACTCGACATAGTATATTGACTGTAAGAAGGTAAATGTAGTGATTTCTGATCGTGTGGCGCGCGTCAATGAGTCAAACGTTATTTTGATTCTTATTTACACCAGACAAAATAACCAATTTGGGTTGATAATGTTCAATAGGTAAAATAACTACTGTTTCGGTTTCTGCACATGCATAATGATGTTACTCGATTTTAATTGGAAACTTAGTTAATTATGATATGTTTGGCGATTGGGGATGAATATGCAAGCTGAGTGAATTTGTTTGTATTGTAAACAGCACATATGGTGTGTTGGAACGTATATAAGCCAAATAAAATTTTATGAAACACAATGGATGCACCATTAATCGTAAGCCCATATTTTATCATTGGCTATAAAATTGATCTTAGGGCTAAGATCGGTTAGTGAAACGGTGCCTGTACGGACTTCCGAAACCTATGACATTACATATAGATTTATCTAGTTTTAGTGTATATAAAGTATATGTATATTTTGATAATAAAGCTTTTTTGTTTTGTTCATGTCGTGTTTTGGATGTCTCAAGAAGTATAACTGTGAAAACCTTATTGTAAAGATTTAATGTTTGAAGTGAACTTGTGTCCGTGGATACCTTATTCCATATCATATGACTTCAACATATTTACTTATTTCATTGTGTGAAAACATATCGCTGTAAAGGACCAATTCGAATGGTAAAGCTTATGTAAACATCAGATTCTTGTAAAACAGTTATTCTATGTCTGGAAGAATGCTTAAAGCTGGGAGAGATCTCTGCAGTGTCAATACATGTCCACAACACGTCAAATAAATGGCAGATGTACACGCATATGCCAAAAAAACATTTAATTTTGACTACTGATGACATTTTATGTTAATTATTTATTTTAGTGTTGAAGGTAATTGACATAGTTAAACAGCAGTCATCAGTCACATTCTTGAAATTGACAACCGAGACGCACGTTACAGACCGACACACTCCAAATAAACGGGTAACGGTGTAATATATCACCATAATGAACAGGGCACCTGCTTATATACAGGGTAGAGGCAAATATAGGTCATTTCCATCACATACCTACCCGGCCTCGTCTTGACTTGCACCCAGTCATGTTTAAGCTAGTTATATGTATTGAATGAACTTGCTTAGTTGGTCCGATTATTTACTTAACTTCTCGGTACTGTTTTGATGGTTTCTAATTACGAGAACGATGTTCCTTATAAGTAAACGAAGACGTTGTAAGACGATGTTGAATGCAGTCCCCATTCATTTCAACACGTAGAACTGAGGTATTTCCATTAAATGTAATGTAGTGTGCTTTACATTTGATTCAAGGCATGTACGGAAGCTCTGTTTCACTTAAAAATACATTTATGGACTTGTTCATGTAATGTGTATGCACGTAAATATACATTACATTTACTGCAAGACAGACACGTCCTCTATAAATTATGTAATGATCACTCACATCTGAGCTACTTTATGTGAACCTTTCATTTCAAATATATATACGCTTTTCATATACTCGATCCGTAGACACGAGCTTTCTTTCATTCATTCTTTCGATTAAATTAAAATTTAAAATACGTATCGATACGCTTTCAACTTCCAACTTTCAACTGTTTCCCTCTCTTAATCAAGAGCTATTGTTGTCCTTCAAATCTAATCAACGACGCACGTGGGTGTATTGTCCTTTTATTTTAATATAGTATGGATGAGTTAAATTTGATCATTTGCACGCAAGCATAAGTGATTTACGTTGAAGTTATAAAAATGATTGCATTAATCGAAGAAAATGCTGCCGTGAATGCCAGCAACAAGTTTTCTATACTTTCTCCGTGGGCAGTCAGAAGAAAAAGAAGGATATTTCGTACGTTTAATTATATAGAAGATACTGAAGTGTGCTATCAGACGATCGAAGATACGAACGTATGCTTTCCATTGTCAAAGATTGGGCTTACCACAGTACAATGTATGCTTCCTGTCTCATATTGAATGCACCTAAATGTGTTTCCATTTGATTGGACGTATCATAGTACGAAATATGATTTCTGTCAAATATTGAGAGCACGCATGTTTCCATATGATGGAACGTAGTACAAATTATGCTTTCTGTTTAATATTGGAAGCACGCATGTTTCCGTATGATGGAACGACTTACGTAGTACAAATTATGCTTTCTGTTTAATATTGGAAGCACGCATGTTTCCGTATGATGGAAAGACTTACGTAGTACAAATTATGCTTTCTGTTTAATATTGGAAGCACGCATGTTTCCGTATGAAGGAACGACTTACGTAGTACAAATTATGCTTTCTGTTTAATATTGGAAGCACGCATGTTTCCGTATGATGGAACGACTTACGTAGTACAAATTATGCTTTCTGTTTAATATTGGAAGCACGCATGTTTCCGTATGATGGAACGACTTACGTAGTACAAATTATGCTTTCTGTTTAATATTGGAAGCACGCATGTTTCCGTATGATGGAACGACTTACGTAGTACAAATTATGCTTTCTGTTTAATATTGGAAGCACGCATGTTTCCTTATGATGGAACGACTTACGTAGTACAAATTATGCTTTCTGTTTAATATTGGAAGCACGCATGTTTCCGTATGATGGAACGACTTACGTAGTACAAATTATGCTTTCTGTTTAATATTGGAAGCACGCATGTTTCCGTATGATGGAAAGACTTACGTAGTACAAATTATGCTTTCTGTTTAATATTGGAAGCACGCATGTTTCCGTATGAAGGAACGACTTACGTAGTACAAATTATGCTTTCTGTTTAATATTGGAAGTACGCATGTTTCCGTATGATGGAACGACTTACGTAGTACAAATTATGCTTTCTGTTTAATATTGGAAGCACGCATGTTTCCGTATGATGGAACGACTTACGTAGTACAAATTATGCTTTCTGTTTAATATTGGAAGCACGCATGTTTCCGTATGATGGAACGACTTACGTAGTACAAATTATGCTTTCTGTTTAATATTGGAAGCACGCATGTTTCCTTATGATGGAACGACTTACGTAGTACAAATTATGCTTTCTGTTTAATATTGGAAGCACGCATGTTTCCGTATGATGGAACGACTTACGTAGTACAAATTATGCTTTCTGTTAAATATATTAGAAGCACGCATGTTTCCATATGATGGAACGACTTACGTAGTACAAATTATGCTTTCTGTTTAATATTGGAAGCACGCATGTTTCCGTATGATGGAACGACTTACGTAGTACAAATTATGCTTTCTGTTTAATATTGGAAGCACGCATGTTTCCGTATGATGGAACGACTTACGTAGTACAAATTATGCTTTCTGTTTAATATTGGAAGCACGCATGTTTCCTTATGATGGAACGACTTACGTAGTACAAATTATGCTTTCTGTTTAATATTGGAAGCACGCATGTTTCCGTATGATGGAACGACTTACGTAGTACAAATTATGCTTTCTGTTAAATATATTAGAAGCACGCATGTTTCCATATGATGGAACGACTTACGTAGTACAAATTATGCTTTCTGTTAAATATATTAGAAGCACGCATGTTTCCATATGATGGAACGTAGTACAAATTATGTACAAATTATGCTTCCTGCTTTTTATTGGAAGCATGTGTGTTTCCTTTTTATTGGGTGTAACATAGTACAAAAGTATGTCTCATATTGAAGACAGGTAAGTGTGTTTACAATTGTTGGGCGTATCACAGTAACAGGTATGTTATCTCGCTAATATTTAAAGTACGTAAGTGTGTCCTTATGGTTGGGCGCATCATAGTGCATTGTATGTTTTTTGTATACTATTGAAAGCACGTGTGTTTCCATTTGATTGGGCGTATGATAGTACAGAATATGCTTTCTGTCTTATATTAAGGTCACGTGTACATGTAACTGTGTTTCTATTATGTACTTCATTGTAAACATCGTACTGATGGCTCACAGAAGTGGTAACCCGGTCATCTGCTTCAATTCTAACATTGTAAACAGGTATAACATGTTCTTTTCTAAACTATATATCATTTTCATTGGAGTCTAAAATAGATAAACGGATCGGAGACGTCTGTGGTCGACCAGGACGTCCTTACATGACCAATAGTATTGTACATTGTACAATGATGCATTGCTCTTTTATCCACTTCATTTTCAATGGCAACTGTTTTTACAAATCGGTCAATATCTAGCGGTTGTAACACTGACGTTATTAATTCATGGTATATGTCCATTACCACTGCTTTAAAACCGCAGACATTGTAATAGTTTTCGCGTGTTATAATCTTTAGATAGATTTCATTGATCATCTATTGGGCCAGAGCATTCTCTTATTCCTTCATCAGGTGCTGTATCTGACAATGTTTTCTTCAAAACAACATAAAAATTTGCTTACATATGCACGTTTTGGTAATTAGAAAACCAACATATTCATGTTTTACAGGAAAAGACAAATGCAGTTTATAGCTTTGTCTCATTTGTTTTCCAGATCAGGAGAATGAGTGACGAGGACAAGAATTGGAGCTTGCTTCCAGAACCTGCCATAGCTCAAACCTTTTCTCATCTCAACTTCCGGGAGATTCTGAGCGCGGGAAGCACGTGCAGATCGTGGCATGCCGGAAGTAATTGCCCGGAAGTGTGGCGTACATTCCATTGCGATTTTATTGAAACACAGGACAGAGATCTCCTTACGTGTGTGGAGCGGTATGGAGAGTATATGAGCGACGTTTCTATCGACGTTGACCAACATGAGGCCACGAATAGACAGAATGCTTGCAGGATGCTGAACATTCTTGCAGCAAAACATAGCCGATGTTTGCAATCGCTCAAAATAACCTTCGTCGGTGAGAACCCCTTGTTTTATGCTGGACTAGATTTCGTCGATGCTTTGAAGAACATATTCGGCAACACTGGTAAAGCTGACCCGTCGCGCTCCTCTCTGAAACACGTTGATCTTAGTGGTGTTTACGCGGCCATCGACCAAACAGTCATTGACACATTGTTAGAGCACAATCCCCATTTAGAATCTCTGAACCTCATCAACCAGACTCAGATATGTAAGGTTCATCCTGATTGTATCACAAGACTCGCTGAACGTTGCAAGAAGCTCCACGACCTTAGCCTCTTTCACTGTAGTCTGTTTGACAACACGCTGAAGACATTAGCACAGAGAGATCGTGTTCCCTTAAAGACTCTACATATTCTCTGTAGACAGGAGGAGCGTATTAGCAAAGGTCGAAGCTCTGAAGCATGGTCAGAACTCGTAGAAGCCAGTCCTCATCTAAGAGTGAATCTCACTTTCAACCACACATGTCCCCAGAACAAGATTCTCCCAATAATGAAACGGGAGATCCCGGTCGTTGAGCTAGGACTTGAGACTCGCACAGATGTATACAGCGAAGTGCAGCAAGCTGCGTCTGTATATCAGGATACGCTGGAGAAGGTTGTGCTGCAAACTGGAAGGTCTCGAGAGCTTGGCAAAGCTTTGATAGACCTCTGTACCAACTGTCCGAAGCTGACCTCCCTGCTTGTGTATTGTCTGTTAGACAAGGACCTTGTGGAGACTCTACTGGACCTTCGTCCGGAAATGAGAGACAGGGGAACATACATCTTGAAATGGACGCTTGACCCGGAGCCTTGGCTTATGAAAGTGGAGGAAGAGTCCAAGGTACAGAGACAACTCTTACCTAATAAGTAATTTCTAAGTTGATGACTATTTTGGAGAGACACTTCTGTATCTTCAACCGGAGATAAGAGAGAGGAACACCTATCTTGCAGAAGACATTACATCGGAGTATTATCAATGTGTAATAGTAATTTGTGTTACAACACTTAACCTCTGAGATTCTATGGAATCTCTAACCAGAGATTTGAAAACACGGCAACATAATTGTTTTTCAAATGAATAATTCTACCTAAGTATTTTAAATATATCTGTAAGGTCAATCCCTTGATTGTTACAGATGCTGCCCTCGCTTTGTATCACCAATAAATAACTACTCATAAAAATAGAGCCATGGGCTCTGTAGCTCATCAAGATTTCATTGATTATTATCTAAGGTTGACTATCTAAGTTATATCAAGTAATACATTGTTATCAAGAAAAAAATAGGTTTTTTAGACCATGACTCCTGTGACCCAACTTTGGAGTCACAGGGTCACCAATCCTACAATTACAATTTCACCTTTCTACAGCTTTACGTACTTAAGATAAAGATGAAAATATTTGGGTCATGACCCGTGACCTAGATTGGGGTCACAGGGTCACAAAATCTACAATTTTGAATCCCCATTGGACAAGGAGTCTGCACACAACTTTTCAGCTCTCTAGACTTTTTGGAACTGGAGAAGAAGATAAAAATAGGTTTTTAAGGATGTGACCCCTGTGACCCCATTTGGGGTCATGGGGTCACGAAATCTACAATTTAGAATCCCCATTGGCCAAGGAGTCTGCACACAACTATTCAACTCTCTTGACTTTTTGGAACTGGAGAAGAAGATGAAAAAATGTTTTTAAGGATGTGACCCCTGTGACCCCATTTGGGGTCAAGGGGTCACGAAATCTACAATTTAGAATCCCCATTGGCCAAGGAGTCTGTACACAACTTTTCAGCTCTCTTGACCTTTTGGAACTGGAGAAGAAGATGAAAATAGGTTTTTAAGGATGTGACCCCTGTGACCCCATTTGGGGTCATGGGGTCACGAAATGTACAATTTAGAATCCCCATTGGCCAAGGAGTCTGTACACAACTTTTCAGCTCTCTAGACCTTTTGGAACTGCAGAAGATGAAAATAGGTTTTTAAGGATGTGACCCCTGTGACCCCATTTGGGGTCATGGGGTCACGAAATGTACAATTTAGAATCCCCATTGGCCAAGGAGTCTGTACACAACTTTTCAGCTCTCTAGACCTTTTTGAACTGGAGAAGAAGATGAAAATAGGTTTTTAAGGATGTGACCCCGGTGACCCCATTTGGGGTCATGGGGTCACGAAATCTACAATTTAGAATCCCCATTGGCCAAGGAGTCTGTACACAACTTTTCAGCTCTCTTGACCTTTTGGAACTGGAGAAGAAGATGAAAATAGGTTTTTAAGGATGTGACCCCTGTGACCCCATTTGGGGTCACGGGGTCACGAAATCTACAATTTAGAATCCCCATTGGCCAAGGAGTCTGCACATAAAATTTTAGCTCTGTGGAGTCATTGGTTCTGGAGAAGAAGTCGAAAATGTGCAAAGTTTAAGGACGGATGGACGGACGGATGGACGGACGGACGCCGGACGCCATGCCATAAGCCCATCGGGCCTTTCAGGCCTGATGAGCTAAAAATAGAGCCATGGCCTCTGTAGCTCATCAGGAAATAATAAGTGGGGTATGTTATGGAGTGGACTTTATAGCAATGGTCAGATAATGGAATGTAGTGAGTGAGTGAGTGAGTGAGTTGGGGTTTAACGCCGCTTTCAAGAGTATTTCACTTATATCGCGGCTGCTAGTATTATGGCAGGGAGAAAGCCCGCAACGCCATGTGGCTATGGAATGTAGTAATAAGAATCTAGGTAGTGAAACAATTAAAGCAGTTTAAAAATATTTTGTTACCATAACTTTGCCAATCTGCTATATATATGTGTTGAAAGAGCAACACAAAGCTTGGAAATAAATTGCTGGTATCAAACATATAATAATGTGGTGGAGAGATCATACTATTTTTTAAGATCGTACACACATTATATAATAATGAATATACAATTCTTTGCATACAATTCACGACTGTCAGCTATTGCAATAATGGCCTGGGGCTGTAGAAGAAAATGAAAAAAAACTTTTTAGGTCATGACCCCTGCTAATTATTATCAAAATTGGTTACACATAAATCAACATTTGTTATGAATATCATACACCTTTGCATTATATTGGTTTAATTCTTAATTGCATTATGGCAATACCAACATTTATTACATAATGAATAGGAGCCACAGTTTTTGAAAATCCCATATCTCATAGGCTCCATTTCAATACTTAATAAATTGGTGAATTTTTTTTAGTAAATTCTTTTTCACCATTTCTTATAGGCTCCTTTTCAATATTTGATAAAATGGTGATATTCTATGAATAAATTCTTTTTTAGAGTCAGTGGAAGACTAAAGCAGTCTCACGCACAGTCTATGATAACACAGTGCTGCACAGAAGTTTGAAGTAACCTGAAACCTCTGTGTAACTATCAGTTTTCATCCTTCTGCCAGGAAGAGGTCAACACAATGCAATTACATAACATGCAGACACTGGACTCACAGCCAGTAAAATTTATATGTTAGATGCAGTTTTTCCTACAATTAATTATGTTTCTGTACTGGAGAAGATGATGAAAATAGGTGTGATGTCACAATCTCATATAGCTACTTCTTTTATAGTCCTATGTTATCACCAGTCATCACTAGTCATATTCAGTTCACATATCTCATGTAAAAATGAAAAAAATTAATTCCTCTTCAAGTTATTCCTTCAAAGGGTATTCAATAGTTCTCATTTCAAATAGATTCACATTAAACATGTCCATGATGTAGACATCTATCTCATTTCTTGTTCCTATTGAATAAAATTAACTGCAAAGTTAATAGAAAACTAAATCAGTTATAAAGTATAAAATATGATATAAATAAGGTATAACAAATTGACTCGTACTGGAAATTCTCATTAATTAATTAATTAATTCTCCAAATAATTACACAATATCATGAGATATTAAAAAACTCCATTATTTACTCTTAAATTACAAAGAACATTATATTAGATTTAATAAAAGATTCTGTATTAAGTCTTTAGAATACTTTTAGACTTGTGTACCTTTATCAGCAAATTCACTTGCAAAATACAAATAATTACTCATATGTGAAATGTGAGACAAAGATAAAATATGACTTATAATTTTTGTTAGACCTCCAATTCTAAGTTTTTAATTCTCAATATCTCTTTTTCATCAGACATATTATATTCTCAAAGCACATGTTAGAACTCTCACATCAGAAAGATGAAATGCCTTTAACTCAGCTGTTTTCTTTAAAATTACCTCCCTTAACTACTTACTGATTGAAGTGCACATATAATCTCAGAAAGATGCTGTAAACTGAAATAGGCTTTTAGGTTATGATCCCTGTGACCCATATTTGGGGTCACAGACTCACCAAATTTACAATTTAGAATCCCTTACAGCCAAGGAGTCTGTACATATAATTTCAGCTCGCTAGAGCCATTGGGACTGGAGATAAAGATGAAAATAGCATTTTAGGTCATTGCCTCTGTGACCCAATATTTGGGGTCTCACTGTCACCAAATTTACAATTTAGAATCCCCTTCAGTCAAGGAGTATGTACATAAAATTTCAGCTCTCTACGTTCATTGGGACTGGAGAAGATGAAAATAGTTTTTTTTAGGTAATGACCCCTGTGAGCCACACTTGGGGTCACAGGGTCACCAAATCTACAATTTAGAATCCCTTTCAGCCAAGGAGTCTGTACATAAAATTTCAGCTCTCTGGAGTCATTGGTTCTGGAGAAGAAGATGAAAATAGCTTTTAAGGTTATGACCCCTGTGACCCACATTTGGGGTCACAGGGTCACCAAATTTACAATTTAGAATCCCTTTCAGCCAAGGAGTCTGTACATTAAATATCAGCTCTCTGGAGTCATTGGTTTTGGAGAAGTCGAAAAAGCGAAAAGTTTACGGACGGACGGACGAACGGACGCCATCCCATGCCATAAGCCCATCGGGCCTTTCAGGCCAGATGAGCTAAAAATGTACTTAAAATTGAGAAACATTGGCAGGACCAGGATGATATCAGGTGAGGTGATTTAGGGCTTAAGGCCGCTTTCAAGAGTATTTCACTTATATCACGGCTGCTAGTGTTATTGCAGGGAGAAAGCCTGCAAGGCCATGTGGCTATGCATTGGAACTAGTGAACCATGGGTGAGGATGATGTGAACAATGTGCCACCATTAAACTTCAAATTAAATTTCATTGTCATAAACAGTGACGTGTAAGTATAAACCTTTAGCGATATGGGACAAAAGCTGTTTTGACCTTTGAAGTAGTGTTATTGATACAAAAACCCTGAAGAAACATGATGCATATGAATGTGTGCATAAGATGTCACACATGAAGTGAATTACTCATAACTTGGGTTATATTTGACGTGTAACTTTGTTGGGTCATAAAATTATTGCCTTAAATGCCATGGCGTAACTGCACATGTCCAATGTTCTCTGTTGTAGACTTACCCTGTAATTGGTCATGTCAGACTGGCAGTTGTCAGTTGTCCATCTTATACAGAACTCGGTTATACAATTTTATCCTGAATAAAGCATTATAACACAATCCAAATCTGAATAGCAGAATCTTGATGTTACAAAGAGAGCCAAAAAACAGCCTCCAGATATAACAACATTATTTCAGTAACAACAAACTAATGTGTATCTTTATAAGCAATATTTATTTTTTCTTGTAGATCACTGATCACACCTAGAGTGTTGTACATAAAAGTGTCCCACCCACTTTACGAGTGGACACACCCCTTTTCTGCTTGAGCTTCTGGTTATATTTACAAGTTATACATTTAACAACTAACAATTGTAATTAGTAAGGGAAATGCCTTCATCTCAATGAGCAACTCCAGCTCAGGAAGCAAGTTGAAACTGAAGGGTGTGGAACATGAAGTTTTTATAAATATGACTTGCTTTCTTTGCATGTCATCGAACATGATCTTAAAACTCAACAAGTAAATCCAAGCTGTAAGGAATGAATATTTTTACAAATATTATTTGCTATGATTCTTTTACTCGTGACATGATTAACATTAACTTCATGGTACATTTTTTTTCATATGAAATTATGAAAATATTTTTACATTCTCAAGTTCACCATGTTTACTGTATGACGAGTTTAATGATAATTTACAATGAATGTTTGGACGATGAAACACAAGCTCTTCACCTAAAAGGCATTTTGCAACATACATTTCTATATCAATCAAGACATTTTCTTGAAAAATATCTGCTGTAGTAACCATTTAGCACACCAGTTGTAGATAAAGGAACAAGAAGCGTGAATGAAGACACGAATGCAATTGAAATATTGGATACATGAGTTTAACAAAACTAAGATGATCAAGATTATGAAGCTTGCAGGTTCTATCAAAGTGAAAGCGCCTCAAATGAATTAGTAAGTTTCTAGATATAGGATTACAATAAATACCTACTGGTGCTGTGAATCTAGTGTTCATGTTTCAACTACTCGTACTCAAAATGACAAATCCACGCATAACAATTAATTCAATTGTTAAATCATTATCATTGAAAGTGAAATTTCTGTAATAATGAGATGATTTTTTTAATTACTTCTAAATGACATGTGACTTTTAATTTTTTATTTAGTTACTTGAATGAAATAAGGAGATTATTCCTATCTCAAAAGAATATCATTTGGATCAAACAATAAAAGGTGTATATTAAAAGTTCAACAATAAAATATTTTTGCTAATAAAATAACAATTTATCACTAAAACAAGAACAAGGGGCATTATATTGTCAAAGACCTAAGATTGATAAATTGATAGAACTTAATGACGTGAAAAAAATTGATGCTGTAAAATGTTAGTTTCCTTATTTAATGGAATGAAATGCCAGAAATGCTTTAAACAAAATAGAAAGAAATATATAGAAACATAATACGTGAATATTTGTAGGATTCTCAAGGGCATATTATAATTTGTCATCAATCTACTAAGTGCACTTGCTTAACAACTGGGACAATGTCGTGTCAACTATGGAAAATGGATAAAATTATCAATATGATCCAAATGGAATGTATATTGATACACTGTTTATAAGAAATATATTTACAATTCATTCAAAATAGTTGATAAATATACAAATATTCAATAATGAGCCACAAGAGAACGAAGACCAGCAAGGTTAACTCTGGTGCCTTGGTCACAGTGGGTGAATACTATATGTACAGGTTATAAAAATATCTATGTCTGGTAGAAGTTCATGTATATGATATTGTTAAGGCATGGAGAACAGGTGACTCAGTGCTTCAGAGTCAAAGCTACAGGTACATACAACATTAACATCGGTGATCTTACTAACGTCGGACAACATTTACATACTGATTTGTGATCAAGGGCATTTAGGAGTGGAATCCATAAGAAAACAAAGCTTTCTGGCTAACTTCTTTATTGGGAACAAACACCAATTCCAGTATTCCTATTAAATTTTGTGCTTTAACAATAAAGTAGTTGTTATCCAGAAAATCTTGTTTTCCTAATAAGGATGTTTTCAATGTCAACTAGGTTTAAAAATGGAACAGACATTTACACATTTATGATTTATGTATGATTTTTTCTTATGCTAACCGGACCTTAATATACTTCTAACGTCATCTGAATATTTACATATTAAATGATGTTTCTAACGTCAAATGAACCTTTTCATGTATATTAATCAATGACATTTACATACAATGCAATGATGTATCTAACAAGTGGACATATTGAATTATCTCTTCACATATCAAGAAATTATCTATGATTTATTCATATTAACATCATTAAACATAATGCACTCTTATTTACATAACATTGTCATATATGAAGAATAGTATTTGTTTTCCACTCGCAATGATCAATTCTGGGCGCTATTCTTACATCTTTCGAATAAATTAGAATATAAAATGCCTTTTTTCACTCTACCTGCACCATTTTGCAATTCATGTAAGAAATGGGACATTTGGAGAACAAATCAGGACACAATTAAATACAACATTCATCAAGAAACACAACGCTGAAGCAATGGCCGTAACAATATATATCATTCAGGGAATATCTTCATGTCTCACATAACCATGATCAAGACATTTTATAACAGAAAACCATAGAACCAAGAATAAATACAATCCTTTTTTAAGTTGGCAAGAACCATACATAGGCAGAGGTAAAACAAAAGAATAGAGAGATTTGGGAATGAGAGGTTATTTCTTAAAATTCTAATTATTAGGTTGCCCTCTCGAGCTTTTCTTGGTTAACTTTCCTTATTCCATGAACTAAACTTGGATCACTTTTAACAGTTTAAATATTACTGCAAGAAATCAGATGTATGGAGATTCAACACAAAGAATATTTTTCTTTCACAGTAAAATATGAAGTATATTTAAATAAATTGGCATACAAAACATTAACTTGAAAGTTGGAGTAGATCATTTTTATATTTTTTCATTTTTGATTTTGTTAAAATAATTTTCCATTTACACTTATCACTGATGTATCCAGATTGGGACTTTCTAAAGATGAATAAAAATAAATAGTGGTTTATTGCCTCAAATTGAAAATATATTTCATATTTCATATTGATAATCTCTAACAGTAAAGCTTACAATTTTAGAATATAAATTTTTTTCGAAATGAAATGAAAGTTTGCATTTAATTAATGACATTAACAAAATAAATGCCCTCATTATTTTTATAAACTTTTCACCAGCTATCACTTCCAGATTACTTACTTAGTCTGATTAAAAATTCATAAACTTAGAAATTTGACATGTCTATCATTGAAACAAAACATTTTACATTAAAATTAATCATTCAAATTTTGTTTGAAGATTTGTGGATGAAAGATATTTGAATATTAATGAAATATTTATCAAAAGCCTCCAAAAGCTTTGCAACAAGGTTAAGTTATTTAATTGAGCAAATGAATGATCACATGCACATGAATGAACACTTTAAGACATGTAACTGAAATGCTAATCAAAGCCAATTGTTGGAATGGAAACAGTATATAAACAAAATGATAATCTAGAGTTTTTACTGTTTAATTGAGTACTTTTCCTAAATTCCTTCTGTAACCCTATATTTGGTAAATATATATTTCTAAAATAGTAAGACTTTAATATTAATCATCATCAGTTCCTAGACTCCATGATAAAATAAATTAATTGTTTTATTGTAGTGTTGAAACTGTACTTTCAATCTTGTCCATTTACAATATTCAAAACTAATTTTGCAATCTTTAAGATTTCATTAACCTGGCAAGTCAGCCTTTTTTATAAATATATTCTTTAAAAAATTATTTACTAAATGAAAACTATTTCAATCTTGTGTTGAAACTATTCTAAGTTTTATTCCATTGATGAAATATTTCTAAAGTTCTCTAATCTTCATACAGACCATCCTGGATGGAATCTAAACAAGCTACTCCGTCCCGATTCCCAACCTACTGTATACTTCCATTATCAGAATCATGGACTCTTCCTTTAAATCTAAGGATATTGGTTTGATTAGAACCGGTGACTTGCAACGATACATATTGGCATTCTCGTCCAACCTTCGTCCATCATTCTCTCCAGACAGAGGTTTATTTAGTCATTTCTTCCAACATAAACTTCCAATTTAATCATTTCTTGTGCTCTTATAAAGAGCATATTGAGATCCCTTTCACGAAGCACTAAGGTGATCGTTAGTCTTTGCATTTATCTTAGTGCAAAGTCAAAGAATGGGAGTTAAGGTTTACCTTAGTAAAATAGTTTTGTGAAACGATACCCTGGTCAGTTGCAGAGTGAGTTGTGCAATCAACGATATTGATGCGACTGAGTATGTGGTATGTTCCTGTAACTGAGTTCTTACACCTGCATAATTTCTTACAAGACAAAGATATAAAACTATTTTTTATTGGATAGAAATAAGAAATAAGACTGCTAGGTGATTCTGCATGAACTGAGAAATAAGGCCCAACTGTAACAAATAGTAGGTGGGAAGAAATGACTTGAGTCACCAATGTGGGGAGAGAATGATATATTGGTCGACAAGATGAATTCAATTGTCAGAAGTTTTTGTGATGTTCATGAACATGAAGAAACAAATCTTAAATTGGGATAAATGAAGTCAACAAAAAGCATCTTCTCCTTGTTGGGTGCTAGCTTTTTTTGTGAAATGGAAGCAATGAATACAATTTTCCTTTAGGTCTTAAAATCGTTCAATCACACTGAGGAGTTGTAGCATTTTTGATAGGAACTCTCATGGAATCTGTTCAGGAGAACAGAAGACCTTGTTAGTGAATCCATTTCTGTTGACAGAGGATCTTCTTGAATGCACTTCTGCTACAATATGATCTTCAGGTTCTGTTTTGGTGAATAGAACATATGGGGTAATATATTTCACAAAATATAGAAAATTTACAGTAAACAAAATAACCAGCTTGTAGTCACAAAACTATACATCCTGCCTAAACATTCTCTTTAAGTTTGTTAACCCTCCTGCTGAAGTAATACCAAGTACTCCATTATCCAATACTATGATATCACACAGCATAAAGTACTCCATTATCCAATACTATGATATCACACAGCATCAAGTACTCCATTATCCGATACCGTGATATCACATAGCATCAAGTGTATACTCCTCAAGTCAACACGATGATATCACAAATCATCCAGTTTATTCCGTAAGTCTATACTATGATATCACAAAGCATCCATTTTACTCATTAAGTCGACTCTATGATGTCACATGGCATCTAAATAACTGCTAAAGCAGACACTATGATATCACACAACATCCAGTGTCCTTCTCATTGCCTGCGATTACCGCATGTGTCTTGAAAGATTTGAGCGTGTTTTCGTCCCGTGAATAGCTGGCTGACGTATAGGAGCTTCTGTTGTTATTATTATGCCCATTTTGTGTCTTTTCTTTCCGTACATTCTCGGGAGGACCTTTCTGTGGAGGACCTTTCTGTAAGTTTGACAAGAACATATCCTGTACATGATCATCCAGTGTCTTTTGTCGGGGAGCAGCTGGGGGTGCTACATCCCGCTTCTCATTGCGAATTTTCTTAAGATCGGAAAGTGTTGATGTTTGGGGTCCATTACCCTGCTTTGGTTGGTTCGGAGGAACCCTTGTGCTCGGGCCTGGTTCCCCGGGAACCCCAGAAGGAGGCCTGGGTTCACTCTGTGACATCGGTCGACTTGTGCTCCCTTGTCGACTCTCTGGCGCATGTCGAGGTGCTTGGGGCTTCGAAGCCGTTTCATTTCTGGGCTGGGGTGGGGCTTGAGCTTGGGGGTGACTCTGGGAGGTGCGGCGGGGTGGCTCCTCCTTTTGGGGAGGTTGGACAGGGGCAGGGGCAGGGGCAGGGGCAGGGGCTGGGGCTGGTTTGGAGGCGGGTTGAGATTGAGAGGATGGTCTTGAGGTCGGGATGTGGGAGTCCCTCGAGTCGGCGTAGTCGCCATGGTGGTGGTCGTCTGTGGGGATTATAATGGTGACGTCGTCTATGTTGGTTGTCGGAGGGTTCTCCTTGCTGTCATCGTCCTCCTGTAACATGACCAAGGGTTTGTAATCTTTTATTGTGAACATGTTTCAATTTTACAACTTTAAATAAATCTTTATAAATGAAGGAAATGAACACAGACTGCTAGATTGTCAACTACAGATGTTCTCGCACACTTAATGTGAATTATCAATGAAATATTTCTTCAAGAACTATTTTTAGAAGGTTAAATGCATGATGTTTTCGGACCATCTCAAGACAAAAGATTATTTCAATTTAATGTTAAATAGATATAGATATATCTAAGACCCCTTGCAATAGTAAAAATCTTATGCTTTTCAAAAGGGACACCAAGCCAAAAAGGTGGACAAATTTCACCGGGATCCCCTCTAGACACAAAATCGGCAAATATAACAATAATAATGAATTTTTGTATTGGGTGAATGAGTGAGTTATTGTTTAAAGCTGCTTGGGCAGTACTGCAGCCATTAGCGGCAACTCTGTATGGATGAGGTGAGGTGAGGTGAGGTGATTTGGAGTTTAACGTCGCTTTCAAGAGTATTTCACTTATAACACGGCTGCAGGAAGAAAGCCTGCAACACCATGTGGCTATGTATTGCCGTGAAACCTGCAAGCAACAGCTGGAACTAGCAAACTATGGGTGGTACTGCACTGAAATTCAGTGTCGCATTGCACCCAAACCTTACTGCAAATAGCGCAGTTCTACTGCAGACAAAGTTGCAGTGCCCCAAGCAGGATTTGAACCCCGGACCTCTTAATAAGAAGCCGACCGCGCCAACCACTGCGTTATCCCGCCCCAACTCTGTATTGGATACTTCAACTCACTGCCAGATCATCATCTTCCATGGTGCGAAGACCGAAGTGCAGTGCCTCCTCTCGGGCCTCCTTCTTGAACAGGATGTTCTTCTCTCCTCGTAGACTGCTCCGTCGGATAGATGCGCTGAAACAACGTCACACACTCAGTCTCTTCTTCTCGTTAGACTGGGTTTGATACTACTTTCCTCATTACAACTTGAACATCATTAGCTAATGTCAGTAGGGTTATGCTTTCATTTGTCTTTCGTTTCCTTTTGGGGGAATAAAATTTGTCACAAAATATCCTTTTTGATGAAATTAATTGGGGGGAAATCTTGTTGTTAAGATTCTTGTGAAAATATGAATCTGAAGAAATTTTTCAGGAAAGAAAATGTCACAATTATTTCATGTAATTCTAATTTTCCTTTCTTATTCAGTTATCTTAATGAATTAGTTTCAAAAAGATTTTGATATATGTTTACAGTGTTATTGTGTAAACTTTACACAATAATTTGACAAAAGTTAAACACATGTTAGTTTGAATTGATCTCAGTTATTCAGTATTTTCCAAAAGTCACAATTTAGTTTACATATTATTTCCCTGACTGATATCTTTCCAAAACTATCATAAATCTGTTAAATTATTAAATAGTTTTGTTGCTAATCAAGACATAAAGCTTAAGCTTATGGTTTATAAAAACTTCAATGCTACATTTCACAAGAATCTGACATCCCCTGCCCAAGACATTTGACATAACGAGATAAAAAGGAATTGCCATCCTAAGACTTAATTTCTGAAAAGCGCAAGGCACCACTTTGTCCACCAGTTTCATGATCTGAGAAGTAAAGCATACCATTCATTCTTTTGTATCCAAATACAGAAAATATTCAGGACTTTGTCTAAATGTACAAATATTTTTATAGTGATTTCTACAAACAGTTGCTAGTTTTTGTCCTTTAACAAAGTCCATTGTTGATTTTTCCTCAGTTCTAATGATCAGGTAGATACCAAAAAAATCAAACAAAGTGTTACTGACGGACAGACAGATGAGAAGGAATATCTTCTCAAACTATAGAACAGTCTGTTATAATAAACTTTAAAAGCAGCTAACCTCAAAGTGATATTGAATTTCATTATATGGCAAAATATACATAAATTACAACAAGTTTGTCAGTCTGGAAACGTTTATACAAACACTGAGACAATTACACTTGGTCCTTATTTCAAATACTCAGAAATATTTTTAAAAACAATTCATTTGATCTACTCATTAGTGTCTAATCATTTGATTCTAAACAGAAGTCAACGTGTTAGTCTGAGTAGTGTATTAGTTTTACACACTGGCTCAACATGCTTTCATGCCAGAGTAACAGTCAACAAGGATCAAGAACACAAATAAATACAGCATTTTGATTGGTCAAAACACAAATTACAGCATTTTGATTGGTCAAAACACAAAATACAGCATTTTGATTGGTCAGTCACAAGAGATGCTGGGTTCCGCTAGCTGAAAAGGGTCAAAGTTCACATGATTATTGAGCAATGAAAATGAAGAAGCAGCACAAACGTAAGCAATCAAAGCAACAACGTTGAATAAAAACAGATGAAAAGAAACACAACACAAGTGGTATTTCCAAAGCTTCAGGCTCAACCTACTCCTTCATAACCTTAGATGGATGTCAATGGCATAAAATATACCTTGGAATCCTTGGATAAAACTTCTTTGTTATTATTAAATCATTAAATTAACTAAGGTATCAAGGAGATGAAGTCCTGAAGCTTTGAAAGTGGGCAACAGAAAGGGGTGAAAAAAAGACAAAAATCAAAGCAAAGTGTTTCCCTCATTGTGTAACGACCATAACTAATAATGTTTTCCAAGGGTGTTGACACTGACTTGAAGCATGACTCACATTACTTTTGTACTACCGGGTATGTGGAAAGTATTAAATGACCCACATACTAAAAATAGCCAATGCTTTTATCTTCATCTGGTATGACAATATCACAATAATATCAGTTTAAACCCATGACAATATAATATCAGTTTTAACCCATGACAATATCACAATAATATCAGTTTTAACCCATGGCAATATAACAATATCATTTTAAACCCATGACAAAAATCACAATAATATCAGTATTAACCCATGGCAATATAACAATATCATTTTAAACCCATGACAAAAATCACAATAATATCAGTATTAACCCATGGTAATATCACAATATCATTTTAAACCCATGACAAAATCACAATAATAAAGGTTTAAGCCCATGACATTATCACAATAGTATCAGTTAAACTCATGTTCAATCAAACGCCTTTGTAAGTCCTGTATGTCATCACTAAAAATATTTAATCGTGTGAGTTCCAAACCTCCAGTGACGTCACACCACTATACTGCCTATAACATTATACTCATTACAAACCTCCAGTGACATCACACCACTATACTGCCTATAACATTATACTCAATACAAACCTCCAGTGACGACACACCACTATACTGCCTATAACATTATACTCGTTACAAACCTCCAGTGACGTCACACCACTATACTGCCTATAACATTATACTCATTACAAACCTCCAGTGACGTCACACCACTATACTGCCTATAACATTATACTCATTACAAACCTCCAGTGACGTCACACCACTATACTGCCTATAACATTATACTCATTACAAACCTCCAGTGACGTCACACCACTATACTGCCTATAACATTATACTCAATAATTCCTATGTGGATTGATAATCCCCGGGATTCTAACGTAATTTCCCTCTACCCAGGGCAATTATCTTAATAATGCCACTCTTCAAATATCTGTATTTAATATTGAGATGTTAAGTTTAAGATGAAAGTAAGTGTATGTTATGTCTAACTCTATAAATCTCCATACTCCTGCACACCAGGCGCAGCGATGATACCACTGTGCTACAGGGACTAGGCCGATGAGGTTGTTTCCTAAGTTTCCTTTTATACCCTACTGCCTTTCAGGAAAAGGGGATATTTTACAGACCACTCCTTTACTTTTTCGCACTATCAATTAGAATAGATTAAACATAAAATTTAATCATGGGGTCGGTTTGTAAGCATGATAAAACATGCCAAAGGGTGTTTATGAGATTTAAAACCCTTACCCTTGGAATAAACACTCAGGTTGCAGGTTTTAAATCTCGTAAACACCCTTTGGCATGTTTTATCCTATACATAATGGAGACTGATGCAATCATTTTTGCATAGCATGACTGAAAGCATTAGCTGAACGTAACACTCATGCAAATCAAAATATACAAAATGTTGTTATTATTCTCTGAGTGTGCTCATCACCATGCAAATATCTGGTAGATACATTTCAATCTGTATTCCCTGAAAATGTAACTTTATTCTTAACTGTGAATTTTGAATATTTAATAATCTGTTATACCCGATGATAATTAACTTGATATCTTTCACAACATGCTCAGGAGAAATACCTAGCTCCAAAGGAGTTATATCTATTTAAAACAAGAAAGAAAACAGTTTTGAAAAAGACTGAATGTTGGAAAATGTTACATCTTGAAAGTTGCTATTGAAGGACGAAGGTATAAAATATGACTGGAAGAAGGTTTTATATATAATTTACAGTTCAAGTTCGTAGAGACATATATACATATATTCTGCATTGATATAAATGCAGATTTTGTTGTCTTGTGGATAGTGTGATTGTAAATTCAACTAAGTTATTCATAATCTCTATCTATTGAATGATATTCGAAAAAAGGTTCTGTTTTCTTTTTAATTCTGAAGGAGGTATTTTCAGTATAAATATGATTTGTCAATAAACTTACCTCAAATTGTATACCAAAGTCATTACACTTGTAACTATTTCCATACTTTTGTGCTTTATTCAAATACTTTGTGTCACATTGTTTACTGGTAAAGCTTTAATAATATATACATTCCTATTGCTAAATTGATATCCACCATAAACCAGTGTATATATTATATACGCTATAACACCTGACTTACAGTCAGTAACATGCTTACTTTTGGTCAAACTGATAACTTTTTTTCTTCTCATTTTACCATGATACAAGACAAAATCTTGGGCTAGAACTGTTCATACACAACATAACCATACTGTAATTATTGGTGAAGTCTCACAACCATTTTTTTAGGTTTATATTACATATTGTGCTATGCTATCTAACACCAGTGGTAATGTCACTGTAATATTCCACTATGGTTTTCTAAATGTTTACTCACACCATAATTACTACAACAATGTCCCCGAACCATCTTTTTCTAGTTTCAGATCAGCTTTGCATGCTATCTATCACCACTGCCTGTGTTTGCACTCCAATAATATTCCACTATGTTTAATATGTTTTATGGTAGTGTAACTCATACAGCTGTATAGACATGCAAACACTTCGCCTGCTACCATAGATCGTTGGTACATGATGTTGTATCAAAACTATCTGTTAATCACACCATAACTACGCAAGCCAAATCTTCAAACCACGTCTACAGTTTAAAGTCACTCTGTGAATATGTAATATAACTTCATCCGTCACCTAGCAACCTATATGTCAGCCATTCAATATGCGTCCACAAGACAACGGGATCGAGTCACATGACCTACCGTACATCGCTGCTGTCGACAATACGGGATGAACAAGACTTACTCCAGTCCCTGACAACAATCAGTAACAAGTCATGTAATTTAATAAACTGTTTCAACTTTTGAGATAAAAGGTATTGTTTAAAAACTTGAGATTGAAGATTTTCTTTTCTATTATATGAATTAGTGAAACACTGCACAGATACAATACTTCGTTGATTTTATGAAATAAATTAAAATAAGAAATTCACAAACAATAATGTGTTAAAGGTTCTTCAAAAGTAGTAATCTCTTCACAGAATAAAATGGATCCAACACATCATTAATTAACAAAGTAGAATGAAAAAAAATCTTTTAGAATTGGATGAAAAAAATCTTAGAATTTGTATATTATCTATTAACAAAATGTTCTTGAATCTCTCAAACAGAGAAATTCTCAACAAAGAATATATGAGGAAGTCTGTTTTCCAATACCGATACCGATACCGAGGCATTCCATGAGCCCCTACTTCCATTGTTAGTAACAATGAGGACGGTTGTTGTTAGTACATATAGTTGGTAGGAAACAGGTTCACAGACCCAAAACAACCAGAGATAAAACAATTTCAAAACCAATGTTTAAGTTGATAAACAAGTATTTCACCAAAAGAAATGTAAATTTATATGTCTAGATATTCCAAAATTAGATTAGAGTTTTTATCACTACACAGTATATTTTGATGAAAAGAAACCTAAATAAAAATGTTCATATGAAAAATACAAGGAATTTGTTCACATCAACTAATTAAAAATTGAATCTGATACGATTTGTAAATCATTTCATATAGGAAAAACAACTTGAAATACATGAAATACATGCTGAAATTCATGTTTCTAACAACAAAATAGAAGACTTGAAGAGCAGTACTCAAAACTTTCAACAGTGAAGAGTCTTTCTCTTTCCACACTATAAAAATAAGTCATGAATCAGAGAATCTACCGGTAATACAAAATCATCTTCAAATTTCTGAACAGGTGGTATAAAACTCAAATACCGGTAATACAGACTACACATATCTGCCATTCTCTCCCCAAAAGAGGTTAATCAAGTCATTTCTTCCCACCGAGCCATTTATCTCACTTCTAGCATTGAAATGTTGCAACATGGTTATCAGTTTTATATCTTTCCAATTATAAATAAAGTCTTACAACTCTGACCCACTTCTATCTTGTTAGAAATATGTGCGCATCACACAGGTGGAGGCTCCTTGACGGTTAAGGAAACAGACTTATAACAGAGGCTATGTGGGAAGAAATGACTTGAGAAATCTCTTCAGGAGAAAATGCATTCTCAGGGCTGTGTTTGTGATAACTCAATCTCCAGTCCCTTCAAAAGAGTCGAACTGATAAAGTAACTTTTCATAAAATTAAAAGTGTGTATATTTTCTTGAGACACCTATCCTTTCTCAATACACAAATCTAACATCACACTGGGTTTAGTCTCTAGTCATAGCAAACTGCATGCACAAGATGCAGTTGTAAAAGCAATTTCAAAGTGAAGCTTCACTTTTCAAGGTGCATTGCTGCTATTAAGCTCATAAAAACAACTTCAGTGCAAAGCTAACAAGAAACTATAGGCCTATCATTTGCAGCATGACTATCAGAATATTTAATCTCCAATGCATCAGATCAGATCAAGGGAAACAGCATCCTCTTAGTCATCAGGGCACTTTTATCCACATGCTTACCACAAATGCCTTGATTGCATGAGACACTTTGCCTCGTATCCTTTTATAAATAGCCAGCCAATCAAATTACTTAGGCAGTGCCCGGACGAGAAGACAGATCAACTTCCAAATCACTGCATTTCGTTGGCTGACAATATACATGCAATAGACAGCAATGCCTAACCAGTCGGTAAACATTACGAGAACAAAAACGTCCCATGACATCAGGAGATTTATGGTAGCCATTTGGATAAAAAATACCCTGATGGAACAGGCTACGGATGTACTTGATAAAATTCCACTCAGACCTGAGCATCATCAGACAGGATCTGAACTCATGTCACATGCACTGAGATCGACCAATCACTCAACAGGAGAACCAAGAACCTGGAGAACAACGTTCCACATAACGCCATAAAGCAATGTTACAGAAAGATGTGGTTAATATGAAAGCACAGGCAGAGAGGGTAACAAAGGGAGGTAAGCAGGGAGAGACAAAACAAGGAAGCAGACTTGTCTTGTACGTATGTATACATAATATGGCTATAGTTTAGAACTACCTGTGACTAGAAGGGGTTTTCTCAGTCAGTGAGGAATTCGAGCTATACAGCATCCCAGGCGTATGTGTCAGGCTGAAATACAGAGCAGCAAACTGTCACTTGTCCACCAAGAGTTGTCTCCCTTCCTTCAGTCAATTTTCAGTGCTTGTCACTTCCTAGTCTTTGTGCGTTAAACTGGTTAAACTACTTAGGTGCTGCTTGTTTGTGCAGTTTGGAGTGGGATGTGGTCACCAGGATAGAAATTATTTTCATTCCTTGAAAAACATTTCTTACAGTTAGTTTGATTTGTTAATGTTTAGATATCCAGGTGTGTTTGAGAATGTTTTAATGGTTTGGAGTTAATGGTTTAACAGATTCGAGTTTGAATGTGGTTCACTCAAAGTAATATCTTTCACCTTTAGTTATTACCATCTAAAGAGTCAACTTTTTTATTACTTTAAAATTATATCAATTTAGATCATTTCAAAAATAACTTGAATAATTTATGAACAAGGCAAAAGTGATCAATTGGCCAACATACCCTCACTATCAGTCCGTTTGAGCATAATAGCTATTAATGGCACTAAGTTTGAATACAGATTCAAGCGACATAATTTTGTATCTAAAATATTTATTCAGAAGTGACCTTGGAACTTAATCAAAGTATGAAGTTTCACACTAGCAAAATAAAAAAAAATTCAGCAATAAATATCTCTGATATAAATTTAGAGCAATATAGCCTTTTTGAGATAAAGTTTCATAACATAAGGGACTGAAGCACGACCACTATATAGAATAACCGAATTAATGTAATATTGTATGTATTGTAATTGATTACTTATCCTTGATTGAATATCTATTTTAAAGTACATTACCTTTCAACTGATTTTAAAATCACATGTCATGTCTTTTTTCACTAGTGTCCAAAAATAATGAAAAATGAAATGAAAGTTTCACAATTTCAAGAGTCAATCTCATTCTCCTTAAATGGTCCCCTATCACCAAGTTATTTGTCATGAATGTGATGTTAAATCCCTTGTTAAATTTTGTAAAGTTATTAAAAAAAGTTATTGTTCACACCGTAAGTGTAAAACATTGCCCATGGTACCATGAACTTGTGAACAACTGATAAATTCTGATGTTTCTTCGCCATTGTAAGACCCCAGTGCCTTTAAATTTGAGTACATAGGATAAAGGCAAGAGAGAGAGGGGGTAAAACAATATCTGTAAAAGAAGTTAAAATTATTTGGGATACGAAGCCAGGCCAAGTGCAAATAAATTGTTTGGTGTACTGTGAAAAACATTTTGAAACTGCTGCAGGAAGTAAATATAACAACACTGCAAAGAAACAATAAGGAAATAAACAAAAGTGAATTTCTCAACACAAATTACATCCACAACATTTATTGGTGATTTTTCATTTAACAAAATATTCATTCGGTCTAAACTTATTGTAGACTGCAACCAATTTAAGTATTTTTGTAATGGTTGTTTTAATATCCCAAATCTAAAGAATTTTCTAAACTGAAAATAATTTTCACATAACATGTAGACTACCTAGGGCAGCATATGTTGCAGGTCAATATTGCCTGAAGCAGTCATAAAATGTTTCACAGTGTAGAGAGTGATCTCCCCTGCAAGAAGCGAGGAAGGTGGCCCCTATAACAGTCAAGCATGGCTTGCTGGTAGCGGAAGCATGAAGATGATCACTAAATGATGTGAGGTGGGGATTATGTGCATATGTGAAATAACATATATATAATTAATATATATAATCATGAATATGAAATCAATAATATAAATTCAGTTTGATATAGTAATCCTTTTACCTTATACTGTTGAATGTCTAGTCACTTAGTGTAGACGCTAAAAGTCATTTCTTACAACATTGTACCAACTTGAAAAATGTACCTCAAATTTGTTATGTTAAATACTTTTAAAGAGTTAAATAATTCTTAATTAAGAAATAATTGTATGAAAGCAATTACTAAACTTTTTTTAAGGAAATTTTAAATTAATGATATGACACTGTTTTGGTTGATCTTTAACAAACCAGGATTGCAATAATTAGTTGCTGATGTTGATTTGTGACAGTGATACCTTGAACCGATTTAGTGAATAATCGTGACAATTTCAATCTGAATCATATATTGAACACCTTCATGAAGAGCTTAAAATTTATCATGCATATTTTTTTCCAATTTAAACCAAATAGAAATTTAACATACATATTGAATACTGTATATACAATAACTGAAATAGACATATTGAATAACATATCATAACTAGCGGCATATCCATGCACCAGCAAACTGTCTGTTCTATCATGCAATGTGGAAACCATCACGACAGACATTCCACACCACAGTGCTTACCTCCCCTGCATCACACTTGCATTGAAAGAAACCAACAAGATGTCAGCACAAACCACCAGAACTTATCCAAGTTCAAGCTTTCTTGCAGTTGTATCTCATGCTTATAGTTTATAATGGTGTAATATTCATGCAAAAAGATGATTTCAATCAAGGAAGAATTCATTTGTTGATAATTGAAGGGTTAATTTCTTATATATATACGCTCGATATACATCTACAACTGAAACAGTTCTATGAAAGTCAATAAACAGAATTTTTCAAAACATTTTTTATGTTGTTTTTAATAATAAAAAAACAAAGATATCGAGCATCTAATGCATGAACATTGAACTTTTACACAACATTTCATAAGATTTGAAACATACTTGAAACCAGTCTTCAAAAGCCCTTAGCATATTTTGAATAATTACACTCTTGTAACCTTGAAGATAGTGGTGTAGAGAGAATGTGTGCCAAGGAACAGATTATAGGGGTCAGATAAGAGGGGATAAGAGGTGGAGGGGATGAGGGGGAGGAGGAAACACTCGGGGTAAGGTATGGTGTGTACTTAGAAATGTTGGGGAGGTGGGAGGGATGAGAGAAGGGGTGATGTGATGAGAGCGAGAGGACGAGAGATTTTGGGTAAGGTAAAGTGGAGTAAGGAACGGCAGTTTAGAAATGTATTGTTAGTGAAGTGAAGGATAACACTTTATTACTTATTAAAATGAAAGGATTCATTAAAGGATTGTTTTAGCCCCTTTGAAAAAAAGTATTCATAAATGGCATATAAATCATTCAAGAGCCCAGTTAATACTTAGCTAATGAGGCTACCCTAACAGATTTAGTCACTGATTATTGGTACCATATTAACATGGATTCCCAAGGCAGCTTAAAAACTTCAAAGGAGGCATTAATTTAGATAACCCTTGCAGGGGGTAGGCACTCATTAAGAACAATGTAAATTGAATCTGTCATCTATTTTCCATGTGTACCCAATCCCACAAACGTGTCCCCACCCCTCAAACGTGTCTCCAACCCCAAAATGTGTCCCAAACCCAAACGTGTCCCTACACCCCAAAATGTGTCTGAATGAATTTAACATTGAGACTAGTACTGCAAAACAAAAGTTTTGCACTTTCTCTAATACCGAATTTAAGGAGTTGTGACTGAAGACTGGTTTCAAGGCGAACATGCAGTGGTCCCTACCTCCTGGTGCTGACGCGGTGGCGTTTCGACGGCAGGTGGCTCTTGCGTGTCGTCTCGATCTCATCCTTCATATCCAGGATCTTCTGCTTCATGTCCGGGTCCTCACACAGGTCTGGGTGATTGGGATGGAGACGGGTCATTTAAATAACCATCCAATTACAAATTACTTGATTAATATTTTATTAATTAGGATACCAGTGATATTAGATGAGATGAAGTCAAATTGAACATTTCAAATATCGAGAGGATGTCTTACTTAACAGTTTTGTAATTAAATGAATAATTTTGAAGGTGAGTGAGTGAGTGAGTTGGGGTTTAACGCCGCTTTCAAGAGTATTTCACTTATATCGCGGCTGCTGGTATTATGGCAGGGAGAAAGCCCGCAACGCCATGTGACTATGCACTGCGGTGAAACCTGCGAGCAGCGGCTGGAACTTGCGAACCATGGGTGGTACTACGCTGAAATTCAGTGTAGCATTGCACCCAAACCTTACTGCGTGTAGAACAGTTCTCTACTGCAGACAAAGTTGCCGTGCCCCTGGCGGGATTCGAACCCCGGACCTCTTGATCCGAAGCCGAACTAATTTTGAAGGTTATTTCGCAAGTGATTTAAAAGAAACACAAAAAGAGGTGTTGTTTATCTACCAAAAGCTGTTTCCTGGTTGCGTGTTTTCGCATCAAGATCTGCTCCATTCTGAACCAACAACTCCAGAATCTCCGGCTGAAACATAACCCATTTCATGAGGATCAAAGAATTGTATAGTTTATTGCTACAAAGTCAACACAAGAATTACAATCATTACTTTTGCAATCAGCCTGAACTTGGGTCAGTAGAAGTTAATAATTAAAGAAGGTACATTTCCTTTACTATGTGTTGACACACCAAGACCGTAACTATTTCATCTACTTTATTCTTTTAATAAATTTCAACATTCTAAAGCTAAAAATACTCCTTTTTCACATAGCTACTATATATTCACTTGAAAGTGCTTCCATTTTAATGGTAGTACATAAGTTTTGCCGCAAGTTTAAATCAAAATTGATCTTTGCAATAAAAGCAACCTTTCAAGCAATACCTCAACAGCAAAATACAATTTCAAGAATTCTAAAATAATTTTCCTGATACAAATCTGAATCCAGTTTTATCTGACTGACCTGTCCCCAGTACGCAGCGGCGTGTATCGGTTGCCAGGAGTCGTCGTCCCGCATGTTGATTGCCACGTGACTGGCCAGGAGGTAGTCGGCCACTTCCAGGTATCCATTGGCTGCAGCTATGTGCAGCTTGAAGTGTCATACAAACCAGTGGAATTAATTATTTTTGTACTCATGGAAACAAATCATTCATAAACACAGAGGAATATTGACTGCACTAGAAACATAGAGGAATATTGGCTGCACTAGAAATAGAGGAATATTGGCTGCTCTTCAGTAAGAATGCCCACTAACACTTAAAAGGTATCAGTTTCTGGGATCATTAGCTTGCTATAATTGGTCAGACATTTTCTTTCTCAACATGGGCTTCAAATTTGAAAATATATATCAGAAGGATTCAAATCAAATATTAAACATTTCCCTTATAAATCTACAAGCAGCAAATCCAGTCACAACTTTAAAAATACAGCAAATCCAGTCACAACTTTAAAACTACAGCAAATCCAGTTACAACTTTAAAACTACAGCAAATCCAGTCACAATTTTAAAACTACAACAAATTTGTGCAACTCCATTTTCAAAACATATCGTTTTGGTTTCTTTCTGACTAGATCTCTCTGGGTAATATGAAATTTTACCTGCTCATTTGATTAGTGCAAAACAAATCATATTGGCCAATTTACAGGAATCCTGACTCCTTAGTAAAGGGCACAACACCATATTGACCCCTGGCTTAATATACCCTATCCAAGTTATTACTACTTAACCCGCAAGGTTAAGACGTAATGGGGAACTTAATGGTGTAACCCTGTTATCTAGCCATGCCTCAATGCTCATCTCAAGATATTTTAGGATCCGCAGCTAAAGAATATTCGACAGAAACCCTCTCTTTAAGAGGTACTATTCAACTCACCGGTGTAACTCTTAACTTGTCTCAAATGCTCATCTCAAGATATTCTAGCATTCGCAGCTAAAGAATATTCGATAGAAACCCTCTCTTTAAGAGGTACTATTAAACTCACCGGTGTAACTCTTAACTTGTCTCAAATGCTCATCTCAAGATATTCTAGCATCCACAGCTTAAGAATATTCGACAGAAACCCTCTCTTTAAGAGGTACTATTAAACTCACCGGTGTGACTCCATTTCCAAGTCGTTTTTCCAAGGCTCGCCTCTCAGAACCAATTGCCTTCAGATCGGCCAACATCTTTCTCTCTGTTGCCAACCGCGTCTCGTCTATCTGCTCCTGCGTTATACCTGAGAAAGAAGACATTATATCTAAATTTGTGTTTTTATATTTCAATTAATTAATTAAGGTTTTTTGAATAAATCTGACTTCATCAGCAATGTTGGAATGATTTTGTCTGATTACATATGTCTCGTCTATCTGCTCCTGTGTTATACCTGAGAAAGGGGACATTATATCTAAATTTGTGTTTTTATATTTCAATTAATTAATTTAGGTTTTCCGTAGTAAATCTGACTTCATCAGCAATGTTTTAATGATTTTGTCTGAATACATATGTTTCAAATCTGTTACATTTAAATCATTCCAAGAACATATTTTACATTGAATTTTATTCAAAGATCACGATTTGTACAAGTACTTGATAATCTGTTGCCATACTGTATTTGTAGGTGATATTTTATCCTTCCTTCATAGAAGAAAAACAACCAGAGTAGCTTATGGTACCTCGTTTTGACATCTCTGTCTCTATGTAGTCTAATGTGATCTCATCTTCACAGATGTCGTACGGCATGTTTCCATCTGCATTCACCGACAGTAGATCAGCACCTCTATTCAACGGAAACAGAAGTTAATCATCAAAACCATCAATACCACTTTTTTTTCAGCAATTTTTAAATGACATTTTAACATTTCAGAATTCGTTTTAGTCACTTTTCTTTCTTGCCCCTCAATTATTCATAGGCCAAAAATGTATTTGAATAAAACAAATAATTTTAGATAGTAAATCAACTTTTTGATCTTTTTGATACAACAATCCCAAAGGAATAAATTAATTTCTGATGGAGACTATTGTTTCATCCTTATTGTGCAAGGATGATGAATATCAAATAAATAGAAAAATAGAAATCTTTTTATGAATATCTCTTAATATATCCCAGAAAGGTCACTTAATTAATGTTTAACTGAAACAATTTATGTTGAAACATTTCTTGACTAATAGAAAGCACATTATATATCTTTTGTTCATCTTCTAGTGTCAATTTTGATACAAATATTGTTTCCTCCATGACTGATAAGAGGAACTGAAATGATTTTGTTCACTTACTAGTGATAAACTTATTTTTACAAAATAATTAGATCTTTTACTTGTCACTTTGATACTTGTTATATTTAAGGGGTAATCAGTTCTGGTTGAAACTTATGGGCCCAATCTTCCTATAAAGATCTGTAATTCGAGGCATAAAGTAGTTACCCTCACTAAGGTTAACTTTAACTCCCAATCTTCACCATTGCACTAAGGCTACCCCGGTGACTTATAATCACCTTAGTGCTGTGTGACAAGAGGTCATCGGCCAGAGAATGTGTTTCAGTCATAATACCTACAGATACAGAAACACCTGCGATTTACATAAAACTGCTATCCAGAAAAAAGCTAATAAATATTCTAATACCCCATTTATAAGCATCACTTATAAGGCCCTGCATACAAATGTTGACCCTAGATGACATAAGAGAGTGATTGTACCAACTAATATGTGCAAAGTCACGCACGGAGAGCAAGGTGATAGCCAGAGGCGTGTTTAGTATAGAGTCTCACTTTACACCAAATTGACTGTGGTAAAGTCATCAGACACTTTCAACATAATTTCACTTACATAAGGCTGCACAAAAAAAGTTGAATGTTTCTCAGGCATTTTTTTTGTTGTGATAAGTGATAAGACCATAAGTAGGTGAACAAATGAATTTGAGGTTTGTAGCAAAAATGGTCGGCAAATTTATAATTCATTTTTTAAAATGACAACAGAAAATTTGTATGTGCACAAATTAAAGTGCTGTATTGATGCAGAGAATCATTCCACTTTATCATCTAGCCTGGCTAATGTCTATTGAATTTTTCAAAATGTCATATTGGTGTCATTGTAAGAAATTCAATGTAGAATTGCATTATATTTATTGTTTGTAAAACAATCGTCAACTCCAGATAAAGTTGCCAACCTTTAATAGAATTCAAACACAAGAAGGCAAACCTCAGTGCCAGGATGATCTAAAAGTAATCTTACTCACTGTTAGTTAAAACCATCAAAATGTTGACAGGTTTCTTCACTAGAAATAGAGAATCCTGTTTTGTTGCATCAGAAGTTAGTTATGCAATCAGCAACTTTGTTTCAAACTGAGCATTCCCTAACTGTCTAACTTTCACTGCCAGGGGCTAAGTGAGAATAGTGACATATCACCTACATGTAATAGTGGTTATAATAGAATATCTGAAGAGAGTAACCTCTGTGGGAAGAAAATGAAAGGCTTGAGGATGGGCCTTAATTCCTTTACTGCTTCATACAGAATATGAAATGTAAACATTAGTCTGAAGTCAACATTTTCAAAATATCAGAAATGGCCACCTGTTAACGAGCTGCTGACACAGGTGCACATGTCCGCAGGTGGCGGCGGCATGCAGGGGGGTCCACAACTCGCTGTCCTTGGCGTTCACGTTGGCGCCATAGTCCAGAAGCAACTGCATCATCTCATTGTTGTCGTCTATACAGCACTGCAACACAAGAGAAACTATTACTTCTGTCATTTTGTTCTCATTAAAAACTCATTAAGTATTGTTTTAAAGAGAAATTAATACTCCCTAAACGAGGACAATTATTTCTCCCTGGAAGTCGTCAGGGATCAATGGGATAGTAATATAGCGACTTCCAAAAGCTGCAGCTCGATATAAACATGTAAACATATGTAACCCCTCAACAAGCTTAGATAAATGGGATCACGATTAAAAGGTAACACAAGTATTAATATATGACCGCCAAAAATGAATAACTTCATAGCATGAAGAGAAATATATGTTAACAACTTCTGATGATGACATGATTGTGACATTTCCATACAGATTATTGTGTCATTATTACGTTTTTAATGACACAAGAATCTGTGTTGAAACGAAGCATATCGTGAATAAAGGAGTTGTTATCCAAACATTACTTCTAGAATGCCTCTCAAAGAAGCAAATAACTACATTCATTCAAATCATCATTTAAATTTCTTTTGTTATACGTTTGTTTTACATAGGACACACATAAAATACCACAGGTTCAAATACACAAAATCTAAATCTCAGGACACAAAATAATAAACTTTTAGAATCGCCATTTCCTTTCATGTCATATTCAGTTTCAAGTTTCAGATTTCACATATACAAAATCTCCTAACGCTGACTTATTTTAAAGCATCAATAACAATGACAGACTGTCATCACTGAAGATTAGACAGTAAATCACTGACACTGTATTTACCTGCAGTATCGCGTAGTGATATGTGGGGATGAGTAACCACCCAGGTATGAGTCTCGTTACAGGTATGGCAAACACTCAGGTCCTTATCATAAATAATAAACCCAGACTTGCTTTTCTATCTACATCCCTCCGCTCAGCATTCTAAAAAAATTCCTTCTCACACCGATCAACTTTCATAGGTACAGTTTACATGAAGGAAGAATTCTGATCATAGAAATATCTAACAATTTAGATATGTGGTGTGATTGGGGGAATCACCTATTGAAGAAGAGATATCCATTGTATTTTAGAAACAAGGAAGGAAAGTAAATATTTACGGTAATTAGGAGGTGAGATGAGAAGATTTGGGGTTTAACACAGCTATTTGTATTACGCCGGCTAATATGATTGCAGGAGAAAGCCTGCAACACAACTGTAGCCATACATCGTGCTGAAACCTGAGGGCATCTGCAGTTACTAGCAAATAAATTTGCGGTATCGCGTTGTATTAATTTTTAATGCATCCTTTTTTGCACCCAAACCTGACTGTATGTAGCACAATTCTCTACAGCATACCAAGTTTCAGAGCCCTTGAATAGATGTTCCAAGCACTCTCAATCAGTAGTCAAATATACTGACCACTTCGCCATCCCGCCCATATTGCCATATAACAAGTAATTGTCACAAACGTGACCATGTCCCCCGCCGCAATTAAGAAATGAGCTAAAAGAATGGACACACAGCTTGTACCGAGTAGTGACATTTACATGTTTGATTCAATTATTGTTATATCGGGCAAAATTTTTAAAATGGTCAAAGTCTTGTAGTGACCTTGAAAACGGGGTCAAGGTCAACCAAATCGACTGGTGTCTGCGTATTCCCCAAATGAAGACAGGTACCAAATTTGAAGACTCTAGGTACAGCAGTTCATGAGATATCGTGCTAACAACATTTGACAATCAGTCTTGTAGTGACCTTGAAAATAATTTCAAGGTCAACCAAATCGACTGGTATCTGGATATTCCCCAAATGAAGACGGTTCTAGCGGTTCATGAGGAATCGCACTAACAACATTTTCAAAACTGGTCAAAGTCTCGCCGTGACCTTGAAAATGAGGTCAAGGTCAACAAAAACTTTTCAGGTCTGCGTATTCCCCAGATGAAGACTGGTACCAAGTTTGAAGATTCTAGGTTGAGCGGTTCATTAGATATCGCGCTAACAACATTTTCAGAACTGGTCAAAGTCTCGCCGTGACCTTGAAAATGAGGTCAAGGTTACCAAAACCTTTTCAGGTCTGCGTATTCCCCAGATGAAGACTGGTACCAAGTTTGAAGATTCTAGGTTGAGCGATTCATTAGATATCGCGCTAACAACATTTTCAAAACTGGTCAAAGTCTCGCCGTGACCTTGAAAATGAGGTCAAGGTTACCAAAAACTTTTCAGGTCTGCGTATTCCCCAGATGAAGACTGGTACCAAGTTTGAAGATTCTAGGTTAAACGGTTCATTAGATATCGCACTAACAAGAAGCGGGACGGACGTACGGACGGACGTACGTACGGAGCTGAATACTATGTCCCCCGCTCCGCGCTTCGCGGTGGCGGGGGACAACAAAACATGGAGGAAAAGTAATTATGAGATTAGAAGGGAACTGTAAATTATCGTAAATGGTCTACTTTCATTAATTGTCAAAGAGCAGTAACCAACACTGCCGGTCCAGAAATACTCAACGATTAAATTGCACTTGTGTATGATCATTTAATTTAATTAAATGGGTTATTTCTCCAATAAAACCTTACATTTTCAGTGGGCAAAACCTGATATATGATACATTCCAGCACTGTTAACAATGGAATGATAAACAGGTGGTACACTTAAAGTGGTCTGGCTGGGGTATAGGATCACTTAGACCAGTGGTGTAAATGCAATTAATGCCTCTTTTAAAACACCTGGAACCAATAATTGTGCCAACCATTATACAACTAAAAACTACTTATTTTTGTCTTTTATTTTGCATTTTATTGGTCTGCCCTGTGTATGTCTGATTGAGGTGAGGTGGGTTGGGTTTAACGCCACTTTCAACAATATTTCACTTATATCATGGCTGCAAGCATTACTGAAGGGCGAAAAACACACAACACCATTGTGGCTATGCATTCTAGTGAAACCTGCAAGCATACGCTGGAACTAGCAAACCATGGGTGACACTGCGCTGAAATTCAGCATTGCTCCCAAACTTTACTGCACATAGAACAGTTCCCTACAGGAGACAAAATTGCGGTGCCCCTGACGGGATTCGAACTCTGGACCTTTTGATCCACAGCCAAACACACTAACCACTGTGCTATCCTGCCCTCATGTCTGACTGAAAGATAGCCAATCTTGTGTCAAAGTAGTGTGCTGGTGGCATCAACATATACTCTCCCTGATGGTGTAATCCTCTATTGCACATTGCATTGTTATGTTGAGCAAGTACGTTATCACTACAGAGTTCTGGACAGATAATATATGTAAAATATAATAGAAAAATGTGTTCTTTTAAATACAAAAACCAATTGTTCCATCATACATCCTTGTGTGAGAGTGTACACAGTTGATGTGACATCAAAATGGAACCCTTAAATAAATGGACCAGTCGATTGAGCCAATATTGGTGAAAAAATAAGTCACTATTTCTATGGTATGCAAGTGTTTTGACCTAGTTTTCAGTATATTCAATGAGCATGTGTGCATTGCCTGCTCTGTGTATGTCTGGTTGAAAGATATGTCACAGTGCCGTGCTGTTTGCATCAATGCATACTCCTCCCCTGTTGGTATAGTGCTCTAGTGCACATTGTAAAACCATTGTTGTCTTGAACACGGATCCACACCATAGCACTTTGTATACTCTTTGTGTGAAATGTCATAGTAAAATGATTAATTTACAAGGGTGTTGATCAGCCTGTGTGTTTTCTAAAGTACACGCTTGATACATGTTATCTATAATCTTGGAGTTGTACATGTATAGGCAGATCCAGAAGGGAGGTTCACTCATTGAAAGGGAGGTTCACACTCGGGGTTCAAACCCCCTAAAAACCCCTGGATCCGCCACTCACATGGTAAAGATCAAAGATAAGTTGATACATTATTCAATGTGATAAAAGGAATGTTACGTAATGTCTTGCCTTGTCACGTGATTTTTCTAGTTTTGTTTTCCAAACGCAAGGCATAACTCTTGCCAGTCTGCATTAATGGCTGATTTAAGCCTTGTGGTATTTCCCTCGCTTTGTTGTGCCTAGATAGTGAATCGCTGCACTAGAAATGCATAGTTGGGACTTGGTTTTGAACATAACCATGGTATTTGTAAGCAACAACAAATCTATTTATTATATGATCAAATCATCAAATCATCGTAATAATCAAGTTGGTTTTATATTGAGACTGTGTCAATAAGCTCTGTTGCCACAGATACAAGATGGTGTTATGAGCATGTCATGATGTTATAGAACATTTGTTGAAGATGTTCTTACTCCCAAAATTTGAGCTTTGTAGTATATTACTAGTTCATTGAGAGAATTTCGAAAAAGTTTGAATTTGGACACCCTACCATGCCTATATTTGAGGGGCGATAAAGACCAAATACAATTTTTTGTTATGTAAAAAGTATGTCATTCTGAAAATTTGAACTGAAATATTAAAGGTTTATGGACAATGGCCCATGCCATAGGGCATTACGAGTTCACATATCAAAACAATGATGTGATATAGTGTAACTTCTCTAATTCTGACTTTGATTTTTTTGACGAAATAAAAACGGAATAAATTGTAAATAGTTATCTCCCCTCTCACCTGATGTAGTGCTGTGAGTCCGTCCTCATTGGTTACATTGGGATCCGTCTTGTTCTGAAGTAGATTCCGAACTGCAACAGAGAGAGAAAATATAATGTTCTGTAAACAGTGCTTAAATTACACTTGTGATGTCATCCTATTGTTCTCTCGCTCCATTATATTTCAGTAATGGACTGTAAGTTGCAAACTATCATGTCTTTTGAATTCAATATTGTAAAACTTGTTTTGACTTATAAAAGTCAATTTGTTAAATAAGAAATACCTTGAGTGTAATTTAAGTAGATAAGAAAGATTTATATTTTTTTATTTTCTTCATTTTCATCTGTAATTTAAGTACGTTAATGTCCTTCTAACTCTCCATTCCTTAAAAATAATGGGCCTTGGTTAAATATTTTTAAGAAATGGAGAGATACTTGAACATTGACCTTTACTGATCAATGAAATGTGACAGGTAAACACATCTCCATGTGCTGTACTGAAACAAATAGACAAAATTTGATAACAAGTCTAAACAAGAAATAGAGAAATCAAACATAATGTCCCAACCATACATTGATAGGACTGGTCTCCAGGTTATTTTTACTGATATCAAACCTTTCTACCGGGTAATTATGTTTCCTCATTATATATGTGTGATCATGTCATTCTATGCACGCCAGTATCTTATTTTTGCTGATTTCCAAAATGAGACAAATGATATGTCAATAACATGGTCATTCACAAGCTCATTTATCACTGAAGACAATACATAGAGGAAAATATGACAAAATCTAATTTAAAACATACTTGACATTGAGGAAGACGACATAATAAAATTGTGATGATATGTTACATGTATACATAAAAAGAAAGATTTGTATAGCACCAATATCCAGCTATTCAATTATATCACATTATATATTATTGTCACTGCATTGTATGGAAAATATGAAGTTGCCTCAATGTGTTTGCCCTATAAATAGTAAACATTATACAAGGAGATTCGGAAACACAGCCAGTGTTTACGTGTAGTACCTGATAGAGTTAAAGGTACAATGTGATTAGTATGTATTTTTTTGTTGAGAATTCAATGTTCTCTTTTGTTAAGTTATGCAATTAACGTATGATTAAAATAGTCTTCTTAAAAATAAATTCTTATGAATAATAATTCTTTGGATGTTATGCATAAAACAGTTTGATCCCCCTAAAATTCCTCTCAAAAGATTACAATGCGCATTCCTCTGCATTTGCAAACTCGAGGCTAGAAAGCAAAACGTTTTCCTTAGAATTTGTAACTAAATATAATATCAAGTAGCTTAACGTTGGTCCTGTCCTGTAGTTCCAGCTAAAATTATCTAAACTTGTCTGTCCGAGAATGTGACTTGTCATTGAGTTACAGTTAAAATTATCTTAACTTGTCTGTCGGAGAATGTGACTTCTCATGGAGTTACAGTTAAAATTATCTAAACTTGTCTGTCCGAGAATGTGACTTCTCATGGAGTTACAGTTAAAATTATCTAAACTTGTCTGTCCGAGAATGTGACTTCTCATGGAGTTACAGTTAAAATTATCTAAACTTGTCTGTCCGAGAATGTGACTTCTCATGGAGTTACAGTTAAAATTATCTAAACTTGTCTGTCCGAGAATGTGACTTCTCATGGAGTTACAGTTAAAATTATCTAAACTTGTCTGTCCGAGAATGTGACTTCTCATGGAGTTACAGTTAAAATTATCTAAACTTGTCTGTCCGAGAATGTGACTTCTCATGGAGTTACAGTTAAAATTATCTAAACTTGTCTGTCCGAGAATGTGACTTCTCATGGAGTTACAGTTAAAATTATCTAAACTTGTCTGTCCGAGAATGTGACTTCTCATGGAGTTACAGTTAAAATTATCTAAACTTGTCTGTCCGAGAATGTGACTTCTCATGGAGTTACAGTTAAAATTATCTAAACTTGTCTGTCCGAGAATGTGACTTCTCATGGAGTTACAGTTAAAATTATCTAAACTTGTCTGTCCGAGAATGTGACTTCTCATGGAGTTACAGTTAAAATTATCTTAACTTGTCTGTCCGAGAATGTGACTTGTCACTCGAAAGACAGGGTTCGATATGATAATAACAGCATGTCATTTAAAAAAATTAATTTAATTGACATTTTTTATTTCCAGAATTTCTTCACTACGAAATGCGTAGCGTGAGGTTTCTATTTTTAGATTTACTCGCTACGAGCGGACGGTTGGATGGACGGACACCGGACACCATGCCATGCCATGGCACAAGCCAATCGGGCCTTTCAGGTCTGATTGGTTAACAAAAATGTACTGAACCAGAGTCCTGTGTATTGTCTCACATTTAGAGGGGACCAAACATTTATTAGAAACCATCTTCTATTAGAGAACAAAACAGTGTTCTGCAGCAAATAAGCTAAATAAGACAGCTTCGAAGCTCTTGTCTGACCGTGATAGTGTTATGAAATAACCTGGTGACATGTAAATTGTTGGATTCACTGATCAGAAAATGGGTTACTCAAGTTTCAAATGATATTTCTCACTAAATCTGCACACTGTATTCTGATGTGATAAATCACCACATAGACCAGAAGAATATTGCACCTCAGAGAATACATACAAAAGTATCAGAACATTCAATGTATCTGTCACTTAAAAAGGAAAAGAGTTATTTGGATATTATCCTGTTCATAATTTCTGCCATTGTGCCAAAGTACATTACTGTCATTGTGAGCATGGACATGAAAATAGCCAGAGAAGGATAAACACCATGCAATCAGAGTCTGGTATAATGGCTTCCATTATATATATAATATTCCATATATGGCTGATAATGTAATTCTGGTTTAGTTCTTCATTGTGACTTAAAGTGAGGGTTCTATTGGAGTATCAGCCATTTTGTTTTTGTGTTTTATGCAAAAAACTTTACATTTACTAATTTTGCCACTTTTTGAAAATAAACTTTATATTTATTGATAGCCTATCAATAAAGTAAGAAATAAGCTAATCACAGACTTGACTTTCAAAGCATACAAAGACATTCTTAATTTAAACATTATCTTGATATACATGTCATTCATGGTTTTTGAAATTCTGCAATTTTGCTTCAGGTATTATTGCCACTTACACCAGGATCATAACGCACTGGAGAAGGGGAATTGCTATCACTATCAAAAACAATCATTTCCTTGCAATTTTGGTAGCAAACAATGTCATTTATAAAGTTTTGAAAAAAGAGGTTCTTCCTTCCTTCAATGTGCCCTTATGTATTGCTACAAATAAATAGCATGACAAAAACAGCCTATGGTAATACAGTTACAGGGTTAAGCTGTCAGAATCTGCTTTTTTCGGAGCTGCCTCAGTAAGATGAAATTATCTGACAATGTATGTCTGTTCCAAACCACAAAATATTCAATTCCAACCAGAGAAGACATACCACAAATATCAATGTCAGATGTCAACTTGTTTCCGATTCATTGTTTCTGAAATATGGTGTGATTAATATGCATCATTCCTGGGGCATTTTTCCAAGTTCCATACACAATACCTATGATTAAAGGTACATTCATTGTGTTTCATAATATTTTAGTTGGCTTTAATACATACCAAAGTAACATATATGCTGATTTCAGTTCAAATAATTTCTTTTAACTTCATCTTCATCCCCAATTGCTAAATATATCAAAATTACTAGTTTCCAATGAAAATCGAACATCATGACACATGTGCAGAAACCGAAACTACACGTCAAATTTACATGCAGAGTTTTTATATAACCTATTGGAACATTATCAACCCAAATTTGTTTTTTTGTCTGTTGTCAATAAGTTTCCAAAATTATGTTTGACCGATTGACACACGCCAATCGTGATGCATTCTCCGGTTTTCGATTAGAAATCACGACTTTTGCCGTTATGTTATCACTACACTTAGTCGACTATCATCAAAATGGTAATTTTCGATAAGTCAATACTTCGTATAAAATAACATCACTTATAAAACATTTCACAAATTTGATCGCAAACAACAGAATGGATGCACCTTTAAGGGAGATTCACAATGCCTATGATTATGGGAGATTCAACCAAGAACCTTGTCCTCTTGCCAAGATCCATTACATACAGAGACTGGGTAAATGTCAGCTGAAATAGTTTCCTTCCTATAATCAATATAATATGATGTAACTATAACTAACTGTCCTTTCTAGACCCACATAAGAACATGTAACAGTGTATGCAAGTATCTCTCTGCTTTGTGCTTATGTGCTTTCTGATAACATCATTGTGAATACCACCTATTCAATCAGTGTCAGGTTAAATTACTTTGCTTTTCACATGAATGAGATTAATAAAAACATACATATCAGTGTTTAGAATGTCTCTTTGTAATGGTACGTCAAGGACACCTTTTTAAAAATAATTCAAAGTTTCAACTCAAACTCTTTTCTCTTTGTTTGTTTAGTTAGGTGCACATGCACATATGATCTCATTGTCTTCAAGATTCACTCCTAAATTTAATGTTTGTACATATTTTTTGAGCTTGTAACAACGTCAACTTCATTCATTTTCATGTTACCATGGCAATAAAATGCAACCATCTCACCTTTTCACAAAACTGTCAATGGTGGATGTGGATTCTTAACAAGATTTTGATGACCCCCCCAGGCTGAACCCAATTTACATTTTGTGAACCCTCCTTTTATAATTTCTGGGTCTGCCTAAGAAACGATTTAGCAAACATTAATATTTACCCCTGAAATTAAGGAGTTTGAAATAAATGACATTATATACTCACATAATTTGACATTGATTTGAATTGATATTCATAAACTGAAATTTTGACAACACTGGTTTAACTACAAGGCAAATTGACATAGTTTCTGCTGAACGATTTAGGCAATTCTACCTTTTACTTTTGTTTGTAATAATTGCAACTGCATTTATTTTTTTATATTTATCTTTCTATAACATTGAAAACAAGTATATGAATGCTCTACATGAGTCTAAATGTTGTTAAAAGTGAATCTTGTAATTTTGCCACAATAACACCGAGTAAATCGAAGTCGCACTACTGTCTGGCATAAGAACGTCTCTATTCCCAAAAACAATGCAAAACTTAATAGCTCACGTTCTTCTTGTCACCAATGTCATTCATTGATTTGGACTCTATATCATAATTTACTGACAGGAATTTTTTTAACTTGATGTGTTTTTCAAGCTGTCTCCTTTCTTATCGATGAACATCTACAAACAACTAAAAACAAACAAAGAATATTTTCGGCAATATCCAAATGTCTACAATTATCTGGCTGATAACTTCCCATTCCATAGGCATCATGGTAATTATCTGTAAACAGCAGACATTCCTACATCTAACAATATCATTCCTAGCTGTCAACTCTTATATATGTTTCATACAGTACAACACAACACACATGTATCGTGGCATATATATCTTCGACTATGTCAATGCATGTGGCCCTATTGTCTCACCTTACAAGAATCACATTTATTACCTGTAAACAGCTCCCCATCATACTTTGGGCACTAAAATAAGTAACTGTCAACATCACTGGGTCACATAGATTCACAGGGGTTCACCCAAAAAGAACATGTTAAATTTTCAAAAGGAATAACTCTCTTAACTCATTGCAGTGAAACTAGTTCACCATGGTATTATACATACCATACATGTATTATCCAAAGAGCACTTATCATGCTGCATGTAACTATTCTCTACCACAATGTTGCAGAGCTCCTGGCAGATTTGAACTGCCCGAATCTCTTGATACAAAAAGAGCTTACAGTTGTTGAGTTATTATCTGTAAGGAGAGTAATGCTTACCTTCATCAATATCATTCCTAGCCGCAGACTCTAAGAGTGAAATACTTCCTATGAACACCACACGCTTGTTTTTCTTTTTCGGCACCGAGTTCTGATGAGATGCCGATTTCTTCTTCTTTGATTCCTTTTCCAAATGCTTTTCGTACTGACTAAATTTCTTCAGCTGTTGTGAGCGTCGCTTCTTGGCGTGTTTGAGTCGGTCTTGGGTCGGCATCCGCTCGATGGATGCCATTTCGGCAACCAGTTCGTGATGGTCCGTCATGTTGATGTCTTCTTATCACAGTCAGGTAGAAACACAAATCACAAGTCAGAGCTCAGAGAATGTGCACACATCACATAAAACCTTCATCACAGGGTTAGATACCCATGTAAGTTCTATATAAGCTCAGTGGTATCCAAGTTCAAGATATTCAGTGGTATCCTGTTAGTATCCTGATGGAATGATACAGTCGCTATAGTGTATCCGATTGGGTGTCAACTCCCTGTGTCTCCACCTTACACATGGACAAAACATCACCTGTAAATTGAGGAAATAATCAATCAAATTCTAATAAAAGATAAAATGTATATTTAAGTTCTTACAGATGAAAAAATTCCTGTAAATCAAGAAATAATATTTTGATCAATATTAGTGCTAAGGATATACTAAATTAATAACAAACTAACATGAAGGCTGAAGACAAAATACTGCTGTCAGGAACAATTCCAATAACGTAGTCAGATAGACCAATCTTACATCTGTTAGGTAGGCCTATCTCGTTTCATGTTAATCTTTTACATTCAGGTTGAAAAACAGGCAAATGAAGGTCAAAATCCTAGCGACTGTTGTAATACATAGAGAATCGTGACTGCAAGTTACCAAGTTTGTAAAAAACATTTGTTAATTCATAGATAAATTCATGAGAAAGATAAAGGATAACAATGTCTTAACCAATTCTCTTGAATTATTATGACCTTTTAATCTTAATGATACATAATAATTATCCCAAACATAAGCTAAACTTACAGATTATGCAGGAAGATTTCAGGTTTAAATGCCACACTCAAGAACAGTTCACTCATATCAAGATGGCAATTATTATTGCAAGAAATAGTCTGATATGCCATTGTGATGATGTTGTGAAACCTGCAAACACTAGTTGGAACTAGCAAAACATTGATGAAACAGCACTGATTTTCAAAAGATTGTTTCTCCCTAACCATACCGAAGTATCACAGTTCCCTAGAGCAAAGTTGCCAAGCCCCTGGTATGAATCAAAACCACGAGAATCCTTGATCCAAATTAAGAAAACTACAAACTACAGCTCTGTCCCACCCCTAAACTAAGGAGCAACAATTGACACACAGGATGTCAAGAAGTGAAAAATGTCAAGTGACGAGTCACAAGTATAAAACTAGCAACATATTAAAACAAAGGCCTGGGACTAAAGTTGATTGATTATCCATGACAATGTTCACTATTTCATAGACCACAGATGTAACTAACAGACATAACAATGTGAAACTTGTACGAACAATGTTAATACATTAATTTCTGTTAAACACCAACAGTCAATATGTGACTAATTTTCTGTAATATGGCATTACTTTGTTGCAACTTGTGCAGACTTTGTTTAACATAGTACCTGTCTGCATACACTTAAACTAAAGAGGTGTCCAAGAGAGAGAGAGAGAGAGAGAGAGAGACGTGACCACAATGTATCACAATTAGGTCTATCTGTAAACAATAGTTATCTGTGAGGGGGTACTATGTAGTTTATCACCCTCTTCATGCCATGTGATATTTATTTGTACAGTCAAGCTCCTTTACTTCTTACTAAGTGACCTTATATAGCAAGACTGACTCGGTGATATAGGCTTTATATTGTTCCACTGAGCTTAAACAACATTGTTTATTAAGCAGGCATGCATCAAAGTCACATGACCATTTAAACAAAAAATACAAATCATAAAAATTAGATAAAAAGACAATTTAAAGACAATTTTCATTTTAGGTTTCCATGCTAGACTTAAAAACATTTGTTCATTATTGAAACTTTCAATGAAGATATTTTAATTGGATAAATATTTCTTCTAAAATTTGACAAATTTCAAAAGGCTTGTATTAAAGTCACTAAAGTGATCAAATCCTTTCTTGATTTTTAATAAAACATCACATATTATTTCAGCAACATAGCCTATTAACTTTTAAGATGATGATAATAATTCGACAAATGCTTTAAAAGGTCACAATACTCCTTGAAAAGCCAAGAGATGAGGTTGGCCCCTGACACAGGATCAAACTTGGCTCATTATCATACAAGGCTGAATGAAAGAAACATTATCGTACTTGTTTAATGCGAGCAAAGAGCTCAACAATTCAAATTTTATTTCTTCTCTAGCAAAACACTCCTGTTTGCTAAACCGAGATCACAATGTAATTTCCTAATCTCTGCGCTATGCAAGATATCTCTCTGAATGTAGGTCAGTTTCATGTTAACATTCGCAGATTTTGTATTGTCTTTCTCAGCTTAATAACTTCCTCAGAATAATGACGATTAACTGTTTATTTACATGCTTTGTTTACAAATCTTCAGATTATTCATTGTAAATCTCATTATAATTTAATCATTGTTTTTGAAACAAAAATAAGACAAAAAGATACATCATAATCCAAAATGCACTTTTAAGAATTATGAAAACTTTCAGTAATGTCAGGCTTCACACATGAATGAATATGATCCATACAGGATATATATACATTTACTGTTATATATATTCAATAAGAAAACAGCCCAAAAATTGATGTAGAGTATCTTCATCAAAGTAATTAAACCCGATCAAAAAGTGTAATTATGATAATATTTAGAGACAGTGTTTACCAACAATGACAATTCTCAACCTTGTCAATCAGTGTAAACAAACTAATCAATATGAACAGGTATACACAAACATGCTCCACCCTCTCTAACTACAGGTAAATCAAACTGAACAAGAACTGCTGATAAAGTTGGTAATAAACCACTTAATTAACTTGGAATTATGATGAGATCTTGCATAACCTATCACCCGGCAGTAGTTGCTATAATCTGTCTTATCCCTCTAACCCAGGCTACTGCACGACCCGTGAAGCTAGCTATATGTGACCTACTTACGGTCTACCTGAAAAATGAAATTACAGGTAGGTAAATTCTGACATAGTTCCCAGCGTCCGTGAACACTTGAACATGCTGATATTTACACACATAAGTACAGAACAGGTGTTTCGGAGGAAGAAAGTTTCGGGAACACTTTCCTCTCGTCAACTCACGACGACTTCCGCTCCAATAAAAATTGTCAGCGATATTCACTGTCATTTCAGGTGTGTCCAACTGGACGGGAGGCTGACACTAAGATATTTTCTCATGAAATTTATGTTTCAATACCTATATCCTAACTGTACCTGTAAATAAAGCAGCCACATCCATCTCATTCATCGCCAAATCAACACAAGAACAGTTGTCAACAAAGCCAGTTATAAAATAATATGGGACAAGCAACATCACATCGCCTTTCGCGTCTCATTATTTTCTCATCTCGTTCGTGCCTCCGCGACGCTAAGAAACATTCACCACCACTTTGCACACTTGGGAATTGAATTACGATATTACTTAACCAAGTATAAAACTCGAAAACCATCTACATACCTCATAGTTTAGTCCCGGTGACGACGAGGTACAAGGTCGACACATTTCAGCTCGGTAGACATCTTGCCGGTAGGTGGCGCAGCGACTCTAGACAATGTCATGTGACAGGTCCCAGGTAGACTGAGGTATGCTGTATTATAGAACACACAGCACAGGTGAATGCAGGATACACTAAACTCGTGGGCTGTCTTAGTTTTACCTACACCTGCCTTATGGATTATATTAGATATTTCACTGGTATGTTGTATAGGAGGTTTCTAGTGTTTACTTTTTTTTTTATCAAACCGGTTTTCTTATTCCGCCTTATTTATTTTATTGTTTAAATGATTACATTATATAGCTCAATGGCATCATTCATATTACAGGCGTTTTTAGAACTATTTAAAAAACGGATTTCATTTATTAAAATTTGACCATTATATCATTGATTACAAGATTTAATTAAAATACCTTTGGTGGAGGTGCATTGTTTATATATTTTGTTTTAAACGTGCTTTCGATATTAATTGTTTAAACTTATTAACTTATTGATCAAATCATACATAGGATACACAAAATAATCGTGTATTACATGAAGTTATATTTGTTATTTAAAATATACATGGACACAACATATGTCTTTGATGTTTCATTGTTATTTTTGAACTTTTTGCATGGATAAAACTTTAAATTCACTGTTGCATTGTGAGATCTTGATCGTCCATATTTATATTTTTGAATTGATATCAATTTCAATATTTTGAATTTAAATGTAAGTTTATATGTATGTTGTTTATTATGTAATTATCACATAAACTGCCTATAGATGTTAAAATACCGACATTTTAAAAATAATTATAAAAATGTATTTTATTTCTATATCTGAACGTTTGTAATTTGCATATATGATTTTATATAAAATTTCAAATGGAACATTGTCAATGTACTATAAATCACATATTTGTATGAAGAAAAATATAAAATTTACATCTATTTGATTTTGCAGTTATATATAAGGACAGGAGCGGGTCCAGCCAGGTTTTGCGCTTGGATTTGTTTATCCGTGAGAGAAAGAGGGAGGGGCGGGGGTGGACAGGGGGACAGACAGATGTAGACAAAGACAAAGAGACAGAGATAAGATAATGTGGATGAGAAGAGAGAAACGAAAAGAAAAATCCCTTAAATGTCCATTAACATTTTGTACACCATGAACAATCCACTTCTGTTTCATGAATCATACTCGATAAGTCAGATATTGTGACGAGGAAGAGCTGTGCAGCCTGTTGCCCAGTTATACATTTAGCTTATCTCTCACCCCATATATATGACAAATGCATTCGTCAGGCACTTCACATTGTGGTTTCTGTTTAATATGACAATATCTAAGGTTTCTAACCAAACCCGAGTTGTTTCTTCTTCCTTGCCTGGTATAATATAGAGACAAATATGGTATAATTATCCACTGAATAGACAAAGGACCACAACGAACCACTCCAGTCACATCAAGGGTTTGTGTTCCCCTGCCTAATGCTATATGTATAATTATATACAGACAATAAATACAACCAATATAGACCTAAATTTTACAACAGTACAACAGTCAATGTTCTCACTGAAAGCTCGCGCGAGGCATAACAGTTTAATCTGCGTTTCTACGCACCTTTATAAGGTTGGAGGTCTTGTTATAGTTCGTGATAAAACGTGAGTGGTGCGGTATTTATGACGAAGTGTATATATAAACGCCGTCCGCCGACTGGATTACTCATACTCATACTTTAACGTGATTATACTACTGTGGGTAGACATAACTATTAGTAATATTTCGTTAAAGGTTACATGTCGTAATCATGGTCACTTTCGAGATTCGTTGAATTTTTTGGGGGTCTCGTTTTTCTGAACCAATTGCATTTAATAATTCAATAGAAAATAATATATTTCGGTCATCCTTTAAGAGATTGTTGTTACTCTATTACACATCTTAACGTACTTACTTTACTGTGGGTAGGCCTATACAGAACTATTAGTATTATGAATATACATCTTTAAGAGACTGTTGTTAGTCTATTACACACTTTAACGTGATTACTTTACATGGGTAGACAGAACTATAAGTATTATGAATATACATCTTTAAGAGACTATTGTTAGTCTATTACACACTTTAACGTGATTACCTACTCTGGGTAGACAGAACTCCAAGTGCTGTTAATATAACTCTCAAGAGACCCCATGTAAGTCTAGTATCCACCTGAACATCCCTATACAGATACATGTGGGCGTTTATCAATTGACGTGAAGTATTGAAACTATTTGTGTATTACACAGCGACAGGGCGGTGCCCCCAGCAGTATGGCCCTATAACACACACCTGCGTGTCGTCTACCTGCTGCATGTTATGAGTTATTGCTGATATTACAGGTGTAGCCTTTAGCTTACACTGATGATGTACTGCCGGGAGCAACGCGAGTCTTATGCATGCAAGAGTAAACAGTCGGTTTAGTAATGTCACAACATAGGGATATATTATCTGTGTTTCAGAGGTTTGGATATATGGCAAAAATGTATATTTTCTTTCATTTCACACCGAGCCCAAAGTAGTCCCAACTTGTACAAATATTTATAGAATATTATTGTTTTTATAGAAATGGATGTCTTCATTTTTCACGAAATATATTTGTCGGACACGTTAAAAGAAATATAAGAAGGACATTTAGAAATGTAAACTGAAGAAATCTTACATTAAAATTGTCTATAATGTTTCGCTGAAGCAACAAACAATATCCATTGCCTGACACTAAGGTGCGTTGACAAGTAAACTAACTTACACATACACGTTCTACAACATACATTAAACGGTCAAGGGTTTATCACCGACTATACATAAGTCTTATGAGTGAATCCATCTTCATGATGTCTCTTGTGACGATATCTCTTCGTTAATTTCAATTAAAGAGAACTTTGTTTTATTTATGAGAAACGGCGACAGTGTGAATTATATATGATAAAACAGATTCGGGATCGAGGCGACATAAACAAGCTTGTCACCACTTAAGAGTTACGAAATCAATGGCGGATAAGGTGTGGTTGCGTAGGTAAATATAACATAAGATAACAGGTTGAAACATGAAGGAATGTTTGATGATATTTTGTTCAAGCTATAGCAAGAGTTGAATAGGACAGATGACGTGACCCGAATACTCATGTAGAGTGTACATACAGCATGGACAAGATAATTTGAAAAAAAGAAATCTCGCTGGCATTTCCTTGTTTTATAATAGCATCCATAATGACGTTATGTTTCAACATGGTTTATACTTTGCTTTAAGCGTTTAGATTAATTCTTGATTTCTTGCTTTTGTGCTTCTTTTTAACATATAAGTTATTAATGTAAATGTTGGGAGCTGGTTTTGAGATGTTGTATATAGCTGGTACCAATACTTTTCAACGCTGAATAAAATAGATTGAATAAATCTCTATACGCGTGTTCCTGCAGTTGATGGAGAGATGAAACGTTTATACTTTGCAAGGACACCCTTTCGTTCTCTTCAGAGATGAAACACAAATACATTATTGTTCATGCACGGAAGCTGCACCCGGCCGTTTTAACTATCTCAACATTTATCTCTACACTTTTTTGCATGGATACAAGTTTTTTGTTAATTTAAAATGACAATGTTACCAAGCATTACCTGGAACTCCATTTTGACTTTCATTGATAACATTGACTGTGAAGTAGCAAAATCAAAAGGAAACATTTTGTATTGGTACGCTTAAAAGGGAATAAATACTTAAATGATGTCTATAAGATCCTTGAAGAGATTTAATGTCATGCAGTGAAGTAGAGACATTTAGAACCATGGGCGATATATATGTATAATAAGACTATACATCGATGCTCAGTCAAACGTGAAAAACATACAAAGTTATTTCTTCTTTTTAAAAAAAACTGCAAGCAACGCCACTGAATAAACCGAACATTGAATAGGTAAAGTGCTTCGTGTATAATCGGTCCAGGAAGTAAATTGTTGTTGAAAAGGAATTAGCATAATCCATTCATCAAACCTAAAGTAGAGTAGAAAACACGTCTGAAGTGTCTGGAACCCTACTGTGAAATATGAGTATATAGCGATTCTCCCTTGTCTTCTGGTTTGCCCCTAGGCGTTGGTATATGCTACCGAATCTAAGGGTTTTCGATCACCCAAGGAATTTCATATTTTCGAATGAAACATTTTCATCATTCTTTCCCCACAGCGGATATCCCTGCAGATATCCGATCCTAAACTCTGTTCAAGAATGCCTGAATTCGCCGGAAAAAATGGAGTGTCCTGGTTGCAATTGAATCTAGTTGTGCAATCAACGACATTTGCCAAGGACACGTCATAATGATAACATAAACGTAAAATGGAGCTGGAGCCGAGAAATTCAGGCCTTCCAGAACATAGGTATGGATAGGAAATCTTAATCTCTATGTGGGAAGAGAGTGCATTTTCATAAGAAAGCAAGATTTTCTCGATAACAATTTCTTTATTGTGTAGATACACGACTTTTCGGAGTATGTACTCACTCCTTCATGATGCAACTTTGCACATTGGCTGTGTTTCAGACAAGGAGTATAATCTGTTCGATGTCCTTTCATGTCGACTTACATCATTATATCAATCTATATAAAGTCAGGATTCACACACCATTGTATTGACTTGTTAGATAGCCTTTACACTGTAACACCCAATGTTGATAAGATATAAACTTAAATGTAGGAAATGAAACGTGATGCCCATGCTCAGCAAGATAATTTTCCAATTTCGAAACCACGTGTTCATACATACAAGCATACGAGCATATGGTTCTTAGTTCATGGACGGGGTCATCTAACTCTTTTACATACCTACTTGACAACTACCATTCATGGAGCCACTTTACCTCTGCTTTTACCAAATCAAGGCTAAGCGTTTTACTTCAAGGTAACTCTGTTCATGGTTAATATAATGTTTCCTGTGTCATTGTAGACAGCAATAGATTACCGCCGTGAGCTCTGATATGCATATTCAAAAACATATCAATAGCATTGATATGCCGAATACATTTATTCGGAAGAATTTAGAAACAGGTAGACATATTTTGAAAAGAAATATAAAATTTTATCAATGTTTTGTTATTAACGCCTGAGATATATTTATATGCATAGGCATGACCTGACTTAAACATAATGTGATTTATCTTTACTTCTTTGACTAGCATTTTTTTAAATGAGAACATATATCTATGGATAAAAAAATGTTCAGAGGCTTGGACGTCAATCGCGATGAAATTATGAGTGATGTAAGAATCATAATGAATAAACAAACGAAAACTAGAACTCATATAAACCTATATAAACACGCAAACGTGTCGATTCTGTTGACACATTTTGCATGATATTATATGATATATTTCATTAAAACATAAGCAACACACATACAAAACATATTTTCAAAACTTTTAAACTTTTTAATTTCAAAATATTCTAACTATTGTTATGGAGAGGACAGCCCTCGCAACGTTTTGTTCTTGTGACTGAACGCTTTAGTTCGCTTACAACCCTTCATCGGACCATGCCGACCGTAGCTGCTGTGGTTCTAAATATACACGTTCTCTTGTTGTAAGTAGGTCGTTATGCTGCTCGCTGCGTAAAACTATTAAATAATATGAGATATATTTGTGATTAAGGAGCTTTCAAATGCAATACAGTTTACACTTTTCTTAACACATGAGCAACTTTCTGAAATACAGACGTGTGTTGTAATATATGTACGTATGGTTGATGGTATCAATCTGTTGTATCTACTTACTGTGGTTTCTCCAAGTCAGTGGGATCTTTTAAAAAATTACTAAAACTATGAGAATTCTAGAAAAGATTTTCCTGACAACAACTTTTTTTAATGGTAAACACACATGGCTATCGGATTATTTGTTACTCCTATCGTTATCGAGAAACTCTGTTCTTATGTATTTATTCCACAAATCCTCTAAATGTCCTTGAACATGTGAATTTAATATCATGTGTAACATATAAACAGTTGCTATTCGTGGACCACATATGGCGAGTATCTGCTGATATTCATTTTGTACTGTATGTATACATTCTATAGTTCATGGCAATTTTGTTATCACAATTTTAACCAAACACGTTCGTGATACTGCATGATAGTGCGAAGACGCATATATATATGATACTGAAAAATGTTGTTCTGAAAATATATTATTTAATCATAAATTATTATTATCATAAAGAACAATTTAAGATCTCATGTTCCTAAGTAATATTTATTCATTTGGACATAAAACATTTACGAACATAACACCATATCTTCTACAGGCCAACAACTTTTAAAGGTTCTTAAACCTAATGTCAACGCAAAACATTATTAGGCAAATCTGTGGTATCTCAATAAAGTAATGCAGATACTATTTAACATTCAAAAGTCATCAATATGTCTCTTTGTCTGTCTCTTTATATATCTCTTCGTCTGTCTGTCATAACATCTTCACAGTTATCTTCACTATGAGAAGCGCATCACATATTAAGCCTAAATATTCATTATACTCATACCTAAGATAATCCATGTTTAAAATGTTAAGAACATATTATAATGAAACCTTATGTCAGAATAACTTCTGTTCTTTTTACTTAAAGTCATCTTCAAACATACCCTGAAGAAAAATGTCTTGACAGCTGTATTAGAGATCCAGTAACATCAAATCTTTTAAACAATGATAATGAAATATTCTTACCTCAAGATAAGTTGAACTTAAAATCAGCTAAGTCCCATATCCTATGGTTATTCCATGTCCTTAGGTAATAACAGTCTTATGATTAAAGTGCAGGTTTGACTGCAAGCAGGAACACACTGTATAAGAGACCCGGTAGCTCTTATGATAGACTAACATTTAGTCGCTAAAGAGATTGTGTATGTGTTAAACTTTCCAAATTTGAAAATAAAGAATAAAAATGAGCCTCTGAGATGTCTTTATTTCCATTTTTAAACTAAGCTATGTAATCTTGTTGTAGACTTGTTTAGGCTCTTAACAAGTAACAGGTCATTGTGACAGACCAATGTTATGATCACAAATGTAAATGTGGGAGGGCTGATGTAGACTTGAGGAGGCTGTGTTGATACTTTTGAAACTAGGAAGTCTACTTAACCACTCAAATTTTTGCTTTCTATTGAAAATCTTTATATAGCTTTTCGATAGAAATCTTGTCGACCTACAGGGGACTTGAACTCGATACAGCTTGGTTTAAGTGTACACAGTGTTTGAATTAAGTGTTTAATCCGGAAAGTGAATCTAACCGGACCTAGATATATAAAGGATTGACGTGGACTGACAAACAGTCTACACAGAGATCCTCTTTATTTCAACCTTAACGGCAATGTACAAATCAAATCACGAATTCAATGAAATTCTATAAGGATTCAAAACATACATGCACATATTAGACACGTGTTGATATACATGTAAACTTGTGTGAAAATTAGTAGAAGGATCTCCAAAAGCAAACCAATATTATTTTTTTATCAAACACTATTTAAACAGTAGAATGATATTTCCTAATGCTCTCATTCATTCAGTAAGTGATATTTCGAAATAATTAAAAGTGTGCATACTATAATACATAAACACGAATAAATTAAATCTTAAATAGATTGAGAACCAGTCTAGAAGTTTGGAATTTACACAACATGCCTCGACTGCCGTCCACACATAAATCTCAGTGCAGTTGGCACACAGCTAAATAACAAGACAGAACCTTCACATTTAATCACACGACATTTTCTCGTCTTGATATGAGGATATACGCACTGGGAAGGAGACAGGTGTTTTTTCTCTCCATTCGGCCACATGATATCTATATTGTATGCTACTACCCAATCCAAGAATGGCTGTATCTCACGTTTTTTGCTGGATATCAGAGATCATAAAAAGAATTTGTGTTGTGCGAGGCTCTGATGAAATTAACTTTCTTAATTGTCCCTCAGAACACGAGATAAAGAAGTTTGAAATTTAAATTTCAGAGGATACCCTTTATTTTTGTAGTTGTTGTGAAGCAATATACATTTGTAAGCTTACTGACATTTCATATTAAACTGACAGACTGGCATTTTCTTCAAATAATTTCTTGAGCAACTATTTGAGACTAGCTTACATATGATCCGTTAGGTCAAAACACACAACATGTTGGTGAAGAAACTTAACTACCTGAGACAAAAAAAAATCCATAAAAAAGAAAATGGACCTGAACTCGTTTTTAACCAATAAATTAAAGTATTAAAAAAAATTCTCACAATTATTGATACACTGGTGACATTTTCTGCACACTCCAAATGAGGTATGGTAATAAGCATATTTCGAAATAAAGAAGTAGAGATATGTACTCAAAGACAAAGGCTACTATAGTGTTTAGTTAAATAATTTAAAGGTTTCGGAATACTTTGATTCTATGAGTACAGTTCGGCAAGGCTGCATTTAAATTTTCGTTTGTTAATCAGTTATCATATACTGAAATATCTACTATTGGAGACATGGGTGTATTAATTGATTCAGAGTTCATGGAATTGTATTTGCTACTGTATGCAGATGATTTATGTTTGTTTGGAGATTCTGTCATTAGTCTTCAGAGAAAGATCGCCTGATGTATTATATACGTTTTGTAAGAAATGGCGTTTGTCTGTAAATTTTCAGAAAACAGAGGTTTTAGTCTTTAGGAATGGGGGTAAATTGAGCCGGTATGAATCATGGTACTTTGGTGATCATAAGTTAACTATTTCTTCATACTATAATTATTTGGGTTTATTGTTTTCAAATAGACTCTCATGGTCTAAATCCGTCCAAAATCTGGTAAATAAAGTGAAAATGCTTTGTCCTCAGTTAAGGTTTTTGGTAGGAGATTAAAAAATGTTTCCCCAGCTATTTTGTTTAAGATCTTTGACACTCAGATAAAGCCTATCATTTTGTATACTTCAGAGATATAGGGTTTTCAGCAATGGCATGTTGTTGAACAGTTTCACATTATATTTTGCAAGTATATATGTGTTAGGTGTAAGTTATAAATGCTCTTACGCTGATGTATATTGGCTGAATGTGATAGAAACTATATTTTTGTTGATACCTTATTACGTGTTGTAAAGTATTGGTTTAAACTTTTACATTTTCCTAGGGATAGATATCCCAAGCATTGTTATATTATGTTACACAACTTTGACAAAGTTGATAGGAAAACTTGGGTGTATTTTGTTCGAAATATTCTCTTCAAGTAGTGGGAAGCTCAAGGTGTTGGTAATGAGGAGCAATTTTTGAATTCCAATATACAAAAATACCGGTAGATTTTATGGACTTTCAAGGCACCAACGACTTTGTTATATTTGAAATGATAACTTTGTAGAAATGAATTTCTATTAGAATGTAAAGTTTATCATGATTTGCGCTGTAAATATTTCAAAACATTACCTTATCATATTGATCAGCAATAAATATTTTACAATGTACTAATTCTTCAATAATAACAAACTGTTCTAATTACATAAAGGAAGCATTGTTACTGCGAACTCACTACACATGACTGTTAATTACCACTACCATGTGATCACATGTTTTGTTTATTTTGTATTGTACGTGGGCCTAAGGCCTTTACGAAATAAACTTGATTGATTGATTGAATTAAAGTGGCTATGCAAGAGTATTTAAAATCTTCACTTGGTTTTAGTTTTTATAATATTATGAGACCTAACATCATAAAAGAAACAAGGATATACGAAATACAACTTTGATCAGGAGACGAGGATTCAAGCGCGTTGAACGACGTGACAATGGGATGTTGAATATTCCTGTGTGTATCAACAGGATATATGCAATGCAAATATAGACTATTTAGATCACGTGAGATAAGTGGTATACAATGCATTGACAATTGATTCGACTAAACACAATCAAATATGGTCTATACTCACAATTCCTGCAATAATCCTTATTTCATTTTGTTTCTTTGTCGAAATTCTGTATTTTGCATGCTTTTCTCTGAAGCAGTCACTTCGACATTAATGATGAATGGAAATTGAAGTATCCGGAGTCTCTTAACATCGCAAGAATCAACAAAGTTCTCTTTAAAAATTATTCATATTGAATATATAATATTTTGCCACTTAAACACCTGCATCTTATGAAATGAAATCCTCGGCTCTGGGGTAGAAAGTATATTGATTCGGCTGATAGACTAACATTTAGTCCTAGAAATAAGTGTGTGTTTGTTTTTAAAAAAATTTTTTTTCTCAACAACACTATTTCACAAACAAATATTTATACAACAACGAAGCCCTAAAGATTCCTGGATTTCGGTATTTTATTATTGTGTCATGTGTCATATAAAACGTGTACAGTGACAGTTTAAAACATAAAATAATATGCAAACACCAGGCCATATGGCCAATGAGACACATAAAACAATGAATATACTAGTTATAATGTTACAAGACAATTATATCACACATTTTGGGGGACTAGAAAGATATAATTGGTCATTGAGATGACAGCTTACGTTTATACATACAACTAACTAAAGCGGCCAGTGGATTAACAATGTTTCCCATTTGTAGAAGGAATACAGCTTTTTCAATATCTGATAAATTTGGTGAAATTTGGGTTAAAGATACTAACTTTTTAAAATATGTCATATCTGAGATCTGTATAATAAGGACAATTAATTAAGAAATGAACTTCGTCTTCGACAGCCGGACGACTACAGTGACAGCATATTCATGTGAATTGGGGAAGAACGATATCTAAGTCCTGCTTGTGTTGCGTACTTATGAATCTGGGGCCCCTCAACATATTAATTTCCTGGAAATATTTACAATTATATATCATGTTCATCACCAGTGCAAATCAGCGTGAAGAGACGCCATCTTTGTATTGTTACACAATATGTCTGAGTGCAAAGAGTATGTATCCCAGGTATACAATATATGTAAAATCATTTGTAGATCTCATCTCAGCCAGCGTCGCACATTATTCACCTTCTCGGAGTACGTCAGGTTTGATATTTAGACTTACATTCGTGTACTTTCAATAATAGTGGGCATCTTATAGTCAGATGCAGGGATGGTCAACTTCTATATATATACAATGACGACTTTTCCGTATAGATCCTTTAGACCTTAAAACATATTTTGGTTCGCCAATTCAGCAAGTGCTCGCAGGTTTCACCGCAATGCAGAACCACAATGATATCATGGGTTTTCTCTCTGCAATAATGCCAGCCCGCTGTGACATAAGTGAAACACTCTTGCAAGCGGCATCATCAACTATCGCTGCAGTATAATGTAATTATCCTGTGCTTTATTCAGACGAAATTAAATTCGTCAAGGGACACTACCTCTTCAAATTTGGTGTGACGATAAGTGGTCTAGGTTTGTGGTGTACATATCTACATCTGTGATGTCTACTGGTGACAAGTGGTGATCAACTGCAAGGCTGTCACCTCGCCCGTGCTATATTAGGGACTGAGGTCCGTGAGAACCGAGGCAGTAGAGTCACGCATCACCAACCTGCCCTCCGTTCACACGACCAGGTCCAACCACTCACTTGCAGTACTCTACACAGTGACTTGCTCTCAACCTCTTGACGCAGTCTACCTTGTAAATATAATACATGATAAATTGACGTCTTGACATTACAGAGTTAAATTGTCTACAAGAATGGTTAAGAGATCGTTGAGAGTATAACATGTTGAAATCAATCGTGTCAGATGAAAGGTATATTACGATACGGGGGACCATGGCAGGTCTATATGCACAGGGCTGTTTGTTCCACTTGTCATCACCCTAGTCATCTAATTAGGTGTATATATTTAAATATATATAGAGAGAGGCATAGACGTTCTCATTGTGACCCGGAAACGTTCTGTATACACTTTTCAGTGAGCAATTACCAATAACCAAAACAATTGATTTTTGATGTTCCTTGATTCAGTATTTTATATTTCAACCTATAATTTCAATTGTTTTATAATTTGTCCTTGTGATATTGCCTGTCAAGGTTATAAAACGGTTCAGCATACAACCATACAACTGGTCTGAAGCATACACAAAACGACAGGTTCTTGGATCGTCAACTTCTTTATTTCAAAGCGATGATTTCAGTATAGATTCTTTTACTGTTTTCAAGCATGTAAGTATGTATACCTAAAGGTCGCTAGTCCTGCTCCATGACTGTGTATTATTAAGAGCCTTTAATACAGTCTAGATTTTTATTCAGCAAGTCTAGATAAACTGAATACACATATGGAAATTGGAAGTATAAAAAATATGTAATCAAAATGATGAAGGTACAGTGATTATAAAAATTCCATAGACTAAATTGTAGTCTAAAAGGTCGTTATTGGGAGACTATAGATGTTGGTCATCAACTCACATATATTATCTATACTACATACTACTAGACTATCTAGTAGTCTATCCATTGGTTCATCATAAATCAACTTGGACGGGTATGACATAAAACAATATTTTAACTCAATATTAGATTGGTATGTCAATCAATCTATATTTGCACTGAAGAAGCCTCCGGTCTATAGTACATCGTTTAACATATACATCGACAAACATATTTACATTAATTACATTTGTTCTGTATACCATTGCATAATGAATGGTATATGGGAAAATTTGGTAATATAGTTTGATTTTTACAGTTCATTAGATTTAAACATTTCATAATGCTTGATGGATATAATAGTAGTGTTTGATATATTTGCATCGTAGTAAATAATACAATGGACAGATGAGAAGAAAATGGTATTCGTCTTCAATTTTGTTTAAATCCCACATATAACATATTCTGTCTGTGTAACATATCAACACCACTTTTAGCATACCTTAGGGTGTGGAAAAGGCGCAATATAAGTATCCAATTATTATTATTATTATATTATTTACGGTATTTACGTCAAACCATATGGATTGCACGAAACTCTAAGGTGACCTTAAGTCACTAAGGTAGTCTTAGTCAATGTTAAAATACGACACTAAGGTTAACCATAGTGTCAATGTTGTTTTGTGCAACGACTACCGTGACATTTAAAAGAACATTTATACGAACGAGATTAAAACTTGTTTAGAAAATGGAGCACTGAGAAATGCTTAATTTCAGACTGATGTGATGTGATGTGATCAGATGTGATGTGATGTGAAGACGTTCACGAATTCCATACAACATTTCACATATACTGGCCGTAGAACTTAGGATACAATTGACAAATCCAGACTGCTTTTGATAAAGCCTGAATTATAGGTTTTTTTCAGTAAAATCCGCCCATTTTTTTTTATACGTATTTGGTTTCGAAGGTTCTTTCTTCAGGTTAATTGAATATTTAGCATTAACATGATAGGATGTCTGTTGCGTGGAATACACATTGGCTGGGTTACACATGCTATATTACATACTGTACGTCATGTTATAAGTTCTGTAGATGCACAATGAATGTACTGCATGTTATGAATTATGTTATCAGAATGATGTTGTTGTTTTTATGTTATATATTTTCTTATCTAACATGACATTTATTAGTTATTCTATGACAGATAAAAACCGAAACATGGTCTCTATTATTTCACGAAAGAAACTATATTTTGATTTGTTTTGGACATTCGCAATTCACTGAATCTGGCATGCCAATGCTTGCGACCAGCGTATGCTATATTTACTAATGTACTTTCCTAATCTTGCTCTGGGGACTGGATGACAGCTTCGTGTGTGGATACGTATACCTCTCCATTTCATATTTGCAGAGTTGAAGCTTTTTGAACTAACCTTTAGCATAGCTTATAGAATATAGAACCTCATTATGGAATGCCACTAACTGTTTACCATTGTTGACGAAACACAAATAATACTTATATATGGCAACAACTGTTATGAATAAATCCAAGGGAAAACAACCGATAATGAGATGCTTAAGCAATATATTTTCACACATAGCTATAACACCTCTTGATGCGTGACAAACATAAAAGCGAAATGTGACTCGACTTGGGAATCTAGCGAATCGCTAGCTTGTGATGTGAGGAGTTTCACGAATTCCCAGTTATATAGAATATAGCATCCAGTGTCCGCGGAACGATGGATACAGTAAATATCGCATACACAGGCCGCTATGACAAGCCGGATACATTGTTTACCCAGTATGGGGATACAAGGTTTCTAAACACTATTCATATAGACTGGAGCTTTGAGGCTGAATAACGGGTCCTGATGCTCCGTAAATCCTCGCTGTGTGGGGAATAACAATGTCATATTTAACTTTGAAGACGATGTTTTTTTATACAAAGTATTTGTTTGTGTGTTCAGAAAGAGAAACGCTCGTTATCTATTTATGAAATCAGTTGATAATCTTCATATTGATAATCGATACAATTTTGACTTAAAGTATTTCGTTGTGGTTTTACAAAGAGGAAAAGCTATATTTTGATTGTATAAAATTATATTTTATTAGAAATACTTGTCATTTAGATAGTGAACAAATATTACATGGTTATATGTGGGATAACTACCTTCAACCTTTTTTTTGAAATTTGTACTATTGAAGGTATGTTATCCCAAATATAACAATATAATTATACTATATATAGTTATATTTTCTTCATTTTCAATGAATAGTTTTGGGTTGTTTTTGATTATTCAGGGAGGAATCATTATCTTTAGTTTAATAGAGAATATCAACTTAAACCTTTGAAAATGGAAATTATTAAAATTGAAAAAGGTTTCACAAATAGAAACGTATTTCAAGGAATACATGTGTTAATCATTGTGGTCAGTTGATATTTATGAGTACACCAATCAAAGTGTTTATAAATTGATCATTCGAATGTGTATTGGTTCGAGGCACGTTCGTCTGTGTGATACTTAATTGTCACCAAGTATCACAAGAACGTGTGGTAGGTCATCAGTCAGTTACTAAGTATGAAGATTATTTTAAGCTTTAGATCAAACGAATTTCCTCTAACCGCTTGTACGATCGTGTGTACATAACAAAGTTGAGATAAAGACAATAAACCATATATCATGTATTACCACCAACACGATAGCGTGTCCTTATTTCAGGGAAGTCGAGCATTTCTAGTGCAGAAAGTGCAAAATTAACGAAGACAATAACATTGAACACGTTGAAGATAAACAAACGAAAATATATAAAATCCTATTCTTTAATTTAAAAGATTTATGTAAAACAGTATTAACACCTGTAACATATGACGTAAAACCTGCATTATGCAGTAAAGTCAATGTGTACTTTATAGAACTTGTAACATGACATATAATATATAGCATCACATATATGCATATCACTCAACATACACATATAGTTTTGATGCTGCCTTGGAGAAAGCACTTTCAAAACCCACAACTTATTTTTGGCGGGCGGAATTTTCTTTTAAAAAAGTATAACCATCTGAAAAGTTGCAGTATCAGATTCCATCAAATCCATTAATATTTATAAGGGTACATACATATAAGTTCATGAATAAAACAGCGAGCAACTACTCCGGTCACCAACAAGCCGGTGTTGCATGACCGATGTAATTACATTGTCAATAACATCGCACAGTCGCATCCCATTTCCTAGTCTCTAGTTTTGACCTATATACAACATGGAAACAAAACCGAGTTTGACCAAGTCTAGACACTTATAAAGAAAATGAAGATTTATCAAAAGCTATTTTGAAACACTGTTTTCATACTGTTTCAGAGACTAAACTTATTTATTAAAACTTACACTGTCACTGTAACGTGGAGATGAGTGGTCGACTGACTCTAGATGTACTGGGTAGATAGTATGGTGTATAGTCTTCTGGATAACGTCTTACAACGCTACTAGTTTATACACAGGCATCACTTAACACATAACTGGAGGCGATCGCTTAGACAAACCGTACTTGCATACTTGCTAATTTACTTACTGACTTACCTACTTGCGTACTTTACTTACTTCACATGTATACATTCTTACTAACTTGCTTACTTACATTCTTACTTATTTGCTTACCTATACTTACTTACATTCTTACTTATATTCATAAATACTTTGTTTTATTCTTACTTACGTTCTATATGTTTGTGACGATGATCATAATGATTTTAAAATAATGGCGATGGGATAATACTATTCTCCTCTCATTGTTTTACTCTCTCGTGATCAACTCCTACACAACGGTTTTGTCAGAACATTTCAACGTATATTATAATCTGATTATGAGTCACTCACTTCTAACGAGCTAACATCAAACACTTAAAACATCGACAAGATTTGTGGTAGTTGTTTTTCTGTGTGTGTGTATAGTAACTCATATCTTTCTTATAACGATCACCAATAAGTGAGATATTTAGTAACTTTATTATAGTAACTCAAATCCTCCCCATCCCAATATATACTTATAAACCCAGCAAACAAAATAACGTTGTGACAACGTTGTAAAATAACGCTGTGACAACGTAAAAATGTATGCTTGTGTATAAACCCAGCAAACAAAATAACGTTGTGACAACGTTGTAAAATAACGCTGTGACAACGTAAAAATGTATGGTTGTGTTGACGTTGAGACAACGTTGTAAAATAACGTTGTGAAAAAACTTACACACAACCTGGGTGCAACGTTGTGAAAAAACCTACACACAACCTTGACATAACGTTGTGAAAATACCTACGCACAACCAGGATGCAACATTCATTATTTATTACCACCTGTTTATCAGGTACTACAAAAGGAAAAATAATGTGTAAATCTTGAGGCTGATACATTTCAATGGCCCTTTGTCAGTCCTCGTCTAACTAGTATTAACTTGTTCAACATATCATGTATATAAACTTCCATATTCCTCCATATGTACCGAGTGAGAGCACAGCTCTGCTGAGAATCGCTCGTTAAATTCCCGCTGCATGACCATCCATATGTATCACTTGTTTGACAACGGCAGTAGAACGTCGAAACGTTGCGTATGCAGAATAAAGAAGTTGCATATTCATAAATATTGTCTTCATTTTTCAATAAGTCAGATAGTCTGATAGAAGATGCTGGATAAAATGTACCAGCCAGAGATACTTATCCAGCCTTTTGTCAACCAGCTTCGGAGATAATGTAACCGTTGTTACCAATTTATTCTATACTTAAGGATCCAGAACCATATTATTCGCGGATATTTGAAACTTCCATTAGAAACACCGATAAAACCAAGTACTGCTACTACTACAGTTAATCAAATGTTACACTGACATGTGTTTGTGGCATATATAACTGAATACAAAAACACGTTTTACATACTGTCAATGCAAGTAGTCCTATACAAGTCTTTAGCTGAGCATTTACAATTTGTTGAGTTAGGAAATCGGAACATAAACGATGGAATTTGGAGGATAACATGTTTTAGAGCTATGAAAAGTCCAAAAACCACAACCCGATAATAATAATTCACACAAGTTTACACTTTCAATACGTTCTACTTCCGGTTCACAGTAAACACTGACTCGGATGCACTGTCTGTACTAACCTCACGATTTCTCGTTCTCATTAACGTCACAATACTGTTGTATCGGAAATGATGGCACATTGTCAATTGTCATTATGTTAATGGTGTTTCTATTTTTGTGACTCATAAGAAAATTGAGATTTCTATTTTGATAAATACAATTTACATTTTGGCGAAACGAATATGGTATAGAAAGGACTATAGATTTTAACAGTTTATTGTTATATAATGCAAAGCACAAATGAAATATTGAAACGTGAATCTATCAACTCCAATTCTAGTTATCTTAAATACTTAGTTTTAAATAGATGCGGAGTGAAATGGTGAATTCAAGAAAGATCAAACAGAATTGTGCTTTGCGTAACATACCTAATGAGAAGGACTATATATATAATGACGAATGCGAAATTACAGTTTCACCATCAAGTACAGATAAGTATCCCAATACGGTATTATGGCATAATACATCCGCTGTAAAGACACATCTAATTTAAAATCCTTTAATGCCAGACGTTAAATATGTAAACGGGAGTGACTAATTTAAACATTGTGATGTTGCCATCATGAACCTTCCAAAAATATAAACTATTCGGGTTTTTTTGTAAGCTGGCATCATGTCGGTTAATTATTTTAATTAAAGAAATTAGCTTCAGCGTGTTTCCGTCGTTACTTAGTTTTCTCTGAAGGACTATTAATTCTCTTAAGTTAAAACGAGGCTCCGGAAACACTCATTAAAACGAGGAAGTTGCAATGCAGATCAAAATTGTTCGTAATAGCAGAATGCAGTGCAATGCAATGACTGTGATGATAATTTCAAAATTGAGATGTGAAAATAGATTAGTAAAAAACAAATTTTATTATATTATAAACTCCGTCTACAATGAGATTGAATACATGAAATAGAAAAATAATAAACATGTTTAAAAAGACAGCAAAGGTGGAAATGTCTTACAAATATCAAATTTTAAAGGTATATATCCATTATGTTGTTTGGGGTCACAAACGTTATAAATTGTGTTATTTTATCGAGAAATACTGACTGTTGCCGAAAATTACAATTTTGATGATAGTCGACTCAGTATACGGACGATATAAAGGTAAAAGTATAGATTTCGGATCGAAAACCGGACATTGCACTGCTTGTGGCGCGCGTCAATTAGTCAAACGTAATTTTGGAAACTTATTTTCACCATACAACCAGATAACTTATATATTTGGCGATTGGGGATGAATATGCAAGTTGAGTGAAATTATTTGAACTGATATCAGTACATATTTTATGTTGACATGTATTAAAGGCAAATCAAATTTTATGAAATACAATGGATGCACATTTAAAACAGCAAAGTATAAATGATTAACTAAATTGGATTCGCTTTACATAAAATATTTGGACAATGGACAGTGTGTATCAATTGTCTGTTCGTATAATGTTGTACATTGCACGACATCAACAATCCTACTCTACAATCAAAATGGTCTACCATTTTAGCATATGTAAAGGTTATTAGCATTAGTTCCTAACGATTGGTTGGCCATCTTAGCATGAATTAACAAGTTTAACATTGGTAAATTATCTTAGCATTGGCCACTGGATGATGTTTAGGTTGAAGATCAGAACAAGAAAAGCTGGCTTGATGGTGATTGTCACATCGATAGCACTTTAAAACAAATATAATTCAATCATTGACATAATTTCTACTCAATGACATGTTACACTTTTGTCGTTAATGATAAGTAATGATATAACCTACACATACTATGATAGGTACTATGCGTGTTGGTCATCATTCGATTAGTCAAATGGGTTTATGTTAAGATAAAAGCATAGGTATAGTGTGTATTGCACCATTGGCATGATTGGTCTATTTACGTCGTTGTCATGGTTATGAGTGACAGTGAGAGCACGGTGTCAGATGAAAGAGACCTCTTGGACACTGGTCGGAGGATTGTATTACAGAATAGTATGTTTAGAGTTATTTCATTAGTTAACCTGACTTGTACCGTGCTGTGTGAACACAATTCCTCGTGGTCATCAGTTCGTGCTGGACTCGCGGTCTTCAGACAATGACACGTCAAGTATGTCCACTCGAGGAGGTAAAGGTCAAAGGCTAAAGACATGGGTCAAAGGTTACGAGGTTCAAAGACAAAATTCACCAAGTTAAAGTTACAGCAGGTACATACATGTATTTGACTGATAACTTCTGTACCTGTGTTAATCCGCTACTCCAGTAATCCTCTACCCCCTTCTTCAATCAGCTGTAGAAGTTTTGGCAAATTACATTAAAACATATCCTGGGCTGTTCCATTATAGGTAATTGCATAATTCTGCCCTGACTTTGTGTAGGAGTGTTGGCATGTATATATATATAGAAGTATTGGCATGTCGAAGTTTTGGGAGGTAATAATTTGACTCAGTGGTAGAGTTACCTATCCCTTCCGTTCACAATATGGTCCAATATACGTAACTTCTTGATATGCTTTCTCATTTATTCAAATGCTTCATGAACGGGGTTTTGTTCATAACACAATACAATATCTAAGTATTTAAGCAGTAAGTGTAGATTGACTTTTAGTTAGATTAAAAAACTATGGTATTTTGGTAACAATAGGTAAATAAAGTTTTATTTTCATGTTCCAATTACTCATACTTACTTTACAACATGTGACACTGGGGTCATAGATACTTTAGCAATGATAAAGCGCCGATCACCATGGGCGCCGGGAATGTTTTCACAATTTCCTTTTATTACATTAAGTCATAACAAACTTGATGCTTCTCTAAACCGTTTAGTAGCCATATGACAACAGCTTAGCTGGAGACGTTTAGAAATATTTTTAGGGGTAATTATCGAAGAAGATCACCATTTATCTAATTTTTTCAAATATTGGTATTATTTTTTCAAAACCAATTTCATTAGATATTAAACAGGCTCCTCACCTTCTTCATACATATCCACAGTAATTTGAAACAAAATTAGGCATTGATTTAGCTACAGTTGCTTCGCCAAAATAGGCTCTTTGACGTTGCCTTTCATAATAGCTACAGCTCTGCATCTATACTGTGGACCATACAGTGGTATATGCCATCACGGTATGAAGAATGAGGAACTGTGTTTATGAATACATTGTAAACAACTTCTTAATATTATTTGTACACCACGTTTCGACATAGATTCCTAATATCGATATGTCGCCTAAACATAGAGAGGTTTTACATCCATAAATATATATTTCCCTCATTCTCCATCATTTCATCTACTAGAATAACAATCAAATAATAAACGATGTATGGCAAACAGAACAGTTACTGTCTGCGTGCTTCGTTATGTATCAGTATGTAAGCAAACACGTTAGTGAATTAATGTAAACCATTGACTATTTTACACTAAAAAACTCCTACTATATGGAAACAATAAAACAAGAAAATGCCCCAAACCCCCAAAAACACATCTACAAGATATGGAGAGACACTATACGAAATGTGGTGAGGATCGGCAAAGTAGTTTTAGAGTTATGTTCCGGAAACGATGGGAACGCCGACGTCAGGGCCAACGCCGACGGAAACAATGTGTCTGCCCGACCCTTCGGGAGAGATATATATGTCAGGTTAAGTCGGCCTAATCTTTGTAATCAAAGTGAACAGACGGGTTCAGGTAGACATTCAGGTATCAGGATATGTACAGGTGTGTTTCAGACGGTCGACCCGTGTCCTGGTTGAAGTGAGTTAGCAAGTTGATACATCTACCAAACACACCTCATTAACATCCACGCTTCAGCGACTCTTCAGACTCAATGAGATGACCCCGAGGTCATTAACCCGGAAGTAATAAGTACACAGTAACTTCACTACCTGTCGTCTTAGTTGGTTGGCGACAAGTCTAGTTTCACTACTGACAAATTGGTAATGAGAGGATCTGACAATGAGATTGACAGAGACTTTCCGGCTACCTTCTGATGTAGATCTAAATTACGCTTCGCCAATGTAAAATACTCTCCTATGCGTGCGACATATGTATACACTGTCGGTATAAAGGGATTGTAGTTGATGCGGTGTCTTACTCAAGGTAGTTTAACATTATTGTATAGTATGATCCTATCGGTTTTGAATTTTGAATTAAGAAAAACAAACTTAAAACTTACATGTACACTGTCGGCCAAAAGAAACGACTACAAGATATCTTATCAGATTTCATAAATTTATAATGAACAGCTAAGCTAGATTATAGCATTATGAAGTTGCACCATTTCTGCATAATATATTTAAATTTCAGAAGTTGCCATGTCACAAAAGAATGGCGATTGTTGAAATGAGACAACACAATTGTTCAGTTTTCGATCAGTGCTTGATCAGAAAAACATTTGAAACAGATTTTCATACAACCACGAGCAACAATACAGTGGTGCATTCGCATTATTAAAGTGGTAATGACACAGATGTACGTGGTTATGGTGCGCAAGTGAATCAACCGGAAATAGCTGTCTTTATTGGGTGTGGTTTTCATGAATGTTACTAACTCAAATCACAGTTTTTCCACGAATCAAATAACTTTCATATTAACTATTGTTTCAGCATACTTTGATGACCACCACTAATTATATTTCATTTTAAGGACAATCAAGTAGGCGTTTCTTTTGGCCGACAGTGTAGAGTGTAGACTAAATTACTGGTAGTTGATGATGGTACTGAATCACGTCATTATGGTTATACCACAGGCTGGGCAGGGAATATGGATATGGATATAATAATATATACATCAGCTAGTGGCCTACATTACCTTAAAAACTATTGTAGATGACAGTGGTTTGTCATATATTCAACTGTTTGAGAGGCAATCTAGTGGTTGTTGTTGTAGAAAAGACAATGATATGTTGTGGGTTATCAACTTCAGCTTTTACATAAATCAACTATAAATCTATTGCCAAGCTACGTAAATATATAATGTGTATATATTGAAAACTTTCCAAAGTCTTATGATGTTGACTCGTTGTTGTATTATTATAGCATCATTGCTATCTACATAAGGATGTTTATGCACCATTGTGAGTGTTTTTTTGTGAATAAATGAACTTGAACATGACACTAACACTTGCGTTCTGGTCTGTCGACGTTGAGAAGATGTTAATTACTGTAATGTATTCATCAATGTGATTTTACAAAATTGCGTTTACATTGTGTTTTGCTAGGTCGATTAAAAGGGAATTTTCGTTTTTGTAATATAAACTTCATGTGTTATATAATGATATTTTGAAGCATTCTGAACACGATATCCCGTGTTTTACGCCTTGTCACATAAATAAGTATGATACATGTCAATTGCACAGACGATTAAAATTAGTCCAATGTACGTGGTGTTTTACAAAATGCCACTCTGTATGATTCATTTGTATAGAAAAATGAAGGCGATTTTAAAAAAGAAATTGACTAATAGTTTACCAGTATTAAATGAGGTGTGATGTAGTGCCTTGTATAGCACATTGACTTTGGGTGCGTTCTTGTACGGATGTCTAGCGGATGTCCGGATAAAAGGGATGTGCAGAATGATGTCAACACTTTGGCTGAATTATGGTATTGTGCATGTTTTTTGTGTCGTGTAAAGCAGATTTGAGTAAATGAACGTGTAAGGTACACGTGCTTTTACCAAGACGCGCATACTTTAAATGCCTAATGATATGCATGTAAAACGTTTTAACTTGATGCAAGTTGTTCTTACAACTTGATATTTTAACTGAATCATGTACATGTGTACGTTTACCTATGTGACGAGTTGAGCTTGCCTGGAGCGGGGATGATTAAAGCGACACTGCGTCAAGGATAAAACTGAGATCACTTCTATCTGCTTTTGCTGGTTAACTTGTCTGCTAACGATCGAGCTACGCTTCCCCTCACTGTCTACATGCAGTAGTTTTATTACTAATTACTTCAATTGTCTCAAATTGGGGGTCAGTGACTCGTTACCATACACGTTAATCAGCATAGGTAAATAAAAATGATCTCAAATGTATCCTCGACGCGGTGTCCCTTTAAGCAACACAGAGCTCTGTTACTGAGGTGTATATATTATATTTCTCTTAAGTGTAAGGGAACTTACTGTTAGGTATATTATTTCTCTCATAGCTCCATAGGAGTGGCATATATTTTTATGTGTGATTTGTATGAAATTGTGTTTTATTGTGTATAAATAAAGGTTAATACACATTCTGTCTTTCTGTCTGCCTGCCTATGTTATACAGATTCAACGTGTGTTAAGCTTTGAATACTACATACAATTTTAAACAACGCACACCGAAACAATATGCCAGTGACAGTTTATGGATATTCAATGAAAAACAAGTGACTTTTCCTTATATATCATATTACCTTTTTGAATTTATGCATGCACACCAGATATTTTAGTAAATATGAACACACAAGTACCAGTAAGCTTAAGCGCAATAACAACAACATAGTTTGACTTAAAATTCAAATTTTGTTACGGTGTTTCTTTTAAACAGACATTGAAAAAATTTTCACCAATAAGCTTGTTAGGTAACTCTATCCCCATCCACCAAATCCCACCTGCAGCGTCTGATGTCCCACTCACACCTTGACGTCTTTCTTTCACCTGGCGTAACGAATCACCCGTTCTCTTTGATCGTACCGGTAACTCACCCAACTACCTGACGTTGCAATATTAAAAGTCTTTCAGAAAAATGATATAAAACAGACTAGGACAGCCTAGCTAACACAGTGTTTTTACTTCACCTGGTGCAACTAATTACATGTTCTCTTGATCGCAGCTAACCCTCCCAGACTACAATGCCGCAAAATATCATCACCTATATATCCACTTTTTCTCATCTAATAATAAAATTACTAAGAAAATATGGGTTATGAGAGACGGCGTCCTAGTCTAGTAACTTGCTCACACCTGTTGTCTTTGATCTTACAGGTAGCTCGATACTACCTGACAATGCGACAAGAAAAAAGGGATAGGGTAAGACTTGATCAATCATTTTGAAGTTTGGTTCGTTGCAGATGTGCATGTTGTACTTTTCAGTCTAAAGTTATTTTATCAATACTGTTCGTTAAGATATTTTTAAAACACAATTAATTAACCCTGAACTGTCTGTTTATACATATATAACTTAGATTTGTATGTACAACACTTTACGGTGAAATTTGCAATAACAAAAAAAAAAGGAGTGGATGTTTCACCAGCAACTGTGATCGCTTTAGGCATGGGAGTTTATATCTGGTTGACTGAAGAAAATTATCAGATGTATGCATTGAAAATGAAAACTACTTTTAGATGAAGTATAATTTAAGAAAAAGTAAACCATTTCGAACTTCATTACTGCATAATTATTGCTTTTAATGATAGAGCACCTTAGCACAGTCATCGTTATGGAGTCACCCCTATGCGTCCATGTGACGAACACCTCACTCGCCCATCATTAGGGGAAGATACAGAAGATACAGAAGATACAGGTATGTAGAGCACAAGCTCCAATCAACCAGGAGAAGTGTACTTACAATACAATAACAGCTTGCGAGGAGGTTCAACTGTCGTGATGCCCTGGTTGTTACACCCGCCCATAACATGCAGTGAAATAAATATATGTTTTGGGCAGTGACTCATCGTAAGCAGAGACCTTATATACAGAGTGTGGCTGTCATAAGTAAGTCAGATACGAATACTGCGAATACTGCGTATCAGTTTGCTGATTTTAATTAGGGTATGTGCTGAGGAAGTTGAATTGCCATTAGCCCTACAGCTGTTATCAGAAATATACATCATTATGCAGCATATAAGCATTGTATATATAAAAATATTGATTTTATAGATATGTATAAAATATGGTAAGAATGTGAGACATAGACTTTTCAGTCTAAAGTTATTTTATTAGTACTGTTCGTTAAGATAATTTAAAAACACAATTAACCCTGAACTGTCTGTTTATACATATGCAAATATAATCAATAATTATTGTTAGTTTGATCATTCAAACCAGGTACCCAGTTGTACTGCTGGGTGAACGTACACTTCTTAAAAAGAAATGTAATAAAGCATATTTATGTCAATGTTACAGAGGATGAACTGATATGATGTTCGTGTTTCAATGACATAGACCTAGATTTTTTTTGTAGAATAAATGCTAATATTTTTTAAGATGAATGTCAAATTTGAATGAATTTTCAAATTAGGGATGACATTATTCGAATACAAATGGTTAATCAAACAATAGATTGATTACCCATTTTCGCACCAGTCCTTTCTTTGACAACTTGAAAATCAAGTTAGAATGACGAAATCTGTGTGTTTGTGATGACACTACTTGTAGATAAGATATGGACGGAGCGTTCCTACAAATAGTTTGCTCCTTATCACGATCACTTTACGATAAGGAAACTGTATGGAAAGTAATACAAAGAGTATTCTATCAGTGTGACATTCGTTGGAGGGAAGTCCAGAAACATGGTACCGTAATTCTTCCTTAATTTCGCCCCCTCTATAAGTTCGCCCACACAAGATCATCTGACAGTCTTATTTCAAAATACGCTACAAAATTACGAGTGTGCCAAAAGTTCAGTATTGACAAATCAAAAGCTCGACCAAATTCCAAATTTTGAAATCATATTATTTACAGTCGGGTATTTTTATTACAACAATTTTGGGAAATGTTTTAACTTGATCACAATTGTCTCAACACATATTAATCGATAAATGATTTATTCTCACTTCTCAATTTATTCACTTACCGTACCTATGAAAATTTTAGGGTCGAAATAAAGGAAGATTTACGGTATATCATGTTAGGCCCTTGTAAAAGGTATATCACGTTAAAAGCATTAGTCCTTATACTGTTATTGTCAATAAATCACAAATATGGTTAAATCAACTTTAAGTCTCTTCCTTGATCCATTTTACAGCAAAATGCTCCTTTCAGTACTGAATGTGTAATTTGTTGGGTAGTTGAGGGAAGAAAAGTTGTTTTTCAAAGTTAAGTTTACCCATGAACTTTATTTGTTCCATATTTCTAAAAGGAAAGAAGTTCTTAAATTTAAAGTTAGTTTTAAGGATAACATTCATGAATATTTGATAACATTATCTTGCGTATGAAAGGTATGATGACATCCTATACAATTTTACTAATTTTAACTTCACTGTCTAAATGGCATGACTTTTTTGTATTCATAATTCATTCAGCCTTGGGAGCTGTGGCACCTTACATCTACCAGAGGGGTACTGAATGTAAAAACAGCTAAACAACCAGGTGCAGGAGTTTGTTGATGGGGTAGAATAGATAAGCTTTTGATATAGTCAGTGCTGGCGGTTGGTGCCTAACTCAGAGGATGTAGATTCGAACCTATCCTGCATTGACTCATCCCGAAATATAGTACAGGAATTTGTACCTTTGAGATCTTCATTGTAGAAGTTTGAATCATGTTTCAGATGAAGTATGAACTACACCCGTTGGTGTTATGAACATTTTATCCTGGAAATAAATTAATTCTACTTTTCCAGTTATGTTTTTTCCAATAAGGATTTTAAATATTTCAACAGGATGTATTCTCTTTTAAAACCAGGTAAAATGAAGGCTTTATCTTAGCATGTTCCATATACTGACCTAGATCCATTGAGTGAATGGGATTATCTTGTAAAAACTTACAGATAACAGTAGCTACACAAACAACAGATCAACCAGACAGCTGTACAACATGTGACTATCATACCACACTAGACATATCTGAGATACTTAAATCCCTAAGTACATTTAAAGTTGTGCAGTTCTATGAAATCTTGAAAAAATTCTCTTCTGTCTTTGGAGTTACTTAGAAGAAATTTTATATCAATAAAATTTTAGTGATTTTTAAATGAAATCATAAGCAGACATCTGATCTAGCTTGGATTTCTCTGCTCTTTGGTCAAATCCAGTACACAGAATTAGTGACCAGGGCCTGCTTTCACAAAGTTTGATTCTGATGATGTCACTTAGCTACTAACTAATGTACCCCTAGTGTAATGTTAAAGAAAGGGAGTTAAGGTTAACCTTGGTAAAGCTTGCTTTGTGAATGGTGCCCTTGATTGCCAAAACAGTTACTGTCATGTGAGGCCCTTGAGATACTGGATATATTAATAACGAAAACGTTTATCATTGTGTATCATGAGTGAATACAATATTTTAAAACCAAAACCCGTTTATCCTGTTTATGTTATCAAATACAGATGAGCCAGGATTATTTTTTTTAATAACATATTTCACAAGAAAATGCCTAAAGTGAACAACCCTCTGGCACCTGGATATTAACAGTATTGCATGAAATTAAATTTAACGGGCATTTTGAAGTGGAATACATAAGAAAACTGTCTGGATAACAACTTCTTTATTGTGAAGATCTTCAACGCATATGCTAACTCCATTGGGTGGAATAAAAAAGCGTGTATCTTCACAATAAAGAAGTTGTCATCCAGAAATCTTGTTTTCTTATCAGATTTAATGTTAAGTGGCCTATCGGAGTACAAGTTTTTCTAAATAAACATCTGAAAGCATATAATATGTAGAGGTCAAGCATGGCTCCAGTTTATCCTGGATGACTCCAGACGGGAGGAAAGACAGGATGTACTCAACTATTAGTTCTGATATTAGTTACAATGTATAATGAAATGAAATTCAAAACAAAAATTATAAGAAATGAGATATTTATGTACAATAAGTAGTTTCATATTTTACAGTTGATCATTCATTGAAATGCCACTATGTAAGAGTGAGATTCAGCAGGTTCGACGCCCCCCAAGTATCTGCTAGCTTCTCCACGTCACTTCCACCTCATCTGTCCGGAATCTGAACAAGAAATGAGATAGAATTCTGATCAAAATAATTTCCTTGCTAAACTAGTTTCAGTTTCAATAAAACTCACGACGGTTGTATTACAAATGAAGGATAAATACATACAGTCAAACCGCGATAGTCCGGCCACCGATAATCCGAAACTCGCAGTGTCCGAACGGTCGCAAACTGTAACCAAACTAATCTCTATATCAACTCATTAACTGTTGATTCATTAATCCGTTGATTCCGTTTCTGAATCCGAACGCCAAATAGCCGTAACGGATTAGTTAATTACAACTAGTTCTGCTTCATTAATACGGTGACAAGCGATCATCACTCTGATTGGATCGGAAAACTGCAATAACAGGGGATTGACACGGGAGTTGAGCGGGTCAATAGTTTGTGATATAAATAATTTGTGATGTTTTACATTGTGTGTCAGTAGTTTGAGACTGTAATATATTGAAATTTCTCATTTTGTGTGATAGTTATAAATATCCAGTGTGTCAAAGTCATTTGATATTCTAAATATTCAAAAGTAATCAACTCGATCTTGTTTGGTTCATTTCAGAAGTCCGAACATTTCACTATCCGAACGTTTTTGATGGAAAACGGAAGCGTTCGGATTATCGAGGCCTGACTGTACACAGGTTTTGAAATTATTTAATAATCTCTAAAGCGAAAAATAAAATATTCATTGACATTTTCTAAAATGAAATTACATCATAAGAATGAATAAAAGATATCTGCCTGCTGTCATATTTAACTCATCGTGTGAGGGAGAAATAGTATATTTTCATGAGTGGCGAGGTCAACAGTGAAAATGTAGATTGCACTCCTATAATAATACATTTAACCAGATGACATCAAACATATGTAAACCATAAGACACAATCAAAGTTGGCACACCATGATTTGAAAACTCTGCAACATAACACTTGAAAAGTAAAAACTCAGAATATAAATGGCACAGTTCAACAAACACAATCGTAAACACAAAACAATCTGATTGAATAAACATTGAAGCAGGCTGATAATTTCTGTCCGGCCTTATTTCAAACGTTTAATACGAAAGATACAACTGATATTTTTCTTTAAAAAAGAACATAATTAAACAGAAGTTCCTGTTATACCTCTGTGTACAACTTGTTTCCTCGAGAGGAGTTACTTCCCCTGCCTTGAACATCTCCCATCCAGCTTGAGCGATCATAGCACCATTATCTATACAGAATCTGAAACGGAGTGGTGCTGTTATTGCATTATGAACGTATCATAGTACATGTTCTTGAGCAAGAAGCAAAAAAACTCTTTCTTATTGAAAGTTTTCAGTCCTTATAAAAATTATATCTGAAAATACTTAATAGGTTTTTGAATCAAGAAAATAATTCTGACACTTTATTAATACCATTTGACATACACAAGGCAATTTAGATTAGTCTTAAAGTTTTGCATTAATCAAGTGAAGATACTCTTATTACTGATGTTCGGCTAAAACTTTAATTATTGAGAGAAGGGAGATAACTCAGTCCAATCACCTCTGATCTGTGGCGTAAAGAGTTGCTCCCCTTTCTTCTGCCATCTTTTCCATCATTTTCTGTAGTCGAATATTACCTTAAAAATAAATTAACCTCTTATGTTATTGTACTTCTTTATCAAATACCATCAGCATTATTTTGTCAGCACAGCATTATTCATATCAAAACTAAACACAGATAAGAGTTAGTAATGAATTATTTATTTGCAACTTACAGCCGACCCCTCCCACGATAAGCACTTCTTCCGACCCACAGTGAGCCATAGCCCTCTCTGTAACAAGAGCAAACATCTCAGTCAACTTCAGTCAACATATCTATCTTTTATTTGCTTTAAGTGTACATGGAATTTTCTTCAAGAAGCAAAACTTTGAAGCTCCAGGACATTTTTTAAGGGTTCTTACTGCTAAGATAGTTCTTCTTTGCTTATGTTTTTGTGCATTGTGTATCAACCACCAGGAATAACCTCCTCAAGCAGCCACATTGACAAGTGCAGCCTCTTTTTGTGCTCAGATAGCTGTAAGCACCATAAAAAACAACTTCCAAACGCAAGGCATAACTCTTGCCAGTCTGCATTACTCTCTGATTTAACCCTTGCGGTATTTCCCTCGCTTTGTTGTGCCTAGATAGTGAATCGCTGCACAAGAAATGCATAGTGGGCCTGGATTTCTAAGCACAACTTTCCTAAGGAAATACTGCAAGGCCTAAATCAGCCAGTAATGGAGACTGGCAAGAGTTATGCCTTGCATTGGGAAGTTGCATAAACAATGGCTAATGTCTATCTTAGCATGAAGAAAACTGTAAAAATCTCAAATCTGGCGCCGTTAGCTAAACAATCTTGCAGTTTAATACAGGATGACAGACAGTCAGACAGACAAACACAGCAGAAAGATGTAAATGAGCCGTGAAGCTACCTGTGATCTCGACGAGCATGGCGAAGACTGTCTCCTGCAGAGAGAAGCAGAGGTCCTCGGGCGTGTATTTTCCAGACTCTATCAGCTGAGGAGCTCGCTCCTGGGGGACATACAATGTAGATAAAAATTATTTTTAATTCAAAATTTAAACGGTACACGTATCAATACTATAAAAGAATTAATTAGCAACCCCCCCTCCAGTTTTAGAGGAGAAATCGAAAAGTTTAATGGCAATGAATACGGCCCACTTACTTCAATGTAGGAGAGAAGACCAGAGAAGGAGACATCCATTCCTTTAACAGCATAGGGCAGCTCTAGGTACTTAGAACCACTGAAGTCAAGAGGTAATTATAGTGTTAATACAGTTGAACACGTCAAGCAGGAAGCACTATGATGAATAGGAGTGTTAGAGGTGAGATGAGGTGAGTTCGGGTTTAACGTCGCTTTCAAGAGTATTTCACTTATATCGCGGCTGCTAGTATTAGGGCAGGGAGAAAGCCCGCAATGCCATGTGGCTATGCTTTGCGGTGAGAGGAGTGTTAGAAACACCTGCAATGTAGATAGTGAACACATGTACCGTATATTACCGGGTATAAGTCGACCCCGCGTATAAGACGACCCCCTTTCTCAACTACCCAAATACTGGTCAAAACCCTATATCTCATGTATAAGTCGACCCCCCTTTTACCACGTGCTGACTGACACCGAGTGACAAGTCGACATGCCCAAAAGTCAACACAGCGGCGATTGGTAAGCAGTTATGTTGATCGACTTATCAATTGTTTTGCCCTTAATATTATTAAATGATAATTTATTTTTCAGACTTTGTAAACAACCAATAAAAAAATACAACTTGTGACTCACGGTGTCTGTTATTATTTGTTTCAATCAAATTACATTTATCTCTCATCAAGCTGAATATACTACGACCAACATGTTGACAAAGCTTTATTAGATAACCGGTGAATAGTTAAATTGTTACCTAGTAGAAAAAGACGTAAAATGACATTGCTTTTACTTTTGAGATGAGAAGTGACAGGCTTTAATTAATGTTAATTACTATCAATTACTGTTAATTAAACATCAAAGCTTAGATAATTACCGGATGCGCTAATGAATCACTACCTTGACTGGCAATTAACAAATCTCTTCACAACCTTACTCACACGTCTGTCTATTAACAAGTATTGAATATACACTATTATGCAAGATGAATGGTGAACATCTCAGTAACAATACAATGACAATCGGCAAACATCGTCCGTTCTGGGCTGGCAGATACTTACCTGGCCTCTAGATTTTTGGGTCTGAAACATAGACCCCGTGTATAAGTCGACCCCCCTCCTTGACCCCCTAATTTTTGGTATCAAATTCTCGACTTATACCCAGTAATATACGGTACATATTCTTTCAGGAGCAGTCCATTGCTGGACCGTCAAAGTCATGAACCTATCACCAGCACTGAATGTCTCAACAACTTCACCGCCACCGCCTTACTACTGTCATAATACTATATAGTAGTCGTATTTATAAAGCACACATATCAATGCATGACAGTATACTCAAGGCGCTACAAATATATTACCTCATGTAAGGCCAATGCTATTCCATTTCATTCTTAATTACTTTGAGAGTATACCACTGAAGCTGCTCTTGGAATATTCACTTTTTGAAATACCAAGATTTGGGCAAACATACAAAATGTGATGCCATGAGCACTTATATAACATCCTCTTTATACGTTGTAGGCTTGAGGTAGTGAGGGCATAAATACTTACTTTTTGGCCAGTTGTTCAATGTTGTAACCAGGGCTTGGATCGTTAGACAGCTGCGATAAAGAAGTGTATATAATTCCTTAATAACTTCTTAATGAAATTTCAAAAGTTTGGTAATGAACTGCCATTGTGGCATTTATCAGAATAAATAATTTGACGAGTATTCAGTGCTCCATCAAGGTATTCATATCCCTTAGGCTCCTTCAACCCCCTGATTATCTAAGCAACTTTCACTTCGTATCACACTATAAACAAGAAATATGGGCAGTGCCAAGATAAGAAGACATATGAGCTTCAATCACATTTCATCGGCTGATAAACAAACCTTCAGTGAGACAAGGCTACTTCCACAATCCGGGGACTGTAGAAGCCTTGCAGACAAGTATACCCTGATGCTGTATGTATATAATGAACTAGAGTTCATCAACAGCTATGTGGAGAGATAAACAGACACTTAATTTAATGTTATTGGATAACTGACAATGATTTGAAATATGTAATGCACAAACTTTCAACACTCGTGCAAATCTGTCCAGACAGTTCCCTACTGCTATGTCAATTGTTTCCCCAAATATGCGGTATCTTCTGTGGGAATAGGCTATCACCTGAAAGAATAGATTTTGAAGAAAACTTGGCATAAAGACCTTCAAATAGTTTATAATATAAAATAAAGAGAATTTTTAATTAACCCTGGACAGTCTATCATTTGCCAGTGGCCAATATCAGATTGTCTCTTTATCAAAAATGGTTTGCCACATATAATTTCCATTGTTAAGTGTTAAACTGAAATTCATTGGCACTTGTCCGGGGCTGGAATTCAGAAATTATGACTTGGAAGATGTTGCGGATCCACTAAAGGATACAATGTTTACTCCTAAAGAACAAATCATTAGTTTAGATCGACAAGTGGGTCAGGGTGAACTTTTAACATAATGTTTTGCCACCTGTAACATCAGATCATATACTGAACCATCCACCCATCTACCTGTGTGTTTCCCCCGCTGACATAGAGAACTGTTGGGTTCTTGGCTCCAGTTATCAGCCGTCCCATCTCAATATCTGACAACTTAAGGAGAAAACAATGCAGTTAACAAATAAAAGATGATACAATGAGACAACTCGTCAACCAGTTTACTTAAACATCCTAGCAAACTAATGAGGTGAAATTTTTTTTTATTAACTCCAATATTATATTAAAATGAAACGATGAACAAGGATACGTCCGATACAATGGTTGACAGCCACTATTGGTTTCCTCCACAACTGCGCTACTGTCCGTGCCACGAGAGCTGTGGAAACCAGTGGAGCCCCCATCCCTGGACCTGTATAAACAAAGAATATGATTATATTAATAAAAAAGAATTTAAAACAAAAAACAATTTCTCAATGAAAAAACAGCTTTATAATCATTTTGCAGTATCACGCTACTCCGGTATGAACAATTCAGATCAACGAAAGTTTTATATAAGAAGATAAAATGGTTGCTTAGAAAGAAGTAATCACTACATAGTCTAAAAATAGAGCCATGGGCTCTGTAGCTCATGAGAGTTTATTTTGTTTGATGATGAAAACAGAATTATGTTGTCTCAATATAATGCACAATCCCTAACCCTGACAAATCTTAGTCTTGAAATTGAGAGAGAGTACTCAGCAAGGTCAACACACAGGAGATTATGCAATATTCTGACCCCTTGGCTCTGGTTACAAGCCAGCTGTGTTTTTTGTGTTTTACCGCCAAATTATGTAATAGACTCTTGCTTGCACTAAACACTGGCAGCACTGATCTAACTATATAAGGCTTAAAGAGAACAGGCAATGTGATGAATCTCATGGTACATAGTACAATTTAGAATCACCTTGGCTAAACAATCTCTGCACAATTTTATCGGTTCTAAGCCTCATCCAAACATCTAAACATTCTGAACACAATATTCCTTCTAGTTTGTTCTGGATGAAAACAGAATTTTAGGTTATGGCCTGTGAGGCCCTTATTTGGGGCCACAGCATCACCAAATCTACAATTTAGAATCTCAATTGGTTAAAGACTCATTACACAACATGACAACCTTCTAGGTCGTTTCGTTCTGGAGAAGAAAATGAAAATAATCTTATCTTATCATTTCATCACCAGTCATATTGCAGTTCACATATCTCATGTAAAATAAAAGAATTCTTAACTCCTCTTCAATTTAGTCCTCTATGACTTGTCACAATTTTCAGTTCATAGGCTATTCAATAATTCTCAGTTCACATTGATTACATCAATTTAACAAACATGTCCACAATGTAGTTGTTATCTCAAGTCGACATATATTTCAAATAATTGTGATTGAAGTGTCATAAAATATCAGTTCAAAATTCATTTTCGAAGTTTTTTTTAGGCTGCGGCCCATATTTGGGGTCACAGGGTCACCAAATTTACATGTAAGAATACCCATTGGCTAAAGAGTTTGCATACAATATAACAGCCTTCTAGATCTTTTTGTTCTGGAGAAAAAGATGAAAACAGGATTTTAGGTAATGGCCTCTGAGGCCCTTATTTGGGGCCACAGCGTCACCAAATCTACAATTTAGAATCTCCATTGGCTAAAGACTCATTACACAACATGACAACCTTCTAGGTCTTTTCGTTCTGGAGAAGAAGATGAAAATAATCTTATCTTATCATTTCATCACCAGTCATATGCAGTTCACACATCTCATGTAAAATAATAGAATTCTTAACTCCTCTTCAATTTAGTCCTTTATGACTTGTCACAATTTTCAGTTCATAGGCTATTCAATAGTTCTCATTTCACATTGATTACATCAATTTGACAAACATGTCCACAATGTAGATTGTTATCTCAAGTCCACATACATTTAAAATAAAGTGATTGAAGTGTCATAAAATATCAGTTCAAAATTCATTTTCAAAGGTTTTTTAGGCTGTGGCCCATATTTACAAGTTAGAATCCCCATTGGCTAAAGAATTTGCATACAATATTGCAGCCTTCTAGGTCTTTTTGTTCCAGAGAAAAAGATGAAAACAGGATTTTAGGTAATGGCCTGTGAGGCCCTTATTTGGGGTCACAGGGTCACCAAATCTACAATTTAGAATCCCCATTGGCCAAGGAGTCTGTACATATAATTTCAGCTCTCTGGAGTCATTGGTTCTGGAGAAGAAGATGAAAATAGCTTTTTAGGTTATGACCCCTGTGGCCCTTATTTGGGGTCACAGGGTCACCAAATCTACAATTTAGAATCCCCATTGGCCAAGGAGTCTGTACATACAATTTCAGCTATCTAGAGTTATTGGTTCTGGAGAAGAAGTCGAAAAAGTGAAAAGTTTACGGACGGACGCCATCCCATGCCATAAGCCCATCGAGCCTTTCAGGCCTGAAGAGCTAAAAATGTCTATTTATTCCAGACTCTGGTAGAAATTTTTACAACAATGAATTTGACGAGTACCTTTAGTGTAACAAATGACATCAATCTGCTCAGGTTTTAGCTTAGCTTCGTCCAGAGCTTGCTGCAAAATATCGAGCGCATGTTCTCGATGGTGCTTCGCTGTGTCTCGCGGCAGGAAACCTGACAACACAATATAACTCATTGGTTGGTATACAATGTTTCAACCAATCATATTTTGCTCTTATAAATCGCATAGATATGTTTAAATTTAATTTTGAGTGATCAAATTCTTTCATCACTGATAATGAGATCAGAAACGTATCTTGTATGATTTGATTACATATTGATGGAAGAGCTTTGCTGGGTTGGACAACATAATAATCTATGTAATTGCAGTTGAATCAGAATTTGGACACTGATTGAAGATCCAATTAGAATACCAAATATCAACTGTCAGTGTACCGAACTGTCTTTCTGAATGATGACTCTGGATTTCCAAACAAGCCATGTTACACACAGAATCTCTACAGAGACATATTGCTGTGATTTCCATAACAAACAAGTAATTGTCACAAACGTGACCATGTCCCCCGCCGCAATCAAGGGTGAAGGGTTCATGAGATATGGCGCTAACAACATTTTCAAAACTGGTCTCGCCCTGACCTTGAAAATGAGGTCAAGGTCACCGAAAACTTTTCAGGTCTACGTATTTCCCAGATGAAGACTAGTACCAAGTTTGAAGACTCTAGGTCGAAGGGTTCATGAGATATCACGCTAACAACATTTTCAAAACTGGTCAAAGTCTCGACCTGACCTTGAAAATGAGGTCAAGGTCACAGAAAACTTTTCAGGTCTACATATTCCCCAGATGAAGACTTGTACCAAGTTTGAAGACTCTAGGTCGAAGGTTTCATGAGATATCGCGCTAACAACATTTTCAAAACTGGTCAAAGTCTCGCCGTGACCTTGAAAAAGAAGTCAAGGTCACCAAAAACTTTTCAGGTCTGCGTATACCCTAGATGAAGACTAGTACCAAGTTTGAAGATTCTAGGTTGATCAGTTCATTTGATATCGCGCTAACAACATTTTCAAAACTGGTCAAAATCTCGCCGTGACCTTGAAAATGAAGTCAAGGTCACAGAAAACTTTTCAGGTCTGCGTATTCCCCAGATGAAGATTGGTACCAAGTTTGAAGATTCTAGGTTGAGCGGTTCATTAGATATCGCACTAACAACATTTTCAAAACTGGTCAAAGTCTCGCCGTGACCTTGAAAATGAGGTCAAGGTCACAGAAAACTTTTCAGGTCTACATATTCCCCAGATGAAGACTTGTACCAAGTTTGAAGACTCTAGGTCAAAGGGTTCATGAGATATCGCGCTAACAACATTTTCAAAACTGGTCAAAGTCTCGCCGTGACCTTGAAAAAGAAGTCAAGGTCACCAAAAAATTTTCAGGTCTGCGTATACCCTAGATGAAGACTAGTACCAAGTTTGAAGATTCTAGGTTGATCAGTTCATTTGATATCGCGCTAACAACATTTTCAAAACTTGTCAAAGTCTCGCTGTGACCTTGAAAATGAAGTCAAGGTCACCAAAAACTTTTCAGGTCTGCGTATTCCCCAGATGAAGATTGGTACCAAGTTTGAAGATTCTAGGTTGAGCGGTTCATTAGATATCGCGCTAACAAGAAGCGGGACGGACGGACGTACGGACGTACGGACGTACGGAGCTGAATACTATGTCCCCCGCTCCGCACTTCGCGGCGGCGGGGGACAATAATTAATAATAAGAGATAACACCTTTACTAATGTCACTTAATTGTTTTTGCGGCCCTCATTTTTTTGTCATGAAAGCACAACAGGACTACAGTTTGTACCATGATTAAAACCTGATGATGGCAACTTCAACTCTTGTAGAACATAATTATCTATAACATTTGAACACATCTACCTTCTCCAGGCGGTGTGATGTAGGTGTGACGAGGGTTAGATAAGACAACTCCGTCCTGTATGATACCGATTCCAAGTTTGTTTGCGCTGCCCTCAAATCCAATTGCAATCACCATTTTGTTTTATTTTCCTTTGATGAAGTATTAAATCTGAAAAAGTAAATTTCATTTAGAATCATTCATTATATAATCTTTTAAACTTAGTCACTATTTTCTCCAAAAAGGGAGAAGGGGACCAAGGAGGGGTGAGTTAGAGATTTCTTTTTGTCATTTGAGTTTTGTCTCCAGTAGTCTGAATTCTTTTTTAAAAAAATGTTTTTTTGAGATGAAAATAAAATCACATTTGAATCAAGGTTAGTTAATTCACAACATTGATTCTAGTGAATACATAAAGAGCATATTCATGTAGTGTACTGTACACTGTTTTTGAAATGTTGAAAAATATAATGCTCACGCACCTCTGCCTGTAGTTTGACCACCCTCCAATAGCATTAACATACATTAAATAATTTCAAAAACATATATATGTAATGTAGAAGATAATTTTCAATGGACACTCTAGGGTTGTAACCACTAAAAGAAACACAACTACCAAATCTGAAGTTTCAAAATCATATACAGTCGCACCTACACGTAATGGATTGCTATTCATGAACAAGTGCACTACAACACAAATGAAATACAATGTCAAGTATCTTTATATATAAACAATTTAAATAGAGAATCTCACCATTGTGTCTTCTGATATCAAATGTATCAACAGGAGTTGATTAAAGTTACAAATATCCGAAGCTTGCCGAAAAATTTTTAGTTATCCGATATTTAGAGGTTATAACATGTCATTTTTCATACCATACCTCATATCAGCCCGAGACCCCCATATCAGCCCGAGGGCCGCAGGCCAGAGGGCTGATATGGGTCGAGGGCTGATATGGGGTATGGTATGAAAACTGACATGTAACCTTTTAATCATATATTATACTTTTTTTTCGAAAACAAGAAAGAATGCTTGAAGAAATATTAAAATTAAGATATTTCTGTGCGAAAATTTACTTTGAGGGGCCTGCAAGACATAATTTGTTCAAAATATTTTAGCCGTGCCTCCTATTCAATTTTCCAATTAATGTATATCTAATTATGTTAATAAGATTGTAAGTTAAAGGCATCAACAACATCCTTGTTTGGAGACTACTCTGAAGTATACTACTCTGTCAATGCTTCGCTTCTGACGTTACCAATGTTAGCGTGTATGTGAGGGAAGGGAGATCACTCTAACCTAACGTCACCCGGGCTGATATTGATATGGATTTGCGGACAGGGCTGATATGGCTGATATGGATTTTCGGACCGGGCAGCGATATGGATGGTGTGTCCTTACCTCTATCACATATGCAAAACATCCCATATTATTGATAGGTATATGATAAATTTATTTATTACTCAACCGTGGTGAGATCACTCATTAGATAACAATGAGTTGGTTACACACATGTGTGATACCACCGCATGCTGCCATAACGTCACAATCGGCGTCATATAGTCTTTTTTGGTTGACGTCACAATGACAGCCGCGCGACTGCAAAAGCGGGTGACCTATTTGCAAGTAAGCGTCACTAAAAACAATTTTATTGCAATTCAGCGCTATTAACATCATTAAGTAATAAACAAGCAGACAGAGTAGCCCATATAGGAATTTTGAATATATTTTGTGCATTTTGAATATATAATGCATTTACTTTCTATATAGCAAAAGGCACATCTAGACTACTTGGTTGATACCTGTACAAAGTTTCAGCAAAATATATTGAATAGTTTTGAAGTTTGAGGCCGGAATGGAAAATCCCGGACGCACAGACGAACAGACGGACAGAGCTCATTTCTATACCCACGCCAACTTCGTTGTGGCGGGGGATAATGAAATACTAAACTCGGTCCTGTTTGATAACATGTTTATGAAACTCGTGAATGGCATCGGTATTTACCTCGCTTTCGCTCGTTAAAAATAAATACCAAACCATCAACTCGTTACATACCGTATATTACCGGGTATAAGTCGACCCCGCGTATAAGTCGACCCCCTTTCTCAACTACCCAAATACTGATCAAAACCCTATATCTCATGTATAAGTCGACCCCCCTTTTACCACGTGCTGACTGACACCGAGTGACAAGTCGACATGGCCAAGAGTCAACACAGCGGTGTTTGGTAAGCAGTGGTGTCGATCGACTTATCAAGGCTAGATATCGATCGATGTTTGTCAGGTAATAGTGAAGATTATAATATAAACTTTAATGAACTTTCGTGATTGAAATGTTATTTTGTATTCATATATCACGCTATATTTGTATTTTAAAAAGACAACAATAAAGCATATGTTTTTTATTCAATGATTTTAATATTGTCGACTGGACATCGATGTTTGTGAATTGTTTCCGGTGTAAACATCGTCCGTTCGACTTGCTGGGCTGGCAGATACTTACCTGGCCTCTAGATTTTTGGGGCTGAAACATAGACCCCGTGTATAAGTCGACCCCCCTCCTTGACCCCCTAATTTTTGGTATCAAATTCTCGACTTATACCCGGTAATATACGGTAAACATGTTATCAAACGTGACATCGTTTAGTATTCTATATTTATCCGAGTTTTACTTAACGTGTTACAACTGTAATTATTGAGTTATGTTCTGGAAATGCACAGATATGCAAATGACTAAACACAAATCATGAACAAATAATAAAAATCATTCAATAAGAATATTATTATAAGATATATTATGTTGTTCCCCACAGATGGTGTTTCATCGATGTAACAAATACATTGTCATTACTGATACAATAGATTATTTGTATTTATTTGAATTTTGAGCTTGACGGTGACCAGAAACTTGAGTGATCGAAAACAGGACTGTCACCTTTTATCATACGCTTTTACATACAGCAATTTGAGTGTGTCAAGAGAAACACTCGGCCCCAAACACTCAACGAAAACTATCCGACTTCTTAAATCAAGGTCGCATGGAAGATGTCATTTAGACATTCAGAAATCGTAGAATCATGAAATCGTGGATAACTTCCAGACAAAATCCGCATGGCAAAATACCGGAAGTAAACAACAATTTTAGGAATTCATAAAAAAGTGGAAATTCTTAAAACGAAAAGAGGTTCCATCGTCGTATAGCATTATTTGAATGAGACACAACTTCCACAAATATTTGTTCATTTGAACTTGTTTTGAATTTTTTTTTACTGAAATAAACTCATGTCCTGGGCAGTAATTAGTAATGTAACTCCAACGAAAATAAATGTAAATTAAGCTGGTAACTGTTCACACTTACATTTTTAATACAGCTATATATGTATTTTATATATATACTGTATACGTTTATGTACTTAATTTAAAAAAAACATAATTAGGCCTTTTTTTGCAATTAATTGATAAAAACATGGTAAGATATTTCCAATATTTCGATAAATTGGGATTGGAACAATATTGGCCTATGGAGTCTTTGAATGACATTTAAAAGTGTTCTAGCCGACACAAGAAAACACGATTTTCTGGATATTTTTATAATGAATATAGTAGATACACGACGTTTTCCATTCCACTCCTGATATATACAAACTAGGCCTACACTCCTAAACGCGGTATATAGGCCTATCTATCTTCCCAATAAACAATTCCCCCCCCCCCCAGAAAATCTTGTTTTTCATAGATAGGATGATTAAAGCTTAGTCTATCGCTGTTTGAAAACAATAACTGTGGGGTGCTTATTAAACGATTTACAGTAGGAAACTGATTTTAACCTACTTAGCATTTATGAATCAGACGCACGTGCTGCGTGTATCTCAAATACGCAAAAGGAAAGGCGATTATGTAGATGTGACAAAGTCTGAAATGTAAGCTAATTAAGTGAGTGTAGCTATTATTAAAGCAACACTAATGTGTGATATTTGATATTTCACCTCTGATCTTCGGTCTAGTTCACAAAGATTTGCAAGAACAATGGTATTCAATCTGCAATATAGTAAACAGAGCTTAACTATGCATATGGCAAAATAATCATTATGCTTTTCAATAAAATCAGGTCAGTTTATTTGATAAACGACAAAATATATAATAGGCTACTTATTAATAACAAGTTAAAAGAAAAACGATATTTCTTTATAATGTACTTTTGACTGTGAACAGAACTAGACGGCGTTTGGAGCATATGTCGAAACCGTCATCAGGTGTAACATTGTTACATTTGGGATACACTAGTTACCTTCTGATCAATAGTAGGCCTACAAATTTAGTTCTTGTACTTTTTCCGGCCTCAGAGTAATTAGGCAACTATCGCCAGCACTGACCGTAACTTACCACACGACAACGGGGCCTCGACCAACATGCGATAACATATCGATGGAAATAATTAATAAACATTATGAACAGTCTTATGGAAATAAAACAAAATAGATATTGCAATTATTTTAATAAATATATTTTAATCTTCTAGCTCTAATCAAATATAATATTTAAACAATTATTAAATTCCATAAATATTTGTTTGGTAATTTCGATTTTGGGTTGATTCCGTCCAAAATTGAAACAACGTGATGCTAAAATCACCATTTGAAAGTGTTTTTTTTTTATCTTCCGGATAACTTTTAATAATTTCTTGTCTGGGGCAAAGCGTAATATATAAAGTTAACAGAGACCGCAAGTAAATTTAAATTATTGTATGATCTCTGATGTAAATCTATTGCTTTTGTAGGCATTTCCGATACGTAAATAATAATATAACATCTTGAGATAGGAAAAATGATAAAGCATTTTTTTCCTATTTCCCGCGCTAAAGTCTCGAAAACTCCTCGCAGTGTTAAGCACTTTTCTTTTCCGTCCAACTATAGCACATACTTGTGTCAGCCGTAGAGAGAGGACGTGTTTTTGAGGCATTCTCTCTAGACGGAACTGTGAGGACTATACCAAACTAGTAACAATTGGAATTATTATGTTATTCTAGATAACATTTATCAGAAATGGGATATTATTTTACAAACGTTTGTTTGTAAATGTGAACTTTTATGCTATTATTGTCCAAAATCTAAGCATAAATTCGCTATGTGTTGGTAACTACATACTCACACCACAAGCCAGCACTCAAGAGACAACAATGGACGACAACTTGGATGGAGAGAACAATGACAGTGACACAATGGACCAAGCTGAGGACACTGACACTGAAATATACAGCACCCAGCCGAGTGATGAGATTGACAAATCAATCTACTTGGAAATAAAAGCCAAGCTTGGAACAAAAGACAAGACAAACTTTATCGACAGCTTACAGGATATCTACAATCACAAGATCAAAGAAATCAACGATGTAAGAGAAAGCCTGTATGACTACGCAAAGCAGACGTGTGTAAACTTCCCTGCTGGTTTGCTTGTCAGACGTAAGAATACACAATCGACAACAGTCTCAGCCGTGTACAAGTGCGCTCAAGATGTGTACTACCTCTATCATTTCATCGAAGGGACTATTCCTGAATATGTCCTACAATCCAAAGTGCTCAGTAAAGCTAGTGTTCGCCACCTCTCTATCTCGACACCAACCACGTCTTCACCACTCAACACCGCCACACCAACCAAAACCACCGGCTCCTCATCAACGAGGTCAACAACTGACACACCAGGTGAGACTAACGACTCAACGTGTTCCATACTAAGTCACATTGTGCAGATAAAACAGATCGTATCACACGGACAAGGCAAGTTAGAAGAACGAATACAAAACTTGGAAAGCAGTTTTTCTGACCACATCAAACGTCTGATAGAGAGTATAAAGGAAAAAGATTTATTAATAGCAGATTTACAGGCTAAAGTAAATGACTCTGAAGATAGAAGGTCCGAACTTAGAGCAGAACTGAAACTGTCTAGTCAACATAATAAAGCCCATAGGGACCACATTCTACATTTAGAAAATGAACTTCTGACATCAAACTTTTCAGTTGACTCCAAACTAAAGACAATTGATTCAAAAGTAGCCAACATTTCAAACCAAATCAAGAATTATCTTGAAAGAACGAAAGAAAGTCCCTCTCACAGCGGATCAAGAATGACATCATCAACGACAGTATGTGAGTCAATGACAGCCACACAGACAACGACATCTATACCTGTGACAACTACAACGACACCATCAGATACGGACATCACTACCTCTGCAAGTCCTGGACATCGTCATATTCCCGTCATATCAAGCCAAGTGAAAGACAAGAATGACAGCAACACCATCAGCTTCGGATATGACAACTACGACAGTGACTTCCCTTCCTTGGACCTACATCATACAGACAAGACTGATTCCTGGAACCAAGTCGACCATCATTCATCACGCAAGTCCAACAGCAACGGCAGAGACAACACCAACAGTGAGAATAAGGTAAAACGTGATAATACACATCCTATCTGATCACTCTCCAAAAAGTACCATGCTCTCCAGGGCGCCCCTAGGGTCAAAACAAAACGCCTTGTTTTGTACAATGTTAGTGCTGAGGAATCATTTGATTCAGTGAAAGAACTTATACATGAATATACCCATGATCAGCATGTGCGTGTGACCTTTGTCAGATTGATGAAGAAAAATGTTCGTGTAAACTATCAAGATACATACACTGTGCAAGTGAATCTAGATCTTGAAGATTACGAAGACTATGTCTCCGGTAATAGAGACTTCTGGCCACCAGGAATCAGAGCGAGAGACTATATTCCTAAAACTAGGTCATATAATGACGGAAGTGACTCTTATAACCACTATTAATATGATGGACTCACCAGTTATTCGGCCCACTAAACTACCATTATTTTACTGTTTTATTATAATGACTCTATCTTTGTTAACATGGAACATACGTGGATTGCTTCACGGTGGTGATTACATCAATCAGACACTCTCACAGTCTGTCGATGTAATCGCGATTCAAGAACACTGGCTTACAACAGGTAACTTGCATTATCTCAATGATTTTCGTGCTTTAAGAACTGTCTCTTATAACTGTGTGAAAGCAGACTCCTCATGTCGACGTGGTTCACATGGTCTCGCACTTTTAGTTAGTACAAACTCTCCGTGGAAAGCAGAGAGTGTTGTTGCTCATTCTGATTATGTTATAGCAATCAAGCTTATTCGCTACAACCATTGTGATGTTTATGTCATTAACTGTCGCTTACCATCAACTAATGTTCTGCACACAGCATACTGTAATGCTCTGTGCGAGTTGTTAGATTTGTATGACTACCTGTCTGAAAGAGGTTCAACCTTTATTCTAGGTGATCTAAACGCTGACATATCTAAGCGTCAGCTTTCTCACAGAGATAAGATAGTAAAGGGTGGCCTATTAGACAGAAGTCTTGTTAATGCTCTTACATTAAAACCCGCTACTTGTTTAGGGTATACATGTAGGTCAAAAAACAATCTGCTACAAAGCATGATTGACTTTGTACTTATACCATCATGTCTGAGGGGCTGTGTTACTAGTGCTACAATAGATGACACTTGTCCCTTTAGTGTATCGGATCATTTGCCTTGCTGTATAGGCATTAGTATTCCTGTTAAGGAACGTTATAATAATCTAACTAACGGTATTCCAAAGTGGAAGTTAGCTAATGAAAATGACAGAAACTCCTACCGGAGTTTAGTTGAGGATGCTATATCTTCTCAGAATCTTTCTCACTTGGACTTTAACCATCAGCACAGTATAGATTGTTACAATGATATGATAAGCTCTGCTTTATTGCATGCATCCACACAATCTATACCTCATAGTAAATACAAACCTCACCTAAAACCCTTTTGGAAATCGAATTGCTTAAATGATGCCCATTATGAAATGCGAGTAGCTAGGCGTGAATGGATCAGAAACGGCAGATCTCGCGAACATGATTCTGAGCAGCGTTTGGCTTATAAAGACGAAAAAGGGAACTTTCGACGTCTATTCCGAAAATCCAAAAGAGCTCATAAAAAGGAAATGTTAAAAGAAATTGAAATATCTGCTGAATTAGACGTCAATACTTTCTATAAAACTGTGCGAAAGCAAAGAGCAGTTGTAACAAACATTTCTACACTAGATTATGCAGGTGATGTCGGTTCAACCCCCGAAGAAATATGTAAAATATGGGGAAAATACTATGCTGATTTAGCCCAACCACATGAATCAGAAACATTTGATTCTGATTTCAAAAACCACATTTCTAAACGAGTTCGGGATATTGAAAGTACATGTAACATTGCAGATTGCGATGAAGATCTGGAAAGAAACGTTCTATTTCACGAAGTAAAGGATGTTGTTAAATCTCTCAGCAAAAACAAATCCCCTGGTCCTGACAAAATTACTAACGAGCATATCATATATGCAGGCGATGTATTCATTAATCACATATGTAAACTTTTCAATCACATGATTGAATCTCACTATATTCCCTATGAATATAGACTTGGAATGGTAATATCAATATACAAAGGTAAAAATGATAAAAGCGACCCACGAAACTACAGGGGTATCACGTTAACATCTTGCCTCGGCAAATTATTTGAAAAACTTTTGCTCAGACGAATTGAAACCAAATTACTTAAATCAAATCCCGAATTTCCTGATAAACTACAATTTGGATTTCGAAAAGAGCACGGAGCCATAATGTCTGTTTTTACTCTTATGGAAACCATTCACTATTATACTCATAGAGATTCTCCTGTTTTTACAGCCTTCCTCGACAACGCAAAAGCGTTTGATAGAATTTGGCATGATGGATTATTCTATAAACTATATGAACTTGGTATTAGAGGTAATGTTTGGAAATTACTACATCACTGTTATACCAATAGCCACTCATTTGTCGCATACAATGGCGAGAGGTCAGAAACCTATTCAGTTAAACAAGGTGTTGGACAAGGTAGGGTTATATCCGCTTGGTTTTTTCTAATTTTCATTAATGACCTAATCACGTCATTAAGACAAGCGAAATGTGGTATCAGAGTCTTTGGTATGGACGTTCCATCTGTCTTGCTTGCTGATGATACTACACTCGTAAGCACATCTCCTCAAAGCCTACAGGCATCGCTAGATAGTGTATCTACATACGCCTCTAAATGGCGACTAACATATAACCCATCAAAAAGTAGCATTATCGTTTTTAGCAAAAGAAAAGGCTATGATGTACACTTTCAATGCAGACTTGGTGATATCCCACTTCCCTTAGCAGAATCTACCGTATTTGGAGGTGTGCTGTTTACAAGTAACCTTTCTACAAAAACCAGAAGTGAAAAATATTGTCAGAAAGCAAGACAGAATGTCAACTCACTAAGATCCATAGGTATGAATCATTCTGGCCTACATCCATTCATATGTGTTAAGATATGGCTCAGAATGATTCTTAAAACTAGTCTTTACGGCTGTGAATTATTACCAAATATTAATGGTCAACATGCTGACTTATTTGAGCAAACACAGAGGTATTTTGCTCGACTTGTCCAAGGTCTTGATAAAAGATCATCATCAATATCAACTATTGCAAATTTGGGATTATGGTCACTTATTGGTTACATCGATAAATGTAAACTTCTCTTCCTCGGGCGACTATGTAATATCGATTGTAACAACTTTGTAAAACATATATTTTGTGGCGCTATTACATCTTCAGTTAAATCAAACAGCATATGTGATGATCTTCTATTAATATCTACAAAATATAATCTAAACAACTATATTGACAAATATATTGCTCAAGGCATATTTCCTCCAAAACATGTTTGGAGAAGAATTGTAAATAGTACTGTACATAGTTATGAGGAAAACATGTGGCGATCACAAACTCTATATCGCTCAAACATGTCATTTTATGCATCAACTCATACTACACTCTCTTATCATATTCTCTGGCAACTGGCATACAAATACCCAAATTATAAATCTTCCTTACAATTTTGTGTCAAAATATCCTCAAGAGGTAAAATATCAAGTGAGTGTACTCTCTGCAAAAAGCAAACGTTTGACTATGACTTCCATATATTACTTCACTGTGAAAAGTTACTCCAGCAAAGGAATGACTTTTTTACATATTTAATTGATAACCTTGATGTTGAAACTTATGTATTATTTGAAATGCAAGATGAACAAGATATGTTATCATTTCTCTTTGGAGCAGAAAACAGCTTTTACTTCTCAATAGATACAATGTTATGGGAAAATATTTTATTACGATTTTCACTGTATGTACATGACCTAAAACCTTATTTTCTTCAATGTTACAATGAGTAATACACTTCATGTCCATGATTGCTGTAAATAACCTTGTATATAAAATTTATGTTATTCTCATGTATGTGATGTAATATGAAGTAATTCCATGATGTAAATGTGTAATCTTCGGTATTAACTGGAGGAAATAAAGATATCTCTCTCTCTCTATAATAGGCTACTTATTAATAACAAGTTAAAAGAAAAACGATATTTCTTTATAATGTACTTTTGACTGTGAACAGAACTAGACGGCGTTTGGAGCATATGTCGAAACCGTCATCAGGTGTAACATTGTTACATTTGGGATACACTAGTTACCTTCTGATCAATAGTAGGCCTACAAATTTAGTTCTTGTACTTTTTCCGGCCTCAGAGTAATTAGGCAACTATCGCCAGCACTGACCGTAACTTACCACACGACAACGGGGCCTCGACCAACATGCGATAACATATCGATGGAAATAATTAATAAACATTATGAACAGTCTTATGGAAATAAAACAAAATAGATATTGCAATTATTTTAATAAATATATTTTAATCTTCTAGCTCTAATCAAATATAATATTTAAACAATTATTAAATTCCATAAATATTTGTTTGGTAATTTCGATTTTGGGTTGATTCCGTCCAAAATTGAAACAACGTGATGCTAAAATCACCATTTGAAAGTGTTTTTTTTTTATCTTCCGGATAACTTTTAATAATTTCTTGTCTGGGGCAAAGCGTAATATATAAAGTTAACAGAGACCGCAAGTAAATTTAAATTATTGTATGATCTCTGATGTAAATCTATTGCTTTTGTAGGCATTTCCGATACGTAAATAATAATATAACATCTTGAGATAGGAAAAATGATAAAGCATTTTTTTCCTATTTCCCGCGCTAAAGTCTCGAAAACTCCTCGCAGTGTTAAGCACTAGATCAAGTATTTGGAAAAAGGAAGCGCAAATCGATGTAAAGAGCTTTTTATGGTCACGTGGTTTGGCACGTGATCTTTATCACATGACTCCGTTCTCCCATGTGATTGTTTAGGGAGGAGGTATAATAGACCGGTCAGACGATAACTCCACTATCATCACGCCTTGCTACTGGAAAGATATAATCAAGCGAGAGGTAGGTGAGCTACAATCAACCATTCTTATATATATTAATACAGACGTAGATCTGAGTCTACAGGTGCACCTGTCCGTGTCACAAACAATTCTGAATGATACAGTACTGTACTGATAGTGATATTAAAGAGAAATTTTAGGAAATGAATTGCCGTAAATGGGTTAATGAAATCGAATTTTCCTCTTCCTTGTGTAAGCAATTATAGGCATTAAACTATCATTAAATACGTTGTAATTAAAACTACAGCAGCCTGTTTGCTCAAAATCTCATATATTCACTTCTGTATATTGACTCTCGGTTTATGGACAATCAAACAAGTCAGACAGGCTTGCTGGCCGCTTTAAGTTAACAAATTAAGTGGCCTGATTTTTAATTTGGCTGATAGAGAGGCAGCTATTTCAAACACTGCGTCGTTATACCACACTGGTGGACCTTTCTAACCATGATAAGTTGATGAGCAATTTCTCTAGATGAGTGACATTGTTTTCAAGGATGAAGTCCATCTGCCTACTCCTCCTAGTGGTGGTGAGTCACGCTGCAGTTCCTGGGGACGAGATCAAAATGCTTCCTGGCCTCGTTAAACAGCCAACCTTCAAGCAGTACTCCGGATACCTCAAGGCTACTGGCACCAAGCATCTGCACTACTGGTGGGGTCAAGTGTCTTTCAGCCTTTTCTTTTAGAGCATTTAGTAGCTGCTTTAATAGATGAATGAGAAAGAGTTCTTTGGATTGACAACTTTGTTATTGCAAGAGTGTGATGTTTCCGTGTTGATCTAACACTGTTATCAAGCATTTATTTCAGTTGCTGTTAATGTATTAGGGAGATTTTAAAAGTGTTTCTTATGAATGGTTGTAGGTATAAAACTTATCTTGATATGGTGAGATGAAATTTTAAAACTTACTGATTGAAATAACTTAAGGAAGAGTAATAAATATGTATCATTTAAAGCATGAATTATTGAGGCATTTCATTATAAAACCAAAAGGACATTTTGAAAGTTACCATTAAGCATATATCAGCAAGTATATAATAATATATATATCAATTATTGACATGACGGACAGTGTGACACATCTATATCATTACATCCATTGAACTGTTGGCAGAGTTAAAGGGACACCGAGTCGAGAATAAAAATCAGATCATGTATATCTACCTATGCTGATTAACATGTCTGCTAACAAGTCACAGACATCAAATTTCAGACAATTGATGTAATTGGTAATAAAAACTACTGCATATGGACAGTCTAGTGAAGCGTAACTCGTTAGATGAAACTCCAATCAGCGTAGTTTGATAAAGATGAGACTCATTTTTATCCTCGACGCAGAGTCCCTTTAAGCGTAAAGCAAAGATGGCGGAGGGCGAGTGAGGGAAGAGTCACATACTGACAAACCAAATCACCTTCTGAATCCTACACTGAAAAGCAACCTTATATTTTGATAGAAAATTTTATGAAGAATGCTGTTTACAAGAGCTGATATTTTGTCCAGGTTTGTCGAGTCTATGAACAAGCCAGCGAGTGACCCGGTGGTGTTGTGGCTGAACGGAGGTCCCGGTTGTAGCTCTGATCTTGGTCTCCTCACAGAGAATGGTCCGTTTAGGGTGAGTTTGAAATAAGTGTTTCAACTAGCACATTATCAGCGAAATTCTCGTCTTGACAGCAGTAGCAAATGAAAACAAAGAAGTCGTACACTATTTAATTTTATACTGAGTGAACACAAAGCTAGCCGGAATAGGAGGGCAAAATTCTAATTAAATACACTAGAGTCACAGCTGCAACAAGAGAAGCCAGTCTCCATTACTTGCTGACTGGTTATGTCTCACATTTTGTTTTAGTTATTTCTGAAAAAAACTGGGTTGAACCCCCATATATTTATAAATGTCCCACTATAAGAAACCTTGATGACCATTTTCCAGGTGTCAAACGATTCAAAGACAGTCACTGAAAGTGACACAAGCTGGAATACGGTAAGTAACGAAATATGTTTATCTGTATCTTATATATATCTGAGATGTTGTTAGCATACTTCAGAACATTTCAAAATGAGAACTTTAGTTTTGAAATGATTTGAAAGAATACAAATTTGAAAAGAAACCAAAATCATATTAGTTTATTTTAGTTGGGACAAAGTTATTGATACTTTATAATTATTGAAAAGTAAATTTACTTTCTAAAGTGAATATTGTTACCAGGTCTGAGGTATTGTATTCTATCTGAAAAAGTAAATTTTAAAAGTATGTATACATAAACCCATTATGTTGTGATAGCTGTGGTGTGATACTAAGTGCAACAATGTACACTCTACAAATAATTTGTCTAATACTTTTTCTTTATTGATTAAGTTATTGTTGAGATTATCTATATGCTGACACTCTCCATTCAGGTGGCGAATATGTTGTTCCTGGAGGCCCCGGCGGGAGTGGGCTTCTCTTACTCTGATGATAAGAACTACACCACGGATGATAACCAGGTTTGTAGCACTGTGTCACTCACGCAGGCTTGAATCTGAAAGTGCTAATTGAAATGATGACAATTATTTTCACCGATTTTAGTGAGAGGGAAAATTTTTATATCCTAGAAAATTCAATGAGATGTTTTTAAAGTGAGTTTGCGTTGAAGGGCTCAATCGTTATAGACCCGGGCTGATTAGGCTACCCACTAATGAGCCAAGCTATGTTTCACTGCTTCCCAGCTGCTGATTTTATAAATATTGATCCCATTGAAAAAGCTACTCGCTTTAATTTGTTTAAGAGGTTGTCTAATACCTGAGTCACATCATTCATTTTATGGGCTTTTTTGAGTATACTATACCTAAAAACATTTATTTCTCCGGTAACTTTTCAGTGAATCATTTATAATTATTATTTTAATTCTGAAATAAAGCAAACTACAACTGATACCATGATAAAGATTGTAAACCTAAGACTTACAGAAAATAGGGTGGGAAAACTTAACGACTGATGTTATTTTTATAAAAAAAAAATTTAATTACCACTTAGTTATCTACAAAAAATCTACACTGTCCTTCTCTTTAAAACACACAAGTTTGGAAGTGTTTATTTTTTTCATTGTTTTGAACTCTGATTGACAGGTAGCACAAGACAATCACTTGGCTCTCCAAGATTTCTTCTCGAAGTTCCCAGAATACTCCAAGAACGAGTTCTTCATCACTGGGGAGAGTTATGGAGGTATTTACGTGCCTACCCTCAGTGCCCTCGTCGTGGACGACAGCAGTATCAACTTTCAGGTAAACTATTAGAATCTTATTCTTAAAATGTTTTTTGTTAGGTCGTTTTTAATGTTAGATTTTTTAAATCAATTCAATTATAAAAATATATTTTTAGAATACCTATATATAAAATAGAAAGAAATAAAATGAAATAAAATGTTTACAGGTAGAGAGAAATTTGGATAATTTTGATAATAACTCTTTAAGTTATAAGTTTATTTTTATTGCTCAATTTCAGGGTATGGGAATTGGTAACGGTCTGTCCAATGACAAGATGAATGATAACTCTCTCCTCTACTTTGCCTACTACCATGGACTTATCGGTGACAAGTAAGATTACTTCTATGTGTTTATTGTTCTTTTTTTAAAACCCCTTGCTTATAAAGAATACCGTTTTTTCAGGGGAGACAACTTTAACACCCTTTCCTGACACTCACAATCTAACATTAGTGAAACATTGTTCCCGATGGAATTGATTGTGCAGTTTGAAGACGGGGTCATGAACAATTAAAATAATTTGATTAACTTTAGAAATACTTGCCATTTAGATAGTCAATAAATGTATAAAATATAGTTATATTTGGGATAACACTATCTGTAATGGTAAAAATTTGTCTACTTTTTTTTTGGATGTCTCCCTTACAGTCCCTTAAGCACCCCTGAATCCCCCCTACAATCAGGTTGCTAACTACACTACCATATTGTTGCTGTTCAAGGTTCTAACTTTGAATATACCATAGGTGCAAATACATCTACTGATCTTTTCAGTTGTATATTCTAGAATTTGACACTACATCTCATTGGCTGACAACATACATACCATATATAGCGATGAGTAACCAACCTTCAGGTTTGTATGGTTTCACAATCAGGGGACGTACGGATACAAATATCCTAATAGAGCAGGATGTCATGGTTGTGAAGTTAGATAGTTCAGTTGATTATTAGTTATTACCTTATTGTTACGTTCATTTTTAAGGACCTGGGCAGAAATGAACAAATTCTGCTGTGCCAACGTGACAGAACGGTGCTACTTCACGGACATGATGGCGAAGGAAGACTGTCAGAAAGTGGTGGGTAAACTTGGAGATAAACATGATGAAAATTATCCTAGAAGTTACAGTGTATGAACTAAGGCCTGTCTGCCAGCCTCGAGCTTGATAACTTTTGGTTCAGGCTGGTAAATATTGAAGTATTTTCTTTAATTTCAACCCGTTTAAATAGACCAAATAACACTTTTGTTCGGGATTCTTTTCAAGCTTATTTCATAGACTGGGAGTTGCCCTATTTATCTGGTTAGGTTTTATACAGAGAATAAGGATGCCTCAAGCTATTGTGTGTGTGTGTTATTCTGAATAATAGTAACCATTGACGGTTCTGTCTCAAGTATTGGTCAAGGTCCCAGCTTTGTAATGGCACTCAAAGATATTGTGTGTGGGATTGGAAAAAGTTATTGCTGGATTCTGATATTCTAAAGAATAAAAAATTGGAAATACTTTGATATTTCTGTATTGAAGAAAACTCTTTTATTGTTTTTAGATTACCTGAACTGTTTCTCTGTTTTAAAATAATAAGATACCCCTCCAGAAATGGCCTGAAGATGTTTGCAGTAAAAGTTTACTTATTTTACTTCGAGAACAGCCTCCACATGTTACATACCTGAGTAGTCTCATCATCTGTGTATCGTTTGCTGCTTTCTGTGAGGTGACATGTCATGGTGGATCCCTTTACAATATGTGAAGCAGCCTCGCGCCCCCTTTGAAGAATACCTTGAACCACCTATGTATATTTCTGATATCTGTGATCCCTAGATTCATTTTCTCTCTTCTCTTACTTCTATGATATATAGAGAATACTAATCGACGTTCCGTTTAATAACATATTTATGAAACGAGTGAGTGGTTTATATTTAACGAGCGAAAGCAAATTAAATACAAATACCATCTCATGAGTTTCATAAATATGTTATTAAATGGAAACGAGTTTGGTATTTTATTTATTACTCACTGATTTAAATGCCTCTTAATTCCAAAAACTCATCGATAAATGGGACACACTCCATTGCGACCGCGGCGCTGATATTGTGACGTCATATTTATGCCATTATGACGTCACTTCAATCGGCAGTACGATGATATTTTCAATGGTTAAGTAATAAAATTGTGATTGATGTATTGTCCTCCATCAGGTGTCTGCGGCCTCCATGATCGTGTATTCCAGCGGTCTCAACATATACAACCTGTATGGGGAGTGTGCTGGGGGTGTCATGACCAGATTCAACCACGAGATCGGCAAATTCCAGTCATCCAACTTTGGATATCCCTTCGGATTTCTTGACAGCGTCAGGAGCGATAAAATGGTGATGAATTAATTGGTTCTTGTGTAATTTATAATGTTTCTAAAAATTATCAGTGAATATAGTCATTACTTTGATTAAACAAAATTAAAAATCATAGTAGACTAGCCGTGTTGCAAGTAAAATACTTTGCAAATGTTCATGATCACTTATGCCCCTTATCTTAATATAGCTGTTATTATACTGCTCCATTAGTGTATTTGTGACTGCTACGCTACTACAGTACCGTGATTTGCTGAGCCCTATAACGGTCCTTTTGCAGTAGGCTGATCATGTACCGCTTTTTCCATCCAATGAAATGTCGTAATTTAAACGTAAGTGATTGCGCAAAGGTCCTCTGAATTGGATACTCTTTTGCTCAAATGAAAGCTCTTTCATTGACTGGTTACCTATAGCCAAAACAACAGTAGGGCTCAGAATCAGGGTATTGTAGTAACATAGCGGATACACATACACTGATGGAGCAGGATAAGCTGAAATGCATACAGATGTTTTTATGGCTCTAGTCATTATAGGACAGGGAAAAATCAGCGAACTTCTTTAGCTCTCAGGCACGTGATTGAAGTTCTAGAGATTTTCTTTATCCTCAATAGTGTGATATATTTGGAAAGCAATTATAGACATATATTCTCAAATATCTACAGTGATCTACACACAAAAAGTATGATTTGCATTACACTTTTACTTACTTACAGAATATTCCGTGATAGCCTATTGCCAGTACCATTCCCTAATTATTTGAGTATTTTGTGGTAATAGGCCAATAACTAATTTAGTAACTACAGTGTTACAATACACATTTTAAACCTCATTTTGACACTTCAGAAAATGAAGCTTGTGGGAGGGCACAACCTGAAGGTGGACCCACCATGTATTGATGCGAAGAATGTGGCTATGTACCTGAACACTGCCGCTGTCAAGGAAGCCCTCCACATCCCGAGTGTGGTCCAGCCCTGGGAGACGTGCAGCGGGGTGGTAGGCAACAACTACCACCGCATCTACACCGACGTCTCGGACAAGTACAAGAAAGTGCTCGATGCTGGGGTAAGTTGTTGGTGTTAGTTTCCAAAAATTAACTTCAATTATTCAAATGTAGTTGATCAAATAAATTCCAACCTTGTAGAATGTGGGTGAAATTGTGCATTTCATTTCATAACAGTGCAGTGCCACCATCAATGCTCCCAGGTTTCACTGCAATGGATAGGTGGAATAGTGTTGCAAGCTTTCTCCCTGCAATAATACTAGCTGCCATTAATATTTTCACAAATGATTTACAAACAGCCAGGAAAAGAATGCTTTATTGCTACTTCAGTATGTAATTTGTTTGAAATTGTCTCTTGTCCATCTGAGGATTATATGATCGGGGATATTATTTAAAATGTTATCATTTGGCGACAATATAATTTCTGTATGTATTCCAGGGGTAGAAATTAACTTAAAACATATGGTAGCCTGCAGGGCTAGTCGTTTGATTTCTACTAGCCCAAAACAAGTATCACTAGCCTGTATCTCCTAGTAATCTAACAATTATAAAATGTTATGTTTGAACTGCAATTGCAAGTTATTTTCTCTACTTCAATCATTCACATCTGATACCATTGTTACTGATAAAGACAAGAATCTCTACTCACACTTTACCCAACAGGGCTAGCAGAAGCTAACATTTACTAGCCCGGTGTAATTTTTACTAGCCTCGGGCCGAAGGACTAGTGTTAATTTCTAGCCCTGTATTCAGTATATTATAACTTTCACTAAGATGTATGTGTTGTGTTACAGAAACGTGTTCTGGTGTATAACGGTGATATCGACATGGCCTGCAACTTCATGGGAGATGAGTGGTTTGTTAATGAACTTGGACTTAAGGTAAATATCATTTTATCTACAAACATAATGTGTTGGTTAACTTCAGTCAAATGGAATCATGAACAGTTAAACAGCCCCCTATCATAAAGTATACAATCAACAGTGATTTCGACATTTATCGGTTCTGTTCCCAGTTTCTTGCAATTTAAGTACCTCTACTGAAAGCATCAGTCACATGTCTCGGCACATGTCCAACCCCAGCAGGTAGTGGGTTAAGGTGTCCATGTCTAATGTTGCAGGTTAAAACCCGTAGAGAGGAGTGGTTCTACATGGCAGCTGATGGCACTCGTCAAGTTGCTGGATTTGTCAAAACTTTCCCCAATCTGTCCCTGGTGACTGTGAAGGTATGATTCTAATGATTGTGGTGAAATAGCTTGGAAAGAAACCAATGATAATCAATGATGCTGTCAACTTGAAAGCCATAATTTTAAAAAAGGAAAGCTTTTAACCACTGAATTGACCTTATTTCTAACAAAAATTTGATAAGCAGACTTTCTGAAGTTTCCTTCAACCTTGATTCTCCTCACGGTCTGGATCAGTCTGTCTGTGTTGTACTCTTTCAGTGCTGACATTACACCAATGAAATTACAGTTCTTTACTTTTTAGATAAAAGTTTTTTAACAAATATTTTTAAAATGACATTTATACAGTACCTGATGAAGGATTACAAAAGGTACCAAACGTTAGCATTAAACCTTTACTTTACAAAAACATGTTTCTCTTCGGTTGGTGGAGGTTCCCCTACTTGGGTTTATACAGTGTATGAGGAAGAAATTGGTTGTAGCAGATCAGGAACTAATTATTCAACATTTTAAAAAAATGTATGTACTGAGAAATGTTTCTTCATCATCAGGGCGCAGGTCACATGGTGCCAACCGACAAGCCCGTCCCTGGACTGCTGATGTTTGAGAGTTTCCTCAAGAATATTCCCCTTGCCGCAGTGACAGCTGAACCTGTCAAACTGCCCAAACTCAACTTGTTCAATTTTGATAAAAATGTTGAAAAAATGGAAATGCAGTTGCCTTAATATTATAACAAATCTCTGAGAACTCAAGTTTTTCAGAAAGCTGAATTTATGTTGTCGATTTAACTATGGTACACCTCTATTGTTGAAAAGTTTTAATCTGCTACAGGTAGAGGGATGCCTTACTGTAACAATGAAAAAAGGTCCCAGATCTGAGAGCTGAATAAATTAGATTAGAAATGCTATGCAGACAGTCAATTTAACTAAATATAGAACCTAGGTTGCTCTCTACGTTAAATTTGTTCCAAGATCTCAGTCTGTAAACAAAATTAATTAATCTGAAAAACATTTACCTAAAAAGATTTAATTTGTTTTTCACACACTATTTTATTAATTTACTGTACAGCTGAATATTTGCCTTTTGAAGTTGTTAACTCATAATAAAATATATTGAATATTATGAAATATAACCATTGTGCTTTACTGATGGTTGTGGTGATGCGAATTAAAGGCTCTATTTTCTGCGATAGTTTGTGACTGAAGTCTTATTTTTGAAGATTTTATTTTAAGTTTATATTTATTTTCAAATAACTTTCTTACTGCTTACTTTCTTAATGCAAATTCAAAACATTATGAATTGTATTTTATTGATCATGAGAAAGTAATTGCTGATATTGTGTAAATAATTCTGACAAAACCACTGAGTGTACATCTGTATATGTGAAAACATTTGAGTTGCTTTTATGTGAGTTTGTGAAGGCCCTTGAAGGCTAAAAAGGCCCGTGAAGGCTAACATGGCCTGTGAAGGCTAACATGTCTCTGGTTTATGTGGTGCATTGAAAGCTGCAAACTATGTTTTTAGTTATTTGGCAGCTTATTCCTCAATCATTTATCTCCAAAATTTGAATTATGCGTTAATTTGTGTAACATATTTTAAAAATCAATTTTAGTTGTTTTAAGGACTTGGTATCATGTGATTTGTACCTGTAATTGGAATATCGTAAGATGTTATCCAATGTAAAATCATTCATTTTTTAAAAATGAATAAATGTAGTGGGAGAAACGAATGGTAAGCTGAATGTTTTCAGTCCTTATACCATTGAGCTGTAAAAAAGTGAAATGTTTCTCAGACATCGGCATATTACTTTCACTTGTTCGAATAACCGATTTATTTTCATTTAAAATAAAGAAAAATGTTATCACAATCTATTTGTGCATTAAAAGATAATGGTCTGTAAGAACGGGTTTACGTGTTTCAGTTTGTATACATTTAGGAGTTCATAACAATATTCTAGATAAAATGTTCTCCACTGCCTACCGCTTTACCACATTTGGAAAAATGGACTCTGGATTTCATTTTGATAAAATCCTACTTATTTGTTAGATAGTCACGATGACAGAATAATCATATAATTGGTTATGTTGTGTCGTCTCATTTTCTCCACAATCCTTTAAATAAAGAAATCCCTTGTTCAGTCTCCACCTATATAGAAATGTCAAGAATGTCAATCTTTATGCTAAATGTTTTATGTAAATCTGAATGAGAATGTGATTAAATGTGTCAGTTTCTACAATATTTATTCAAATGATTTAAACGGTTGCACATTGTTTTCATAGATGATTAAATTAATTTATATTGTTCAAAATGTTTGTTTTTTTGTCTTTTAAAATGACATTTAGATGTTAATGAATAAAAAATATGTATAAGTTGTAATTACTAGTAATGTAATGTGGATATTTACATACAGTTCCACTCTATGCCCAACTTCCCTTATGTCTACGCAAAGTGGGGACAAGGTAGTGCTGTGTGTAAGCTTCGGATCAAAAGGTTCGGGGTTTGAATCCCGCCAGGGGCATGGCAACTTTGTCTGCAGTAAAGAAATGTTCTACATGCAGTAAATGTTTGGGTACAATGCTACACTGAATTTCAGTGCAGTACCACCCATGGTTCGCTAGTTCCAGCCGTTGCTCGCAGATTTCACCACAATGCATTGCGTTGCGGGCTTTCTCCCTGCCATAATACTAGCAGCCGTGATATAAGTGAAATACTCTTGAAAGCAGCGTTAAACCCTAAATCACTCACTCAGTTTATCCAGGTGTGAAGCGTGCTACCCATCCATCATGATAGCTGTCCGAGCACAGGAACTGGATATCGTAATTAAAACGTAGGTAAAACATAGGTAAAACGTAGGTAAAAAAATCTACCCCCATATGTAACATACTCTATGTTATGTAGGGGGTAGATTTTTTTACCTACGTTTTACCTACGTTTTAATTACGATATCGAGTTCCTGTGTCTCCGAGCTACATGTATGCCCAGGTATTGTTTCTTTCAAGCATCCTGCAGCAGTCCCGCCCACCACTTTAAATATCTCAATTTGTAGCTCATCAGGCCTGAAAGACCAGGGCCATGTTCAAGAGAGGTTTCAAAGCGATTACTTTTAAACCTCTCTTGAACGCGATTGCTCAATGTAGCGCTAGTAGCAAAGCGAGCAAACTTTGAGGTTTTTACTGTGTCGTTCAGGAGAGAATGAGCGCTACTTGAGCGCTACCTGAGCCCTACATTGAGCAATCAGTGAGCGATTATGGAACGGAACCAAGATGTGATTATGCCATGGTCAGTCGCCATCCGTCATCCATCAACCGTCATCCGTAAACTTTTCATTCTTTCGACTTTTCCTCCAGGACTTCTCTAGAACCTCCTCCAGGACTTCTCTAGAACCGCTACACTCAAAAACGGCCAAAGCTGTAATTTGGTGGATGGGTACCCGGCACCTAGGGATTCAACGTTTGTTCAACTTGAATTCTAACGCCCACAAATATGCCCACCAGAGACGTTAAAAGTGAAACCTTTAAACATCTTCTCCGAAACCGCTTGATATAGAAATGTGAATTTCTATCATTAACATCTATGTGGAATGGAGATACTGATTTGTAAATTTGGTTGAGATAAATTATGAAATGTGAACTATGCAAGGGGTTCACTCTAAACTCTTCAAAGGACTTCTTCTCATGAACCAGGAATAGGAGATATCCAGAAACCTGGGCAGTGTTTATGAGATTATGATTTGTAAATTTAATTACTCAACTTTGGTTGTGGTAAGGGTTCATATAAAGGTACATTTTTCATGTCAGAAACCAATTGAACCCTTGAACACTTTTTAGGATATCTATGGTTGGTGAATATCGAGAGTTCCAAATTTCAAATCTTTTGGATAAAAAATAAGAAAGTTATAAATGAAAACATTTTAGTGCTTTACCATTTTCCTAACATTATGCTAACATAAGATGTTAGCAATAATTATATTTGGATGAAATGTGTTCTCGAGAGCTTTCAACTGCAACCTTCATTATATTTGTATCATAGAAATTAAGCAAGATAGAACTTAAGAATTGCGAAAATTATATGGATAACAACTTCTTTATTCATGATATGCGACGTTTCGACACAGATTCTTGTGTCTTTGTCAAGCTTATGGACAAATGGTGGTTGTGGTGATATATATATGTACAGTTAACAATGAACAGAGTGATACAGTAACAAAGTGAGTTAAGGTACCCTTCAATTAACCGTGATCAGGGATATTACATTCCCCCAGCTTATGATGTTCTCCTCAACCAATCAACTAAGTAAACTACCTGTATACATTGTCCATCACTGGCTTCCCCATCTTAATCCAATGTTAAGTGAGTTATTGGATTAGTGGATTGGATTAGTTGATTGGTTGAGGAGAACATCATAAGCTGGGGGAATGTAATATCCCTGATCACGGTTAATTGACGGGTTGATCCGCTTAATCTCCAGGGCTTCTCTGTAGATAGAACTTATTTGATTGTTTTGCAAGTTCACTCTAATTTATGTGTACCTGTCAGAACAGACGTTGTGCTGCACGTTTGTTTAGCATTTGAAGGATTGGTACAATGGTTTATAATAACATTATTTCTTGCAGTTGATGAGAAAATGATTTTGTGTCTTTAAAAGACTTTATCTAAGCTATTTCAATTTAACATGATTTTTTTTATGAATGAAGAATTATGCTTGACACCAAATTGTAAAGCTTCCTTCTCTCTCCCTGTCTCCCCCTCCCCATGGAAACGTGGTAAATTATTTTACAGTTGCTCCACTGATTTTTTGTATTTATATAAAGGTTATAAAGCAACCTCTATTGAAAGCTAAACCAATTGAACTTCGTAAATTTGTCCAAACCAAATTTTATTTTATATATGTATAGTAGCTATAGTATCTTCTCAGCTGCAGAGGCCATGGCTCTATTTTGAATTTTATAATAACCGGTATATTTGTTTTATCTCAAGGGCCAAAATCATGACACTGAAACATACATGACACTACAAAATAAATTGTCGAAAATATGCTTTTTGTCAATTGCACAAAGAGGAAAAAAACCTACCCAATTAAAATGGTATTATCTCCTTTTGATAGGTGAATAATACGGAGTAGGTATTGAATACATGTAGGTCGACAGGCTCTAATTTATAGTATGCTGCTCTCTGTGGAGGGTTGAGGATTTGAACAGAAGATTTGGTCTATTGCTGATTGAACCTTTTACATTATGAAACATTTCATAGAAACCCTTTCACAGAGAAACACATTGGTTCAGTAACTGTACTGTGCAGTCACAATAAAACAATTATACTGCTTTGATGCACATGCTTTCTGTGATAGTTCCAGGTCAGAAGGTGGACATTATTACCTCGTCTGCTAAGTCTCACAATAATGGTTGCCGAAAATGCTCCCCGCCCCAAGGTTACCACCACGATGTTTAACTAGAAGGTGTTTTTACTCCTATATATCCGTTTTGGATGTCTCTCACTTTCCCCAATTCCAGTCATAACTGTTCTAAAAGAGAAAGTCCAAATTGTTGCCATGGAAACAGAACAAACCCATCAAAAGGCACATCTACATGACAAAGGAAGAAGTAAACAAAATTTGGTGAGGATTGGTCAAGTAGTTTTAGAGGTTTGCTCTACCCTTTAAAAACATAAAGTCAAAATTTGTGTCTTTAACAGTAAACAAATAAATATTGTGTAAACGTCAATTCTCCAAAAGGCACGTCTACATGACATGGGGATGCCATATACCAACTTTGGTGAAGATTGGTCAAGTAGTTTTAGAGGTAAGGTCCGGAAACAATGGGAACCCTCCAGTGGGACGCATACTGTCCTCATCTTTAAAATAAATGTCTCTTCAAAAATGAATGATTTCCAAAACTCATCATTGACAAACGTAAAGGTTTTTGGACAAACAGATAGACAGACTAGCAGAAGAAAAACAATATAAAGAGATTATAAGCTTATAACTGTGCAAAAGTAGAAGAAATGAAAAGGTTTTTGGACAAACAGGCAGAGAGACAGGGACATGTTAAAAGTAATATACCGAGATTCTGGGACATACAAAACTGCCCAAAAGAAAAATGATGACTTTGTTTTACTGTTTATTCAGAAAGGTTTGTTCTTGATGAAGTTAGTGAACATGATGAGTGCTGGTTCTGGTCTGTCTGTGGGAACCATGTGTCCTGAACCCTGAAACAACCAATGTTGATATATCAGATTCACGTAATACACGATCTGTGTACAACATAACAACTACACTGCAGCAACCAATGTTGATACATCACTTTCACGTAATACACGATCTGTGTACAACATAACAACTACACTGCAGCAACCAATGTTGATACATCAGATTCACGTAATTCACGATATGTGTACAACATAACAACTACACTGCAGCAACCAATGTTGATACATCACTTTCACGTAATACACGATCTGTGTACAACATAACAACTACACTGCAGCAACCAATGTTGATACATCAGATTCACGTAATTCACGATATGTGTACAACATAACAACTACACTGCAACAACCAATGTTGATACATCAGATTCACGTAATTCACGATCTGTGTACAACATAACAACTACACTGCAACAACCAATGTTGATACATCAGATTCACGTAATTCACGATCTGTGTACAACATAACAACTACACTGCAACAACCAATGCTGATACATCAGATTCACGTAATACACGATCTGTGTACAACATAACAACTACACTGCAACAGCCAATGCTGATACATCAGATTCACGTAATACACGATCTGTGTACAACATAACAACTACACTTCAACAACCAATGTTGATACATCAGATTCACGTAATACACGATCTGTGTACAACATAACAACTACACTGCAACAACCCATGTTGATACATCACAATTATATGATACAAGATATGTGTACAACATAACAACTACCATTCAGTAATTAACCAACTAAAAATACACATATTTTTTACAATCCTCGAAAAGAAGAAGAAATACAGAGATTCCTAAATAAACACATGGGGACGACGTTGTCCTTACCCTGACCGTGACGAAGTTGAGGTTCTCGTATCCCCGGGCAAACCCTGCTACCTGTTTGGTTCCGTCCATCTCTGTATAGTACCAGGGGTGACGGTAGTCGGTGGTCTGGGGCAGAATATATATTATAACCCGAGTATGTGTTGTCATATGACAGTAACGAAACGAGTGAATCAATTTCTTTATTACCCAATCTATTCCGTTTGAATCGCATAAATCACATTTAAGCTACTCCCACTTGTTTTTTGACGCTCTATGAAACAGCGGTTGCATGGCACGTGCTCGTATCGAAATTATAACTTTTTCAACCTTATTGGTACTAATTATAAAAATGGTTCTGTCATAGATCACAGAGATTCTGGTACATTGAACAGCTTTGCAACAGTGTATTACAGTCATACATTATTTTCATCATCATCAAGAATATGTAACTAACTTCCATCGGTTTCAATCACATTGCACGGTTGTATTTTACGTTTTAATAATAATAAATAATAATAATAACACTTTATTGTCCTCAATACAAAGTAAATTGGAAATTCATTTTGTGCTCTGGGCACCCGGCAGCCACTGTGCAGCGCCAGTTCAAGAGTTGTTCTCTCCTTATAATGCTGAGCGCCAAGCAAGGAAGCAACAACTCCCATCTTTTAACGTCTTTTGGTATGACGCGGCCGGGAATCGAACCCCGACCTTCCGGGTGATGATCGGACGCTCTACCAACTGAGTTTCTTAGCTATTTATCAGGTCATTTTGTTTCATAATATCCAATAACCACCAAGGAACAAATTAAACTCTAAAAAATAGTTTCGTTCAATATATGACGGAAAAGAAAAGTTTTGATCTCTTACTTTCTGTTGTTACCGTTTCAACATTAAACTTGTTGTAATGAATCTGAAAATAACTAAAGATTGCTGAGCAAAATTCTGGTAATAAATCGCCACGCTGTTGCAACTCCTATATATCACATGCGCATATGACACTGTTGTCAAACAACCGGTATATCATCACGAGGTCTGTGTTTACTCCACCATCACCCCCATACAACAATTAACAGTGAGTGTCACATACTCACTGTGTTTTACTGCGTAAACTTTCATGAAGTAAATAGATACAGATGTCATTTCACTTGAAAGTGTAATGTATGACATACGAAACGCTTGTACATTTGTCCTTAACCTTCGTTTTAGTTATACTAATATTCACACTCGTGCCACCAAGTTCATGCCACATGTGTGATAATATATTGTTCTCAAATGTTGATTTCATATTTTAAATCGTATAGTTTTACATTGTTAGTGGTAAGTGTTGTAGGTATCCCTGCCCACCTTCTGTTTGAGCGAGTCCACAAACCACTCGTCTCCCAGGAAGTTACAGGCCATGTCCACGTCGCCATTGTACACCAGAACACGTTTCTGATTCAACAAGGGAAACGTTGTATTCAAAATACACATTGCAATAATATTATAATAGATTACAAATCACAAACAAGGCTATGTTTAGATTAACCTTTGGCTAGTACATTCGACAAAAACATCTTCTTTATTTTGGCATATGAGAAGACAGTATTAAGGGGCTCGATAATCGATTGTATCCCTTGTTTCTAATATTACATGTCCCCGTAGACTAAAGTTGAATCTAGAAATTCCCCGCCCCATTCTCTGAAACCACCACTGGCACAGCAGAACTGAAAAACATGAGGTAGCCAGTAGGATTTGGTCTTAATAAGACATGAAGACGACCAACCTTAGCACCTAGTATCTTGAGGTACTGATCTCTCATCGTGGTGTAGGATGAGGAGTAGCCCTGACTCACGGGTCCGCTAGGGACACAGGAGAAGATCACGTCAGATCATCCTTCATTGCAGTTACATTAACATAAACTACTGCAATGCCTTTGGAACACATTTTAAGTTTAACACTATATCTTTCCCTACTGAATCGCAGTAGGCACAACATTCCTTTTCAGCATGTCAGATAAATTATAAACATTCTATATGCAGTTTGCCTTTACTTAAATTACTCCTTTGTCATTGGAACACTTTTCAATTAAATATCTTATATATGGCCGCAATCATGTCTCATAAATGACATGCATAATGCAGTTTATTACATTGTTGTGCAAAAGTCCATGTCTGTCTTTACTAGTGCTGTTGACGTCCCTGTTAGCGTCTAAATGGACACATTCTGAATGAATGATTTTTATTCTGAGCCATACATAGACACGGCTAGAGATTGGACGCAAGCGGCATAAGGAATATGTTTTAAAAACTGATTCCGGAATGTGTTTAAATTCCAATGTTGTGTTTACCTGCACGAGTCCCACTTCTGAACTGATTCCGGAATGTGCAGTGCTTTCCGAACACTGGCCTGTCTGAGATAAACCAGAATGTTGGTCTCGTTCAGACACGGGGGTGTGGCACGGAACTTATGGCTAGGTAGGTTCTTGATTAACTGGAATGAGAAACACAGTAATGTTGTTGAAAATAGGAAGAAGGAAGACGAAGATAAACGAGGAAAAGAAGAGGACAAAACGCTCAATCTGTCTACCGCATATTTTAAGAATCTTTTTAATAGCAACATTAGTAAAACTACTACAAATATAGGCCTACTCTTCATTCACAATATTTCAGAATACAATAAAGCCAGTGAGTACACACCCGCCGCTCCTCCTGAACCTGGGGCGAGTGGCTCATGAACCATCCGAAGTTGGAGGAGATGTAGGTGTCGGTCCTGGCGTCGTACCTGAGCGACATCTCCGAGTTGACGCACTCCCCGTACAAGTTGTACACGTTCAGTCCGCTACTGTACACTGACTGCATCACCTCGAATTGCTTCCAGGGTAGCAAGATAAGAAGTTAGTGACGTTGATAATAATGACATATATTTTCATGTTAATCAAGTCAATTATTTATTTTGAAGTTTTAAATTACATAATTTATCATATCTGTAATGGTGGTAGTTGACTGTCTTGGTAATCTTGGATCTCTTGGTAATCATTTAGGCAAGTCAAAAGCAAAATCTAGTAAGACTTGAGACTTACCAATAAGTTAACCCCTGTAAAAAACTACAGAACTAGTATACCCTTATTTACAAAACATAGTTTGCCGGAAACACAATCTGCTGAATCAATGTGTGTGTCAGAAAAAGAAGTTTCGAAAATACGTTTGGTTTATGAACTAGGAATGTGCGAATATGCGAACTATTAACAAAGAGAAGACATCATTTTATATAAAATTGTTGATGTTCACATAAGCACTGTACTTACAGCTCGTTTACAGTTGGTGTCGTTAGAAGAAGGATTGTAGAAGTTACACCTGTCTGTCTTCTCATCACGGTCTTTGCAGCAGTACGTGTTCAGGTCATGCCACGTTCTGGGGATAAATAACGTTTGCTCCTTATAGAATAGCTCAAACTCTTATATGTGTAGAGAAATGTCTAGGAATGTGGATTAGAATGCAGCTGAGGAATCAAAGGTAATCCTGCATCAGGAATGTTCCCCCCTGCTTCGACCGTTGTATATATTCTTGGAGTCTTTAACTATGTGCACAAACAGTGCTGATGTGTATGATTTCTTTCGAGCCAGAGAAGAAGAAACAATAGTAAAATCTGTCTTTCATCAGTATAGGAAATGAACAAGTAATTATTAAATTAATGTATATATATATATATATTTATATATATAACATATATCAAAGCTACTGACTATCACATGAAACTTACAAGTCGCCGACGAGTCCATGGTAGTAGGCGAAGTAGACAAGAGAGTTGTCGTTCATGCTGTAGTCGCTGATACCGTTACCGACAGCAAAGCCCTGGAAACATACGTACATTTTCATGTGCTGAGGGTGTTATGGCAGTATACATAGACTAAAGTACTGCAGAGAGCATGTTTAATGAAGTTTGTTAAATACCAGGTGGTTGTCAACTCTTGTCAGCTGGTCATCTCGTAGTGCAGTGAGAGTATCAACTTTATTCATGTCATGAGATTACATAAACCTGGTATTCAACAAACTCCATTATGAATATTTTTATTTGATATAATAAAGTTTTAGAAGTACTTTTATAAAACAAAGAAACTTTTTAGTGTTTACAAACTGGCGAGTACGTCAAGCTTCTGACCAGTTGACGATCTATCATATATTTACTGCTCAGAGTGAACAATACATCAAATAGTGTCATTGTAACTTGGCAAATGGTTTACTTCAGCGATAAATTCCAGTATTTTATTGCTGCTTATATAATTAAAATATGTTTGTAAAATAGTGTTCTTCAATGATTGTGTGTGCATATGTTGTTCATGGAAAAAAATCAATGCATTGTAAGTAGGTACACATGTACAATACAATATTGAACTATGGAAAACAAATTTACCCAGTTACTATACTAGGCTTTACATTTAATGCTACATTGAATGCTGTAGTAGGCATATAGATGTCACATTTACCTTAAAGTTCATACTAGAGTCATCCACGACCAATGCACTGAGAGTGGGGACGTACACTCCCCCGTAACTCTCCCCGGTGATGTAGAACTCGTTGGTCGTGTACTCAGGGTACTTGTTGAAGAAGTCCTGCAGAGCTTTGTAGTTGTTCTCAGCAACCTGGACATATATCAGATAAGTAATACATCACCTACTTGATGAAGGTGTTGTTATTTACACTGAAATATCACATGTATTGCAACAAGTTCATAGAGATGAAGAAAAACCAGGATAGGTGGATAGTCACATCATTGCATTAAAGATTTTGGCTTTCTATAGATCTTGGTTATCCTTCACATCAATTGCAATTACGAAATTGTTTTCTAACAGAACCTGCTGTCCCTGATCATAGCTGCTTCTTGAAAAGCTCATAATTATGGTGTCAGAGTATTGTTAAACTTGTAATATATTAGTGCTGCAAAATAATTGAAGTTCTCTCATTCTTAAAGCAAAATATTGTATATCACAACTATAGACCAAAATGGTGAGGTCACTGAGGTGTTGCGTTAAACATAAGACACTATTTGGATAGCCATACACTGTAAAAATGGTGTTTAGCATATAAACATAATACTAAGCGCGTATCTTGTCCTGTTTTTTTTACACGTTTAGACCCCTAAACACGTTTAGCTACCTGAATGTGTTTAGGAATGTGTTTAGCAACTAATCACGTTTAGTTACATAAACACGTTTATTAATGTGCTTAGCAACTAAACATATTCCTAAACACATTTAGGTATCTAAACGTGTTTATGGGTCTAAACGTGTAAAAAAAACAGGACAAGATACGCGCTTAGTATTATGTTTAGCTTTTCAACACAAAACCACACTCTCCAGCACGCCTGAAAATAAAAGCATTGCAACTATACAAAATATTTAAATCAATGAAGACCAATGTTATATCTTGTAATTCAATATTACACACCGCCATCACCAAAAAATTCATGGCGCTTAATAAAAGTTATATAAGTACATATAATATATAAGTGTATGATACAAGAAATAAATTTGGTCTGCATCACCCCTTTTATAGGGGTGATTAATAATGACTCAAAATCAGGAATTTCTCGAAAAGATTTATTAAAAATTATTGATAAAATAACCATATACACCAATCAACTCATCGATTTCACCAAATATTAAATTTATAAGACAACCATTATTCTCACAATATACATGGATGAGAAGGTATCTACATATAATATATATGCTTATATATGCTTGAACAATGTTCATTTGGCAGTTAAATTTTCAGACACAAATATTTAAAAAGTGGTTTTAGAATCAAGGCAATTTAGTAACATTCTAATCCTTATACGTAATGCTAAACATTAATGAGTTTCTGCATATGAATTAATACTTAAATAAATCCTTTAAAATAAGTTTTGGTGTTTTCAACATAATATGTTCACACCATCAGAATCATTTTTTTTAAAAAAAGGTTAATGCTCAATCCCTTTGTTCTGGAGAAAACATGTTATAGTAATTTTATATGTTTACAAAGCTTTTGTAGTTTACTCCCTTAAAAGATCTGTATAAGTCAAAGGATTTGGAAAGGTAGTTGAGATTCAGGATGGTCTTTTGTAAACTGCATTATATCTTCTTTGGCATCCTTCACCTGAAACATGAATGAAGAAACTTTTAGTTTACCATCGAAATGCAACATGACAAAAATAACACAATAGATGAACATATCCAGTCTCCTGAAAACATTTTAACAAATGTAGTAAAATGTAACACGTTATGGAATAACTCAATTGGGTATATACAAATGGTTGTTGTGAAAAATTAACTGACATCAAATCAAGTGATCAATCAGTAAAAACTGTCATTATTTTAGTGGGACTTCAACGTTCTGTAATCAATGATCCTGTCAGTTCTGGTTTCCTACAAAAAGGGCAAAAATAAGTCACAAAAGAGTCAAAAATAAAATGGCAGATACAAAATTTTTTTTACCAAAATATATCCATACAATTTGTGATAGTCTTTAAATATAAAGGAATTTGGTTCAATATTTACTCACCACAGCTGAGTCAATGCTAACAGTTTCTTGTATTTCTTCATCACATCATCTTTCTTGTCAAGGCAGACTGTCATCAGGAAAATTCCTTCTCCAACTGCATAACATAGATACATATAAATATACTGGTCTGGTCCTAAATGAGCTATATGAGCATCAACCAAGTATTTAATGATGAACATATTGTCATATGCTTCTTTCAGAACTTATTTTAGCAAATACAATTGTTAAACATCTACACCCTTATTACACATCTTAATTCAAGTAATTAAACACAACCAGTTACACTAGTCAAACCTCACTACAATGGAATTCGATAGTAACATGTGGTTTATGGATATTACTTCATGTTAGATATATAAACATTATCAGAACTCTCATATATATCATTTATATAAATAACAAATATTACTAAAATATATATGTACTGTTGGTGCTAAGCATATAATAAACGTACGTTAAATGACTCATTACAAACTTCTTTGACAAATGAAAACAACATAGAAAGCAATCGGACGACGTTGTGAAATCTCAAATCAACCTACCTTTCAAAGTCTTGATTGGAACCATAAGTGTGTCGTTCAGGGAACATAGAGACATATATTCACAGTAACATCAACTTTTGGCTTCATGTGCACTTCGAATGACCAGAAACGTGTGCATCAACAACGTGTAAATAGACAAGAGGATGCTGGAGAAATATGGCGGCCACAGGGATACACATCTGTTCTTAATTAACTCTCCCGCCCAAACTGACCAATGTAACCCGACCCATTGGGGAAATTCTCAAACATGTTTAGGAAAGTGTTTAGCCAATGGTGTAATGTATGTATAAACACGTTTAGAAATGTGTTTAAAAGCTCTTCATGTTTAAATAACAGATGTAATATCGTTCTTGTGCTTAGCCATTAAGCACTATCCTAAACATGTGGAGCATTAAACATGTAACGGTGGTGTTTAATTGCTAAACGCGATTTTTACAGTGTAGCTTCATCAAAACAATTACCTATTTTCCAAAACTTTTGAATCAAAACATTACTAAAAAGGCTCGAAGTGTTATTTGTTAGTTACCTCTTTGTCATTGGTGGTGTAGTTTTTGTCTTCACTGTAGGAAAACCCAACGCCAGCGGGCGCCTCAAGAAACAGCATGTTGGCCAGCTGAAAATCATCAAAAGTAGCGGTAGGTACAGGTAAGGGCGACTTTTGGGTCAACAAATAATGTTTATACACCCGGCATCAACATTTAGAATTTGAAAAGAATTATACATTCATTTACTTAGAAAAGAAATAAAATGTAAAAGGGAAAATATGCAATCATATTTGCTTCTATTTTGTGCAAAGCTTATAATTAAAAGGGCTCCTTGGACGTCAAAGTATCATACATATTGCCCTTTGTTGGTTACCTCTCTTTATCAAATAACTGATGTACATCTTGATATTAATGAAATTATTTGTCTTAACTATTACCTTATTCCAGCTGTGAGGATTGTACTGAACGGTTTCCCCGTCGGTAGCAATCTGTAAAGAGAAAGAAAACTCGTATAAATAACTCAGATTCATATATGTTATCGGGGTAGTAAATGCTGCTACGAAAAATAGATACCTATTTGATGTCTATAACGTTATCGGTTCTGGAATTGAATGATTCGTTAGTTGTTGTTTTCCGCAGTCTGATTAAAATCGACCTTGTTCTGAGGAATAAAATTTGCAAAATAATATACCGGGATACGAACAGGTTCTGTAGATTCCACGCCACAAGGTCTACAACCCGTACAGAGGCGTGTTCCGAACCAGTTTTGCGCAGCCAGTCAAATAGCTGACCAATCACATCACAGTTTTTAAACGGTCGCTGTTGGACGTCTTGTGATTGGTTACTGAATTGCGTCAGAACATGGGAATCTACGGGCTGTTATCAGACGGTTTTGCGAGGAAACCTCTGGACGTTATGAGTTCGTATCCCGATAGATGCACTATTTTGCAGTTTTTGCAAAACCGTCGATTTTAATCAGACTGTTGTTTTCCGTTTATGGTCTTCTTACACAATGTAACTTCTTATTACCATGCATCATACTACTTATAATATCTCGAGTTAATCATGATCAAAGCATGATTTAACAAAACACCCTGCAAGAAATACACATCGTTGCTGAATGTGAAACCTATATATATTTTCAAATACTAGGAACAGTGAATACGAAAGTTTATTGAAGGCGATGTATGAACAGAAGTTCAATAGAGACATACCCTGAACGGACCATTCTCAGTGAGGAGACCGAGGAGAGAGCTACATCCGGGGCCTCCGTTAAGCCACAGAACCAATGGGTCAGTCTTAGCTGTAGAACTCTGGGACTCGGTGAACCTGATCGTGAATCGTTCATGATGATATACACAAACTTAGGTTACTGGTTGTGACAAATGACAAATTTACTCTTTTAACACAAATTAATGCTGGAACATTGGTTTGTTATTTGAAAAAAATATTTCACGACAGGAGTAATGTCTACTGAAACATATTACTGACTATCTTAACATTATTGACGCAATCCTGTGAGATAATAAAGACAAGAAGAAACAACAATGGTCGTAGTGTAGATAGTTTAGGTACATATATAACTACGTCATGTTTCACTTTGTTTAACGTTAAACCATTAAGTAAGCCCTCATTGTGTGAGTACGCTTCGATGTATGGTGTCACACGAATTATTTATGTAGACTCACTGAGATAATGAACATAACAGAATACTCTAAAGGATATGTATTATAAAGGTTTTAGCAGTATTATTAAAGTCAGATCGAACGCAACACTAGTACTCGAGTACTGTTCTGTATCATTAATTGCCTGCACGGACTCCCAAAAAAATCATGGTGTATATGTAATCTCTTATCACCAGTAGTGCAGTTTCCTCGTCCCATGAGCCTGCAGGTAGCCCGAGTACTGTTTCCATGACGGCGGAGTCTCTAATCCGGGCAACTCCTTCACCTCATCCTCTGGAACCGCAGCACGTGCAGACGCAGCCAGCAGGACCAGTGTGAGGAGAACTAGTCTGTTCATCTGTACAGTGTGAAGGTAGTTTTAGAGGCACAAAACAGATCCTAACTTTTCGAAGCTACGTAAGCAAGACAGCTTCTAGAAGTAGTTAAAGAATATTAGATTCAACAAGTCATCATGCTTAATATTAGACCTTATCGCGATGGTCTACAATGGGATATAGTTAATAAATCAAGTTCGCTGTACCGCAAAGTGTTTTGTGATTAAATAAGTTTTTAGTTTTGACCTGAACTATAATACGTAAAGTACGAGAAAGAACAAAAACAGAGTAACTACATAATTCCTAGAATATTACATTTCTACTGTAATTAAAATGACTTAAGCTAGAATTCACCTCCAAATTTATTTGGATTTATACACCATGACGTCAAAATACTGAACCATAAAGTTGGTTTTGCGCTGACCTATTAATTAACGTAACCCGAATTAAGTGAATTGTTTGCTGGTCTGTAGTTTGTCATATAATATAATATTGTCTAAAACATCCACTTTAATTTTCATATTGGCTTCTTGTTTTCTAATAGGAAACGGACCTACAGATTATTTCGGACCGACGGATCATTCATACATGGTATCTTCCATTGATGAGGATTTAAAGATAAGTTCTTATCAAGCCGATATGATCTCAAGCCCTCATTTCGAGACATGTTCGTCAAGCTAACGCGAGGATCACCTGACCTCAGAACATGCCATCACACAGAGTGGAAGATTAGTGGATAAGTCAGTGGTCATGTTGCTACCTATTATCTCCCTGTCTACACTGTCTGGTATAAACACGCGCCTTAAGTGTCTTAGTGAAAATCTCGATAAATACGAAATCAGAGAGGGAATCCTGTGTTCTTTGGTAAAAATGACAATAGTTTCATTAAAAGGAAACCTCTTATTGTATTCAGTCCAGTGGTAATCATGAGAGTAGTTTAATGAAAGAAAATCCCTTTTAAAAAGAAAGGGATATTTTATGATATACAACTTCTTTGTTCTGTGTAGGCGAAGCAATAGACATAGATAAGAATGCCGTTATCAAAGTTGAACAGAATAAAGAAGTTGCATATCCATAAAAAGTTATTCATTCTTCATCATCTCAACTTCCTGGACCCCCTTATTGTATTCAGGAACTGTTCAGTGTTCAGTAGTAACAAGTTTCAGAAATCCTAGTTTCCTAAACAGATAAGCACATCATATGTACTATTTTAGAAATGTCTCATAAATAAATATTATCCCTAAGGAATTGAAAATATACGCATGTCGCAGCTGACTTAAGTCTTATTCAAAGTCGTATGGATAGTACAATTCTGAAGTCAAGGGCGAAGCTAAGGAATGTAAGATTTACACAATTAATTAAACTGTAAATTATGCCAATTTATTCCCATGGAAAGTGATTATACGCCAATTAAGCACCATCACAGAAACATTCTATTCTGAACTCCATTATCATAATCAGGTTGTAGGTTTATAGAAAAAAAACCCCTGAATACCGACCTTACGATGTCCGTGTCAAGAGAATGACTGGCGGATGAGTCGATATCGTTCATCATGTAACTCATCACGAGTTCTTTATCATCATCTTACGCTCGTTGCAATCTTTAGTTATCTATCGTGTATGAGCTCTATATACATGTTCACTGTCTTCATTTCTCCGCGTAGTTTCAAAAGAACGAACTGCTATACAATGCTTATGCAGCAATCATGAAATATTTAAATACTGTACTATTTGAGTATAACGAAAAGATTGATTCAATAATAACTATAGGGAAGGAAGACCAGCATTTGATTCATCACGAGGGAGGTCTCTGTCACCATCTGACGACCATATATATACATATTTAATTCTATATGTTGCATTTAATACATTCCTTTATATAAATATATATAAAAAGATTTTATTTTGTCAACACAACCACCAATTTGCGAGGGTCACAAATGTTGATACACATGAAGCTAGATTGTTATAACGTTTGCTGTTAAGCAAGTTATTTTATAATGACATTTGTTTTTAATGAAAACCAGATACATAATGAAATGGTAACGCCTCGCTTCTGTTGAAAACCTATTTTACAAAACATGTTCGTCAAACGTATTAAAATCAGTGGTGTCTGAAATTTATAGATTATAGATTATAGTAAGTGTGTGATTTATATATATATATATTATAGAAACTGTAAGAGGAAAAACAAGTCAATCACCAACTCTGACATTCACAAATCTTATAGATGAAGTCTTGATTAGTTCCCTCAACCTTTTCCCAGAATACGCCTGCATCAGATATTGTCTGCTTCACTGCGTGCATCGACGAGGAACATTACAGACTATTAAATAACTAGGATGTTATGTCAAGAGGTAGTAGTTCAACGATCAAGTCTACAAAACTTTGTTGGTTTATTCCATTACCTAACATCACAATTCCGCCTCAATAAGTGTTATAAGGCAATGTGATAATCGTTCACAGCTGCGTACTGAAAGTTTGCTCACCTTCATGTGAATCTTAGTGCAAATATTATGTAAATAAACGTTCATTGTAACGTCAATTAAATGTCAGCACATACTATAACAATGAATTATCATGTATCAATGAGTAAAACGTATCCTGTGTTTGTGATTGTCAGGGCAGTGGTACATGTTTATGAAATTTGGCATAATGAATAAAAAGAAGGGGTCGAATTTTGATTAAAGATAATTATATTGACTAAATCAGAACAAATTCATCACAAATTGATGAGTATAAGAGGAGGTGTATGATGTATCTTAGAAACGGTTGACGTGCCGAGTAAGCACGAACTACGCACGTACAACGCACGTTGTACGCACGTGCAACGTGCGTCGTTCGTAGAGAAAGTGTGAGTGGGTAAGCTTGAAAAAAACGCACGATGTCGGTGCGTTGTGCGTGCGGTTGTCGTACAGGGCACGCACGTCGACGTCGTACGGAGGAAAATTCGCAGCCCGTTCGTAGACTGCACGCAGCGAAAGTTCTGCATGCACTAAAAGTTCTACGACGAGTCTGCGTACTCCAAATTTGTCCAAAATCGGTACGGCGTCGGTACCGAGGACGCACGAATTCCCCAATTTACCCCACGTTTTTGTCGGTAGACAGCACGCAGCTGCACGTACGACGGGTTGTGATAGCCGCTTTGGTCAAATCAATTATTATGGTTTAAAAAAAAGAGTTTTAAATTACATAATTTAACATACCTTAATGGTGTTTTTGTTTTCAAGTTTGCAAATCAACGGTAAAGTCACTGATTTTGGACTTACAAATATGTTAACCCCTGTAAAAGACTGCGGAACTAGTATAACCTTATTATCAAAACATGTTAAGGGGAAAAACATATCTGCTGCAACAATATGCCAGGAAAAGAAGTCACGAAATATGTTTTGGTATATGTGGTAGTAATATGTCTCTCCAACACAACCTTTACCAGGTACCCATTTGAACTTCTCTCTGAGCACCATTTAAAATTCAGTGCATTAAGTTGTGAAGCAGGTCACCCATCCGATGAATCCAATGGCTGTTGAACTTCACTGACAGCAGTTATCTGAGCTAAATGTGTCACCACTATCTATCAAGCTATCCATCTGTCATTCTATCAACCTTCCCGCGGCAGCCACGCCCACCAGTCTACATTTCTCAATTTAGTATTATAAATTAGTTCTTATCTCATGGGCAAATCATGATGTCATAATCAGGTCCAGGAACTTTGAAAGTTTTGGGGAGTCACCAAGGAGGTGAATCAAATTTACATGCAAACATTTTCAAAAAGGGATAACATCCTTTAATGATGCGAGAATAGTATGCATAATGCTATATAGGTTCACAGGGTCTACATGCAAAGTATTATCACAAGGGTTGCATGTTTAGTATATTTTACCTTTCATCGACGAAAAACAATAAGTGTACCAAAGTCAAGGTCACAATGTAAAACAAATATGACCTCTTCTGAAATGTCTCGTCGAAAGGAATACACAAGTAAAGCATAAAAGTCCAATCACTGACCAATCAACCGTCATGGTCGTCTCAAGGGTAAAGGTTTTTGGACAAACAGGCAGAACAAACATGTTAAAAGTAATATACCGAGATTCTGGGGCATAAAAACTGCCCAAAAGAAAAATGATGACTTTGTTTAACTGTTTATTCAGAAAGGTTTGTTCTTGATGAAGTTAGTGAACATGATGAGTGCTGGTTCTTGTCTGTCTGTGGGAACCATGTGTCCTGAACCCTGAAACAATCAATGCTGATACATCAGATTCACATCATACACGATCTGTGTACAACATAACAACTACACTGCAACAACCCATGTTGATATATCAGATTCACATCATACACGATATTTGTACAACATAACAACTACACTGCAACAACCGATGTTGACACATCAGATTGACATCATACATAAAACTAAAATAAATATATATTTATGTCTTTAAACGTAAATTGAGACTGATTTAAAACCACGAACCAGTAAGTCATCGTTGATGAACGTATTAGCCTTAAAACAGCATCGTCTAGGAGAGAACCCTATGAGACACATTCCTTACCCTGACCGTGACGAAGCTGAGGTTCTCGTAGCCCCGGGCAAACCCTGCCACCTGTTTGGTGCCGTCCGTCTCTATGTAGTACCAGGGGTGACAGGAGTCGGTAGTCTGGGGATAGACAGAATGGGGATTGTAACCTGAGGATGTGTTTGTCATATGACTTTAACGAAACGAGTATAATAAATACTGTATTACCAATTCTTTTCCATATGATTCACGAAAAAATAATAAGAAATGGATTACTTTGACAGGAAGTTAAACTGACGTCATGCACACTTGTTTTATGACATAACATACTGAGATACGGGCACTCGCGCTTAAATGATGAAAAACGTGAGTTGTGCTTTGAGTTAACTTTGTTAGTGTCAACTATATATGTACTAAATGCTTGTTCACAGACCACAAAGAATGTGATACATCGAGGCGTCTTGCAACACAACTAACTTCATTCAGGTATTATACAACTTTCATCACTAGGAATAGATAACTGAGAATAATGCCTAGTTTGCCACACTGTTGCAACTTCATTTAGAATGATATTCACTAAGGTAAACTATAGTCCGTGTCACATGTGCACATAGCAATCGTTATTTTAGCATGAGTTTCGCATTAACTCCACTATTTATTACCCCATACAACAATTGAACATGACTGTCACATGCTTACTGTGATTTTAATACGTACAACGTTCATGAATATGATGATTAGTAAACAAGTAATTTAATTTGAAAGTGTGACGTATGCCATATGAAACGCATATTACCGTATATAAATTTGATTTTAGTACTAAATTGACATTCGTGTCACCAAATTCAAATGACACATTTGTAATGATCTCTTTTTCTCACTAATTCAGCCTAGTTTCACATTGTAATTGGTAATGTATATTGTAGGTATCACTGCCCACCTTCTGTTTGAGCGAGTCTACAAACCACTCGTCCCCCAGGAAGTTGCAGGCCATGTCCACGTCTCCATTGTACACCAGAACACGTTTCTTATTCAACAAGTGAAACTCTTCGTAATTAAAATACATATTTTTGAATAATATTATAATCGTTTACAAATAAAAAACAACGCTCTGGCTAATTATTTGTTTTGACATACAAAAAATCAATTCTATACTTCTTTTGAACATAATTTCAATTGTTAGCCAAACCATCCTTAACCATTTGTATCCGCAAGATTGAAATAGCCTTGCGAATATAAATACACTGATAGAGCGGGATGCAGCCAGACTATGAGAAGGCAGAATAAGGGGCTCGACCATCGATTGCATTTGCCATTGTTTTTAACATTAGTGTTTATATGGACAAGACAAGAACAACATAACTGGTTTTTGAAGGGCATTTAGAAGTGACACGCATAAGAATAGAGATTTTTTCTGGGTAACAACTTCTTTAATGTGAAAATACAGGACGTTACGGATTATCAAAGATGTGGTTATCCAGAAAATCCCCCTGTTCTTAACCTCTTAGCTGTAAAACTGGACGCTATGATATTGATAAGATATAAAGACGACCAACCTTAGCACCTAGTATCTTGAGGTACTGATCTCTCATCGTGGTGTAGGAGGAGGAGTAGCGCTGACCCACGGGTCCGCTAGGGAAACAGGAGAAGATCACGTTAGATCATCCTTCATTGCATTTACGTTTATACTTATATGTCATTTGAACACGTTTTCAGTTAAATATCTTACTATATCTTTCCGTACTTAATAGCTTGTCACAATACCAATAATGAATGGAGTTTAAATGGCGTAAATCTGTCAAGAATACTAAAAAGCAAACTATCAAGAGAGCTACTGTACTCAACAGAAACACGTAATAAGGCCAAATAATCACATTGAAAAGTTCAAATGACTTTGAATTTAATCAATTTAAACTGGCTCCCTCTGTTACCCAAGCGTCGATCCAAACGAAACCTATGGAGCTAAAATTCGCAATGCAGTTTCCTACTCGACAATTAATATACTTACACACAGGACTCATCTTTCACGCTATAATTGCTATTTCGTTTCCTCTTATACATTGTAGGCTACTACTCGTCGTACAGTCTGTGAATGCATGAAGACATACAATAACAAGAGAATTAGTGAGCAAAGCTCACTCATGATACCCCCGCTTTTACATTAACATTGGTCAAAGAGAAATGTTTGAAAATAGCAAAAGGGTATCAATCAGGGATGCAGAAATCGGTCTATTTGCCGGACATGTCCGATTGTAAATCCAGTTTGACCGAATGGAAAATTGACATATCGGACATCAGTTGACCGATTGCAGAAAATAAAAGGAAAACTAAACTTACAAGCATATTAAATAAAGGCAAACGGCCCTGCTTGTGTCGGTCATAATTGTTTATGAAATTGAAATAATGTTGATCCAGTCAAGAAGTCACATTTATTCTTCACAGCACGAGGCCGACGTCAATCGTCATTATCTTCAGTAAATTATAATTGTCGGCAGAAAAAACACTTACTGTTTGATATTTAATTGAAATTTCCAGTGTCATTTAGTGACTGAAAGATATGACCCATTTCACAACATTATTTACGAAAAAGATTTCATTAAAATCGCATTGTAAACAAATTTGATCCAGTCAAGAAGTCACATTTATTCTTCACAGCACGAGGCCGACGTCAATCGTCATTATCTTCAGTAAATTATAATTGTCGGCAGAAAAAACACTTACTGTTTGATATTTAATTGAAATTTCCAGTGTCATTTAGTGACTGAAAGATATGACCCATTTCACAACATTATTTACGAAAATTTTGTCAAAGATAAACATTGCATGAACGTGTGGCTTCACCGTACCGGTGATTCATGAATTTGTTACAGATTAAGATTTTGCTACTTTGAATCTCGATAAATTTAATAATATCTCATTCATAAAACATAGGTAACATATTGTAACAAAATATGATAGATGAATATCGATGTATGGTAAAGCTATTATACAAATTCAAAATAAATAAACCTATCAAAATCGAATAATTAGCAATATTATTTCACGAGACGTTATGTAGTCAAACACCGTTTGTATGACGCTACGAACACGCGATCGCATTTACATGATGACACACGTTATAAAGAGGTACGCTAATTTAAAAACTCCAATTTCTCTTGCGTTTACATTAGTTCTTTTTATTCTATAATTATTCATTTACAATTTAGAGAATAACCAACGAGGTACGAGTGATTACGGGAAATATCCATGAGTCTCAATAATGTTCAGCCACGAGCTTTAGCGAGTGGCTCCGAACATTATTTAGACGAGTGGATATTTCCCGTAATCACTCGTACCGAGTTGGTTATTCTATATATTACCCATTATGCAATTAAATTGACCAAATTACGCTTGGTTATTACATTTTCATGTTGGGCGGCCGCTGTGAAGGACCCGTCGCCACAGTAACATTGTGACGTCATAAGATAATTCGTCGCGTCAGACCATTGTTTTATGACGTCATAGTCATTCTTTCTCCGGGTAACCGACCAATCAACGTTGAGAATCACTTGAAAGCACATGTGCAAATATCACAAAAATAATCACCTGTGTCTTCTCACCCGTATGGGTAATATTGCGAAATATGTCCCCAAATAAAATATAAAAATAATCTTATTAGAATAAGTTCAAATTCAAGTTTAAACTTTTGTATGAAAAGACCATAACATATATTATTAAAGCAGAGTAAGTATTACACCTCAAAGCATGTTTTAGAAGTAAAAGTCAAAGTGGTTTCGTAACATTTGAACAACTAGAAGAGCGTTTGCGGGACACCGCAAAAGCAGAGCAGCTCCGAAACTTTGGGTCTCGCCTTTCCCTGTTCCGCCTTCTCCTCAGCATAAATAAAATGGGATTTTTTTGGGACCAAAATTTGTTCATTATTCAAGTTATTCTAACAAGTTGAATCATCACTGGGGTCACTTTTCACAAGTTTGTTCTTAAAACCTATTTCTGATTTCAAAATTGGATCAAAGGATTAACATGGCCTGAACCAATATCTCATGACCTTGACCTTGACCTTAGACCTTCAAGGTCACAGCATCACTGATTACTTTTCATTGTGTATAACAATCATGCAATGACTCAAAGTGTTCATTGTGAAGATAAGGCATATTCACAATAGCATGCTTAAGTTGTGACCTTGCTGTGACCTTGACCTTTGACAGATTTTAGCGAAAACTTTTTCAAATCTTGGTCTATCTCCATAGTTGATATATACCAAATAAGAGCCTGACAGCACAAAAACGTTTGAAGTTATCATGTTTACAAGGATTATTGTAGTAATTAAAGCACTCCTGACCTTGACCTTTGACCTTGAATGTGAACATGTCAAAATCATTTACCAGATTTATAAGAAAGAAGCTATGTATATGAGGTGTTAATACCTTCTTGGAAACAAGTAGTATTTGAGTTATGAGCGGAACCAAAAGTGTGACCATAGACGCGCACACAAAGACGCTTAAAAGTGGAAAATCTGAAAAAATAATCATGGAATCTGAGGGAAACATACAAAAGGCACATCTAGGGACCATAAAGTGTACATGTATAAAGTTTCATAACAATTGAACAAGTAGTATTTGAGTTATGAGCGGAACCAAAAGTGTAAGCATAGACGCGCACACAAAGACGCTTAAAAGTGGAAAATCTGAAAAAATAATCATGGAATCTGAGTGAAACATAGAAAAGGCACATCTAGGGACCATAAAGTGTACATGTATAAAGTTTCATAACAATTGAACAAGTAGTATTTGAGTTATGAGCGGAACCAAAAGTGTGACCATAGACGCGCACACAAAGACGCTTAAAAGTGGAAAATCTGAAAAAATAATCATGGAATCTGAGGGAAACATACAAAAGGCACATCTAGGGACCATAAAGTGTACATGTATAAAGTTTCATAACAATTGAACAAGTAGTATTTGAGTTATGAGCGGAACCAAAAGTGTGACAAGAGACGCGCACACAAAGACGCTTAAAAGTGGAAAATCTGAAAAAATATTCATGGAATCTGAGGGAAACATAGAAAAGGCACATCTAGGGACCATAAAGTGTACATGTATAAAGTTTCATAACAATTGAACAAGTAGTATTTGAGTTATGAGCGGAACCAAAAGTGTTCCGGACGGACGGACAGACGCAAGGACGGACGGACGCGCTGAGCGCTATATACCCCCGACTACTTCGTAGCGGGGGTATAATAAACATACAAATTAAGAGGGAAGACCAAATCCGAGCCACATAGCGATATTGGTTGACTGTTGTTATATCAGGCAAATTTGAATTCATATGCAAATTAAAAATATCCTTGTTCACACAAATTTATAGGATTTGAAAACCATTCGTCGCATTAATAAGAATATTCAACTTAGCATAACTTGCTTATTGGAAAATTGGAAAAGTTTAAAAAGTTTGTTCGCATGCTCAGCTTGTAAAACAAGCAATTAAGTCACAATGGCCACTTTTAAAAATATGTTTGAACCCTTATTTTATCGGTTTGTAGATCAGTTGTAAATATTTGTCGAAATATGATGCAAAACGCGTTTTTTTTTCATTTTATTAACAAAATATTATGAAATCATTAATGGTAGTTTCACTCAACTCAATTGTCTCAACTCAACTCTTGATTGCAGTTCAATTTCGTTGTCACTTTTGTAAATTCATGATAAAATTTGATAGTTATTTTTCAGCTTATGACCGTTTTTTTAAAACTATGACAACAAACTATTGAATATAAACTTACCTGCAGTATTGTAAATTTACCTAACGATACATGTGAGTAATAATCTTACGGGCAACTTAGAATTATGCAGTTCATCAGGCATAAATAGATAGCGTGTCCTGGACTATTCAAAATAGTGTTAAAACAATCTTGTCAAGTAAAGTATATTTCATGGTACGGTCAAGGCAGGAAAACAATTTTACTTAGTTTTATATACATTTTTGTTGTTCAAGATACCATGTCTATGTAACATTGGTGGTACAACAGAAGTGTTATTGACGTCCTTGTTGTCTAAATGGACACATTCCGACTGAATGATTTTTATTCTGATTTATACATAGACACGGCTAGAGATTAGGCGGAAGCGGCATAAGGAATCTTTTTGAAAAACTGATTCCGGAATGTGTTTAAATTCCAATGTTGTGTTTACCTGCATGAGTCCCACTTCTGAACTGATTCCGGAATGTGCAGTGCTTTACGAACACTGGCCTGTCTGAGATAAACCAGAATGTTGGTCTCGTTCAGACACGGGAGTGAGGCACGAAACTTTTCAATTGGAAGCTTCTTGATTAACTGGCATGAGAAAAAAGTAATATATTTTGTATGAGAACGGTATGGAGAAGCAACACATTCCAATACAATGTGAAGAGGCACATTTATAAATGAATAGGAAACAGACCAGCTCAGTAAGGTACCGTCTGATGTTGAAACTGGTAAGATAGTGATGATGAAAAACAAAAACAAAAATTGACTTGGAAGAAAAGGGGCCCTGCTCATTATTCAATTATTTTCAGAAACCAGTCAATGCGCTTAGGCCGTTTTTAATAAATTGTTTGTAGATTTCCATAAAAATAAAACATTTCAGTCGGTAGATCCGCTAAGAGAAAACAATTATACATTTCAATTTTGTAAACAGAAGACCAAATCTGAATCATAAGAAGAAACACATCACAATAGAGGTCACATGCAGTGACTTTTGATACAGCATTTGTATTTTTGATGTTTGCTTGAACAAAAATGACTCTGCAACAATAGAAAACTCTGCACATACAAACTTTACTGTTATTTGGAATTATAAACAAGAT